>QJPP01000259.1:0-600000 GCA_003996215.1 Jaltomata sinuosa
TTATCCTTTTTCCATTCCTTGCATTTGGGTGGGAAAAGATTTGAACAACCTTTCTTGTTTACTAAACATTCAGTATGGGAAACATCGGGCCATCTTGGGCACCTCATTTCCCCCGAACTCCCATGCTATATCTCTTCGGTATTAATTTCCTCAGCCACGTGGCTTGCACCCATTTCATAGTCAGGGGTGCACCTAGGAATTTAATGGTGCTTGCCTATAAATTTCATGACCCAACTACTTAGATCGTGCGAGAACCTACTCTAATCCACCTAGATAGGAGAATCCTTACCACCTATTAAATATGTATGCGGAAGTCAATAAAAACCATAATAATACTTTATAAAATTTACAACCAGTTAAAAACCCTTTGAAAATAACAAATCTTTAAATACAACTTAAACTCTTCCTAAGTAACTAGTCTATAGGTACAAGAGCTACTAAAAGAAGTATAAAACCAAGACACAGCTTCCACATAGGAGTGAGATGGGTATAAGCTGTTGGAGATATTTATCGTGTCAAATCTGAAACACCTACTGAATCTTGCAACCAAACTATACCCAAAAAAGGTATAGTAAGAGTAGTATTAGTACAAACAATACGTAGTGGTAAGCATCATTGGTCGACCCTAATCAAATCACATAAATATCCAGGAGGATACATACAACTTAAGAGTTATTTAGCCAGTGGTCTTTTATTAAACAATTTCTTAACACCTTGGCATACTACCAGTCTTATCATAAAAAGGAAAACCTTTCTCGTACCAAGCCAGACCTTATTATGTGACTACTTGTGAGTTCTACGTATTCAAACCCCAAGGTTCATTACCCTTGACATCCCACCAATTCAGGCACTCACAGAATACTAGCCTTGTTCCACAAACCCAGTCATACCTTGACACCCTCGCATTTTGAGTTCACCTAAGTCTATATTCCATAATTAACAAGACGGTGACACCCCATATTTCTAGCCCAAAATATGATGACTGCTAGACCATTAAACCTACCCATATCACAAGTGCTACATGAACATTACCCAGTATCCTTATCTCATGTTCATATCACTTAGTCCTTGTAGTCCCACAACCAAACTAGCCCAAACATTTTGCCAAGTTGACATGCCTCTCCCAATAAGACTCTAACTCAACAATCCTGACTATCAATCATTAACCAAGTCAACAACCATGACTTCACAACAATGGCCAACACCTTTGTAAAAACCCTTTCTGTCATTATGGGTGAGCTTTTTATGCGAGAAATTAGGTTAGAAAACTTCCATGTTGGGGAGTTAACAAATTTAGGCTAGGCTAGTCTTAGATAAAATCTGAGCGAGGTAAGGTCTAGGGCAATCCAGTAAAGGATTGGGTGAAATAAGAAGGTTTGAGCTAGTTTTTTCTATTAAATAAGAAGTTTAGGAGTTCGTGGGACTTTTCAAAAATAAATTTGGGTGAGTAAAACTCCCGATATATGAACTTGATGTAAAGGGATTGGTCTGGAACATCAAGGTTTGAAGGTGTGTTGTGAAATGGGAAAAACTAAGAGAATTTCTGAGTTTTTTCCCATGTCAGCCGCTATAGAGGGTGACACACTGCTACCGCGATGCTGCTATAGTGGAAAAATTCCTGCTATAGCAGGAGTCAAAGGTGGTCAACCCTGCTATAGTGGGCGGCTTTTACTACGGCAGTGTTGCTATAGTAGAATTAGGCTGCTATAGCAGGATAAGTCATTGTAAATACATAAACTTTCCCAAAAATGTTCATTATTTCTCAAGAACATTTTGGGGAGGGTTATGCCGATTTTAGGCGATCCTCAACACTTTTTCCACTATAATTCTTCACTAAGGTAAGTAATTTTGTTCTCCTAATCTAGTACTTTGATTCTTATGGCTTAGAATTGATAACTACGGGCTTAAGGAAGGGTTTAACTCAACCTAGGATGGATTTTCTGGTGAAAAAGGGGAATATGTGGATGAAAAACCTGGGTTTCTTGAACTAGGTTGTTATTTAAAGATTCCTTACTGTAATTCATGGGCATAACCATGGAATTGGTAGTAAATAGGTGAATTTAAGGTGGGAGGACCCTGGAATGGGTGGAATGATTATGAAATTGGCCTGGGGTTTGGGACAAAGATATAATTCGGGAATATTTAGGCTATTTAGGTTGATTTTGTGTTTGTATTATTATTTTTAGACCAAGATCAAGCTAGAGTTTCAAGAAACGGAAAAGCTCTGATCCAGTAAAGCATACAGGCTTGATTTGAGGGAGGTGATGGTTAACTTGTGACCCAAATTACGTTATCCGTGCATGTTAACTATTTTATTAGTATTGCTTATACAATACGTATTTAAGGAATAAGGGAATGAATGCTAATTGATATTTGTGATACTTTGGTTGGCTTGGGTACCACGCCTGGTACAGATTATTGGTTGGCTCAGTTACCATGCATGATACGAGATATCTATAGCGGAAGTCAAAGGTGGTCAACCCTGCTGTAGCAGGCGACTTCCACTATGGCGGTGCTTCTATAGCAGGATTAGGCCGCTATAGCAGGATAAGTCGCTATAAATACAGAAACTTCCCAAAAACATTTATTATTTCTCATGAACATTTTGGGAAGGGTTGTGGTGATTTTGGGAGATCCTCAACACTTTTCCACCATAATCCTTCGCTAAGGTAAGTAATTTTGTTCCCATAATCTAGTACTTTGATTCTTGTAGCTTAGAATCGATAGTTATGGGCTTGGGAAAGGGTTTAACTCAACCTAGGATGGATTTTCTTGTGAAAAAGGGGAATGTGAGGATGAAACACCTAGGTTTCTTGAACTAGGTTCTTATTTAAAGATTTCTTACCGTAATTTACTGGCATAACTATGGAATTGGTAGTAAATAGGTGAATTTAAGATGGGAGAACCCTAGAATGGGTGGAATTATTATGAAATTAGCCTGGGGTTTGGGACTGAGGTGTAATGTGAGAATATTTAGGCCATTTGGGTTGATTTTGTATTTGTGTTATTATTTTTAGACCAAGATCAAACTAGAGTTTCAAGGACAGGAAATATCTGATCCAGTAGAGCATAAATGCTTAATTTGAGGTAGGTGATAGTTAAATTGTGACCCAAATTATATTATGTGTGTGTGTTAACTGTTTCATTAGTATTGCTTGTACAATACGTGTTTAGGGAATGAGGGAATGAATGATAAATGATATTTGTGATTCTTTGGTAGCTTGGGTACCACGCCTAGTACAGATTATTGGTTAGCTCGGGTACCACACCTGGTACGAATATCAATTGATTAGCTTGGGTACCACTCCTAGTACAGGTTTTAATATAGTTGGCTCGGGTACCACGCCTGGTACATGTTTGATTGTTCTTATGTGTGTTGGTTCCATGAGTGAATCAGGTTTATTCATTATGATGTATTTATTACATGTTGGTCTATGAGTGGTCAAATTTGTGTGTTTAAATGCTGGGATAATTCTTGTGTAGACCAAGATTGCATGTTAAACACCATAGACTATGTCCTAGGGATCCTTTGGTAGTCTGAGTTACTTGAAAAGTATGTTGAATCTTATATGGGTTGTTATTGTGGTTTTTAGACATGTTTCATGTGGTTGTTAAGTCAGGATTGATGAATGAGAGTCTTGCTTATATTCACTTACTTGGGTTATACTTGTTCATCCTGTTTTACTAAGTTATAGTTGTGTGTTCATATTTTATATATTTGGAGCTGGCCGATGATCCTACCAATACACTGTTGTTTTTGTATACTGATGCTACACTTGCTCTTCTTTTATTGAGCACAGGGCATAGTTTGGCAGTTGTTGCATGACCTCAATTGTGATACAAACGCTTTCTGAATCTAAAGGTGGGCTGCTTCTTTCGGGCTACCATGGTTGCATCTACTTGTTCTAGTCCATCGTTCGAACTTGGAATCCTTTTGTTTTGGGGTTGCATCCCCTTATTCTAGACATGTTTTTAGAGTTTTGGTACACAAATTTCAGATTCTAGGGGGATATTTTTGCAGGGATTTTCGTTATTTACTGTTAGATGTGAATCTTGGCTTATTTAATGCAAACTGGTTTTTAGCTGCTTGGTTTTGCCTAAGTGTTGGTTTTGATAGTTGGTTCTCCCACCAGAGGTTTAATGTAGGTTCCACTCATGGTGGTTTAGGTCGTGACAAAGATGGTATTAGACCCCTAGGTTAGTTGATCTCATCGTACTAAAATGGGTCTAATAGAGTCTTGAGGAACGGTACGGAGATGTCTGTACTTTTCTTTGAGAGGCTATAAGACTTTAGGAAACTATATCTTCTTCCTTCCTTCATGCTATAACTTGATTCCAATTGGTATCTGGTGATCCAAATTAGTATCTGACTTCCTTCAATCTTTTGTCTGCAGATGTTCAATACTAGACAGAATAGAGTGAGGGCAGTAGCTCCAGCTGCCAGATCGATGGTTCAAGGTTAAGGTAGAGGCAGGGGCAGAGGGAGAGCAACACCCACCAGGGGTAGAGCTCAGGTGGTGGCTGAGAAGACGCCGGTGACCCCTCGCCCACCCTAGGATCATGTTAAGGAGGAGGTTGAGGTAGTGCATGGGGAGGGCGCGGAACCAGAGGTGGCAGCACCGATTGGAGGTACATGTCTTCTCCCTATGTCTTCTGAGGTTATTCAGTAGGTGTTGTCATTCCTGAGTGGGTTGGCAGGTACTAGATCCACTCCCACTATGCTGGCTACTCAGGTTCCAGGTGCCCATCCCGCTGCCATATTAGCTCACAGAAGGGATGATGCCTCTGGTACAAATGCATTCCTCCATCTGGTATTAGGCCCTGTCTTGACCGAGATTGAGCATGAGTTATTGACTAAGTTCCTGAAGATAAAGCCTCCATCATTCTATGGTACAGAAGATAAGAATGCCTTTGAGTTCATCCTATTGCTATAAGAGGTTGCACAAGTTGGGGATTGTACAGCAACATAGGGTGGAGTTTGTGACTTTCCAGCAACAGGGTGATACCAAGTAGTGGTGGAGGGCCCATATGGAGTGTCATTCTTCAGCTTTGCCTCTGATGACATGGTCTCGGTTTCACGCCCTGTTTTTGGAAAAATATGTGCCCCGTACTCTTAGAGATCGCAAGAAGGATGAGTTTCTGGTCCTTGAACAGGGCATCATCTCTGTTGCAGCTTATGAGGCTAAGTTTCATGCCTTATCTCACTATGCTACCCAACTGTTGGGCATTGAAGAGGAGAGGATTCGTCTTTATGTTAAAGGTTTTTATACTGACTTGCAAGTTCTATCCATTCATATGACATCTGCTAGGAAGAGTTTTAATGAGGTGATCGACTATGTGAAGAAATTAGAGGTGGTTAAGCAAGTTGGGAAAGATAAGGTATTAGCCCAAAAGTCCCAAAATGTGGGTAATTTTAGTGGTTCTTATTCCATAGGTCCTAGTCAGCAGGTTCATTCAGCTCGTCCTATTCAGTCAGCCTTTCCAGCTTCTATAGGTGGTCATTCAGGGGCTATTCAGCAGTCTCCAACTCCTAGAGGCCAGGGGGCATATTATTTTTCATCCAGCAGGCCCTCTCTTGAGCGAGGATGTTTCCATTGTGGTGATCTTGGTTATTTTAAGAGGGAATGCCCTCTGAAGCACGCAGGTAATCAAGTGCAGCAGCAGACTAAGGTTGTGGTTTTAGCAGGTAGAGGTGGAAATGGCAGGAGATGTCCACAGGGTGGGCTAGGTAATAATAAAGGAGGCCATGGTGGTAATAGAGATAACGGTAATACGGGGAGGGAAGTGGCACAGCCAGCTAGAGAGTTTGGTCGGATTGATGATAGAGCTCATTGTTACACCTTCCCGGGCAAGTCTGAGGCTGAGGTGTTGGATGCTGTGATAACATGTACTATTCTTGTCTTTGACTGGATGGTTTCTACTTTATTTGATCCAGGTTCCACATATTCTTATATATCTGTTAGATTTTTCTTGGGTCTGGACTTGATTTGTGATATTCTTGACTCTCCTATTCATGTTTCTACTCCGGTTGGGGGGTCTATGGTAGTTACCCATGTATATTGTTTATGCTCTATTGTGTTTATGGGTTTTCAGACTTGGGTAGATTTGGTCATATTGGATATGCTAGACTTTGATATTATATTGGGTATGACTTGGTTGTCTCTTTATCACGATGTGTTGAACTGTAATACCAAGATAGTTACTCTAGAAATGTTGGGTATGGATAGGCTAGAGTAGGAGGGCGTGTATAATCCTAAGCCAGTGAAGATTATATCCTTTGTTCGCGCTAGAAAGCTAGTGGGGAAGGGGTGTTGAGCCTTCCTGGCTCATCTTCGGGATGTTAGTGCGGAGTCCCCTTCTATTGAGTCAGTCCCTGTGGTTTTGGAATTTCAAGAGGTACTTTCTACGGATCTGTCTGGTATGCCTCCAGACAGTGATATTGACTTCTGTATAGATTTGGAGCTGGGCACTCGTCTAATATCTATTCCTCCTTATCGTACACCTCTGGCAGAGTTGAGAGAACTCAAAACTCAGCTTTAGAAACTCCTAGATAAGGGATTTATTCATCCAAATGCTTCGTCGTAGAGTGCTCCATCTTATTTGTTAAGAAGAAGGATGGTAGCATGATAATATGTATAGATTACAGGCAATTGAACAAGGTTACCATCCGAAATAAGTATCCTTTACCCCGCATAGATGACCTTTTTGACCAGTTGTAGGGTGCTTTGGTGTTTTCTAAAATTGACCTAAGGTTAGGGTATCATCAGCTGAAGATTAGGCCTGAGGATATACCTAAAATGACTTTCCGAACTCGATATGGGTATTATGAGTTCCTGGTAATTTCATTTGGGTTGACCAATGCGCTGGCAGCCCTTATGAGCTTGATGAATGGGGGTTTCAAGTCATTCTCGGATTTGTGTGTTATTGTCTTTATCGATGATATTTTGATTTACTCCAAGAATAAGAAGGAGCATGAAGAACATCTTCGTATTATTTTGGAATTCTGAAGGAGAAGAAATTGTATGCTAAATTATTGAAATGCAAATTTTAGTTATCTTTGGTTGCCTTCTTAGGGCATTGGTCTCAAAAAAAGGGGTGATGGTAGATCCCAAAAAGATTGAAGCAGTTAAGAGTTGGGTCTGGCCTAGCTCTATGACTGAGGTTAGGAGTTTTGTTGGTCTTGCTAGCTATTATCGCAGGTTCATCAAGAATTTTGCTTCCATTGCTACTCAATTGGCAAGGTTGACCCAGCAGCAGATATCATTTGTATGGTCTGACAAGTGTGAGGAGAGCATTCAAAAACTAAAGACATTTTTTACGATGGCTCATATCCTCTCATTGTCGGTTGAAGGTAAGGATTTCATTGTATTTTGTAATGCTTCATATTCGAGTTTGGGTGCTATATTGATACAAGATAGGAATGTCATAGTTATGCTTCAAGGCAATTGAAGCCTCACGAGAAGAATTACCCGACCCATGATTCAGAGTTGGCAGCGGTGGTATTTGCACTTATGATCTGGAGGTACTATCTCTATGGTGTCAAGTGTGAAGTGTCCACAGACCATCGCAGCCTGCAACATGTGTTTACATGGAAGGATCTGAATCTAAGATAGAGGAGGTGGATGGAGTTATTGAAATATTATGATGTGACCATCCAGTATCATCCGGGTAAGGCCAATGTTATTGAGCTAGAAAATGATAATCATGGGCAGTTTGGCTTGTTTGGGGGTGTCCAAGCAACCCTTGGCTAGAGAAATTCAAACTCGAGCATCCATGTTCATACAATTGGGCATTTCAGAAAGGGGTGGAGTGTTGGTCGGTATTGAGGTTAAGTCCATATTTCTCAAGGAAATCAAGGCCAAACAGTTTAAGGATGTACAACTGAACAAGCTCCAGAACAAGGTAGTGTCCGGGGAGGCTCCAGATGCCACACTTAATACATGTGGGGTGTTATGTTTTAGAGGGCAGATATGTGTCCCTTAGGTTAAAGACTTGGTTCAGAATGTGTTAGCTGAAGCTCATAGTTCATGGTACTCTATTCATCCGGGAGTAACCAAAATGTAGTAGGACTTAAGGAAGCTTTAATGGTAGCCTAGGATGAAAATGGACATAGTAGAATATGTGTCCAAGTGTCACAATTGTTAGCAGGTGAAGTATGAACATTAAAGGCCTGCAGGTTTGCTTCAAAGGTTGCCCATTCCTGAGTGGAAGTGAGAAAGGATATCCATGGACTTCGTGATAGGTCTTCCTAAGACCTTGGGGAAGAATGACTCAATTTGGTTCATCATGGATAGGCTGACTAAATTAGTCCATTTCATTCCAGTCAGGGTAGATTATAACTCCAAGAAGTTGGCCAAAATCTACATCAAGGAGATAATGATATTGCATGGGGTGCATCTTTTCATCATTTTAGACAGAGGTACACAATTTACTTATATGTTCTGGGATAAGTTGCACGAAGATTTGGGCACCCAGCTCACTTTTAGCATAGCCTTTCATCCTCATACGGATGGTCAGTCGGAGAGGATGATTCAGGTGTTGGAGGACATGCTGAGAGCATGTGTAATTGACTTCGGGGGACATTAAGATCAGTTCTTACCATTGTGTGAATTCTCATACAATAATAGTTATCACTCCAGTATTGACATGGCACCGTTCGAGGCATATTATAAGAGGGAATACAGATCGCCCATATGGTGGTTTGAGGTAGGAGATGTGAAGTCTTTCGACATTAATTTGGTAAAGGAATCTCAGGAAAAGGTGAGAGGTATCCAAAACAAGTTATTGGCAGCCCAGAGCAGACAAAAGGAGTATGTCAATTGCAAGGTAAGGGACATGTTATTTCAGGTTGATGAGAAGGTTCTATTGATGGTGTTACCTATGAAAGGGGTAATGAGGTTTGGTAAGAGGGGTAAGCTTAGCCTTTAGTATATCGGTCCATTTGAGATTCTCAAAAGTGTGGGGCTGGTAAATTACCGCTTGGCATTGCCTCCCAATTTGTCCTAAGTCCATCTAGTTTTCCATGTATCTATGTTGAAGTGATACCATGGGGATGGAGATTACATCATCAAATGGGATTCGGTCTTGTTAGATAAGGACCTTCAGTATAAGGAAGAGCTGGTTGCTATTCTTTATCAGGATGTCTAGAAGTTGAGGACAAAGGAAATCAGTTTAGTGAAGGTTCAATGGAACCATCGTCCAGTTGAAGAAGCCACTTGGGAAACCAAGAAGGACCTGGGGACAAGTACCTTCACTTTTTTAAGGATTCAGGTACTACCTTCTTCTTGCTTTAGCTCATTTTCTTGTTTGATCATTCAGGGATGAACAATGGGTAAATTAGTATCTATTGTAATGATCCTTCCCATCATTATGGGTGAGCTTTTTATGTGAGAAATCAGTTTAGAAAACATCAAGGTTGAGGAGTTGAAAATTTCGGGCTAGGCTAGTCTCAGACAAAATCTGAGTGAGGTAAGATCTAAGGCAATCCGAGAAAGGATTGGGTGAAATGAGAAGGTTTGAGCTAGTTTTTCTATTAGCTAAGGCGTTAAGGAGTCTGTAGGACTTTTCAAAAATGAATTTGGGTGAGTAGAACTCTCAATATTGAACTTGACATAAAGGGATTGGTCTGGAACATCAAGGTTTGAAGGTGTGTTGTGAAATGGACAAAACTGGAAGGATTCTCGAGTTTCTGTCCCATGTCAGCCACTATAGAGGGTGAAATGTTGCTACCACGATGCTGCTATAGCAGAGAAATTCCCTTTATAGTGGGAGTCAAATGTGGTCAACCCTGCTATAATAGGCAGCTTCTACTACGGCAATGCTGCTATAGCGGGATTAGGCCGCTATAGAGGGATAAGTCGCTGTAAATGCAGAAACTTCCCCAAAAATGTTCATTATTTCTCAAGTTCATTTTAGGGAGGGCTGTGGCAATTTTGGGCGATCCTCAACATTTTTCCACCATAATCCTTCGCTAAGGTAAGTTATTTTGTTCCCCTAATCTAGTACTTTGATTCTTCTGGCTTAGAATCAATAATTACAGGCTAGGGAAAGGGTTTAACTCAACCTAGGATGGATTTTCTGGTGAAAAGGGGGAATGTAGGGATGAAAAACCTGGGTTTCTTGAACTAGGTTGTTATTCAAAGATTCCTTATCATAATTTACTAGCATAACCATGGAATTGGTAGTAAATAGGTGAATTTAAGGTGGGAGGACCCTGGAATGGGTGGAATGATTATGAAATTGGCCTGGTGTTTGGGACTAAGATGTAATCCGGAAATATTTAGGCTATTTGGATTGGTTTTGTATTTCTGTTATTGTTTTTAGACCAAGATCAAGATAGCGTTTCAAGAAACGGGAAAGCTCTGTTCCAATAGAGCATACAAGCTTGATTTGAGGTAGATGATGGTTAACTTGTGACCTAAATAATGTTGTGTGTGCATGTTAACTATTTCATTAGTATTGCTTGTACAATATGTGTTTAGTAAATAAGGGAATGAATGCTAAATGATATATGTGATACTTAGGTTGGCTCGGGTACCACGCCTGGTATAGATTATTGGTTGGCTTGAGTACCACGCCTGGTATGGGATATCTATTGGTTGGCTTGAGTACCACGTCTGGTACAGATTCTATTATGGTTGGCTCGGGCACCATGCCTGGTACATGTTTGATTGTTCTTCTGTGTGTTGGTTCCATGAGTGAAGTGGGTTTATTCATTTTGATGTATTTATTACATATTGGTCTATGAGTGTCCGGATTAGTGTGTTTAAATACTGGGATAGTTCTTGTGTAGATCGGGATCGCATGTTAAACACTATAGACTATGTCCTAGGGATCATTGGGTGGTCCGGGTTACTTGAAAAGTATGTTGAAACTTAGTTGGGTTTTGGTTGTGGTTTATGGACATGTTTCATGTGGTTGTTAAGTCAAGATTGATGACTGAGAGTCTTGCTTATATTCACTGACTTGGGTTATACTTGTTCGTCCTATTTACTAAGTTATAGTTGTGTGTTCGTATTTTGTATATTTGGAGTTGGTCAATGATCCTACTAGTACACTGTTGTTTTTGTGTACTGATACTGCTCTTGCTCTTCTTTTGTTGAGTACAGCGCATATTCCGGCAGTTGTTGCGTGACCTCAATTATGGTACAGACGCTTTTTGAATCTAAGGGTGAGTTGCTTCTTCCTGGCTACCATGGATTTATCTACTTGTTCTAGTCCATCGTTCGGACTTGGATTCCTTTTGTATTGGGGTTGCATCCCCATATTCTAGACATTTTTTAGAGTTTTGGTACATGACTTTCAGATTCTAGGGGCATATTTCCGTAGGGATTTTCATTATTTACTGTTAGATGTGAATCTTGGCTTGTTTAATGCAAACTGGTTTTTAGCTGCTTGGTTTTGCCAAAGTGTTGGTTTCGATAGTTGGTTCTCCCACCGGGGGTTTAGTATGGGTGCCACTCGTGGCGGTTTAGGTTGTGACAACCTTATACCAACTACACAAGTAATAGACAACATAGAATTGTGTCATATTGTGCAATTAACCTAGACCTCTCAAGGATCCCTAAAGACAACAACTATGATAACTTCAGGTGTTCCCGGTGCAAGACGTACCCACAGTTAGAAGATAAACACGTAATCAAGTAAACAGTCAACCGGGTTCACTCAAGGAACCAATATATAAAATATCAAGTGATCGATAAGCCTGGTTCACTCAGGGAACCAACATGTAAGAATATCATGTAACAGATAAGCCTTGTTCACTTAAGGAACCAATATGTAAGAATATTAGGTAACAGATAAGCCCGGTTCATTCAAGAAACCAACATGTAAGAATATCAGGTAACAGGTACGCCCAAATCACTCAAGGAACCAACATGTAAGAATATCAGGTAACAGATAAGCATGGTTCACTCAAGGAACCAACATGTAAGAATAATAAGTAAACATGTATTGTACCGGCATAGTACCAAAGCTAAC
Source organism: Jaltomata sinuosa (assembly GCA_003996215.1). NCBI lineage: Eukaryota > Viridiplantae > Streptophyta > Magnoliopsida > Solanales > Solanaceae > Jaltomata > Jaltomata sinuosa. Next base: position 11,980 of record QJPP01000259.1, read on the forward strand.
CGATGAATCATAAATATTGTACCAGGCATGGTACCCAAGCCAATGAATGAATCATAGAAACTGTACCAGGCATGGTACCTGAGTCAACCAATGAATCATAGAAACTGTACCAAGCATGGTTCCCGAGCCAATCAATGAATCATAGAAATTGTACCAGGCATGGTACCCAGCCAACCAATGAATCATAGAAACTATACCAGACGTGATACCCGAGCCAACCAATGAATAACATCAACCAATCCCATGAAGATGTCCAAATACTGGTACATCCCATAATAATAACATATATCACAATAATCACAACCACAATGAGAATAAGCAGGCCTTTAAGATAACCTCATTATATGTTTATTAACACTTAGGCTATCATTTAACCATTACCTTCCTAAGCATGCATTGCAATAATACATAACCACCAAACACTTGGTCAAGTTGAGTTATTTATTTTATGTAAACAACAATCATTCTTTAACACACTAAATCACAAGCAGATATGATTCATTGAGTTCATCAATTACAGCATGTTCGAAGACCAACCCCCGGCTAAATCAAATAACCATATCAAGCCATATTCCTTAGATTCAAGTACTCATTTTAAGGGTGCACATTCAGCCCAATAAAATCTAAACTTTAATTAAAAAATATAATTCCATTCATTGCTCTCGTCCCCTTACTATTTAAACCAAGACCAGGAATTCCACTATTATCTAGCAACTCCTACATTCAAGTCATTCCTAGGTTCAAGACCCTGTCCCATTAGCCAATTATCCATGGTGAACAATCATAGGGTAACACATAATTAGGAAGATTTCATTATTACAGCAAACAACAATTCCTCACCTAGTTTATCGAGTTTTCATACACTTTACCCACCCAACACCGTTCCCACAAACCTAAACATGCAATTTCCCATTAATCTATGTTATGTTTATATTTTTCAACTCAGATCTAAACTACTCAGTAAAAATTAGCCTACCTGGACGCCAAGCAGCTGCTACAGAGGTCTGGATGCAAACTTTGGCTCCGTGAAGGTGAATCCTAGTGTGAAATTAGCATAAACTTCATGGGTTTTACCCCATTAATGTAGAATCCCTCCTCTCCATTGCTCCCAGGAAATGAGGTAACCCTAGGAGGGTTTGATCCCATCTTTTTTATAATTGAAGAGGATCAAAGAGAATATAAAAAGTCGCTCTCTGGTTTTTGGTCCCATCACCCTACTATAGTGACCTGCCAGCCACTATGGCGATGGTACTATAGAAGAAATATTTCCACTATAGCGGGATGATGTCAGCCTGACCCAAATGTTCAAATTTCAAAAAAATTCATTGAGTCACCCTATATTAATTTGAGATCGCATTTTTAAAGTCCTCGTAACCCATACCCGTAACGAGGTGTCTTTTAATAATGATAAAACTGGTCATTATAATAAAAGTTGGCCTTTTTTTCATTATTTACTTTATCTTAAACAACATTCCCCTGCTTTCCTTCTTTTATCATGTTTTATAGAATAACGCAAAGAAATTTTTGTACCATTTACTCACCTATTTTTGTTTCAATGTGGTGTTTGAGTATTGTGCTTTGATTTTTCCCTAGCTTATGCCTCATCCTTGTCTTTGAACCATGTACCATTTTCTCAATTTTTCTACTAAGGTTCTTGACAAGGGTGAGGTAGAATTTGGGGGTGAAGACAAGGGCGAGAGTATTGAAAAAACCTTTAACCCAACTACTCCCTTCGTCAGAAGCCCTAGGGTTTGATCTATCTCTGATGGTGCTCTACACTTTGACACTATACTTGGAAAATATAGAGTAACTTAACGATTTTTGCCCAGTTCCCCTCAGGTACCAATGAGGGGCCTTAGCAGTCATGCTAGTCTAACTAAGTCAATTAGATTACCAAGTCAGTGAGGTCTTGAGTAATGTTCTCCTAGATGAGAGTTCTCTAATTCTCGGCATATGAGAGAGTTGTGCTCTCGTGGAAAGGTGAGATCTTCTCTAGCGTGTTGTTCAATCTTAGGCAACTCTTTCCTGAAGATTCTTATGGTATCTCATGCTTAAACATGGATCTTCCTCTTTCTTTTCTTAAGCCATCTATCTGTTGAGTCTTTTTAGCATGAGAAAAACCAAATGCACTCCTTGGCTTGTTATCTTATGGAAGTGGTCCCTTATTTGATTGGTGCTTACATTCGATTACCCATGATGTCACTGATGTGAGGCTAAATGAAGTGATTTTATGTTATAGACTGTCTCAAATTTTATATTTTAAGATAGTTTTTAGCTCACTTTATATGAAATATGCTTATGTAGCTTGTCTTCATGTGTAGAATGAAGAATGATGGAATTTGCATGAATTTGGGCATAATTATCACGACCTACGAGTGGAAACAACCCTAAAACCCCAGTGAGCGAGCCAAGTAACTAACCAACACTTATCAAAATCTAAGCAGCTCAAAAACCAAATTGCATAAATTAAACTAAGTGTTCATGTCCAGAAGTAATTAACAAGACATCCTATAGAAATAACCCCTAGAATATGAAAGTCGTGTACCAAAACATCTAAAAAGTCTAGAGTACGGGGATGCAACCCTAAAACAAAGATAGTCTGAGTCCGAAAAATGGACTAGAAAGGAATGACGAATCCATGGCAGCCCGGAAGAAGTAGGTCACCCTTGGATTCAGAAAGCGTTCCTATCACAGCTGAGGTCGCGCAGCCGCCACCGGAATATATCATGTACTCAACAAAATAAGAGCAAGTGCAGTATCAGTACACAAAATAATAGTGTATTGATAGGATCATCGGCCAGCTCCAATAAACAAAATATGAACACTTAACTAAAACTTAGTAAAGCAGGAAAAATATGAAAACTTAACTAAAACTTAGTAAAGCAGGACAAAACATGTATAAACAAGTCAGCAAATATAACCCAGACTTGCAGCCATCAACCTGACTTAACAACCACATAAAACATGTCCAAGACTCCATGACAACAATAGCAGTGTATGCAAAACCTCCCCCTTGTTCAAGTAACCCGGACCACCCAAGAATCTCTAGGACAACATCTACAGTGTTTAGCTTGCAATGTCGGTTTACACAAGAACTAATCCAGCAATTAAACATAGTCACCCGGTAACTCATGGACCAATATGCAGAAATTATATAACAAGAAACAAACTGGTCCACCCATGGGACCAAACACAGAATCATAACCAAACATGTACCATGCATGGTACCCGAGTAAACCATATTAGAATCTGTACCAAGCGTGGTACCCGAACCAACTAATAAATATCTGTACTAGGTGTGGTACCCGAGCCAACCAATTAATTATACCAAGCATGGTACCTAAGCGAACTGAATGTCACAGACAAACCAAAAGTGAATAATAATAAACACAACCACACTTGTAAAACCAAACAAGTAATTAAGACAGTTCATTTTACATGATTAACAATCGGATATCATAAACATTCATCATTTTGTTCCCTAAACCACGTAATATGCAGACAATACTAAAGCAATAGTTAACAATGCACATATATCATAAATGGGAAACAATCAACCATCACCTACCTCGAATTAGCCTGAAAGCTCTACTGGACTAAAGTCTTCCTATTTCTCGAAGCTTTCGCTTGCCCTTGGTCTAAAACAATCACATAACACTAAAATCAATCAATGTGGCCTAAATATCCCCAAATTATATCCAAGTTCTAATCCCCAGGCCAAACCCATGATCATTACACCCAACCTAGGGCCTTCGCACCCATAATTTGCCTAAAACTACCAATTTTATGGTCACATTAGCAAATTACGGTATAAAATTATGAACTACACTGTTTATGCACAAAACCCAAGGTTTTCCTACACCCACATTCCTTTTTCTACCAGATTTTCCCCCTTAGGTCAAGCCAAACTATCCCTACTACCCGTAACTAGCGATTCTAAGGAGTAGGAATTGAAGTACTAAGTTAGGAAAATGATTTGCTTACCTTTACGATGAAACTTGTTAAAAATCTGAAGGAAAATTGCCCAAATCGCCTTTGCTCTTCCCCAAATGTTCTTGAGAATCGCTGAATGTTTTTGGGAAAGTTTCTACATTTACTGTGACTTATTCTGCTATAGCAGTCCTACTCCACTATAGCGGCACTGCCATAGCAGAAGCCCCTCGCTATAGCGGGCTTAACTGCCTTGACTTCCACTAAAGTGGGAATTTCTTTTCTATAGCGGTCATTGCTATAGCAGCGTGTCACCCTCTATAGCGGTTGACATGGGACAGAACCTTAGGAATTATCCCAGTTTTGTCCATTTTACAACACACCTTTAAACCTTGACATTCCAAACCAACCCTTTCACATCAAGTTCGATATTGGGAGTTCTAACCCAAATTCATTTCCTAAAATACCTCTGGACTCCTTAATGTCTTAGCTAAAAGGAAATCTAGCTCAACCTTAGATATTTTACCCAATCTTTTCTCGGATTGCCCTAGACCTTACCTCGCTCAGAAATCGTCTAAGACTGGCCTAGCCAAAAATTTCCAACTCCCCCACCAAGAAGTTTTATAACCCATTTCTTCACATGAATAGTTCACCCATAATGATGGAATAGGTCATTAAAACAGATACCAATTTAGCCATTGTTCATCCCTGAATGATCAAACACCAAAAAGATGAGTTAAAAGGTGAAAATGGTAGTAGTTGAATCCTCAAACAAGTTAGGGTACTTGTACCGCATATCTTTCTCGGTTTCCCAAGTGGATTCCTCAATTGGATGATGCTTCCATTGAACCTTTACGAATCTAATTTACTTCATTCTCAATTTCCAAACACCCATATCAAGAACAGCAACTGGCTCATCCTCGTACTGAAGGTCCTTATCTAACAAGATTGAATCTCATTCAATAATGTACTTCCCACCCCTATGGTATTTCTTCGGCATGGATACATGAAAAACTGGATGGACTCCAGAAAAACTGGGCGGCAATGATAACATGTAAGCTACTGGTGTTACAATGGATCAATATACTGAGGGCTAAGCTTGCCCCTCTTGCCAAACTGCATTATCCCTTTCATGGGTGACACCTTCAACAGAACTTGTTCACCAACCTGAAATTCCATGTCCCTTACCTTGTGATCCGCATACTCTTTTTTCCTTCTTTAGGCTGCCAGCACCTTGGTTTGAATACCCCTTACCTTTTTCTGAGCTTCCTTCACCAAGTCAACACCCAAAGGTTTCACATCACCTGGCTCAAACCACCCTATGGGTGATCTACATCCCCTCCCAAAAAGTGCCTCGAATGGTGCCATATCAATACTGGAGTGATAGTTGTTGTTGTATGACAATTCACATAATAGTAAAAACAGATCCCAATGGCCCCTAAAGTCGATCACACATGCGCTCAGCATGTCCTCCAACACCTGAATCATCCTCTCTGACTGACCATCTGTCTGAGGATAAAAAGTTATGCTAAAAGTGAGTTGGTTTCCCAACTCTTTGTGTAACATCCCCCAGAACTTGGAAGTAAACTGTATACCTCTATCTGAAATGATGGAGAGTGGCACCCCATGTAATCTCACTATCTCTTTGACATAAATCTTGGCCAACTACTGGGAATTGCAATCCATCCTAATCGGAATGAAATGAGTTGACTTGGTCAGCCTGTCCACGATGACCCAAACGGAGTCATACTTTACCAAGGTCTTAGGAAGACCCATAATAAAGTCCATGGCTATCCTTTCCTACTTCCACTCAGGAATGGGAATATTTTGAAGCAATCAGGCAGTCCTTTGATGCTCATATTTCACCTACAGACAATTTTTACACTTAGACACATATTCCACTATATCCCTCTTCATCCCAGGCCACCAATAAAGTCGTCTCAAGTACTAGTATATTTTGATTACACCTAGATGAATTGAGTACCGTGAACCATGAGCTTCTATCAAGACATTATGTACCAAGTCATCAACTCGAGAGATGCAAATCTGCCCTCTAAAGCATAATACACTACCAGCATCCAGTGTGGCATTTCGGGCCTCCCTAGACACCACCTTGTTCTGAAGCTTGTTCAGTTACACATCTTGAAACTGTTTGGCTTTGATTTCCTCCATAAATATGGGTTTAACCTCAATACTGGCCAACACTCCACCCTTTTATTAAATGCCCAACTGCATGAACTTGGATTCTAGAGTCCGAATCTCCCTAGCCAAGGTTCTCTTGGACACCCCCAAACAAGAAAAACTGCCCATGCTAACAGTTTTCTAGCTCAATGCGTCTACCACCACACTGGCCTTACCTAGATGATATTAGATGGTCGCATCATAATCCTTCAACAGTTCCATCTACCTCCTCTATCTCAAATTTAAATCCTTCTGTGTAAAGACATGTTGTAGGCTGCGATGGTTTGTGAACACTTCACACTTGACACCATAGAGGTAGTGTCTCCAGGTCTTGAGTGCAAAGAGCACCGCTTCTAATTCCAAATCGTGGGTGGGGTAATTCTTCTCATGGGCTTCAATTACCTTGAAGCATATGGTATAACATTCCTGTCCTACATCAACACAGCACCCAAACCCGAATGTGAAGCATTACAAAACACAGTGAAATCCTTACCTTCAACCGGCAATGATAGGATGGGAGCTATAGTCAGAAGTGTCTTGAGCTTTTGGAAGCTCTCCTCACACTTATCAGACTAAACAAAAGGTACCTCCTTCTGAGTCAATCTTGTCAAGTGAATAGCAATGGAAGCAAAGTTCTTGACAAACCTGTGATAATAGCCTGCAAGACCCACAAAACTCCTAACCTCAGTCACAGAGCTAGGCCAGACCTAACTTTTAACTGCCTCAATCTTTTAGGGATCCACCATCACCTCTTTTTCTTAAACCATATGCCCTAAGAAAGCAATCAAAGATAACCAAAATGCACACTTCAAAACTCGACATACAATTTATGGTGCCTCAATATCCCCAAAACAATGTGAAGATGCTCTACATGCTCCTCCTTACTCTTGGAGTAAATCAAAATGTCATCTATGAATACAATCATAAATGAATCCAGAAATGACTTAAAGACGCCATTCATTAAACTCATAAATGTTGTCAGTGCATTGGTCAACCCAAACGACATTATTTGGAACTCATAGTGCTCATATCGAGTCTAGAATGCTATATTAGGTATATCCTTAGGCCTAATCTTCAACTGATAATACCCTGACCTCAAGTCAATTTTAGAAAACACCAAAGCACCCTGCAACTAATAAAAAAAGTCATCTATGCGGGGTAAAGGATACTTATTTCAGATGGTAACCTTGTTCAATTGCCTATAGTCTATACACATCCTCATACTACCATCCTTCTTTTTCACAAACAAGACTGGAGCACCCCAAGGTGAAGAACTAGAACCAATAAATCCCTTATCTAGAAGTTCCCGAAGCTGAGTCTTAAGTTCCCTCAACTCTACCAGAGCCATATGATAAGGAGGAATAGAGATTGGGTGAGTGCCTGGCTCCAAATCTATACAGAAGTTAATATCCCTATCCGGAGGCATGCCAAGCAAATCCATCAGAAATACCTCCTGAAATTCAGAAACCACTAGGATGGATTCAATGGAAAGAGACTCCGCACTAACATCCCGAAAGTGAGCCAAGAACGCTGAACAACCTTTCCCTACTAGCTTCCTAGCCCAAACAAAGGATATAATCTTCGCCGGCTTAGGCTTGTACCTTCCCACTCTAGTCTATACCTACCCGAAATCTCTAGAGTTACTGTCTTAGAATTATAGTTTAACACAGCAAGATACGGAGACAACCAAGTCATACCAAAAATAACATCAAAATCTAGCATATCCAGGATAACCAAATCTACCCCAAGTTTAAAAACCCACAAACACCACAGAGCAAGTATGATACATATGGGTCACTACCACAGACTCCCCAACCGGGGTAGAAACATGAATAGGGGAATCAAGAACATCACAAATCAAATCTAGACCCAAGGAAAATTTAACAGATACATATGAATATGTGGAACCTAGATCAAATAAAACAGAAGCCATCTAGACACAGACTAGAATTGTACCCGTTATCATAGTATATGATGCCTCAGCCTTAAACTTCCCTGGGAAGGCATAACAATGGCCTTTGTCATCAATCTGGGCAACCTCTTTAGATGGATGTACCACTCCCTTTCCCGCGTTACCATTTCCCATGATTCCATGGCCTCTCTGAAAATTCCCTCGCCCACTCTATGGGCGCTCTTTGCTCTGTCCACTTCCATATGTTGGAACTACAGCCTTAGTCTGCTATTGCACCTGATTTCCTACCTATCTGATAGGACATTCCCTCTTGAAATAACCCAGACCACCACAATGAAAACATCCACGATCAATAGAGGGCATACTGCCAGAAGAATAAGAAGCCCCCTGGCCTCTAAAGCTAAAAACTACTGATTGGCCCCTGAACAACCACCTGTAAAACCTGGCAGGTTTGACTAAATAAGGCGAGCGAAATAGACCTGCTGACTGGGACCCCTGGAGTAAGAACCACTGAAATTATCCTTATTCCAGGACTTCTTAGATAACACCTTAGCCTGCCCAACCTGTCTGGCCCCCTCTAGTTTTTACATAGTCAGTCACCTTATTAAAACTCTTCCCTGCAGAAGTCATATGAATGGATAAAACCTGCAACTCAGTATTCAGACCCTTACAATACACACAAATCCTCTCTTTCTTAATGCCCAGAAGTTGGGTAGCATAATGAGAAAAGGCATGAAACTTATCCTTATAACTGAAACAGACATGTTTCCTTGCTCAAGGGCCAGAAAATCATCCTTTTTACGATCCCTCAGAGTACGAGGCACATATTTCTCCAAAAACATGGCATGAAATTGAACCCAAATCATTGGAGGTAAGGTTGAAGATTGACACTCTACCTGAGCCCTTCACCATTACTTGGCATCACCCTGCAGCTGAAAAGTAATAAACTCCACCCCATGTTGTTGTACAATACCCAACTTATGAAACCTTTCATAGCAATCCAGAATAAACTCAAAGTCATCCTCCTTCTCTATACCATGAAATGGTGGAGGTTTTAACTTAAAGAACTTGGTCAATAGCTCATGCTCAGTCCCGGTCATGACAGGGCCTAGCATTAGATGAAAGAATGCATCAGTACCCGATGCTTTATCCATCATAAGAGCGATGGTAATAGCTGGATGAGCGCTTGGAACCTGATCCACTGGCATAATTGGGGTGGCTCCAGTACCTGCCAGCCCTCTCAAAAATACCAACACATGTTGAATTACCTCGTACGACATAAGGGGAAGACCTGCACCTTCGACCAGTGCTGCCTCCTTCTATTATGCACCCTCCTCGTGCATAACCTCAACCTCTTCCTCAACAGAATCCAAAGGGAGGGGAGGGGTCGTTGCTCTTGGCTTAGCCGCTGCTTGAGCTCCACCCTTGGCGTGTGTTGCTCTTCCTCTGCCCCTTTCTCGCCCCCTAGCCACCCGTCTCATAGTTGGAGCTACTGCCCTTGCTCCATTTCATCTAGTGTTAACCATCTACAGACAAAAGAAGGAAGGAAGTTAGCTACCAATTTGGATTTCCAGATACCAATTCAAGTTATAGCATAAAGGAAGAAAGAAGAGATAGTTTTCCTAAAGTCTTATAGCCTCTCTAAGAAAAGTACAAACGTCTCTGTACCATTCCGCCAGACTCTACTAGACCCATTTTGGTATGACAAGTTCAATGAACCTAGGGCTCTGATACTATCTCTGTCATGACCTAAACTATCGTGAATGTCACCCACCCCAAAACCTCGGTGAGTGAACTAAGTAACTAACCAACACTTATCAAAATCTAAGCAGCTCAAAAACCAAATTGCATAAATTAAACTAAGCATTCATGTCCAGAAGTAATTAACAAGACATCCTGCAGAAATAACCCCCAGAATCTGAAAGTCGAGTACCAAAATATCTAACAAGTCTAGAGTACGGGGATGCAACCCCAAAACAAATATAGTCAGAGTTCGAACAATAGACAAAAATTGAATGCTGAATCCATGGTAGCTCGAAAGAAGTAGGTCACCCTTGGATTCATAAAGCGCTCATATCATAGTTGAGGTCACGCCGCCACTGAAATATGCCATGTACTTAACAAAATAAGATCAAGTGCAGTATCAGTACACAAAATAACAGTGTACTGGTAGGATCATCGGCCAGCTCCAATAAACAAAATATGAACACTTAACTAAAACTTAGTAAAACAGGACAAAACATGTATAAACATGTCAGCAAATATAACCCAGACTCGCGGTCATCAACCTGACTTAACAACCACATAAAACATGTCCAAAACTCCACGACAATAGTAACAGTGTATGCAAAACTGCCCCCTTTTTCAAGTAACCTAGACCACCCAAAGATCCCTAGGATGACCTCTACAGTGTTTAGAATACAATCTCGGTTTACACAAGAACCAATCTAGTAATTAAAAATAGTCACCCGGTTATTCATGGACCAATATGCAGTAATTATATCATAAGAAACAAACTAGTCCACTCATGGGACCAAACACAGAATTATAACCAAACATGTACTAGGGATGGTACCCCAGCCAACCGTATTAGAACCTATATGAGGTGTGTTATCAAGCCAACCAATAAATATCCTGTACCAGGCATGGTACTCGACCTAACCAATTAATTATACCAGGCATGGTACCCCAGTCAATTAAATATCACAGATATTCTAAAAGTCAATAATAATGAACACAACCATACTTCTAAAACTAATAAGTAATTAAGACAGTTTATTTCACATGATTAACAACCGGATATCATAAACATTCATCATTCTGTTTCCTAAATCACGTAATGTGTAGACAATACTAAAGTAATAGTTAGCAATGTACACATATCGTAAATGGAAAATAATCAACTATCACCTACCTCGAATTAGCCTGAAAGCTCTACTGGATCGGAGCCTTTTTGTTTCTCGAAGCGTTTGCTTGCCCTTGGTCTAAAACAATCACATAACACTAAAATCAATCAATGTGGCCTAAATATCCCTAGATTATATCCAAATCCTAATCCCCAGGCCCAACTCATAATCATTCCACCCAACCTAGGGCCTTCCCACTCATAATTCACCTAAAACTACCAAATTCATGGTCACATTAGCAAAATACAGTATAAAATTATGAACTACATAGTTTATGCACAAAACCTAAGGTTTTTCTACACCAACATTCCTTATTCTATCAGATTTTCGACCTTAGGTCAAGCCAAACTATCCCTACTACCCATAACTAGCCATTCTAAGGTGTAGGAATCAAAGTACTAAGTTAGGGAATCGATTTTCTTACCTTTATGATGAAACTTGATGAAAATTTGAAGGAAAATTTCCTAAATCGCCTCTGCCCTTCCCAAAAATGTTCTTGACAATTTCTGAATGTTTTTGGGGAAGTTTCTGCATTTACTTTGATTTATTTTACTATACTGGTCCTACTCTGCTATAGTAGTGCCATCGTAGTGGAAGTCGCCCACTATAGCGTGGTTAACTGCCTTGACTTCCGCTATAGCGGGAATTTCTCCATTGTAGCGGTCATCAGTGTAACAGCATTTCACCCACTATAATGGTTAACATGGGACAAAACCTTGGGAATCCTCCCTGTTTTGTCCATTTTACAACACACCTTCAACCCTTGACATTCCTGACCAACCCTTTTGCATCAAGTTCGATATCGGGAGTTCTACTCACCCGAATTCATTTCTGAAAAGTCTTATGGACTCCTTAATATCTTAGCTAAAAGGAAATCTAGCTCAACTAAAAAACATTTTATCCAATCCTTTATTGATCTGGAGCATTTCCATGGATAGTAGATCAAGATGAGAGATTAACAGAGGCAAAATAATAAAAAAAGATGAAAAATGCACTACAGAAGGGCCCTAGGCGCCGCTCTAGGATCCCCCCTAGTGAAATGGACTAGAGAGGCATAAGTGTAGTGATAAAATCACTATTTCACCACATAGGATGCCGCACAGGGAAAGTCCACAGGCCAAATGTGGTCTATTTTGGCTAGGTTTAGCCAATTCGACCTAGAACCTACTCAGAACTGCCTAAAACCCTATATATTTTAATTTTCTTTGGATTTTAATAGGGAATCAATTGAGAACACATATAGAATAAGTAGGAGGATATGGAGAATGAAATTTAGGGAGAAATCTTGACCTAGGGAGATCTTGGAGCCGCTGTGGAGGCAGGAGAACATCGGTTTAATCTTTTCTCCTCTATTATATATAGTATTACATTTTTTATTTGATGATTTGTAGTAATTCCTCCATGTATATGTGAAGGTAGACTTCTTATATAGGGTTATGATAATTTCATGATTATTGTTGTATAAAGTTGATTTGATTTGTTAAGATATTTATTATCGGGTTATGGCTCTTTTGGTTGCTTACTTTCTCTTGCTCTTGATTATTTATTTGCTTGATCAACAATTGATTAATATCCATGGTGCATGGATAGAACCAGGAATAGAGATTTTACATACGCAATATGAGAAGGTAGATCTTGGTCTTAGAACTCCTAAGGGAGAAATTGTAACGACCGGATACATCATTATTTCAGGAAACACGACGTCGCAAAATTTCGAGAACGATTTAAAATATTTTTGTTAAGTGGGGTGATATGACAGAAAATTTTAGATTTTTGTAAATCATCCGGGCTGACGTCACTCAGCTATAGTGGTGTTTTATCCACTATAGTGGAACTGCTATGGTGGAAGGCCATTCGCTATAGCGAAATGATGGGAGGCATTAGCCTCAGAATGGAATTTAATAAAAAAATTCACCTCCTCAGTTGGGAAATATACAAGGGTTTCTCCTAAGCTGCTCTAAGGCTAGGGAGCCATGAGAAGGAGGGATTATGGCTGAAGAGATGCGGAACAATGGATTCCAGGATCATTATTCAGCCAAGAATGCCTTTACAGAGCCAGAAATGCATCCTTGCAGCTGCTTGGCGTCCATGTAGGCTATGTTTTCACTTTTGAGTAGATAGACCTATTTACATTTGTACTTATTGTATAGTTGAAAAGGAGAACCAATGATTAGGCTTTCGGGCACGGAGTCTGGTGGATTCAGTGTTGGTTATGTGTGAACTAGGAATCGATTGGATTGAATGGTGGGAGGATGAAATATATTTTGGGTTGTTCATGTTGACTTGGTATGAGAAAATGATAGCATTTCAGGGACTGGGATGTCAGGAAGGCTCGGGGAGCCAGAAAATGTTTGGGTAACTAAATGGGTAATAAAAATGGAGAATTCCTAGATAAGGTTCGGGCAAATGAGTAGAAAAAGTAGGGAGTGGCTGAATCACCAAGGTTAAGGGGTGGTTTTCCACATTGTAACTATCTACGGAAAGGGTTCGAAATCAATGTAGTTACTAAGATGTGTTAATAAAGGGTGAATAGGATTTAGTCTTCGGACGAGAGTCAGGGCTAAGTTATGTACCCAGGGAAAGGGTAGGTGATGGTTATTGATTTCCGTATGCATTGTATGTTTGAGTACTTTGGTCTAAGTATTGTATGTGTTGCATGTTTAGGGAATGATTAAGAATGTCTAAGAGTCCTATTTTAAGTCTTGTGAAATAAACTAGGTGTTATTGCTTGTTGGTTTACAAGTGTTGATTGTTCATTGTTTATGACTATGGATTTATGTGACATTTGGTTGGCTCGGGTACCACGCCTGGTATGGGTATACTAACGGTTGGCTCGGGTACCATGCCTGGTATGGATATACTAATGGTTGGCTCGGGTACCACGCCTGGTACGGGATGTACTAATGGTTGGATCGGGTACCATGCTTGGTACAGGAAATACTAATTGGTTGGCTCGGGTACCACGCCTGGTACGGGTTTACTTTATTGCATTGCTGCATTTTGATAATTGGTTCCATGAGTGGACCAGGCTGTGTTTATAAATTGTGATATTGCATTTTGGTCCTTGAGAGGCCGGATTGTTATATTGATCTGTGAGTTTGGTCTTGGTGTAGACCGAGGTGTTATATTATATTATGAGTTCGGTCTTAGGGTAGACCGAGGTATATGTTTGACACTTAAGTGTTGTCTAGAGGGGATCTAGGGTGGGTCCGAGATATGTAATTGGGTATAATTATTGTTTATTATAGATTGTTGACCATGGTTATAAAAGTGGATCATAGGTGACTAGTAAGCTAGGGGATAACTGAGAGTCAGGTGTCGTACTACTAGCTGGTATTGTCACATTGGGGAATTGTCTAGGGACCCTAGTGGGGCCTATATACTCTTGAGTAGTACCATGAGGGTAGTGGGTCTGGATTGACAAGGATTGGGTCATTTCGGGATACATAGTCATAGGGGTTTGACTAGGATAATGGAGAGGTAGTCAGGATCGGATTTAGTAGTTGGGTTAGAGTTAAGGTGACTTGGGAAGTCTAAGGTTAAGGTGACTTGGGAAGTCTAAGGTTAGTGTGACTTGGGAAGTCTAAGGTTAGTGTGACTCAAAAGTTTTGAGAGTGAGGGAGTTGTCAGCAGAAGGAACAGGAAGGGTCGAGGTTTGGATTGTAGTTAGAACAGTGTTGCGATGTTGGAGGATAGAGCTATATTGGTTATTTTCATGCTTTCCCTGATTTTCTTATATGATGGTATGAGTGGATTCGTGTCGACCGATGATGCCTACCAGTACGTGTGTTTGTACTGATTCTACTCTTGCTATACCTTTTTGGTATAGTCTGGTTGCATGGTTGGTTATGTTTCATAGGTACATGATGATGGTGATCTACAGCAGCTTCTGTCCTTCGATTCCATGATGGAAGTTGTGTCTCTTTTACATTTCTGCATAAATCTTGTAGTAGCTCTTGTACTTGCTTAGACTAGGTCCTAGGGAAGGTGTTTTAAAGTTGTAAAACAGTTGTATTGTATTTCTTCATAAAGGAGTTGTCCTAAATAAAAGGTTGTAAGGTTTTCATGTATTAAAAATGAAGGTTTATGGTTATACTTGAATTTTGTTCCGCATTTACCTGTTAGATGGGTGATAAGGGTTCGTCTATCTAGGTGCATAGAGTAGGCACCTGCATGGCCCGGTAGGTTGGGTCGTGACAAATGGTATCAGTTCCTAGGTTACCGGTCTCCCAGTACAAGAGAAAAATGTCGAATATAGTCCTACGAATTAATGTGTTGATGTCCACATCTAATCTTTGGGAAACTATGAAGCATTCTAGGAAACATCTTCCTTCTTTCATTCTTTCATGCAGTTGGTTTACTTGCTTGTATGGGTTGAGTCCAATTGGTATCTCTCGATGCCAATTAGTATCTCAAAAAAGTAAAGGAGGTCATTGTACTCTGATTGCGATAAGACAAGCAAGAGAGGTCGAAACCGGGAAGGTTCCAATTGGTATCTGGCCTGAGAGCCTGTGGTGAAACATGGATAACCGGCTGATGGTCATCCATGAATACGAATAGAAGGTAAATATATATGACTTTATTTTGTTGTGGCCTGAAGTGTAAATGTTGTGTATTACTGTGTTTATAGGACCTACTTGAATTGCGTGTACTTGGTTACCTTGATATAAATGTTGAGTCTGCAGAGGGTCATAAGTTGAAAGTAATGTATCTTGGGTCTGTGCATAACTGTTAAATGTATTAATTGAAAATTTTGTATCACATCTTGAAAAGGACTTATCATTGGTTAAGATGATAACGGGATAGAAATTGTGAATGTAGGGAAACTTCGGTTTCAGGACGGTCGGGACTTGGTTGGGAACCATAGGAACAAGGGAGTTATTCGTGTGTAATAGCGGGAAGGTATTGTTGGGAACAATTGTCCTTTTGTAAATCTTTTTTGATTGGTGATTTTCTGATGCTGAGTTTTGATATGTGCACTGCCAGGAATGGTCTTGGGGGTACTCTAAGACCATGGCGGGATCTACGGGACTAGACAATGATAATCGGGAAGGGGGAAGGATACACTTGCTGGAAATTTCAAATTTCTGGGATGTTACCGTCGGGAATGCCATAGTGGAATTGCACCGCTATAGCGATCCCGCTATAGCAGGATTTTTACCACTACGGTGGTACTGCTATCGCGGAGTGACAACTGCCATAGCGGAAGGGCGCGAGGAAGAAACCTCACCCTATTTTTCCCCTGTTTTTCATTCATTCCCGGGACAATTTAAAAGCAGGAATTAAGGTACGAATTGCTATGTAAAACAAGGAAATCAACAATTTTAGCTAACATAGTATGCATATAAGGGAAAGTGTATGAAAACTAGCATCCACGTGCTAAAACAAAGGGAAAAGGGAAAAGGGAAGGGAAACATTGTCTTAATTAACCCCAAACGGGGGCAAAACCCAAAAGCTGTAAATGTCTGAAGGTAAAGAGGGGAGGTGAAGTCCTAAGCCTCATCTTCACTCAGAAAGGGGAACTCTTTCCTATCCTCGAGCTCCAGAGTGGGGAGATCTTGGCCCGGGGCAACACAAGAGAACATGACCTTGATGGTCTTCCACATCCGGGCAAACATACAATCCCGGGAGCGTCTCTTCATCTTCTCCTCCTCTATATCCCTGCGGAGTGATACAAATTCCTGAGAAAAAGGGGACAGGGCTGTACCTCCAGTGGCGGTGCCCTCTGTGAACCTCTGGACCGCGGCCAAGGTCTACTTTAGCTAGGTTCTAGTGATCGGGGGTTGAGGCTGGGAAGGGGCATGAGTGTCACCATTATCATCATCGTTGGCATGCTCGATCGACTGACTGCTTCCTACTTTATCCACCTTTCTCTTCTTCTTAGAAGAGACCACTTTCGCCCGGAGAGGGTCGAAGGGGTCGTCCATAGCCACCTCCAAGTCAGTATGATCCTCAGGCACTCCAACCCGCCTGCACAGTTCAGACACCAAGCTCGAAAGATACGGGCCCTTCCAATGACCCTGGTAAAAGTCCTTCTACTCGGAGATAATTTGTTTCCCCATATTCATGATGATCCCCTGCATAGCACAATCAATCACCAGGGCTCGAGCATAAGTCACATCAGTCTTGTTACCCAACGGGCGGATTCTTTGGGATACCAAGTTTAACCACCTTCCAGCATCAGCAGAGAAGTAAGCACTAGTGATTCCCTCAGCACTGGCTTAGTAGACCTGATCTCTGAACTCTGCATCTACCAAGGTATCTCTTAACCATGTCATATCCCAAACTCTAGCCTTGGCCTCGTAGGCAGCATTCAAAATATGAGGTACTCCTAGCACCTTACTGAGAGTACGGGCGTCCACTGGAACATCTACCCCTCGAATTCGGATAGTTGGATTGGGTTCATCCCAATGGATGGTAGGATGGATAGCATAGAACTCCCGCACCCAGCCTGTTCGTGCGGGAGGGGGAGCCACTAGCAATGAATCCCAGTTGAGCTCTCGAACTCTGCGATGGAAGGCGTATGCCTTTCTGTCCACACCTGTTAGCTTGCACCCCATTTCATAGCAAAATCCCAGTCTCCGGTAATCTATGAACCTATCTCGGCTAGCTTCGTCAGGGAAACGCTCATAAGGATACATGGGAAATTGTCCTTCAGCCATTGGGTATGATAACCTACAATGTAACAAGAAGGCGGGATTAGAACTCGATAAGGCATAAGGGATTAAGAAAAAGGGGGAAAATACTTCTAAGTGTCATCTTAGGGAGCTACTAGTTTGCGGCCTTCTTCTATAACAGACGATCGTCCGCCATAGCGGAACTACCATAGCAGAAAAATATTTGCCGTAGCGGAACTGAAATAGCGTAGCCCAAATGCTATAGCAGTATTCATCATCCCAGAAGCTTCAAGGGGTGCAGCAATGGCGCCCCTTTACCCAAAACTCCATTTTTAACAATCCAAGTTCAGGTCAGTGCTTCTAAAGTATTCTATTACTGTTTTCTACAAATATTTAGGCATAATAACCCCTAGAATTCGTCCAAATCACAACTTTTGTTCAAGAACAACCCTTCACCTCCCACCTTGTTTTTGGCCCATCTTTGGCCAAAAATAGTGTAATCCATATGCCCATAACTCTTTGGAGGCATTGTAAACGTAAGGGAAGCATCCATGCTTTGAGAATCCAACAAACTCTAACCAAAAAGTCCAAGTTCAAACTCACTACAATATACACCCAATTTCCTTGTTTTCTACCATAATAATGTCTAAAAATCATGCAAGGAAGTAAAAGAGTGAGTTGAATCGAATATTACCTAAGAAGTTTGACGTCGGGAGTGGGGTGATCGAGAGAGAATGTGGTATTTTTGAAAGGAATATGGGGAGGATGGGAGTTGAAAACCATTTCTCCCTATTTTAATCTGTTGTCAACCGCTATAGCGATCGACAGTTTGTTATGGCAGAAGAGCTACGGCGGTATAACATCCACTATAGCTGACAAAAATCAGCTTTTAAAAAAGAAAGATTATCCCGAGTCCTTTCAAATTCATCCATTCCGATATGACACGAGACCCCAAATTTCTTGGGTACTCGGGAAGGTCACGTGTAAAATTTTCCATGGGTAATTCAAAAATTCAACAAGGGAGCGGGATTATTTAATTTCCTTCAAATCGGTGAGTAATTGAGGGAAGGTTTGATAATTCGCGTAGGTTCATAAGTTACGTGGTAATTTGGGATAGTAAGGGTCCCCGGCTAGTTCCTTTGATTTTATTGATTTTGAGATCATTCGGGGATGAACGATGGGTAAATTAGTAGCTGTTGTAATGACTGGATCCATCGTTATTTCAAGAACCACGACATTGCAAAATTTCGGGAAAGATTTAAAATATTTTTGGTATTAAGTGGGGTGACGTGATGGAAAATTTAAATTTTTTGGAAATTATTCGGGCTGACGTCACTCCGCTATAGCGGTGTTTTATCCGCTATAGTGGAACCTCGATGGCTGAAGGCCATCCACTATAGCAGAATGACAGGAGGCAGTAGCCTCAGATTGGGATTTTAAGAAAAGGGTTCTCCTTCTCAGTTGGGAAAACATACGAGGGTTTATCCAAAAACCCTCCTAAGCTGCTCCAAGGCTAGGGAGCCATGAGGAGGAGGGATTATGGCTGAAGGGATGCGGAACAATGGATTCCAGGATCATTATTCAGCTGGGAATGCCTTTACAAAGCCAGAAACGCATCCTTGCAGCTGCTTGGAATCCAGGTAGGCTAGGTTTTCACTTTTGAGTAGATAGACCTATTTACATTTGTACTTATTGTATAATTGAAAAGGAGAACCCATGATTAGGCTTTCGGGCACGGAGTCTGGTGGATTCAGTGTCGGTTATGTGTGAACTAGGAATCGATTGGATTGAATGGTGGGAGGATGAAATATATTTTGGGTTGTTCATGTTGACTTGGCATGAGAAAATGATAGGATTTCAGGGACTGGGATGTCAGGAAGGCTAGGGGAGCCAGAAAATGTTTGGGTAACTAAATGGGTAATAAAAATGGAGAATTCTTAGATAAGGTTCGGGCACATGAGTAGAAAAAGTAGGGAGTGGCTGAATCACAAAGGTTAAGGGGTGGTTTTCCACATTGTAACTATCTATGGAAAGGGTTCAAAATCAATGTAGTTACTAAGATGTGTTAATAAAGGGTGAATGGGATTTAGTCTTTGAACGGGAGTCAGGGCTAAGTTATGTACCCGGGGAAAGGGTAGGTGATGGTTATTGATTCCTGTATGCATTGTATGTTTGAGTACTTTGGGCTAAGTATGGTATGTGTTGCATGTTTAGGGAATGATTAGGTGTAAAACCCCGGAATTCGATCCAGCTTTCAAACTCAGAAACTTGCAGAATTTTAAGATTCCTAGGAATTACGGATCCAAACCACGGACTGTGGTTTGAACAATGGGTCATGCGATGAACCCATGACTTGCATCTACTGCTTCAGTCTCTGGTTCGAGAACCACGAGTTAGTTCTACTGACCGTGGTTCAAACCACGGTCCATCCTGTCAACTCGTGGAACTTAATCAGAGAGCTGACATTTTTCCCTTGAACTATGGATTGGGTCTACGGAGCGTAGTTCTTTCTATGGCTCTTACTATTGACTCGTAGAAAGTAATCTACAGCCTGACTCTATGTCCAGGAACCACGAGTGGAAACCACGAGCCGTGGTTCAGTCTACGACTCGTGGAATCCATCCGTGATTCCTAAAGCCGACTTTTTTCAGTAGTTTTTAATTTAATTTCTCAGGAGTATTTTAGACCATTCCTTCTTATTTTAGCTCCGACTATAAATAGTCTTAGGCTTATTTTATTTAGGAAAAAACCCAAAAACAAATAAATTTTTCCTCTCGAGTCAGTTCTCTAGCGAAAGGAGCGTTCTTCTCCAAATTTCCAGACCCAAGATTTCCTCCTCCAAGCTTCAACTTCAGTTTCTTGCAGGGATTTTCATCCACCAGGTATGTGGGTATTCAGTAAGGTTTAGTTCACCCTTATGCCCAAAAATCTCAGTCTTTTACGGCAATTTTTATGGTTTTGAAACTAGGGTTCTTACCCATTTTAGTAGATTGCTACAGAAATCCATCTTCTTGATTTATACATGATTTTCATCCTATTTTAAGGAGATATACTGCTTATATTAAATTGCATGGATTTGTGCAAGGTTTTGAGGAATCACGAGAATTTCCCTAAATTGTAGGATTTCTAAAGTGTTAGCTTTCTTCAAAATTCAACCTAGATTAGCAGTATGAGCTTTAAAAAAATCAGAATTTAACTAGTTTTCAGTTTACTACAGTACTTCAAAAGTTAGTGATTTTAGACCATTATAGTTCTACCTTAGAAAATTCAGGATTTCAGTTTAATGAGCTATTAGTCTTCAGTTTGGGTGTAGTGTTTAGCACCGAATTGGACTAGGGTTTAGCATACCCTTAAGGTCCAAGAACTATGTGCCAATGTAGGTTTATAAGTCCCCTCTATTGGGCATCAAATTTAGTGATCATGCCACAGTCACGCCTTTATACCCTGGCAAGGTATACTGGGTCCTCTCGATGGGGAGTATACATCGAACTCCACATTTAGCTCACATGGTTTATATCGGTTAATAGACTCTCCCATTAGTTTCAGTAAAGTGCATTAGGCCCTCAGTTATGTTTACTTTCAGCATATTTTTCAGATTACTCTTGCATTTCAGCTGTTTATGCATGATTATATTTTGGGCCTATGTACTACAGTTTAGTTCAGTTTACAGCTTTCCTGTATTTTAGCATATTTACATTTTAGTCAACCTTGCATATCCCTCATATTCAGTACATTCAAAGTACTGATGCATACTCTATATGTTGCATTCTATCATGATGCAGTCTCAGGTTCTCAGCTTCAGCCTCGTGATTAGCTCGCCAGTGCCATATCATTAACAAGTAGTGGTGAGTCCTCATCATCCGAGGACACATCTTTTACATGCTTTTTAAGTTAGTCAGTTCATCTTTACTTTCAGTATTCGGAGTTAGCTGGGGCCTTGTCCCAACAGCTCATCAGTATTAGAGGCTTTTAGACATAGAGTCAGACTTCAGCTTTTGTAGTTCCGTTGATTTTTAGATACATAATTATTTCAGATATCTTTAGAAGTATTATTCCTTCAATTATGATATATTCAATATGCTTCCGCTTGTTTAGAATTATATTCAGTATGCTTGTGATATGCCAATTTTAGGGTTAGCTTGGGGTTACTTATGGCCCCAGGTCCTGTGTTACGTCTAGGGGCTAGCCTCGGGGAGTGACAAACTTGGTATCAGAGCATCAGGTTCAAGAGTCCTAGGGTGTATGAAAGCCACACTAAGTAGAGTCTCTTTCATGGGTGTGAAGTGCGCCACACTTATGAGGGAGAGGATACGAGGTGTTCTAAGAGAAACTTCACTTCTTTCGCTATCTTTATCGTGCGATGGAGTGCAATTCAACTTCTCCATTCTAATCCATTGTTATGCATTTCAAATCATGCCTCCTCGTAGAGCTAACGCATGTAATGCTAACGCAAATCCTCTAGCCCCGAACCATGAGGTTACAAATGCAGAGTTTCATAATGCAATCAATTATTGGCTCAGATCATAGTCAATCAGGCTAATCAGCAGGCCCCAGTTCCTGAAAATCCAAATGGTGGGTCAGCTGTAGCTCGGGTTTGAGATTTTGTTCGCATGAATCTGCCAGAGTTTCTATGGTCAAGGGTTGGTGAAGACCTACAAAATTTCATTGATGAGATCAAGAAGATTCTTGAAGTGATGCAAATGACTGGTATTGAGAGTGTGGAGTTAGCATCCTATCAACTAAAGGATGTAGCTCACAGCTGGTTCACGTAGTGGAAAGACAACAGGGGTGTGAATGTAGCTCCTATGACATGGGACTGTTTTACTGGAGCTTTTCTGGACAGGTGCTTCCTGAGAGAGTTGAGGGAGGCTAAGGCCCAAGAGTTTATGAATTTGAGGTAGGCATCGATGTCAGTCCAGGAATATGGGCTGAAGTTCACTCAGCTCTCCAAGTATGCTCCACATATGGTGGTCGATCCGAGGGCACAAATGGGAAAGTTCTTATATGGGGTATCTGATCTGGTGAAGACAGAGTGTAGGAATGCTATGCTATTAGGAGATATGTATATCTCTAGGCTAATGACCCATGCACAGCAAGTTGAGGAGGATAAACTTAAAGAGATGGCTAGGGATAATAAAAAGGCTAGGACAGGCAACTATGAATATTCTCAGCAGAGGTCGAGCGGTGCATATCGCTCATAGTTTTAGCAGAGGTCGGAATCCCCAGCACTTTCATCTTCTAGTGTTTCATCTCCCAGGCCCCGACAGGATCAGAAGAAGCGAGCACCAGGCTCTAAATCTCAGGGCAATGTTTCAGGTAACCATACTTTTCCAGCCTACCCCAAGTGTGGTAAGAATCATCTAGGTGAGTGTTAGGCTGGCAGAGAAGGGTATTTTGGGTATGGTCAGCAGAGTACTACTTCCATCATAGGTAGCGGTCAATGTCAGAACCGTCTCTATGCCATGTCTTCATGCCAGGATCAGGAGAGTTCACCAGACGTAGTCACTGGTACGTTATCAGTATTCTCTCTTGATGTTTATGACTTGTTAGATCCAGGGGCTTCTCTATCTTTTGTAACCTCATATATTGCATTTAAATTCGGAGTCGGCCCTGAGAAACTCTTGGAACCCATCCCAGTCTCTACCCCAGTTGGTGAGTCAATCCTAGCTAAGAGGGTATATAGAGATTGCCCAGTTTTAGTCCTTCATAAAGTCACCTCAACAGATTTAGTAGAGTTAGATATGACCGAATTTGATGTCATTCTCGACATGGATTGGCTACATGCATGTTATGCCTTAATTGACTGCACAACCAGAGTCGTGAAATTTCAGTTTCGAAATGATCCTGTCTTAGAGTGGCAGGGTAGTCCTCCTTCATCAAAAGGTCGTTTCATATCTTATCTCAAAGCTAGGAAGATGATCTCAAAGGGATACATCTACCATATAGTTCGGGTTAAGGATTTTGAGTCCGAGACCTCACAGTTCCAGTTAGTTCCTGTAGTTAACGATTTTCCAGAGGTGTTTCCTGATGATCTACCTAGAGTTCCTCTTGAGCGGGAGATTGACTTTGGGATAGACCTTCTTCCAGATATGCAGCCCATAAGTATTCCTCCCTATAGAATGGCCTCAGCTGAGCTTAAAAAGTTGAAGGAACAGCTCAGAGACCTCCTATATAAGGGCTTTATCAGACCCATCATCTCTCCATGGGGCACTCCAATTCTCTTCGTGCATAAGAAACATGGCTCCCTCAGGATGTGCATACACTACCGTCAGTTGAACAAGGTCATAATCAAGAATAAGTATCACATCCCCAGGATTGATGACTTGTTTGACCAGCTTCAGGGTGCCAGCTACTTCTCTAAGATTGACCTCAGATCCGGTTATCATTAGCTCAGAGTTAGAGAGTGTGACATTTTGAAGACAGCCTTCAGAACTCGGTATGGTCACTACAAATTTGTAGTTATGTCTTTTGTACTAATGAATGCTCCTGCAGCGTTTATGGAATTGATGAATAGGGTATTCAAGCAGTATCTGGACATGTTTGTTATTGTCTTTATAGATGATATTCTAGTCTACTCGCGGAGTAAGGAGGAGCATGCTAATCATTTAAGAGTGTGTTGCAAACTCTCAAGGATCGCCAGTTATTTGCTAAATTTAACAAGTGTGAGTTTTGGCTATAGTCAGTTGCCTTTTTGGGTCATGTGGTGTCTAAGAATGGTATTCGAGTGGATTCTCAAAATATAGAGGCAGTAAAGAATTAGCCTAGACCCACCTCTCCGACAGACATTAGGAGCTTCTTGGATCTGGATGGTTACTACAGGAGATTTGTTGAGAGGTTCTCATCCATAACTTCTCCATTAACTAGGCTGACTCAGAAGAAGGTAAAGTATCAGTGGTTAGATGAGTGTGAGAAGAACTTCCAAGAGTTGAAAACTAGGTTGACCACAGCCCCAGTTTTGACTCTACCAGAGGGTTCATATGGTTTCGTAGTATACTGTGATGCGTCCAGAGTTGGCCTTGGCTGTATTCTAATGCAGCATGGTAAAGTTATTGCATACGCCTCCAGACAGCTTAAGACTCATGAAAAGAATTATCTAACTCATGATCTTGAGTTAGCAGCACTGGTCTTTGCCTTAAAAATCTAGAGACACTACTTGTATGGTGTCCATGTAGATGTGTTTAATGACCACAAGAGCCTTCAATATGTGTTCACTCAGAAAGAACTGAATCTTTGTTAGAGAAGGTGGCTAGAGCTTCTCAATGACTATGACATCAGCGTGCTTTACCATTCGGGTAAGGCCAATGTAGTAGCTGATGCACTTAGTAGGTTATCCATGGGTAGTGTGTCACAAGTTGAGGAAGGAAAGAAGGAATTAGCCAAGGATGTTCACCGGCTTACTCGGTTGGGGGTTCGCCTCACTGACTCATCAGAAGATGGTGTCATTGTTCAGAATAGGTCAGAGTGTTCATTGGTAGCTGAGGTAAAGGAAAAGCAAGATTGTGATCCCATCTTACTTCAGCTAAAAGGTGTTGTCCAGCAGTAGAGAGTAGAGGTTTTCTCCCAAGGAGGAGATGGTGTACTTCATTATCAGGGTCGGTTATGTGTTCCTAATGTAGGTGACTTGAGGTAGCAGATTTTTACAGAAGCTCATAGCTCCAGATATTCCATCCATCCTGGTGCCACCAAGATGTACCGTGACCTACGGGAAGTCTATTGGTGGAATGGTATGCAGAAGGACATTGCTGATTTTGTGGCTAAGTGTCCCAACTATCAGCAAGTGAAGGTAGAACATCAGCAACCAGGGGGTATGACTCAGAAGATGGGAATTCCTACTTGGAAGTAGAAGGTCATCAATATGGACTTTATTACAGGTTTACCTCACACTCGTAGGTAGCATGATTCTATTTGGGTGATCATAGATAAGGTGACCAAGTCAGCCCACTTCTTGGCTGTCAAGACTACCGATTCAGTGAAGGACTATGCAGAGTCTATATAGCCAGGTTGCATGGAGTTCCCTTGTCCATCATCTCAGATAGGGGTACTTAGTTTACATCTCAGTTTTGGAGATCATTCCAGAAGGGTCTTGGTACACAGGTTAATCTTAGCACAGCTTTTCACCCGCAAACAAATGGTCAGCTAGAGCGTACCATTCAGACCTTAGAGGATATGTTAAGAGCTTGTGTAATCGACTTCAAAGGAAATTGTGATGATCACTTATCTCTTATAGAGTTTGCCTATAATAACAGTTTTCACTCTAGCATTCAAATGGCTATGTATGAGTCACTTTATGGGCGAAGGTGTAGATCACCTATAGGCTGGTTTGAGGTAGGTGAAGCAGCTTTGATAGGGCCAGATTCAGTCCATGAGACCATGGATAAGGTCCAGTTTATTAGATAAAGGTTGAAGGAAGCTCAAAGTCATCAAAAATCTTACGCAGATATGAGAAGAAGGGAGCTAGAGTTTGAGGTTGATGAATGGGTTTTTCTGAAAGTGTCCACCATGAAGGGTGTGATGAGGTTCGGTAAGAAGGGAAAGCTTAGTACCCGATATGTAGGCCCTTACAGGATTCTGAAGAGAGTTGTCAAGGTGGCTTATGAATTGGAGTTGCCTGCAGACTTAGCATCAGTGCACCCAGTCTTTCATGTGTCCTTGTTGAAGAAATGCATTGGTGATCCAGCTTTAGTTGTGCCTTTAGAAAGTGTGGCTATGAAGGATAGCCTCACTTATGAGGAGGTTCCAGTTGAGATCCTTGACCGCCAGGTTCGTATGTTGAGAAATAAGGAAGTCGCTTCAGTAAAGGTTTTGTGGAGGAATCAGTCTGTAGAGGGAGCTACTTGGGAAGCAAAAGCAGCCATGATGGCCAAGCACCCTTACCTTTTCCCTTATGGTCCCGTTTCAGCTTGAGGTAATAGTTTTTTCTCAATTTCTCAGTTTACTCGTATATATTTCCATCTCAGTATCATATTCCATCGACTATTCATGAAATTCAACACTCTTTCATGTACATAGAACCTATCTTAGCTAGAAATTCAGCTTTTAATGCTCAGTGGTAGGGATTGCAGCTCTTTCCCTCCAAACTCAGCTTGTTTAATCATCATTCGAGGATGAATGATCCCAAGGGGGAGATATTGTAACACTCTAGAATTCAATCCAGCTTTCAAACTCAGAAACTTGCAGAATTTTAAGCTTCCCAAAAATTACAGGTCCATACCACGGACCATGGTTTGAACCACGGGTCATGGAATGAACCCGTGACTTACATTTGCTAGTTTAGTCTCTAGTTCGAGAACAACGAGTTGGTTCTACGGACCATGGATCAAACCATGATACGTCCTGTCAACTCGTGGAACTTGATCAGAGAGTTGACATTTTTCCCTAGACCTACGGATTGGGTCTACGGACTGTAGTTCTTCCTACGGCCTATACTGTTGACTCATAGAAAGTAATCTGCGGCCTGACTCTGTGGCCAGGAACCATGAGTGGAAACCATGAGTCGTGGTTCGTCGTGGTTCAGTCTATGACTCGTGGAATCCATCCGTGATTCCTGAGGCTGACTTTTTTCAGCAATTTTTAATTTAATTTCTCATGGGTATTTTAGAATTTTTCTTCTTATTTTAGCTCCAACTATAAATAGTCTTAGGCTTATTTTATTTAGGAAAAACCCTAAAAACAAATCAGTTTTTCCTCTCAAGTCAGTTCTCTAGCGAAAGGATTTTTCTCCAAATTTCCAGACCCAGGTTTCCTCCTCAAAGCTTCAATTTCAGTTTCTTGCAGGGATTTTCATCCACTAGGTATGTGGGTATTCAGTAAGGGTTTAGTTTTCCCTTATGCTCAAAAATCTCAGGCTTTTACGGTAATTTTCATGGTTTTGAAACTAGGGTTCATACCCATTTTAGTAGATTTCTACAGAAATCCATCTTCTTGATTTATACATGATTTTCATCCTGTTTTAATGAGATATACTTCTTATATTAAATTGCATGGATTTGTGCAAGGTTTTGAGGAATCACGAGAATTGCCCTAAATTGTAGGATTTCTAAAGTGTTAGCTTTCTTCAAAATTCAACCTAGATTATCAGTATGAGCTTTAAAAGAAATCAGAATTTAATTAGTTTTAAGTTTACTACAGTACTTCAGAAGTTTGCGATTTCAGACCATTATAGTTCTACCTCAGAAAATTCAGGACTTCAGTTTAATGAGCTATTAGTCTTTAGTTTGGGAGTAGTGTTTAGCACCGAGTTGGACTAGAGTTCAGCATACCCTTAACGTCCAAGAACTACGTGCTAATGTAGGTTTATAAGTCCCCTCTGTTGGGCATTAGATTTAATGATCACGCCACAGTCATGCCTTTATACCCTGGCAAGGTATACTGGGTCCTCTCGATGGGGAGTATACATTGGACTTCACGTTTATCTCACATGGTTTATGTCGGTTAATAGACTCTCCCACAGTATTAGTTTCAGTAAAGTGCATTAGGCCCTCAGTTATGTTTACTTTCAGCATGTTTTTTAGATTACTCTTGCATTTCAACTGTTTATGTATGATTATATTTTAGGCCTATGTACTACGGTTTAGTTCAGTTTACAACTTTCCTGTATTTTAGCATATTTACATTTTAGTCACCCTTGAATATCTCTCATACTCAGTACATTCAAAGTATTGACGCATACTCTATATGCTACATCCTATCATGATACAGGCTCAGGTTCTTAGCTTCAGCCTCATTATTAGCTCGCCCAGTGTCATACCAGTGACAGTCAGTGGTGAGTTCTCATCATCTGAGGACATATCTTTTACATGTTTTTTAAGTTAGTCAGTTTGTCTTTACTTTCAATACTCAAAGACAGCTGGGGGCTTGTCCCAATAGCTCATCAGTATTAGAGGCTTTCAGACATAGAGTCAGACTTCAGCTTTTGTAGTTCCGTTGATTTTCAGACAGACTATTATTTCAGATATCTTTAGAAGTATTATTCTTTTCAATTATGATTTTTTCAATATGCTTCCGTTTGTTTAGAATTATATTCAGTATGCTTGTGATATGCCAGTTTCAGGGTTAGCTTGAGGTTACTTGCGACCCCAGGTCTTGTGTTACATCTAGGGGCTAGCCTCGGGGCATGACATTAGGAATGTCTAAGAGTCCTATTTTTAGTCTTGTGAAATAAACTAGGTGTTATTTCTTGTTGGTTTACAAGTGTTGATTGTTAATTATTTGTGACTGTGGATTTGTGTGACATTCGGTTGGCTCGGGTACCACACCTAGTACGGGTGTACTAACAGTTGGCTCGGGTACCACGTCTGGTATGGGTATACTAACAGTTGGCTCGGGTAGCATGCTTGGTACATGATATACTAACGGTTGGCTCAGGTACCACGCCTGGTATGGGAAATACTAACTGGTTAGCTCGGGTACCACACCTGGTATGGGTTTACTTATTACATTGTTGAATTTTAATAATTGGTTCCATGAGTGGACCGGGCTATGTTTATAAATTGTGATATTGCATTTTTGTCTTTGAGAGGCCGAGTTGTTATATTGATCTGTGAGTTTGGTCTTGATGTAGACCGGGGTGTTATACTATATTGCAAGTTTGGTCTTGTCGTAGATCGGGTTATATGTTTGACACTTAGGTGTTATCTAGAGGGGATCCAGGGTGGGTCCGAGATATGTAATGGGGTATAATTATTATTTATTGTGGATTATTGACCATGGTTATAAAAGTGGATCATAGGTGACTAGTAAGCTAGGGGAATGACTGAGAGTCAGGTGTCGTACTATTAGCTGGTATTGTCACATTGGGGAATTGTCTAGGGAACCTAGTGAGGCCCAAATACTCTTGAGTAGCACTATGAGGGTAGTAGGTCTAGATTGACTAGGACTGGGTCATTTCGAGATGCATAGTCATGGGGGGTTGACTAGGATAATGGAGAGGCAGTCAGGATTTGATTAAGTGGTTAGGTTAGGGTTAAGGTGACTTGGGAAGTCTAAGGTTAAGGTGACTTAGGAAGTCTAATGTTAGTGTGACTTGGGAAGTCTAAGGTTAGTGTGACTTAGGAAGTCTAAGGTTAGTGTGACTCGGATGTTTTGAGAGTGAGGGAGTTGGCAGCGGAAGGAACAGGAAGGGTCGAGGTTTGGATTATAGTTAGAAGAGTGATACGATGTTGGAGGATGGAGCTATATTGGTTATTTTCATGCTTTCCATGATTTTCTTATATGATGGTATGAGTGGATTAGGGTCGACCGATGATGCCTATCAGTACGTGTGTTTGTACTGATTCTACTTTTGCTATACCTTTTTGTTATAGTCTGGTTGCATGGTTGGTGATGTTTCATAGGTATATTACGATGGTGATCTCCAGTAAGTTTTGTTCTTCGATTCCATGATGGAAGTTGTGTCTCTTTTACATTTTCTACGTAAATCATGTAGTAGCTCTTGTACCTATTTAGACTAGGTGCTAGAGAGGGTGTTTTAAAGTTGTAAAACAGTTGTATTGTATTTCTATCCTTGGTTTATTTAGACCATAAATCAATCATTAGGTTTTATCGCTTGAATAGATTATTAATATTAGTTTAATTTAGTAAATAGGTAATTGAAAAGTCTCTTGGGTACAATATCTGGACTTACAATTCTATATTACTTGTATGATTGCGTACACTTGTGTGAGCATTGAACGCAACAAATTTTTGGCGTTGTTGTCGACACTTAAAAATTAACTGTTTATCTATATTAAACTTTTCTTTCTATCTATGTAAGCTTATTTTTAAATTTTCTTTTTATTATTGAATTTTATACATATTTGTTAAAAAAAGAAAAAAATATTGTGCTACTCTTTCTAACATGACATCTTGAATAGAAATTGGCTGAAGGATAGGTATTCATATATTGATATTTCATGTATGTACTGTGGAGGACTACACTTGGATGTAAATTGTCATAATTTTTTCGGGAGAGGGTTGTGTGCACATTCCCAATCTTTTGTGAGGAATTTTTATAGTATATGTGATAGTTTGAATGGTCATTGAAATGTTTGTCCTTATTCTTATTCCCTATCCTCGAGCTCGTATTATGATTCTTCTATTGTTTATAATATTGATAGGGGTACTGAATTGGAGGATGTAGAAATTCATGCTCGGATGAATAATTTGATAAGACAGATAAATGAGTACACTGCATTGGTGCGAGAGCAGACTGAGCAAAGTAGGAAAACCAAGGAGAGGTTTCAGGATGAACTCTCAGAAATAAAGTCTAAGGCTAAAGCTTGCAATGATCTGCAAGTTACAAAGTTAGCTAATACTAAGGATTAACCTCCAAAAGAAGTGAGCGAGTCTTTGCACGAAGTTGACTTTGATAAGGTGGAAGTAGTGAGTCAATCTTGGCTCAATAAACAAGCTTCACGAATGAGATTCCATGGATCTCTTTGTTATGCTTTTACATATGTGGCCACAGAATTATAGAAGACAGAACTGAACTCATATAAGAAGTAGACTATTTTAGATCAGATATCCATGATATGCAGATTTACTTAAATAAAAAGGTTGAAGCGTCTGATGCCCAACCACCAATTATTATGGATACTGGCCATCTTTTGGAGTAGAAAGAGGAACTTCACTCATTCAAGTATTCTCTTTTGATTCATGCCAATGTTAAGGAGGTGTGCAAAAGTGAGAATATCGAAGAAAATAAAGTTTTGGAATTGAGGTCTGTTGGACCTCATTCGAAGAACTTTTTAACAATGTGTTTGGTTGGCGATATGAAAATTCAGCCTTCCAAACTAAAGAAAAAGTGTGTAAAAAGTGTGGTGTCATCCACCCCTTGATGAAAGGATTGAGAAAGAAACATGTTGTTAACTAGGCCCTAGAGGGCCTCAGGAAGTATTTTTGATCCTCTGTTTTGTCTTATTTGATGCTTTGGGGACAAAACATGACTTTAAGTGTGGAGTGAATATCTTCTGATTATTGATTATTATTAAGGGTGAAGTATGCAATAGGATTTATAGTTGCTTTATTTGTTTTTAGTTGCTTGCTTTATATGAGAAAATTTATAAATTCTAAAAATACCAAAAGATTTTATTTTGTTCTTTAGAGTAGAATAATTTTTATTAGTTTTTATTTTTTTAGTAGAATATACTTCTCTCACCCCTTGGTTTTTCTTTTTGGTTATTTTTTGAGGGAGAGCCCTTTGAACCGACTATCCTTTTTATTTTTAAAGTAGTTTTTATTTTATTTATAGGAAGAGTCTTTAGGACCAATTAAATGCTAGGTGCTCTAGTTAAGTACTATAATTGAATAATGATGCAAGTTGTTTTATGAACGCGAAAGAATGATGTGTGAAAGGTGAATGACTTCTTTTGAGACATATAGGCTCTTTTACTTGACTCTTGTATGATTTTAGCTTAAATTTGAAATCTTATGGTTCGCTTGATTGAGAGTCTATATGGATCCTTCTTGAGTTGAACATGTACCATGTGTGTTAGAATTTTGTGATATTCTATATTTTCATATTGATGTCTAGAACTTGCCTAGTATGTTTATAAAATAAAATGAAGAATGTTGAGTTTAGGAGATGATATAGGCGTTTCATTGATTGCCCTTGTTTTTATCCTTTGTTTTACCTACCCACAATAAATGATCCAAGTTAGCCCCTTTGAGCCTTTAGCCTATTCTTTGGTAGCCACGTACGAAGCTTAATCCCTTTTTTTCAGTTGACTTCTAATTTGATCCAAAACTCCTAAGAACTTTAATTGAAAAATAAAAGTTGAAAGGAGTGAGAATGAAAAAGGGGAAAGAGTTGAAGTGAAAGCTTGTAAAAGACTCGTGGTACAATTGTTGGAAAAATTCATATAACATTGGTAGGGAATAAAAAAAGTGAAAAATTCAGATAACATTGGTAGGGAATAGAAAAAGTGGAAAAGAGAAAAAAAAATGTGTTTGATTGCTCCTTGCTAATGGTGTGTGAATATGCTTAAAGAGATGGGAAAACAAAGAAAGTTGATGGGTGAGAAGAGTAAAGGAACAAAGATTGGTTGACTGAAGAAAGAATGAAACAATAAAAAGTTTGTGATGTATTAAAATGCTTAGGAATGATAGTCACTATTGCTATCTAGAATTGTTCCTACATGTCCCTTAACCTACGTTACAACCATGAAAGTCCGACTTAATCTTAAGTCTGACGTTCTTATATTAGTGGACTAGAACACTAAGGGCAAGCTTATGGTTCATCTTATGTTGCATGTGAATTCTTTGTGAGAGTGAGCGTAATTCTATTCTTATACCTATTCATGTAATTGTGAATACTTATGAGTGAATATGGGTAACTCTCTTGTTGTGAGGGGCACATGGTTAATAGAGATAGGTGAAGTATTTGATTTTATGAGTGTTTGCAAATATCGTAGAGTCAGTTCTTGAAGTAGTTGTTCATCAGTTTTAAATATGTTGAATGATTAAAGCATGTGTATTAAGAGCTTGTCATCTATTATAATCATTGTAGTCTTAGCTTGAATATTTTTGATTCAATTGGTGTAGGCGTTCAAGAGTCGTAGTTATAAGATAGAGTTTACTCGAGGAAGAGCAAGAGTTTAAGTGTGGGGTCTTGATGTGAGGCTAAAAGTAGTGATTTTAGGTTATAAATTGCCTCACATTTTACTTGTTTTAATATGCTTTTGAGCTCACTTTATATGAAATACGTTTATGTAGCTTGTGTTGATGTGTAGAATGATGGAATTTACATAGATTTAGAGCATAATAAAGTGATTATGGAGCTTTGAAGTCTGAGTAGGAGCTAAGAAAGATGATCTAGAGCACGTCCATGGATAGGCGATCAAGACGAGAGCTTAATGGAGATAAAACAAAGAAAAAAGGCAAATAAATACACTACAGAAGGGCCCTGGGAACTGCCCCAGGTGACCTCGTAGTGCAATGAACCAGATAGGTACAAGTGGACTACTAAAAAGTACTATGGAGCCACACAGGGAAAGGCCACAGGCCAAATATGGCCTAGTTCGGCCCAGTTTGGCCAATTTGACCCAGAACCAACTCAGAACCCCTTGAAACTCTATAAATACTAATTTTATTCATATTTTAAGGGGGAATCAATTGAGAACACATATAAAACAAGCTGAGGAGATAGAGCACAAAATTTAGCGAGAATTCTTAACCTAGGGAGAGTTTGGAGCCGTCGTGAAGGCAAGAGAACATCAGTTTAATCCTTTCTTCTCCATTATATGTATTTTTACATTTTTTATTTGATGATTTGTAGTAATTCCTACATTTCTATGTGGAGGTAGACTTCTCATCTAGGGTTTTTATAATTTCATGATTATTGATGTATGAACTTGATTTGATTTATTAAGATATTTATCGTCATATTAAGATATTTATCATCGTGCTATGACTTGTTTGGTTGCTTACTTTCTCTTGCGCTTAATTATTTGTTTGCTTGATCAATATTCAAATACTACCTATAGTTGCATGGATTGAACCAGGAATAGAGAATTTACATATGCAATAAGAGGAGGTAGAGCTTGGTCTTAGAACTCTTAAGAGGAGAACGATTCGCTAACGTGGATAGGAATATACCCTTTAGTCCTACTTAGTTTATACGGAAGAGAAATTACATGCACTTTATTATTGATTGACGATCATAGATATATAGGCATTTGAAATAGTCGAGTAGGCATAAAAACAATTTAGAAAGATGCTTAACATCATAAATATCAACCCACAACTAGTAACCCAATAAATAATCAGAATCAGTTCAAGTAATTACTCAACATGATTGATAGTAAATCTATAGCCCTAGATTGATTTCATCTTTTTGATTTCATAAGAATTCACTCTTCATTTAGTCAATTATTCATCAGTTAGCTTATCTCTATCCTTAGTTTAGTTAATTAGCTTATCTCTATCCTTAGTTTAGTTAATTAGTAAATCTATCATTAGGTTTTACCGCTTGAATTGATAATTAACATTAGTTTAATTTAGTAAATAGTTAATCGACAAGTCTCTGTGGGTATTATATCTGAACTTACCATCCTATATTACTTGTATAATCGTGTACACTTGTGTGTGAGTTGAATGCAAAAGTCACTGTACATTCGCTCTCTCGAGCACTGCACATGATTTTCTTCGGGATGTTATATGTAACTCTTCTAGAGATCTGATATGTAACCCTTATTAGAGCTTAATATGTAACTCTTTTTGGGATCTGATATATAACCCATTTTAGGGATTTTGTATGTAACCCTTTTTAGGACACGATATGTAATTATTTTTAGGGATTTTGTATGTTACCCTTTTTGCGATATGATATGTAACCTTTTTAGGGCCTTTTTTAAGGAACTTTTATGCTTTCTTTATGACTACCGTGTGTACCTTGATTTTCTTTTTGTGTGACAGACTTACTTTTAGTTTCTGTCTCCTTGTTTAGTTCCTTATGCATTATTCAGTATTTTACATTTATGAGCACCCAATCTCGCTAACTGCAAAACTTATCTGGGAACACTTCTCTCAAACGTGAAAGGTAAGGTTCTCCGAGACCTTTCCCTTAGTAATGCTTTTTAGCAAACCTTTTCTGATGGGAAGTGCATAGATGACCCTATACAAGTTAGTGAGTGTGGGGTTACATTGTGCGATGATTGAAGACTTATGCCTAACTAGTTTTCTTTTATTCTTGGCGTATCTTTCATTGTCATCTGTTAACGGGATTGGTGAGTAATAGTTTTTCATTCGATCTAGGACTTTATGTTATTTGTGTATTAGCTTCCCTCATGAATTAATGGGGGATCCCCTATCATTTTTAGAGCAGTGAGATTCTAGGTTCATACTTCTCCAGTTCACTAAAAGCATAGTATTTATGATAAAAATGTGTTTTTCTCTTCAGTCGCTATCGACTTTGGGCTCTCTTTTGGGAGCCTTTTGTGAGTTTCACAGTATGTCAAGAATGCCTTATGATTAGGTCTGGATTTATCACTTTCAGATGATCATTCTATTGTATTTTCTTTTCGGCAAAGCTACAGCTTCATTATTTTCCTGGAAACCTTCCCGAGACCATTTTGCAAGAACCTCTTTGCTCTAGCATTAGTTCATAGTGTTCACCTTGTTTCTTGGGACTTTGGAGCTTGAGTTCGAGTCCTATGTTAAAGGGACAATTATCATCGTTGTGGGATTCTGAGTCCCTAATTTGGGAGTATATTCTCTTTTTGGCTCAGGGCCATAATTTATAGGACTTGGCCCCTTTGTCTCTGAACTCTGAGTTCCTTATTGGAAAGAAACTGTCGTACATATTTTAGAAAATTAAATCCTTATATATATATATTTTATTACAAATGATTTTTAAAGTCGTGCTCGAGGCATCTAACTCTTACATGTTGAAAATCAAGAATAAAGTCCTAATTCTATCTTGAAAGCGCTTATTATTACCTTGTTAGAAAAATCCTTCAGGGGATAAAAACTAGTCGAAGGAAAAACTAATGTAGCGTGCATCTTTTTGGGGATTGATAATTATTGCTTGATCTATGAGGGACATTCACGTTGTCCACATGCTACGTGGATGATCTCCGCGTGTATATCAATAATTAATATGAATAATCTCAATGTACATATCAAATAACTAACACAGACGATCTCGATGTGCATATCAAATAACCAGTACAGATAATCTCAACATGCATATCAAATATACAACACGAATGACCTCAACGTGCATATCAAGAAAGCAACACAGATGACCTTAGCATGCATATCATAATAGAATCAAAATCTCATATGTAGTCATATGGCATATAATTAAGGTATAATTAATATCTAAACTTGTGACTTATGTGTGCATAGCTTGAAATGTGATCAAGCATGAAACTATTACTCATAACATCTTCTTTATCATGGAATTGTGCTCAATAAATCAAGTAATCATTTGAATCAATCAAAGTAAAGCATAATAAGTAAGTAAAGCCCGACATTTCACCGGGTATCCACATAAGTGCTTGTCATCTCATATATACGTTACCACTATATATGTTAGTACATTATAGTTTATTAATGAGTTCTGAAGAAATATCTTTTGGAAGTCAAGATCTTAATATATATATCTCAGTTTGAAGGAAGCTTTAATCTTTTCAGAACCTCTATTGCATTCAGAATCCATCAAGCGACTCCAATCTATTCGGTACTTTACTCTACAAGGTTAAACAAGTGATCGATACCCATATTGTATGTTTTAAGAAATCCAAACAAAAGTCGATCAAAAGACAACTTAAGTTTTAGGGCTAAAATCTAAAAATTGATATCAAAATTGAGTTACCCTTTCATTATAGGTTCTAAATCTACAATTTTGACTCAATCCAACCTCAAAACGATAATTAAATCCTCAATTTATAATCTCTTAGCTTAACATTTAAAATTCAAAATTTACTCTTTAAAAGCACGAATCTAGCATCTAAATTTTATAGGTAAATTCAAATATAATAAACAAAATCAAGTTAAGAGACTTTCGTAATTCAAAATGTTCTTCACTGAAAATTGCCAAGATCGAGCTCCAAAATTCTCAAAAACTCTTGAAATATTTTTTTTAAGATTCAGATGCTATATCTGTCACCACATTCTTTCACGATCGACACCAGATTTTACATGATCTTAATGAGTATACTAGAGTAGACCCTTCGCGGTCGCGGTCAACTCTCTTGCGACCGTGTTGACCTACTTCATACTCTTTGTCTTCGACATGCAACTCCCCTTTTGGGGTTGAATCGAATGAGGAAGCCAACTATTTGGGGGGTTTCCAGGCCAATGGCCAGGGAAACCAAGGTCGGAACTATCAGAGAGACAACCACTATGAGAAAGGCGGCTACAAAGATCGCGACCAAGGAAACTGGAGGAATAACACCGATAGAGGTGGGTTGTATATACCACCTGGTAATCGGGACAAAGCTGGCAACGAGGCAGAGACGTCCAAACTTGAGAACATGATGGCGAAGATGCTGCTGAAGGTGGAATCGACTGACTCTGGGGTAAAGGCAATGAGAACTGAGTTATCAACATTGAGTCAGGTAGTGGAGTCACATTCCACCGCGATCAAGCAATTAGAGCAGCAAGTGGGTCACATCTCGGCATCTCTAAACCCAAGGAAGACAGGTACCTTGCCGAGCGATACTATTAATCCGAGGAATGACGCGAGCTGTATGGCGATCACAACAAGAAGTGGGAAAAAGTTACCGGAATCATATCCGGTAATTCAGACTCAAGGTAATGTTGCGGATGATGAAGAGGCGGTAGAGGAGGAAACTCCAAAGCCCGCGGAGAAAAGCAAGGAAGCTGAAAAGCTTCCAACTATGATGCCTCGACCACCACCTCCCTTCCCACAGCGGTTGAAGAAGAAAGCTGACGATGGTAAGTTCCTGAACTTCCTGACCATGCTCAAGCAAGTATCAATAAATATCCCATTGTGGAAGCGCTTGAACAAATGCCCGGATATGCCAAGTTCATGAAGGACTTGATCACCAAGAAGAGGTCAGTAAGCTTTGAACCAGAAGATAACCTTCACCACTGCAGCGCTATTTCGTCAAGATCATTAGTGGAAAAGAAGGAAGACCCAGGTGCGTTTACTGTCCCCTGCACTGTTGGGAAGCTCAACTTCGGGAAAGCCTTGTGTGATCTGGGTGCTAGCATCAACTTGATGCCGCTAGCCGTCTATAAACAACTGGGTTTGGGAGCTCCTAAACCAACGTCCATAAGAGTGATGATGGCTGACCGTTCAGTAAAGCGACCTGTGGGAATATTGTCTGATGTGCTAGTAAAGATCGGTAAGCTTATATTCCCAGCTGACTTTGTGATCTTGGATTGCGAAGTGGATTTTGAAGTTCCCATAATCTTGGGACGACCACTGTTAGCCACAGCAAGAGCATTGGTCGACATGGAGAGAAACGAGCTGACCTTCCGATTGAACAATGAAGTGGTCAAGTTCGATGTGTCCAAATTGATGAAGCAACCAAGTGACATGAGGGTGGTCGCGGTCATCAATGCTATTGAGGAAGTCCCTGCGGATGTGTATCCTGAGGAGAAGGATTGTCTTGAAACCTGAGCTGTTATGAAAGTAAGGTCGCGATCGCAAAAGGAGAAACAGGTAAAGGAAAGCGGTGAAAGATCAAGAAAACGAAAACACCGCAAGAGAATCTGCAAAGAAAGAGCGAAGAAGTTATCGCGACTAGCGATGGAGCCCAAAGAGGAAGCTAGAACGCCACACTCCATCGAGTTCTCCTGTTTTGGAGACCCTGGCGGTCTCTAACATCGTTCCAGAATCTGAGTCATATCGACTTCACAGGTATTCCTTTATTCTCACAGTTTTTTAGTTTTCATATGTATGCATTGGGGACAATGCATAAGTCTAAGTTGAGGGTGTGGGGAAACCTGTGAGTCACCACCGAGGGTTTTTATTGCCGAGTTCTTTTCCCTCTGGTGTGCTAGCTAGTAGATACGGCATGTTTAGGTTGTCATTTTTAAATTTTGTTAGTTGTTTTGTAGTGTCTATAGCAAGCATGGCGTTTTTTGTTTAAAAACGAGGCCCCTTTAAAAATTTTATGGTTTTGTACTTATGTTGAAACGATTGACTGTCTGGATCCTCGAATGTCATTGTGTGATTATGATTAGAATGGGTATGCTTAAGCCGAGCGGTTGTTTGATAGTTGGTAGCAATATAGTTTCTTGGTGCCAAGAGCGTGTGAGATTATAAATTCTTACTATGTGCATGCATCTAGAACTTGCCCGGTCTATTTTGTTAAGTTTGAAGTTTGGTTGCTTAGGAAAGGAT
Source organism: Jaltomata sinuosa (assembly GCA_003996215.1). NCBI lineage: Eukaryota > Viridiplantae > Streptophyta > Magnoliopsida > Solanales > Solanaceae > Jaltomata > Jaltomata sinuosa. Next base: position 51,322 of record QJPP01000259.1, read on the forward strand.
CACATGCCCTTTTTGTGTGCAGTCCACTTAACCTAAAAGACCGTCCAAATATAAATAATCCCTTTTGATCCCTGTTTGAGCCATAATTGACCTTGTTCTTTCAATAACCTATCACCGTTCCTGTTTAACTTTGAATCTCTATTTTGGCCCTGGTCCTTCCTTGGACATCGTGCACCTCAATGCAGGCAATCAGCTTAAGTTGAGGGTGGCTACTACAGAGGTGAATGATAAGAAAAAGAGGATGGAGAAGATTGGTTGTGAACGGAATGAAAATTCGGGTGTGTGCCTAAGAAAAGAAAAATAAAAAGAAGTGAAAAAGATCGAAAAAGTAACAAAAAGAATTTTCAAAATAAAGAGGCCACACCTGTAGCTAAAGAGAAGGAAATAAAAAGGTGAATAAGGATGGACAAAGTAAAGTATGTGGTAATAAGACGTCGGTAGTTCCAAGGAGGGCTTAGTCACTAACCCCTAAATGTATCCTACCTGCACCTGAAGCCTCATTACAAGCCAAAACAAGTCCTGTAGTGATCCTGAGCGGCTTTCTGAAGAACTGAAATAGAATAGTAAGGGCAAGCCTATGGTATCGCATGTGCATTGTTTGAAATCGTTCGTGAGTGTGAGCGCTTACCTGGTCCCGAATCTTGTGTGTGGGATTTCTTTGTGGTGAGGGCACCAAGATTTCTGTATTGTCTATTGATTGTTAGGATAGCTGCGCATGTGTATGCATAATATTCTATCATATCGGAATGACATGTTTGGATCCATGCAAGTTAGTGTTTCATACATTTGTGTGCTACGAGGGAGCTTGAATAAAAATTGAATAAGATGTTGAATGACCATGAGTTGCTAGAGACACGAGTTTGTTTTCTTAATTGAGTCGTCGTGTTGTTTTTCTTTTATGTTATGTTGCTTGAGGACAAGCGAACGTCTAAGTTGAGGGTGTTGATGTGCCGCCATTTTACGGCACTTTCGACTCCTTTTAACTAAGAACAATCGTACGTTTTCAAGCAACCGTCGTCGTTTTGATGGTTTTATGTTATATTTGTAGGAAATGGAGACAAACACGGAAACGGAAGGAAATACGAGCAAAAAGACATTCTGGATAAGAGTGACGGTCCGAGTGACGGACCGTCAAGCTAGTGATGAGCCGTCAAGGCAGCCGTCAACTTAAGGCAACACACTGCCTAGTGGTGACGGCCACCGTGACGGGCCGTCAAGCTAGTGATGGTCCATCACCCAAACTGTCACCCTGAGGCAGCACCACTGCCTAGTGGTGACGGCCACCGTGACGGTCCATCAAGGTGGTGACGGTCCGTCACCCCAAGCCGTCACACTTAGGCAGTCGGTTACGCGGAATTCGAGCGTTTTTGGGATTTGTTTCCTAGACTTCTATAAATACCCTATGTTAGGTTTATTGTACATGTGAAGCTTTTTACATACATTACCCAATAATTTTAGGAGTTTAAAGTCGAGATTTGAGAGAGGAAAACACGCAATACACGTTTTCCCCCTCCTCAATCTTGTTCTTGATTGGTTCTTGAGTTCTTGGTTTCTTGTTCTTGGAATACTTGAAGATTGTTTTCATTATATTGTAAGGATCTTTTCCCTTTATTATGATTATGACTTTCTTCTTTTCTTCTTCAAGCATGATTAACTAAAACTCTCACAACTAGGGTTGTGGGAGCCATGGCAAACGTAGCAAGATCAATTCCGGGTAGCGTCGGGTTCAATATATATGTTGTCACGTTGTTAATCATTCATTATTTAACGTTTTCTAGTGGTTGCAAACATTAGAACATGCCTAGGTTTAATTTGCTTGAGTAAAGAGATTAAAATCGGGAAACTTGATTAACGACGAGGATTCGAGACTACCAACTCTCGTCTTATGATTAATGTTGTAACTAGATTAATCTACTTGATGTTTAGGATTGAAATCTAAAAGCACACCTTTTCGAGTTCGAGAGAATTGAAAAGTAAATTTGTCTATTTGGTTGAGAAACGTTTAGACGATACAATTAATTCAATCACATCGTGACACGCATATAGAAAGAACCCCGTTAAGCCTAGAATCGACTTTGTTACTAACGCCATGGTAAACACTTCCCTAGTTCTCTCTCTCCTATTGATTATCATTCATACGTTAAGTGTTTCTTTTGTTTAAAAATATTGATCACAAAACCCCCCCTATTTACCGGAAACTATTGACGACTAGTCACATACTTCACTAAAGGCTTAATCTTCACCATATTCTCTGTGGGATTCGACCCCAACCTTTGTTGGGTTCTATATTTGACTACGACCGCTTACGCTTCGTTAATTTGAGGTGTAGTTTAGGCGTTATCAGTAGTAGTGATTATAACGGAGGAAAGAGTTTTTTGGGGGAGATATAAAGATGGAGAAATTGAATAATTTTTTATAATTAAGGACACAATTTAGCGGGAGCTTTAGTGCAAGCCCTCGTCTTTACAGGAATTGCTGCAGCTGAGCATAGATGACTTCCCGCAGATTGGGCTACTTCTATTTATCAATATAGAAAGAAGATTTTACTTTCCCAATCAAGACTAAAAGCGAAAAAGAACCTCTCATATTGGGATAAGACCCTGGAAGCTTTGGCCCGGCATACTACTATCATATCAGGGATTAAAGGTGATCATTTCTTATTCTTAGCAGCTATGGCTATTCATTTTTAAAATTCAGGTAATGAATAGTCAATGAGCGAAGGGCGCAGTTACCACATCTATGAGTTCAAACGGCTACCCTATAGTAGCAGTTCATTGAGGCTCGACAGACTTGGGCTAAGGAGATGATCTAGGTAAACCCCCTTTTTTGGTAAGGTAAGGCACCTCCCACTTTCTGCTAGAGCAAAAATGAAAGAAATCATGTATGTAATTTGCCCTCAAAGAGAGCTCAGCTCAAGAGGGCTACATTCAACAGAAGAATGAATGAAAAAGGAATTCCTACAGGGAAAGGCAAATTGAAGGCTTTGGGACAACATATTAGAATAGACAAACAAAGAAAGACAGAGATAAGGTGCATCGAAGAAGATGACTGGTGATTCTTCACTTCTTTCTTCTCTTCGTTCTCCATCTAAGTTCCTTATTGTTTCATCTGCAAACTCTGAAAAATGATCCCTCTTTATACTGCTTGTCGTTCGTTAGCTACTCTAGTTCTCACTCCAAGTATTCCATTTGTTTGGACTCTCCATTCTGGTTAGCTCGGTAGAGTGGCAAGCGAAATTCATCTCTCTTTATAGATATTGAGATAGATATTGAGTAGGTAGGCGGCTAGTCAATTCTTAATCGTGTAGTGAGAAAAACCTTATTTTATTCTTAGTTCAATCATGAGTTGAAGGTATGCGATAGATGTTGCCTTTCCTAGTTAAACGATCTCAAATCGGCTTTTTTATTTAAGCAGATCTGTGAAAATAATCAATTCATTTGTCCCTGGTTCCAGTTGGAAGTGTCATCTGTAGCGGGAATTGATATCAGTATTTGTATAAATAGTTGAGATGTTTTTTACTTTGTCTTTTAAGACGGATCTAGAATGTATTAGTAAGGATCTCTCCCCTGCCTATTTGTTTGGAGGGTGCTTGTCTGCTCTGAGTCCTCTCTCATCTAAGCAGCTGATGAAAAGCAAGAGTGAAACTACGAGTTAAAAGCAGGCGTGCTCCTATTGAGAATACGAGACCACCTCCCACATTTTTTTGGCTCACTTATTTGATGAGCGCTTTTAAGCCTAAGCGCCCCATAAGTCAAAAGCTAGCCAAAGCAAGCTAAAAGTAGCAGTCTCAGTAGTGGTTGCAGGTGCAGATGAAGAAGACTTGGATAAAGGCACGTATGAGTAGCAGAATGGAAGATTGGCTTTTTAGATAAGGTTTCGAAAAGCACTTTTTCCACTTGTGCAAATCACAGTTCTTCTGCTTGTGTTACCTTCATAGTGGGTGGAGTCTCATCCAAGCATATCCTCATATCCTATTTTCAGTCTTTTAAAGCTGCTTTCGAGCCAGTGTAAGATGCATTGAGTTCCTCGCCACTTCCAGTTGCAGTGCCAATTGCTAATCACTCTCCCAAAGGATGTCCTTGGTGTTGGGTTGGCAAGAATCTCTTCGGAAAAAGAGGCGCTTTCTAGATCTAAGAGAATTCAATGCCACTAAGTTCAATTCTAAGCTAAACCCATTCAACTGCACTCAAAAGGTAAAATCTTCCCCTGCGTTGATAGAAAGAGCTTTCTTTTCATCCAACTATTAATATCATAAGAAAGTTGTTAGCTTAGGGCAGAGGTATGCCACAAGCATACCCGAGTTCCAGAGCATTGATGTCATTGTTTATTCCTTTTTTGAGTGACCATTCTAGAATGAACAGCGACCAATTCCCTATTCAATCAAACCAGAAAATTAGACACCTTACACTCTAAACTCTGACAATTAGAACAACTAAATCAAGCTTCAGAAAAAAAAAAAGAATTTTTGCTTTCTATTCTATCTATATGGTAGATTGGATTGACGGATGGTGCACCTATCAACAATTCATAGAACATGTTCATTTTCGTCTGCTTCGCTTCCTCAATTGCTCTTATATAGCAAGTTCATTAGGAAAATCTAATTTGGAGCAATAATCATTCATGCATTCTAAGTCAATAGTGAATTATTCCAATATCCACATTTTCTTTTTAAATAGATTTAAATAGAAAGGAGGTAAGAGAAAGATTATGAATTTTGAGATAGAATAAATCAAAATTGAAAGGATGAATCAAATCCAATCACAATCAATAGGGAAGAACAATTAAGGAAAACAGAACTCAAGGCGCAAGTACAATAAAAAAGCAGTTCAGTAATCTGGGAAAGGTTTTCACCTATTTTGTATTTGTAGCATTTTGGCGACATGGCCGAGTGGTAAGGCAGAGGACTGCAAATCCTTTTTTCCCCAGTTTAAATTTGGGTGTCGCCTGATCAACAAAAAAGTCAAAATATATTCTTTTGATATAACCCGCCGAATGATTCCCCAGCAGAAGGTTGATACTTGTTTGATTCTAAAGAATAAAAATATTGCATATTTAGGCTTCTTCAAGGAAATATTCAAATGCTAGAGGGGCTATCAAGACTTTGAAAGCTTTCTTACATTATACGATAAGTTAGTAAAGGCATTTCAGGATATGATACGAGTGAAGAAAATCCCTCAGTAAGTCGGGTGCCTAGAAAGGAAAAAGGAGAGTAAGCAAGGCTTTTAGCATAAAAAGATGAAAATTGACTCTTTATCCCCTGTTCATTCTTCCAACAATTTATACAGCTTGATAAGGCACGCTTTTCATGCAAAATCAGTCTTCTCTGGTGCCAGCTGTGGAAAGATTCCCTAGTTCCAGTCAGCTTTGATATAGCACGGTTTGTCGGGGCAGAGTGGATCAATGGCAGGGGACCCCTGACAATTAGTTCTAAGGATCGAGGTTAGAAGGATCCTTTTGCGTAAGTGTACGTTGACGATCCCTCTAGAGGGGGATTCCTACAGGGGTAGGGGTTAAGAATGTCCTCTTTCATAGGTTTTCGAAGAAAGGGATGAAAACACATTAGCTTTTAAACCAGAGTTTGGTGTGTCTTTAAGAGCCGAGAAGTTTCTTTCTGAGGCTGATCTTTCGGCTGGGGTTAGGGACCAAATAGCTTTATCTGATTAAGGGGCTTTATTTAGTTCTTGTTCCGGCGGTTGATCTTTAGGCATCTTTAGTTGTTGGTGTAAGCGCGTAAGCGAGGCTAGACAGATTGGACTTAAACCCATCAATCGTACTTGAGTTGCCAACCCTTTTTTCAAGGAACTCTCTAGCACCTCAGCTCACCGTATTTTACATAGCCTTAAAAAAGGAAAAGGAGGGTCAACTTAGCATGTAGATTCAATTGGCATTGACCTAGCTTACTTAGAAAATTCACCCTTAAATTCCCCAAAACCCATACTATTTCAGGCTCAGCTAGACACACCAGTAAAGAAAGCGAGGAACAAAGCATAATATATTAGTTGGATGCTCTGCAGTGAAGAGTGAAGTGCCCAGCTAGAGCAGTTGATCCACTCGACCATGTCATAGGCTTGGTCATCGCAATAAGATGGAATGGTTCCCTAGAAATAAATAAGGGCGCCTTTAAAGCGTTCGTTGGAGGAAAAGGTTGATGCTAGAGTATTACATAAGCAAAAAAAAATGGGTTCTCTATTACACTCCCTAAATAGGGTTCTATTCACAGCTTTCATTGGTTCTCAAGCTGAAAAAGAGTAATAGTAGCATTTATTTTCCCACCCACAATCGAGACCATAGACTGAGGAGAGATACCGCTACATCTCATGATCATGTATGATACCATCCCACCACGGATTGAATATTCTCAACGCTCTATTAAGAGAAGGAACACTACTTAACTCCACGCCATCATCGACTACACTATTACTATCAATAGATAGCTTTTCAAACCGCCTACACAGGGCATCCCCATCTAAATTCTCGATATCTTTCAAGACATTGAGAAGACGGTACCAATCAAAAGAAGGCAGTACCAAATAACCTAGAATAAGGAAGTTTTTTCAAACAGAAGGAAGTCCCACTTCATTCCAAAATGGTTTTGTCCCATTTCCTGAGTTACACGAATTTCGACCTCTTTCAGTTATGTGATGTGCGAAATTGGCTTACGTATAGTTGCAACTAACTACTATCTGTATAGCCAAAGAAAAACATGGGTGCTTCCTATATATGAGCATTCTTGAGTGCAGGTTGAGGGTTGGGGCTCGACTGGATGGCATGGGCAAAGCTATCTTGCCTTCCTCCATACAGTACGACGCGCTATCGTCACCCCCGGTGGAGCAGTATACCTTCGTTAATTTGTTCTGATAATACAGATGAATGTCTCTTTCTCCCTCGTTGGTCGAGTTATTTCGTTCCTTTCAGTAGAGTGTCTAAAGACCCTATAACTTCTTTTACTATAACAAGATCGGTAAGAGGAGCTGCCCTCCCCCTTACCCCGCTTTATTCCACCCTCTGACCTAATTTTGTTTGGTCTTTCCATAGTAGAATCTGCCATAGTGAAGCACCCTTTGACAAGTGGCTGCGAGCGCCTATATCACAAAGTCCTAACAACATACCTACAATATGGCCATACATATCCAGAATGTAAACAAAGTAGCCACTGTCAGTGCCATTGCTAATGAGATCCAAATAGATTATGTTTAGCCCGAGAAATTGTTCTTTGAGATCTTCTTCTATAATAAAGGAACATTCAACTACATCTTTTAAATGGAGTCCTTCCAATAATTGTAATTGCAGAGTTCCATTCGTTTCTCTATACTGCTTCCAAAGTCTCTCTAGTTTTGACTCCGTCTTTTGTTTCAGTTTTTCGAGAGCCAAGTCATGTATACCCGTAGCAATAGTACTTCGTTCGAAAAGTTAGCCTGCTTTAAAAGCACCTAAAAAAGCTATCTAAAGAAAGAGTCTGACTGCCAGTGTAGTGACGTGTTCAGAAAGAAATTGATCCATGTGAAATGCGGAAAATTTTATGTTCACTCGCTCTGCTCGCAGAGCGGTATACCGAAAAAAAGAAGCAACTACCTTACTTAAGCAATTCTTAATATTCTTCTTCTTTCTTAGTTGAAGTTCCTATATTGGTTTTTTCTTTCTTTTATGAATGTTATAACTCCTATTTCTTTGGTAACGGACCTCTTTGATAGTTTGACCGTTATTCCCCGTCTAACTCAACTATTTGACTGTACGGCTATTGTGATTGCGAGTCGAAAGGAATGGAATAGAAGTGAAGTGGGGATCACGAACGGTCTTAAGTGAGTTTGAAAATTGACTTCTTTATTAAAAGAAATATCCTTCCATGTGCTCACTCTTCCAAGACTTTTGCTGGTAAGTCAGTCTATTCGATTTTTTCTTGCAAATCCCCTATTTTCCGCTTTTGACTATGATTGGGCCCTGCAGTGGTAGAACCTGGTGAACCAGGCCTACTGCTTGCCTTTCTTTCTGGAGCCTTATATTATATAAGATATTCAATTTGTGGAGTTGATTGTGGAATTGAATAGAGAATCAGGTCAAGGAACTTCCTTTTTTCGCTTACCCTTCATAGTCATAGAATGGCTCTCTTTATATATCTTACGCTTATGAAATGTAGCCCGACCTCTGGAATAGAGGCCAAAACCTAATTGGAGGTGAGACAGAACTCCACCAAAAGGAGAATAGGAGTATAGGGAACACCAATCAAAAGAGAAAAGAGAAAGGACAGTTGTGTGAACACTATCCGAATACTAACCAAGTGAGAAGGGGTACAGGGATCAATCCCACCTAAAGGACCAATTCAGCCCATGGGCAAATCAGATAGATTTGGAAGTCTAGGTTAGGAAGTGGAAGGCTCGGTATGGTTCACTTATCCATCAGCAAACAGGTGGCACACACTATACTCAATTAGACTTCTACCCGGTGAATCTTTCATAAAGAAGCACACCAGGTGCTCCCTTAATCTGCACTCCGGGCTACTCTCCTTTCTCATTATCTAGAGCAACCTATGAACTAAGACTTTGAATTTCAAAGAATTTGTTGTTGAATAAGATAGCTGATAGGGGGAGACCCCTTCTCGTAGGTAGGAGAAGCTCAATAACTGTATTTTTAAGTCAGACTTGTACTAAAAAGAAAATGTCATACGATGCAGACGCAACACTATACCTAGAGTCTTATTTGTTTCAATAGAATCTCAGATTGAAATTCTACACAGAACCTCTATAAGGAAGGGCGTCTAGCCAGAGCGAGTATCAAATGATAGAACTAGAGTCGGGAGCCATATAGATAGGCATGATAGAATGAAAAAAGGCCTTGGCTTAAGTCCCTATGTCCTGTACCCCTTCTCTTTGGGTAGGGAATCTACAGGAAGAAGCAGAAGCATGAAATCACCAGAGGAATGCCTCTATTTATGCCTGGCCACAGGTTTCATCATTCTTTATTTTAGCTCGGTATAGAGTAAAGAGGGAGCAACTTAACCCACCCAGTCCTGCCTTTAGGAAGGAATGCAGGAAAGGAAAGCACTTGGAAGAGGCCAGACTTTGGCTTTAGAAAGAAAGCCCGACTTCGAAGCTCAGCTTAGCCCAGGACTTAGGAATAGAGCGAAGGAAAGGCACCCTGGATCTCTTGATCCAGAACTACTAGGAGAGGAGGGAGAACCTTATCCCATTACTCACTTTAGTCATGGAGGGCAGGCAAAGAAATCTCACTTGAAGAGCTACCAGGGTAGGGAAGGTAGTCATCTTAGTAATTGGAACATCCATTGGGCAAGTGAGCCCCCTAAATCCAAGTCGGGGGGACTTCCTCAAAGACAAGATTTTGAAGACCGGACGTTATTAGAGAACAACATGTGAGAAGTAGCGTCCGGAGATAATAATAGAGGCATTCAAACGGATGTTGGGGGATAAAAGATAGAGGATAAGACTTCTAGAAATCATTTTAAGATACATAGATTATCCTAAATGCCCATAGCTACAGGTGCTAACAGAAAGAGAGGGATACTCGCCTCTTTTCCAAGAAATCCATGGGAGTCCACATTTGTATGGGGCCGGGTACCACACATATGTGGTGAAACCTGACTTGCCTTTTCATAGTCGAGCTTCTTTTCTTTCCTCAGAGTTGGGATCTCGCTAACCTCCCTTCTGTGAAACTCAAATTTGTTGGATTGTTGGAAGCAGAAGAGCCCATTCAAGCATCATAACATGCATTCTCACGATTTACAGAGTCCTTATGTATTGCTTCTGAAAAGAATAATAAAGTAACCTTCTTCTTTAGAACAGACATTCCATTCTTTGCTTTCCCAGCACTGACCTCTCTGGTCGAATGTTAGAGTCGGCTCTACTTCAACTAGTAGTATTTAAGTCAGAAATCACTTTCACATCTCATATGACATCTGTACCAACAGACTTCTTTGGACACCAGTAAGGTAAGTAGCTACTCCAGCCGATCTAACTCCAGAAGATCCGGCATATTTGTTGGATAGGTTAGCCCCTTCTTCTTCAGGAGATGCAGCAAGACTATGTTCTCATCTGAGTTCCACTTCTTCCTCAATCCACTCTAAGAAAAAGGCAAGGACAGCTACTCTACTTTAGAGTAGATCCAGCCTCCCTTCGGGTCTCAATTAGGGTATGTGGTCCTATCCTAAAAGAAAGATCCTATCTTGCCTCCCTGAAATAAAGGGTTTTAACAACCTCTGAAGAGGCCTCCCCTTTCGTACCTACTCCACAAGGTCTCGCTCCTTTCACTTCCTCTTCAGAAAAATATAACCCTTTTAGTGGCTATAGTAGCGTACTTAGGTAATGAAATTCTTGACCAAACCTATCCCCTAACCCTCGGAGTCTCCATCCGCTTCTTCTCCTTCTGGATCCTCCCTCATTGGCCACGCATTGTACAAGACCAATTCTGATAAGGAGGTTTTTTATTCTCCCCAGTCCCCATCTACTTCCACCTCGACTCCCGGAAACCAATCCATTGAGAGTTCTCCCAACGAGCAGAAAGAGAAATTGGAGTTTCTATCTGAAAACCAGCGGAAGCTCTGGGTAGATTTATTTCACCAGCTGTAGCAGCTATCGATTGATAGGCGACCTTATCTCTATTCAGAAGGAGGAGTGGTCATCGAATAAGGTTTCCTTTCCTGTACTTTTGTGAATTTCCCTATTTGATCTAGTAAGGGGAAAGTTAGACCGTTTACCATCAGAAGATCGATATCGCACAGAAGGCCTGATATTGCCCTATTAGAGATACTGATTCAAGTTAGAGTACTTTCTCAGAGCGATTGAACTAGCCTTTTGACTAAATAGATATGGGCATAGAGAGGGAATCCTGAACTACAGGAAAAAAGGAGAGCTACTTGCCAGCAGAAGGAAAGGAAGAAGCAAAAGCTTTCACATGTAGTCACTCACATTATCTGTACTTTACCTAAGCCTGTTAGTGCAGATTAGCTGGAAGAGATTCTAAGCGAGAAGCAGTACTGAACCGGAGCCACATAGAGTTAGTTCCCCTCAAAGCCTTCTTCCGAACTTTCCAGCAAGTGCTTATGAAAGTAGGTCGGTGTGAATGACAAAGTCTTAAGTCAGTCTTTCTGCTCAATGTCTGCCTCCCCACTGCTTTCAGGTGATTGGAGAATAGCTGTAAGGAATACTAAATGAAACTATGCAGCAAGGCAAAGCTAATTGAGAATATGATAGTTAGCCCCTCGGCGCTTGGGAGGCATCCTATTTAATAAAGATTCTTCCTCTAGTCGAATAGAGTATTAGTCCGCTCCATTCTATTCCCCGATGATAAATTGACTGATGCTATACGGACGTTCCTAATAGCAACTGGGAAGAAGGCTTGCTTTTCGTTGAGCTAGGCCCGTAAACTTAGGAGTTCCAAAGATGATATAGATGACCGAGAGCCCTTTTAGATAGAAGCAGGTTAGGTCACTTCGATCACTTAAGCCCTTACTGCGATAGAGTAGGCCACTTTAGTTGGCAAGGTTATATGGTCTAGAATTCTGTCACCTGTGAAAAAAAGGTTGCGAAAGATGTTAAGAATGGAATGGCATTCCCCCTTTTTCGCATTTATGGTTCTGACAAGGACAACCTAAGGTAAGGTGGAGGTTAGGTGGCTCAGCTCCTATCCTATCACCGAATCTGGACATGGTCCATGATTCGGTTAGTGTTCCACGCGGAGCATTATATCCCCGTTGCAATAGGTCCTTCTCTTCCTACAGTACAGGTAGGATCGGCAGCAATAATGCTGGGGCAGTCAGTGTTGCGGTTGATGATTTAGCTCTCGTAAATGTCAGTATTTTGGCATCTCTCGTTGCTTCGGATGAGAAGGAAGCTTCTCACAGATATTGATTGTATCCGACAACCAACATGTGTTTTTCCAATGACCAGCATGGGTGGCATCGAAACTCAGCTGAAGAAGTTCCCTGTTACCTTCTGTATTAGGCACATACATGGTTTTTACCTTAGATCCGGGTAATAACTGCAGTCTCATTTTGAGTATAGTGATGATGCGCTTATCTTTGCTCTCTATTACCTATTGAATCAAAGCAAAGCTTTCAAACTCTCCCTCAAACTACTAGCAATCGAGCGTACATTGAACTATCTACCATCAAGACTGAATGAGGTGAGAAGATAATAGTAGATATTTGAAATATATATTTCTTCTTTGCCTATTGGTGAATCAGATCTTCTTCTATTCCCGGCATCAAGCCTGATTCGCTCGAGTAAAGTGAAGTAATTGCCTTTTTTTCCTCTCGAAGGCAAAGCTCCTTCTTTTTGAAATTGTATAGTTTTCAATAAAAGTTGATGCAATAGAAGCTCTTGATGCAATATCTGGTGGTGAAGGCATTCCAGCAAGAGCTCTTACTCTAACAGAACTAGGACCGCCAACTCCAACTGTCTTTATAGATAGGCAAAAGTCACCTCCTCTCCTTAGAGTCTTTTGACTTCCACTCCAGTTGACCTCTCTTATTTCCATCCCACCGTGAGAAGGTAGAGAGCAAAACCAACCCAGCAAACAACTATTACTATGCCCCTATTAGTAAAGCATGTACTTCTTGCAAGGCTTGCTGAGCTTCTTCATGTGACAGACATCGCAAAAGTAGTCCGTTAAACAATCGCCAATCGAGGGCATCGTAATAGTATACAATTTTCCTGATGGATTTCGCAGTCGATCATTTGATAGCCCTGTTCCTGAATATACACAGAATAGGGCTTCGATAAGCCCTAGATGTAAAGGGGTTCTTGAACCCTTCTACTTCTAAGCAATTAGAAGAGCGCGGAATTGGACCTCCCTCAAATTGATAGATCTGGGATTGATTGTGGAATCGAGCATAGAGAATCGGGGGCGGGTAGGAAGATAGGCTAGGCGGAGTAGTCACTCTGGAGCAGGTTCTTTGACTGGATCAATGCATATATGAACCCTAAAAGAATCCTGAAGGTCTAGTCTAGAAAAAACATGGATTTTGTTGGGTTAGCTTTTTGGTAGGAAAGGCGGTCACAGGAAGAAAAGCCCTATCAATGAATATATTTATCTACTAACGTTAATAATCTCTTTATTCATATACAAGACCGTATGCTTTTATATCCTAAACTATAGATATGAAAGAAAAAAAGAAAGATAGATATTTCCATGGTAGGAATAGGGAAGATGCACTAAGAAAGAGAGCTAGGGATTTGATAAAGGTGATAGGACAGGGTTCCAAACCTGCCTTAATCTCAAATAGGGAGCAAGCTAGGGACATTACTATATGCATGAGACTTCATCTTTATTACAAGCGATACCTGAAATTCCTAAAATGCTCTTCTAGTCTCGAGCTTAGTAAATAAGGCCATGGTAAATTCTTTTCTTCCGGCTTTGTTGTGATAGGGGGGAATCACTCTTGCGTTCTCTCTCTTGGGTAGGTCAGTCTCGCTCTTTCTTGTCGGTAAGTATATTTGTTATGGTATTGATGTTGCCGTTCCAGTAGTTTTTGTGAATTTTTTGTTTTGAGGGGGGGAATGAAAAAATGTAAATAAAGACCTTAGCCAAAAGCAAGGGATTCCCGGGGCTTCGAAAGAGAGCAGAGGTAGCAGGGCAGGTATTCTCAAAAAAGAGAGAAAGGAAAATAGGGAGGGAGGTAAGAGCGAGTAAGACTAGGTTATAGCAAGACAACAGAGGTTAGATAGCTCTTACCGGAGAAAGAGTGTTTAGGTCACCCGTCTGCTTGATTCAGACACGAACTAATCCTTCTCTTTCTCGAATGTATGCCCGATTTTCGTCGAATCTTTTTGATCACCTTCAAAAATAAACCAAAATTCTGTCTTGACATGATAAATAGTGATGCCCACCTACAGAGCGTAGTCCTCCCTGCATCCTTGAAGTAGACTATTTCTCAAGTCTGATCTTATCCCCAAAGCCTTTTAACAAAAGGAGTAGGTAGCGAGATAGATGACTAAAGGCTGATGATCTTTGCCTCTTACTAGTAAAGGGAAAAGCCCTATATATCTTATTAGTCAAGCCTAAAGGCCCTTTACTAATATAATATAAGGTAAGACCAGCTTTCCCGCAGTATTTGCGCCCTTGCTTCTTGCCCATAGAGAGTTAGGATATTTTTTGAGCTCCTTCGCCTAGCGGAAACCTCCGCTTTTTGGCCTCCCGTACTTTACCAATGCATTCAATGGATTCCATAATGAACCGGGAGCGGGCGAAGACATGCAGCTTCCATTTTTGGGGTACACAGTCACGTGCTAAGCAAAGAGGTATATATCACACTCATTCACAAGCACAAGGTGCGGCATCCGCCTGAACGGGGAAAGGATTTCCCTTAAACAAAGATAGGCATGTCAGGAAACAATGTGAAGTCACCCCTATTTCTCTGTCCATGGAGCTCTTGACTAATGATCTAAAAAATGCGTGACCTTTGGTAAGCATGAGCAACCCTTCACGCACGAGATAGCAATGACAGGAGATTGACCGGTCGGGGTCGAGTGATCTCACGGGTTTAGGGGTGCTTCTCCTGCTGCGACTACCTCTCTTCTATTTGAAAGGTAAAGACCCACCAGAGAGAGGAAAGTGCTTTCATGAATGAATGCGGTAAACCAATCAATCTTTTTGTTACATATCGGGGACAGGGAACCAGCCCAGCTAACTCGATTTCCCGAAGAAAAGAGAGGGTGCTCTTCCAATATTGAGCTCCTAGCTCTACCTCTCTTTTTTCAAAAGTATATAGAAATGGTAGGCACTCGAAGTGAGTGAACTACCCAGGGAGAAAGGCGCAACCTCTCTATATAAGGGAAGGGAAAGGGTTATCCGCTCATAATGATTGTAGAGTCTCTCGGGGTTGGAGGTTTAATAGTAGTCACATCAATTCCTCCCTCTCTTACTCAGAATAGCTAGTGAGAGGAATACTACAGATTATCTATGAAATAAGGCTTTTAAGCATGAAAAAAATATTATCTTCAGGATAGAGAACCCCCCGCCTGCCTTTTTTCAGATACGAGTAAGTGAGCACTTTTTCTGCTATGAATGACCTCTCCATTTATTTTCAAGCTTGCTCTTCAAACCGGCCTATCGCTCTCCTCTATGAAAAGGTTCTTCTGTAATCACTCTTAATAAGACATCCATTCCCCTTTCAAATGAAAAGAGAACTAGACTTTTCTCTTCATCATTGAAATCCGCCATTCAATCACAGTGCGGTGCTCTCAAAAAGCTCAATCCTCTAAGGCTAAAACGAATAGATCAGAAATTCGACCTAGGATCCGCCCATTACGATCCTTGCCTGCTAAACAGTTACACCCTTGGATATGTATGTTGGGAGAACCCCATGATCCTTCTGTGTGGAAGGGAAGGTGCGGAGCGAAGGCAAACACGATAAAAAGCGGTTCATGGCCAAAAAAAGGGATAGAGAGCGCGAAACGGGCTTTCAAAGCATAAAACAATTCCTACCTATAAATTCCATGGCAACAGACAGAAGGCAGTTTTCTCATTGTTCTTAACCCCAGGCACATTTTCGTTCCCAATAATCTCCATGAAAAGCCTACCCTCTCTCGGATATTAAGTGGGTTGACCGGGGAAGAGATCCGGATGAACCTTCCAACAGGCAGAATAGAAGTTGACCACAAGGCCATATCTGTGGGAGGCTGCTACCCATAAGGCCATCTCGGGCATGGGAAAGAAAGGCGGCGGACAACCGACTTAACTGGAGAGCCTAAACGGTATTGAGGATGAGTCCACCAGTCGACAAACGGCTTCTATCTACAGTTTCATTATGGATTGCTCGACTTGTCACGATTGATTGCTCACACACAATTAGGTTAGGAAGGCTTTGGGAGGTGATCTGAATCGCTATCGATATGATAAAGGGCTGATTTGCTGACCGTAAGGAACTTGACTCTGCCCCTGAAAAAAAAGGGCGAGAAGACCTTTGACCTGGGCTGGGGAGGAATTGGGGTCACTTTTCTTTAGGACTTTAGTCTGTAACAAGGCTCGAAGACCTCCGGCTGGATTTGAAATGGATCAGGTAGGGCATCCATTTACGACGTGGGTGGGATTAGCAGTTTTCTCTATTTTCTTCAATGGTAGGAAATAGGCATCAGCGGGAGTATATGGGAGAAAACCAGTCTGCAGTAATTCAAATTGCTCCTTCGGATCACTAAGTAAAATCTTGACTCACACATACCGCATTGTATTATTGTCAACTCATATAGTTGCACCTACCAGCAACAAGAAGACTACTCCCTGCATGGCACTAAACGGCGCTATTTAACGCTTGGGTTTGCCCAATACAAGAAATACAGCCCAACCTAGCTTAAGGCTAAATTCGTGGACTACACCCCCGTGAGAGCCCACTATTTGACTAACATACTCCCTTTTGACCATACCTTCATATCAAAGCTGGGAATGATTGACATTCGGATTAAAATAATAGCGCATAATGGCAGTACTCCTTCCCATTTCTTCTTTTATGATCTTATCTACTTGAAATGCTTACATGTAAGTGCGGAGAAGGTACCCAGGAGACCAAATGAAAGGGCACTGAAAAGTCTTCAATTAAAGCTTCGCCAGTACTTGAAAGACTCGAAAGACCTACTTGATGAGTTTCCTTATGAGTGACTTCGTAGGTGCCTTTAAATTGAGTGTAGCGAAGGGATTCTCCTTAGAGAAGATTTATCCCTTGAACCTGAAATGACTTTTATGAGATGTCTCAGTAGTGACCGACTTTATTTTATTAGTTGTGTGATTAGTGGCTTAGCTGTTAGCTGTCTAAAAGCTACGGTAAATAAAATCCCATTTGAAAATAAACCACTAATCTGCCTTAGGTACTCTTTTAAGTCCGTATAAGGCAGAGGGAATGAAGGGACCTACAGGAGGCTGAAAACCCATAGTGCGATAGCGTTAGCGAGTTAGCACAACAACTTAGTGTCTTGTTTTCTTCGCTGCTTTTTTTTACATAAGGTCCGCATGAAAGCGGTTGCTAAGGCTTGTAGCTTGCTTCTGTCCTTAATCAATTTTGGACTGAAGCTGTTCTGACTGCCATATCTTTTTTGAATCGAATACCTTCCTCTGTAATCTCTGGTCTCTCTCTTTTTTGAGAGAATATTTTCTACCCCGCCTGCCTATGAAAAACTTCAAGTCTATCGGGAAAGGATGTGGTAGTAACCTCCATAGCTTTGTCTAGAATCGGGAGTCCAGCCATGTAGGAAGACTCACCCTAGCCACTATAGTGACCTCACCCCCAACTCTAGCTGAGAAGCACCCTCCACCCATTTCCATTTTTCCGTGTGCCCAAAAGCCCGCCCTCCTGGTTTTTGAGACCCTTTCTGGTTTCCTCACCCAATCTCATGAGAAGCAAGCATAGCAGGCCCTGCCTTAACCTGTCCTCAGACAGCCAGCCCTCACCAGGCTGCTGGTATTACAAAATGCTCTGCCACGAAGCAAGCTTTCCCGAATACGACAGATGCGGAAGTGGCTAAAGAAGTCGGAGGAAGAAAGTAGTTGGACAACTGTATACACGAGGGTATATTAGTATTCTGGGAATTGGCAACATTGAAAGAAAGGGTAAGGGGTAGGAATAAACTTTTTTAGGTCTTGCTCTACTAAAGTAGTCAGCCTAACCTTCGGTTCCCATAACCAAGTTTTTCTTTCTCACTCCTTATGTACTTTTTTTTACTTCATCCATACTTTTTGACTTTTTCTGAAATGTGGGGCAAACGGCGCCCTCTACTTCTACTTCTAACTAAAGGAGAACAGCCGGCATTGCAAGCAAATAGAAATCCCCCGCCCGTTTGAGCTGGAAAGCGTACCGACTATTTGAGTCGCGAAAAGGCCGCTTGCTTAATATTATTTATATAATAATAATAAGAAATCTATAAATAAAAAGAAAAAATGAAAATCTTTTTTTTGAGAAAATTCTTCATTCCAGGGAAGAGGAAGAAGCAGATAGGACAAAGGCCTTCTCTTTTGGTCCGCTCTTCCCGAAGTGAGCGAATTGCATGTAGAGATTCGTAGGGGCTTATAGTTTAATTGGTTAAAACGTACCGCTCATAACGGTGATATTGTAGGTTCGAGCCCTACTAAGCCTACCACCTCCTTCTTTTCACCTGATACAAGGCAGTCGAAGTACCCGCCACCCTGAAGATCTCAATCTAGAGACGGGAACCACACAGTTGCCACTGTCCTTCGGGCACACCTCTTATGCTTATCACTCACCTACGGTCTTGCAGCATGCCACCTTCGGGCAATATGGTGTAATATGCAAAGCAGCTGAGCCATAGCTCTTCGATCGCTATATTCTTGCGATAGCGAAGGCGTGGTTCATCCTCTAAGAGAGAGTAGATGCTAAGGTTCGGATCAAAGATGTCCGCGAGACAGCCCCGGGGTACCATAGCATATCGGGAATAAGGGGGACATAGTGGACGTAACCACTCCCATGGTTGGGGGCTGTGACTCCCCTATCCTTTCAATTTTTTGATTCCCATGTCTTTTTTATTATCACTGTTGGAATATTTTTGTTGACGACTTCGTCAGGGCAGTTCACAATTTCTTTGTTGAAGGCGCTGTTAAGCTCTAAGTTTGAATTCCAATTTCATTGCCCTGACAAAACTTCATGATCCCCACTAAAACTCCTCAAGACATCATTGATAGAGTAAAAACCATTACTGGTTTCAGCTATAAAGAAAGTCCTATAACTTATCTTGGTTGCCCTTTATATATAGGAGTTCAGAAGATCATCTACTTTACTGGAATGGTCTCTAAAGTAATTTCTAAGATCAAGGGATAGCAATCCAAGATGCTTAGCTATGGTGGGAGAGTTACTCTTGCTAAATCTGTCTTACAATCTCTTCCTATTCACACTCTGGAAGCTATCTCTCCTACCAAAACTACCATCAAACAAATTCAAAGCCTCACTGCAGATTTTTTCTGGGGATGGGACAATGACAAGAGGAAGTACCATTGGGCTTCTTGGGAAACCCTCAGCTTTCCTTATGAAGAAGGTGGAATTGGTGTGAGAAAACTGGAGGATGTTTGTTTGTCTCTACAATATAAACAATGGTGGCTTTTCAGATCCAAAAAATCATTGTGGGGAGATTTTCTCAAAGCTAAGTATTGCCAAAGGGCCAATCCAGTTGCCAAGAAATGGGATACAGGGCAGTTTCTTGTTTGGAAGCATATGATGAAAAACAAAGTCATTGTTGAGGCTCATATTCAGTGGTCTTTAAAGTCTGGTACCTGCAGTTTTTGGTGCGATGATTGGTTAGGAGTAGGGCCTCTTGCTTATCACAGAAATCTCCCTCCTAGGCTCAATAACATGACTCTCAGTTTTTAATCAATGGAAATTGGGATGAGGACATGGTGAGGCAGCATGACCCTCCAGCTTTCATTCATAAGATCCTCAGCACCAATTTCAGATATCAAGAAGGCACCCCTGACCAAGCAATTTGGAAACCCTACACTAGTGGCAACTTCTCTTGTTCTTCATCTTGGGAACTGGTGAGAAAAAAGAAGAACAAGACACTGTCCAACACAAAAATGTGGCACAAAAATGTCCCTTTCAAGTCTTCTTTTCTACTGTGGAGAGCTTAGGGGTAAATTACCAAAAAATGAGAAGATTACTTCATTTGGTCATGAACCAGCTGATTGTTTTTGCTGTTACAGACCTGGGCAAGACACTATTGAGCATAGCTTTGTGTCTGGGCATTTTGCTAAGCATGTGTGGAGGTTCTTTTCTGATTTTTTGGGAATTCAACATGAGACTACACCTTTGAGAAATCTTCTTATGAGGGGGTGGATTATCAAACACCATAATGAAGTGCATAAATTGATTCTTCAAGTTACTCCTATATTTATATGTTGGAACTTGTGGAAGAACAGGTGTGCCAGCAAGTATGGAGGCAAGAAATCTAGTTCTTCAAGAGTGAAATTCTCTATTATTCAGGATATAAGTATGTTTCTGATCACTACTTATCCTTACATTACTTGGCCTACTAATTGGAGGGATCTGGTGCTCTGTATTGAAAACTGTCAACATGAGTTGAAGGTTATTCAAATCTGTTGGTACAAACCCCCTCCTTCCATGGTTAAATTGAATATTGATGGTAGTGCACTAGAGAATATGGGAAGAATTGGAGCAGGAGGCATACTTAGAGACAGTAAAGGCAACCTTATATATGCTTTTGCTACCCCTCTAGGTGTTGGATCCAACAATCAAGTTGAAATTCAGGCTGCAATATTTGGTATTACTTGGTGTATCCAACATGGGTATAGCAGGGTCATATTGGAGGTTGATTTAGAACTTCTTGTCAAATGGCTCAAACATGATTTCAAGCCCCCATGGAGCATTACTGAGTACATTAGTGAGCTTCAAGAGCTAATTTCTCTGCTGGACAGTTTTAAGTGCAACCATATTTACAGAGAAGCAGATTTCCCAGCTGACACTCTTTCTAAATATAGCCATGTGGTGACTTCTTCCCAACACTATTACAGCTTTCAACAACTACCATAAGAGACTAGAGGCTACTTTATTCTAGACAAAATGGGGAAAATTTCAGGAGAAGGAAGTTGAAAAGGATCAAGAAACCTCCTTAGCTCTAGCTTGGTTTCTGATACTCTCAGGCTTTGGACTTGTCTTCACTTGTTCCTACTTCTTTTGTATACCATCTTATTTTAGGCTATGTTCCATTACATATAGCTTTTATGAAGATGTCTATTTTGTTTAGGCTCTTTTCTTAATTTGTAAGGGGACAGTCTCTCTTATTTATGCTTTCCTAGAATTATTGTAATGAGAGGAGTCCTCTCTTCTTAGGTGCATAGTCCTAGGTTTATCTTTCAAGTATTGGGGATGAGTTGGCCGGCCTTAGTAGGCTAGCTAACTTGTGAACCACCATAGGATCAGAGGTAAGGTTTATGTCCCCCTCCTTGTATTTTTTTTTTTGTTTTACTTATGATAAGGCCTGGGGTGTTTCTCAGCCCCTGAACCCCTCAAGGGTCATTAAAAGAGAAAAGAGAAAAAAATTTCATTGCCCTTATTCAAAAAGTCTAAAGTCCTTCTTTCACCAATTCTGACCTACCTTTATTTATGGGATATTTGAAGGAGAGCTTTGTAAATCTAAAAAATTATTTCTAGCTCGAAGAATTTATTTGATTCTCCCTATAAAAATAGTTAAGGAAAAAAGGGCGCTTTTGTTAAAGGAATAAGTAGAGAAGATCTCCTTGGCTCACGAGGTGGCTTTAAGTGATAGGGGGTTTTAACCTAAAGACAACATAGGAGGGAGGGGGGTCAAAAGAAAGTCAGGATATGGCAAAAGCATCTTTTTGGATCGAATGGGCTTTTGTGAGAAATGGCAGAATTTGATAGATGGATGTTTATGTAATGAAGACTTTGGAGTGCTTGTGGATGGTGTGCCACATGGTTTCCAGCTTCTCGAGGGCTGCGACAAGGGTTCCAAACCTAGACTGTTGATTTTTACTGAAGAAGTGCTAATGGTATCATTGAAAATGATAACATCTTACCATGCTTCGAGATGGTGCCCAGCACTCTCCTACTTTCTTTTTGATAATGATGTTCTAATATTATATAATAGCCATAAACGGAATCTTAAGAAGCAGAAAATCTTTTTGGAAAGAAGTAAGAAGTTGATTGTAATGTTGTAATAGCCAAAACGTCAATTTCGATGAGAGCCAGTGCTTCCTCTCGAACAGAGCTCCTCGCAGAAATTTCAGATCATTGAAGAGGAATAAAAAATTCCTATCAAGTGTGTCCCTCAAGAGAATAAAGAGAGAACCTTCCTCTACTGGAGAAAATGAAAAAGAGAATCTCATATTGGAAAAGAAAATTGTTGTCCTCCGAAGGTCAACTAAGGCTTATTAAACATATTCTAGTCTTCCTATGCACATGTGAAAGTTTCTTCCTGAATTAGTTGGCCCACACTTCGGCTACTAATAATGAGATAAGACCTTACTACAATATAGGATATGTTACCCTCTCTCCAGTGAGTGCAGTGAAGGATTCTCGCCTCACCTGCCCATTTGACTTATGGCATCATCGACTTTCTTTTCAATCAAAGAGATTTCATAACCATAAAGAAAGACCTCTCTTTCAGGATCAGTCCCGTCCCTAGATGTAGTAGTCAATCAGCGGGACATTCAAAGAAGCTATGCACCTTCATTGAATGTTAATGAAAGAAAGCCCTTTCATCCTAATCTCATCTACTGAAAATAGCACGTTCTTTTTTGGGACACATAGGCTATTACAAACGCATCAAAAAAGACTTTTTGAAGCGCGGAATCCCAGAATGGAATCATTGTAGAAGAAAGGTATAAGGCTTGGGAACCGGAACAGGATTAAGCCTTTAAGCATTCAGATGAGTGTTTGCTGTCAGCCCCAATCCTTCGGTTTCCGGATTGGAATAAGGAGTTCCATGTTCATGCTGATGTATCAGTCTATGCCATTGGATGTATGTTGGCGCAAGAAGGGCCACTTGATCACTTCATCTACTTTTAAAGTATACGACTTTCAACTTGGGAATTATACAACCACCGAACCTTTTTTATCATGATTCAACCCATACCTCAGACCTAAGATCGAGCGCCAGAGCTGTTCATAACAATGTACCAAAAAGAAGAATGCGAGAAGTTCATATTTTCCAGATTCTACTATAAACCAGGTAGTGAGGATGAAAAAAAGCATAAGCTACCTCGTTCGTGCTCCCGTCTTTCCCACTGCCATCTTCGGTGGATGCGCCCCTTCACTTAAAGGCGGCCAAACCAATCCACTGAGCCAACCTTTTAGATGGAATAAAGTTACTAAGCTAGTCACCTCACCTCTCTTTCTTACCCGCCCTTATTAGTAGTAAGCAACCTTTATTTCTCGCCTTTCTTCCAGCTTTTTCCAAATAAAAGTCTAATAGAGTTGCGCTTTCTTAGTACATTGCCTTTCATTACCAATCTATCATTTTACAGCACGAAGTTACTTGATGTTCGATACTACTAAATAAGGGCAGAGAGATGTAAACCTTTCTCTATTAGTAAGCACTACCCTAGTTTTGACCTAATGAGCTTTCTTTACGTTGAGTTAATTAACCCAGCGGGTTTGCCTAGATGCCTAGTAAAGAACGAGCTGGTGGGAAAGAGCTGGAGATCATGAAAAGCATTTACACACAAGGAGGCAGGCGACTGGGAAGCTTTGCTTCTAAAATGCCGACGACATGGGAACAGATGTTATATAGGTTAATTCTCATTCTTGCTGCCCGCTCGATTCTGAGTAATTAAGGGAGGGCTTGACCATAATTTCCCAAGTAAGAGATAGAATCTCACTAATTGGAAGGAAAAAGAGGGCTTCGATCCATTGTGATTCGCTTTCTTGGTATGTAGAGATCTCTGCCATAAAAGAGAGAGCTCCTAAGACTTATTCTGCAGATCAAAAAGCGACTTCCCCATTCATTCAAAATAGTATTTTAGTAAAAAAGAGAGGCATTCTGGGCCGACTACATGCCCATCTAGTGTAGTGTCTTGGAAGCAAGCTACCTTGACCATCTTCCGAAGTTCTAAGTAATTTACTGATCAAAGGCTGTAAGGGCGGACTGCTCTACATTCATCCACACCACAATGACCCTGAAGCGATCTTCTTCTAGTTGCGGGATGAAATTCGACAGCCAATTGTTGGCTCTGAATAACCAGCCCAACAATAAGCTTAATTGTTCCATAACTTGCTCCTCCGGATGGGAAGTATAGATAGAAAGGCAGAAAAGGAAGCGTCGGCTCTGAAATGATGGAAGATTGAATCATTTTTTCATTCTATTCCGGCTATTCCTTTCCGATGGGTGATTTATTCATGAGCTAGAGAGATAAGAGCTTCGATTCGCAGGCAGGATAAAGAAATTGGGCACTATCTATATATATTAGCTTCTAACTCCGCAACTAAATTAAAGGCTCTAGAACATAGTATATGCCTAGAACTGGTGATGCAGATAATGTGGTATCTGTTTGAATTAGAGCGAATCCAGATGCAATTTACCAAGTCAAAGCAAGGGTTTGAAAAGGACCGCAAGGGACGGGAATGATGTCCTGACTAAACAAGAGTTTCTTTAATTTGGTCGAAAGTCGTAAAGAAGGCAATGGATAAGCAGCTAACATAAACTACTACCATAGAGCGCATCCTGTGGGCGGCCTTCAAAGACTATCATTCGTAGGACGAGACGCTAGCCTACGCTCGTACATTCCAACCTGCCTCCTTGGGACTTAGCTCTGAAGATGAATTCCTGGTTAGACGATTACCTTGCCCGGTTAGGAGAACAGTTAGAGGTAGGAAAATATGCCGACACCGAACAGTTAAAGAATTCTCCTTCGCTTCAAGACTGCCAGCCTATTCGCTTTGAGCCGAAGCAGACGCTACCCATGGAGAGCCTTTTCCTTTGTGAACATGCCCATAAGACATGACAAAAAAGCCAAAAATTGGACTTCTAGACGTCTTACAATAAAGAAGCCTCGGCCCCTCGGTGTCTTACACGTCTTCTTCGACCCTGCCGAAGCAGCTTTCTTTCTTAAGGTAGTGAAGTCACTCTGGTTTGTGTATGACTTGACGCTCTAAAGTCTGTATCTTACTCGTATTTACTTAATTGTATTCGACTTTTATCGCAGATCTATTATTTCTTATGCATTTCTTTCCATTAGCTCTCCAAGCTTCTTATCTTTCCATTCCTTCCTAAGCTTCATTTGGTGTAATAGTCCCACCCCCAGTAAGGGGAATCCTTCCTAAGAAAGAATTTATTAAGTTTTGTTGAATGTTTGTTGCTTGTCTAAGCATCCCTCTATCGTGCTAATAAGGTGCCTTTTCTTATTCTGAAAGCTAGCCTTCTACGGCCTTTTTCTTTTTGTTTAGTTCTTCTAGCTCCTATCCCCGCAGCCCCTGATGGGCAATGCTCTTGGTGAGTCACTTCGTCTTTCACGATCGATGGTAAATCCTCTTGCTTAGCCTATTTCCTTTTCCCTTTGAGTTCAATCCTATCATTGATTCAGCGCCTTCGCAGCCTGACTTTCCATACTTTGCTCTATTTCAATCATATCTTTTGGTAGATTGAGTACCCGGGCATTCTCTTGTCTTCCCATTCCTCTAGCTCTTATTTCGCACATGTGCTTTGCGCTCTTGGCTTAACAACATCAAAGAGGAATCGAACCTCTTCCAATTCTGTGATAACTCTAATCCATTTGATGTCTGCCACCCTTCCCCTCCTCCTTCCTCCGTTAGTTTAGCTCCAACAGTCGTAGACGCAGGAAGCAGTTCCTCTATGGGAAATTGTAAACGTCGAAGTAGGTTGTGGTTTATAAAAAGGAAGATACGGCATTAGCGGACCGACTTGATAGGACCCTCATTTGCTCTATCTAACTCGGTGTGCGCTTCTTCTAGCCTTGCGAGAACATAATCGGACATGCGCACTACTCATATCAGTACTAGAATCCCCCAGAGCAGGCCTGGAAGACTATGAACCCCACCTTCTGCGCGCGAGCCGAATGACGTAGGTGCACAAGAGTACTTCGCGCCACAACCATCTCTTTTTTATAGGTTCTACAGACCGATGCCTGCTGCTTCATCTGGGAGAAAAGAATCATAGATATGCCGGTCATTATAAGGAAGAACCGCCATGAAAATATTTCTCGTGTATCATCTGTAGCAAAACTATGAACGGGAGCTAGCAATCCGGACCGTATTGAAAAGGTTCCTGAGACACAGCATGGAAAAGTAACAATATTAAGAAATGAGGTCAAAGAATGAAGAAGGGGAAGAATTGCTAAATGAATACGAGTTGTGGCTAATACCCGAGGCATAAAAGAAGCATTTTCTACGGGATCCCAAAACCACCAGCCACCCCGACCTAATTCATGATAAACCCACCAACTTCCTGGAAAAAAGCCTATGGTTAAAAACCACCGGCATGTCAAGATCCAAATTTGAATTGGTTCCTGGTCCTGGTCAGAGACCACTGTGTTCGCGCCCACGGTCCAACAAAGAGGCAAAGTAGTGGTATCTTTCTTTCTATTACGAACGACACGCTTTGCCTGCTCTCTCCCCGTGTCCACTAGCGCTCCTGTCCAGAGCAAAGAGAGGGGGGGGAGGGGAAAAGCATCGCCGAAGCAGCATCAGCAGGCTTCTATTGCTACGTAAAAATAAAGAAGGATAACATTTTGCGCCCACATCTTTGAATTTGAGGGTAAAGAGCTCGCTTGTTATACGGGATCCGACGCATCCAACAGAGCAAAACAGTGTTCCATTCTTTTCGGCGGCATCCTTCCGCATTGGCGGCGAGTGGAGTGCCACAATCCCATTCATCATTTTTTATCTTCATAAGCCAAAGCCCATAGCAATGGCGATGTCTCCGGCATAAATACTGGTACCCCCTTTTGGTATGTACCAATAGACTTTGGCCAATAAAAAAAAACCCTCACCATCTCATCCTCTAGCTTAAACTTGATGTATAGCTGATATAGGATTTTGTGGAACAGGATTTGATTCTGCAAGTTGTTCAGTACAAACGAAGAAATTTCGAACAAAAGAGTCAGAACTCGTTGATAGGAAAGGAGAGAAAAACAAAGCAATGCCAAGAGCTCCTTCAATCCGTTGTTCATCGATAGACGAAGCTCTCTCTTTATCATCTCGTGCCAGATGCAACATCCTTTTTCCTTCTCGCGAACCACGGGAGCGCCTAGCGCCCAGAGGAGCAAAGCTCATTTTCCTTTCCTTTCAGGGTAAAGCGGTGCATAAAAAAGGGCTGGCCCGTCAAAAGTCTGGGTCCTTCGCGAATGAAGTTCAGAATCAACAAGGGTTCATAGAACGAAGGGAGTGTATAACTGGGATTTTATTCTATTTTTTTGTTCGTAACGAGGGAGAGATAGAATGGAGTTCTTCACAAAGTTCGAAACAAAGGAATAAAAAAACTTTCTCTATGGCCTCCTCTACTTACATTCAAGTGGCTTTCAGCTCCTCGTTTTGAGACATTATGGATTAGGGGTCGACCCCGGTAACAAATAAGGAATCCATAAAAACTTAGGATCCGACACCATGATAAAATACTACCCTCATGATTAGACCATGTCCCTGAGATTTGATAAAATAAAGGTGCATTAGCGGTTAATACATTGTAATTGGATAAGTTATTAGGAATATGACAGAACGAAAGATCAACAAAAGAAAGAAGAATACACCAAAATGCAAATGCTGCACCAAACACTGCTGGTTGTTTCTTGTTGTAAATGAATGCAACAAAAAGACCCAGAAATAACAAATACTGAAACAATTCATATATTGACATTTCGTGCTCATTTCCAAATTTCTGCTTTGTTATTCCCATCATCTGGTAACCTCAGGATGATCCACAAGAAAGGTGGCATGATTCAAACCTATGGTCGGTCTGCCCCTGACCTGCTTGGTTGGGTTGCCGGGTTAGCACCCCTCGTCGCCTCTGTACCCAAAATAGATGCGCTGCGCTACCCAGCGCCTAACCTTGTCTCCCCTACTCCTCTTCTGGTTGTGCCATTACCAATTGCGGCCCCAGTCCGGCCGCCCCTGACCTAAGAAGAACTATTATCCTTATGACCAAACAAGGATCAGCTTCTTACTTCTCGAGCGATAGTTCCACGATCCCGACCAACAACTTCTTGGGAGTAGGGCATCAATGCTTGCCCAACCTAGTAAAGGGGCTTGGGGATAGAGGGTTTTCTGGGGGAGAGAAAGTTTCCAGGTTGGATTTTTTTAGATCAAATAGTACTAGTTGGGTAGATAGAGGTGGTGAAATCTAACCTTTGCATCGATCTTCTTTAGCAGGGCAGGTCGCTTGAGTGTCAAAACTAAGTGGTGGTTGTTTTTCCTTGGATTATCGAACTAGCGTATGCCCATTCCTCCTTTGATGACTCCCATTAGAGAAAGCCTAAATTTTCTGATGTGGATTGAAAGGAAGTTGGGGATGGACATAGATCCTTCCGCCTATTCGGAGGAAATATAGCAATCTTTTTTGTATTTTTGATTTTCCGATCATGGGAAGCAATCTTCACTGGCACAAGGATCTCCTCACAACAACCTCCACTATGATAGAAACTGATAATGAGTTTACAAAGGCTTCGAATAATGCGGGATAGGCTAATCACCAGACTGCTCTGGAATAGGTTAATCGCTGGAGACAAAAATGAGTGAATCTAGTTTCGAGAGCATCCCTTACTCTAATAGGGGGCGTAGAGTTTCTAAGTGAAGGCAAGCGCAACTATATATGTAATTTCCTAGCTGTCAGCAAGGCAGGACCGCTATAAAGCCTATCGGCCAGAAAGTCCTTAAGAATGAGAAAGCCGACTAAAAGGCTATTCCATAATCGACTCTTGTTGCCAAGTCGAGGGGGCATTCAGCCACTTGACTGTAAGGAGAGGGGGCTTGGCTGGTACCAGGCTCTAAAAGAGTTTTCTTTGAGCGAGCAGTCTTTCTATCTTTTTGGGTTGCATGCCCAAGGCAATGCTTTTTGTAGATTGAGATGGATTGATCTTCGCTATCTTGTCTCCTCCTTGTACTAGTTGATGCTGGGGCAGTGCTTAATATGAGTTTTCACCTGCCCCAGACAGCTTTCGAGGTTCTCATCAATTACAGAGGTTTCTACCACTGAACTTGCTTATGCTCCCCTTTGATCGAGTGTTATTTCTATAAATAAGATTGAATAGGAAAATGTTGAATTGGCTTCAATCGAGATTGCCTCGGCTTCTTAGATGAGGAACCGGCCTAACATCTTTTCAATCAAAATCCCAATCAAAGACAAGTTCTACCAAGGCCAGGATCTGAAAGAGAGGATTCACTTTCTGAAATTCCAAGTGACATGATTCCTCCTTCAGAAGCTAAAGTTGAATGATCGAAGTCTCCTTTAGGTTCAGTTGAAGAGATCGAAGCGAAGTCATCAATTCAACCAAGAGAATGGTCTCACCTAAGATTGATCTCTTTTCCAAATAAACCGAACCTCGATACCACATTCATCAAAAAGATATGGCCATCTCTCTAGGTTGCACAACCCCTTTAGATCGTTATATTTATGCTTGAAAAACGACCCTATCGCTCATTTTAATGGACATTCTTAGTCGTCCTTTGAGGGCCTCATAGATCAATCGTGAACTCTTTCAGACCCTTAGTTTCACTTGGTTGGGGCGGAGTTTCAGCCTGCCTTTCACCGAATATAAAAAACCTTAGAGCTGCCTAACCTGCTGACATCCCGGCGAAGAGAGTCATTATTTGTGTTACATTTTCGAATTCGAGAGAGGGCTTTCCTCTTATCTCTCAAATTATAGGCATTGAAGCGATCGAGAGAAAGTAAGAAAACTATTGCACACGCCCCCCATTCGCCCTTTACTAATATAATAGAAGGTAAGGCAAAAGCAAGAGTGAAACTACGAGCTAAAAGCAGGCGTGCCTCTCTTATAAGAGAACATGATACCATCCCCCACTTTTGGTGCACTTGTTTGATGAGCTAAGCCTAAGCGCCATATAAGTCAAAAGCTAGCCTGAGACCTAAAAAAGCAAGGTCGAAATCCATCCCTTTTTCATGTATTTGACTAGTAGGGCTAATGAATGACCCTTTGATCTATGTCGTTCCAAGTTCAGCCAGGTTTGATTAGAAGTTCAAAAATGAGTAAAGCGAGGGGCTTTAGAGGGAAAAAAGGGAGGGCGAGCTTTAATTGAAGTAGGGTTCCAAACCTCTCCTTACAGTCAAGTGGCTTTCACTCCTCATAGAGAGTTAGAAAGCGTCAGTTCTCATAGCGAGGCTTAGGCCGACGGGGTCGGGCGCGTCCCCTCAATTATCAACCCCGACCTACACAAGTGGTTTCCCACATTTTTCAAAGTTCTGTTAGGTTCTTAGTAGCAATCGGCGACCTTTTCTTCTTTTACTTCACAAATCTTTTCGTCTCCTTGATAGCTGGAAGTTCTCCAAAAGTATGAAAAGCTGGAGGACTTTGTACCATCCATTCCGGTGTGGTTGGATTCTGTTCAACAGCCCAAGGACTTGGAGCACATCTTTTGTTCTTTTCACTTCTTGAAGTGATTGTTACGACCACGAAGAAACGACAAATCCCAACTACGGATATATAAGAGCCAAAACTGCTAAGGGCATTCCATCCAGCGTAAGCATCTGGATTATCTGGAATGAGACGTGGCATACCCGAAAGCCCTAAGAAATGCATAGGAAAGAAGATCATATTAACCCCGAAAAAAGTGATCCAAAAATGGATTTGACCTAAAGTTTCAGGGTATGTCCGAGTAAAGATTTTACCTACCCAATAGTGAAATCCTACAAATAAAGCAAAAATGGCTCCCATAGAAAGTACATAATGGAAATGTGCAACCACATAATAAGTATCATGTAGAGCAATGTCTAGCCTAGAATTAGCCAGAACTATTCCAGTGAGTCCTCCTATGGTGAATAAAAAGATGAACCCTACAGCAAATAACATGGGTGTTTTGTATTATATCAAACCCCCCCACATGGTAGTGATCTAACTAAAGATTTTGATTCCAGTGGGGACAGCTATGATCATAGTAGCTGCGGTGAAGTAGGCACGGGTATCAACGTCTAAGCCCACAGTAAACATATGATGAGCCCAAACAAGAAATCCAAGAACACCTATACTGATCATGGCATAAAACATGCCTAGATACCCGAAAACCGGTTTTCCCAAAAAAGTTGAAATGATATGACTTATGATACCGGATCCAGGCAGAATGGGAATATACACCTCTGGATGACCGAAGAACCAAAAGAGATGCTGGTATAATATGGGGTCTCCCCCTCCAGCGGGATCAGAAAAGGTGGTATTAAAGTTTCGATCGGTTAATAACATGGTAATTGCCCCTTCCAGTACCGGAAGTGATAATAAAAGTGGAAATGTTGTCACTAGAACGGACCACACAAATAGAGGTGATCTATGCATAGTCATTCCAGGTCCACGCATGTTGAATATAGTTGTTATAAAATTAATAGACCTAAATTGGATGAAACACCAGATAGATGAAGACTAGAAATTGTTAAATCAACTGCTCCTCCAGAATGGCTGGTAATACCACTTAAGGGCGGATAGACCGTCCACCCAGTGCCGCTACCCATTTCTACTAAGGCTAAGCATAATAGGAGCAAGAGACTTGGAGGCAACAACCAGAATGAAATATTATTTAATCGTGAAAATGTCATGCCAGGCGCACCTGTCAGAATCGGAACAGACCAATTACCAGATCCACCTATCATCGTCGGTTGTACTTTTAAGTATTTTATTTTTTTAATTTTATGTTGATGTCACATGCCACGATCTTATTAGTGTGTATTACACATGTTTTAAAAAATTGACCAAAAAAAGTGTCGTGTCTTAGCTACATTCTAAAAAGTTTGAGTGTGTTAAAAGTTGTCCATAGTAGATGAGTGTGTCACAGAAATTTAATCTCAAGTTCTGGGGATAAAGTATATATTTCGCTTATATTTATAACCTTATCTATCATGCATTTACACGAAGTCATGATAAATTGAACTCTAACTTATTAAAAGATTTTCAACATGCTACAACAGGTTGATGAGCATCATTTGATCCATTGTGGCCTTTTCTTCCCTTGAATTTCGATCCTCTTCCTTCAAATATTCACTTGAACATATTGTACATCTTGAATGACTTTTTCATGGAACTTTCAAAGTTTTTCAAGACCTTTATGTCAATTTGAAAATCCTCAAGTTCACACGTAATAGCGATTTTGGAAGCTTTCAAATATAACACAATATAATTTAATGCACTTTTTTTTGCTTTATTGGAGTTTTCGTTGCTAATACCCAATATATATATATATATATATATATATATATATATATATATATATATATATATATATATATATATATATATATATATAACACAACTAATGAACAAGAGCAATAAAGATAGAAAATCTTTTAAAATAGTAATTCTTGTACAATAATGTAAACATTATTATTCATTGACACTGTATTATTCTACTAATTAATAAGTGAAAGCCCTTGGTACTACCAAGGGCATTTCAGTAAATATACACTATTTTTTAACTTAATATTTACATAGATCCACGTGCAACTTGACCATCTAACTTTACTTCTTCACTTTACGCTACACATTGCTATATACTTACACGTGTTTTCAGTAAATATACACTGCTTTTTGACTTAACATTTACACAGATTCACGTATAACTTGACCATCTAACTTTACTTCTTCACTTTACACTACACATTGCTATATACTTATACATGTTTCTATGCATATTAAATGGGATATGAAAAAATACTACTTATTTCTTTCACTTTACACTTCCTCTCAAGTTTTTTTCTTCAAGGCTTTGCAATTCTCTCTCAAGTGTGAAGAATTGGTACCGTTTCTTTGTTTGTAGGTCTACAATCCTCTATGAAGTGTGAAGAATTTGTATCGTCTCTTCATTCTTCCATCTACTATAGAAAAATTTTGGTACAGTTGCTTGGGTCTTCTTTTTGGTTTTTCTCGTTTCATTTGCAAGCTCTTCATCTTCCTCATTCTTTGTGTTGGTGTGAGTGAATTTCACTGCTGTCATTTTGAGTTCTGTGATACGAGTTCTTAACCACATAGACCTTTGATTTTCCTTTCTCATTCGTTTCTTGATTTTTTGGGTGAATTTTATCACTGATTTTTTTTCAAGTTATATACATGTATTGGGTTTCAAAATCTGGGTATCATTTTGAGTTTTTTTCTTCCTTTTTTTTTGGGACTGAATTCTTCTCGGTGCATGTATTGCCGTCTTAACTCTTGCTTTTTTTTCCCGATTTTCCTTTGGTTTATTGGGCTCTCCATTTTTTCTTATACGATTTTTATTTTATTTTTGTGTTAGTAAAATCTTTTACCCATGCATGCCTTTGTAGCTGGGAGAAATTCTCATTTGGTGTTTTAAATTGTTCTTTAATTTATTCGATCTTTGTGAATTACATATTTTAGAGACCTTGAGTTTTTTTGATGAGCTTTACATTGCTGGTGCCATGTTATTAGGCTGTGAATTTTGATTTTTGTTCCAACTTTGTCGAGTTGATGTGAACATTCTTTCATTAGTATAGGAAACAAGGTCTTTTGGTGGGGCTTCACTGGAATATGATGACTTTGGCTTTTAACAAATTTCTACGTTGCTTTTCAAGAGGCGGAAAGACTCAAAATATCATGAATATAAAGGTAGATTATTTTTTTCTCTCTTAAATATCATGATTTTTTCTTTTATATTAAGAGTATAGTTAAAAATAATCAACTTTAATTTTGAATTGAAAAGAAGCGTTTGTATGTACTACATGTGTGTTAGGTATTTGATTAAGACATTGCACAATGATCTGCACTCATATCTATTGAAAGGTTTTTCTTCTAATTCACTAAATCAACATTAGTGGCTACTTTTGGTATAAGTTATTACTTACATTTGTGTATCTCATACAACATTGCTCCCTTCATTCTGATCTTTTATTATGCAATCCCTTTTTAATTATTTTACAGGATATAAATAAATGGCACAAAGACTTGCTATATATGCAGTCACTCCTGAAATACCAGACTGGACATACAAGGTGCAAGTTGTGAATTTCTGCAGGCCTGGAGAAGGTAGAGAAGGGAAGATAAAGTATATGAACATGATCTTCCAAGATGAACATGTAATTTTTTTAATTTGAAAAATCATTTAACACGTCCGAGCAGCATAGTAGTGAGGTTCAAGAGTAGTACTAAGTGGTTGCTTTTACCTGTTCGGGCTTTAGATGGGTGAGAATTGCTTGTGACTTTGTGTTTATTGGTATTGTCTAACTGTATATATATAGTTGTTGCTTGAATGGGTGCAGTGTTTGTATTTCTAACTGAAATTTGAGGGACATGAACAACTTACTGTCAAAATTATAAAAAAGAAATTTTCCCTGTGCTTGATTCCCGTAAAAGAGTCAGATTTGATCGTAAAAGTGTTTGAAGACATAATCAAGTATATAAAAGTGTGTTCTCTATTAGACTTCTCGAAGAGATCATAACCACGGAATTCAATAATTATGCAGGCTATGTGTTGACATAGTAACTAATAAGTATAGTGTAAGAAACTTAGAATGATCTCTCCGGATGCTGAGGAGAATATTTGGAAACAGATTCAAGTAATATTATCAGCTAATTCATCACTTTTATACCTTCAGTTAAAATTAAAAGTAAATGTTCCAGATCTAGATAAGTTTTGAGAAGAAAAAGGAATTGAGTTTGCTATTCTTAGGATTTCTTCTGAAGAACATGCATAATTTTATTTAAAAGATTATAATCCAATTTTATTTTTGTGTTGTACAGTGGCACTTATAAAAAAATGTATATGTGTAGAAGGTTTGAACAATCTATCTTCGCCAGGTTAGTGCATCAGTTTCTTATGCAATTTCTTACTTCTCTTAATATAATATCTTATTCCCTATATACTGTTTTAGAAATATAGAAGTAGTATTCAGTTTAAAAGGCACTACTCAGTGTGCAGAGTAATTTAATAAATAATTGATTTAATTGGTCGATATTCTGTGTTAAGCTTTGTGTTATGATTGCCTATTGACAGTAAAATGCCTCCCCTCTTTTGCTTAATAAGAAAATAGTATTGGGTATCATTTAAAGTACATGATTTCCTAGAACTTTATTGGATGTGGAATGCCTCTGCCTCTGCAAGTTCCCAAACATCTCAATTTACTTCTGTGCATGGGGAACCTTCTGTTTATTGCTACAATTTTAATTTGATACCCATATACATATATTTTCATGTATTGATGATGGCTTATAGAAAAAATTCAAATCAAGAATAATACTCCATATTATCTTGTGAGATTTTTTGCAAGTGTCTTCCTTTTTGGACTGAGCCTCTTCAAAAAAATTTCCCAGGTCTCTGAGAGAGTTCCATTTTCTAAAATTGAACTCAAATCCACCTTTTCTTTTGCGGTGGATACCCAAATGTTCAGAAATGCAACTGTGAAAATGGAGTAACCTGAAGCTACATCTGCGAAACAAGTAAGCAAGTCCTTTTATTACCCACTTTTATTTACTTTTGTATTGATGAAAATTGCTTAGCTAGATTACCCAAAGCACGACTATAGGATACAAATAATGCTGTCGAGATTCTTACATTAGTTACTACCTTCTTAGTTGAAATATTTTAATGCTAAAAGTATTAAATGTGTACCATCCGTGGAATCACTAAGGTCTAAATGTTTACAACTGATTACCATGTATTTTCATGATCGTTTTGTACATTTTTTCACTAATAGATAAGAGTGAATTTCTTTCTACTTCGTGGTTGCATATGCACCTTCGATGTCAAGTACTAGATAACATATAACTGTTATCTAATCTTTAATACTTTCTCTTCTTTTTCTCAGTTAATGCATAGACGCAACTTATGCTGCCAACTACAACTGCTTGGATTAGCATTTTCAACTTTGGTCTTTCTAGCAAGCTTTATCAATGTAATAATTTAAACTTTGTACGAATGGGTATTTCTTTCAACCAATGTAATAGTACAAACTTTGTCCCACATAATATGAAGTATAATATTGTACGACGTTAATATTTAATTTCACGGTACTCCTTTCTCTAACATTGCAATACTGCCCGTGCATAATCCAGTTTATCCATAGATAATTCTAATATGACAATCAAATCATCCCCTAGTCTATTGGAGTATATGAATGTTGCTTCATTTTTTCCGTCAAGAAAGACCAGGAGGGAGGTCAAGGGAGTTCAAAAGCATGGTAATATTTTTGTCTCCTACAACTAATACTAGTTGTGTGAGGCTTCATTTTTATCTAACAAGTTGGTGAATTCAAATTTCACACTTTTATGTTTATTAACTGGTGAAATTAAAAAAAGCCTAACATAACTAGTGTTATTTGGATGAAATGTAAAATATTTTTTTGTAGGTCACAGAATAATTCTGGTCAAATAAAAAAAAATCTTGTAAGTAATGATTTGAGCTAGTAATGGCATGAATATAAACCTATGGTCACTATCTTTTGTTATCTTGTCATATATTATTACTATTATTATTATTGACATAACAAATTGACCCTTGTCTGAACCTTCAAAAAATAGAAAAAATAAATGTTGCATCTCTTGGGGATACATCATACCAAGGTGTCTTCTATTATTTGGTCAACTGTTTGAACCCTTGCACAAATTTTGTACACCTTAATAAGAGTAGTTAGGTATAACTTAATGTGTCAATAACAACTTCATCTCATACAGTGTTTTAAAAGGCAGTTTTGAGGCTCGTCTCAGGGTTCGCCCCGGGGCGAGGCATTGATAAAATGCCTCAAGGCTCACGTGTGGGGCTTATTCCCTAAGCGCCCGAGCGTACGCCCTAAACACGCCTAACGCCCAACGCTCGGGGCTCGCCTAACAGTTCTACCCAATTATGTGTTAAATTTCTTAGTCAACATTGTTGATCTTCATAATTCTTCAGTAAATGAATGGTGCTCAGTAGTTTTTTTTTCATCTATAGAAATAAGAAAGTTGAGAAAACTAGTTGCTTATTTACTGTTTGAGAATGTCGTGAGGGTGAATACCACTTAACATTTATTTTTAAAATACATAGCCAAATTTTACATCATCACTTGTCATCGGTCTTCATATTTTTGGTTCCTATGTCTCAAAATTATCATATTTTATTATTTTGTTATTTGAAAGTATTTTTTTTAATTCATGAAGGAGTGATGTGTTAATTATAATACTAGTAATTTATTAATTATTTCTTTTTTGAGAGGTAAATTGCATAGTATAGTCATATATTCTAAGAAATTGTGATTCTTTTATTGTTTAGAGTTAAAATGTTAGAGTTGATTTGAATCTCATAATAGCTTTTATATCAATGCATTATTTCTACTTGTAAAATGATGTATTTGGAGTTAAAATGCATTATTGTTAATGTATTTTTTTAATTTATTTTTTGAGTTATTATACTATTTTACAATATTATAAATTAAAAATTAAAGATCCATGGGGCTTACGCCTCGTCCCGTGCTAAGTAAAGCGCCTCGCCTTATGCTCCCACCTTTTAAAACACTGATCTCATATTAATTAGCCGTGATAAACTTAAATCAATAACTTTAATGCTTCAAGACAACCTTCACCTAATGACAATGAAAGCCTAACATGCGGGTGGACAATTGTTCAATTTGAAATGGGTGAAAATCGTTTACGCCCTCGAACTTTACTTTAAAAATCAAAGACCCCCCTCAATTTTGAACAATAATCCTCCTCCCCCCTTTATCCTAATTGACTTCTTTAAATGCCTATTTTGCCCTTATATTATCAAGTTTTATATCTTTTTTAAAAAAACTTCTTTGTAATCACAATTTTTATTTTTTAAAATCTATATAACATATTTTGTACAAAAAAATATATATTATTTCTTAGATGAAAAAAAAAGTGAAAAATACTAATTGAGTATGTAAGTTAATGACGTTTCATAATGAAATAAATGAGCAAAATAATAAAAAATTAATTAATAATAATCAAAAGTCTAATATATAATTATACAAGTAAAAATAACAGGTAATTATAACTTTATAAATATATTTCAATGCATGTAATGTAAAAATAATTAAAAATAAAGGTATATATATATATAAGGTGTATATATATATATATATATATATATATATATATATATATATATATTATTGTTGTATAAATTTTAAATTATAATTTTGAAAATATTTTATTATTGACAATCAAAACTCGTTAATCTATATAGACATTAGAGAATAACAAAGAAAGAACTAAAACATGCATCTATATACATAATTACATATATACATACATGCCCGTTTGGCCATTTTTCACTATTTTTCAAAAAATTATTTCACTTTATTCAAAAAAAAAAACATTGTTTGACCATAAAAATTTCAAATACAACTTGAAGTTGTATTTGAAAAAGTGAAAACACCTAAATACTTGTTTTCACTTTTTTCTATCTCATTTTTTAACTTTTAGTTATATTTAACACTTTGAATTCTAAAAAGTCTTTCAAAAAAGGTATGGCCAAACACAACTTCAACTCCAAAAATTCTAAATAAAGTAATTTTTATTTTATTTTTACGACCAAACGCCACTTAATGCATATAATATAAAAATATCAATCATAAAAAATAGCATTAGATTTTTGATTAGTTTGTAAAAGGATTATTTTATTAATAATGTTAATAAATTTAATAAAAAATGATAAATACCTAGGTTAAGAAAAATAAATATATATAATATAAAAAGATATCACATAAATAAAACATTTAAAAATATTAAGAGTAAAATAGACACTGCATAGGATAAGGGGGGGGGGGGGGGGGGGAGGGAGGGAATGATTATTATTCAAGTTGAGGGGGTGTTTGATTTTTAAAGCAAAGTTAGAAAGTGTAAACGATTTTCACCCTGAATTTGAAATACTGTGTAGGTCTAAACTACTTCAAGGTATAAGAAAAACTCAAATGAAAGATTTTACATGAAGTCAAATCATCAATGCCTCTTAGGTCTTACTTTTTTTTTGTTTTGTTTTTAATGTTCAATAGATAAATAAAAAATATTATCCTAAAAATATTTGTATAATAGTTAAAAAAAATACTATGAGAGGGCCCGGTTCATTTCGTACCAGGCCTTGTAGAGACTCCTTTTTTGTTATATTAATGGGTCTTTGACCCGATTTTGGTTTAAAAAAAAAGAGATGTGGGTGGGGATTAGAGGCGATTCTAGAATTTTTAGAACATGGGTGCACCACTAAAAAAGAAGAAAAAAATGTATGTAATAGGAATTAAACCCTATTAATCAAGGTAAATAACTCAACCTTTAACCAAGTGTACCATTTTGTCTCCTTGTAGCATGGGCTCCAGCATGTAATATTATGCTAATTTTAAAAACATATATACAAAATATTTAATTTTACGAAAAGACCACGGGTTCCATGCTTAATTTTTTAAGCTAAATTCGCCCTGGTGGGGATAGGGGTGTGGATGCCGAATGGGGATAGGGGTGTGGATGGTGGATGGTGTGGATGGGAGCTATGAAGATGGAGTGGAGACGAGGTGTGTTGGAGGGTGGGGGTCAAGATGAAGTGCATTGGAGGGTGGAAAAGACACAGTCAATGTAAATTGTCACTTGTGAAATTTGTTTTTTCTACTTTAACTAGAAAAATCATTTATTCATAAGAAACTTCTTTTCTTGAAGAAATATTTTCTAAAACGTTTAATCTATCGAATATGATTTTTTCCCACCAAACATACGTAAATAGTAGAGACTTAACCGGTAAGAGTCCTATATTAAGAAGTCTAAATTCAATAAACAAAGACATTTTGCTGCTTAAGATAAGTTCACAACTTCACATTTGCATTTTCCTACCCAAGTCACTTGCATATTAGTAATTGTCCAATCTACCAGGGAATTGATTGAGAATGCACCGGCTAAACTTCTAATTACACCTTTAATACCCTTCTCTGACATATTAATTATCAAAAAATTAGGGAAAATGGTACAACATAACACATCATAATTTGAATTTTAGAAAGTGGTCCTATAAATTACTCCCTCCATTCATTTTAAGCTGTCATGATAAGATTTTGCACAATCATTTGAAAAAATTAATTAGAAATATAATTTGACTAATATATCCTTTATTAATTCTTTAATCTTTGTCTATTTAAGTTCCTCTTAATTTTAGTATAATTAATGCTAAGGGTAAAGTTAAAAATAATAATTAATTATCTCTTAATTTTTTAAATTGATAAATATTTACTAATAACTATATTTACAATACATCACAACTAAAAAGGAACAGAGAGTATAAAGATCTGTTTTATTTTCAAATGTCTTACCTATAAAAATAAAGATTATTTTTGAAACAATTGACATAAACAATTTTTTTTTTGTTATGAGACACAAACTAAATTATCTGTCAAAATCTTATTAGGGATTGATTGAGAGTTCATTGGATAAGACTAATAATTTACATAGTCATTTCTCTTACTTTGGTCAAATTAAAAGTACTTATTTAGTAAAGTCACTTTATCATATATTAAGAATTGAGATATCTGATTTAAACAAATCGTAGTTTCACTGTATAATTAAAATTTGAGGGGGTAGACATCCTACACATGGTCACGTGAAAACATCCCCCAACTGCCTTAATCATCCTCATTAAGCCTTGATTATCATGTTTCATTTTTGTCCAGTAATTCAACTAGAGGCTTGGGTCTCAGATTCTCTGGTTAAAATCTAACCATGGTTACTTCCTTCAAGTGTCTATTCCTACAAAAATTCAATCAATGACCCTTTTCTCTCGCATTTCAACACACCCAGTGTGTGTTCTATATATAAATAATTATAAATAAAAACAATGTATAGTGTAGTAGTACTATCAAGTAACTTCTGGTACAGAGTGGAGTTTGTACACGCTGTGTAAAGCGACAAACCGACACCCAACCACTCTTAATACGCGCCATCGCCCGGCGCCGGTTGCCGTCGCCGCCGTGCAATGAATACTCGGAGGAGATCATCCTCCCCGTTGGCATCCATATTTGTGAAGCTCTCTACTATTTCAGCAATTACAGTATTGCTGCTTTGTCTCGCTTTTGTTTCTGCTTTGGCACTTGCATTTGCGCTTCCAGAATCAGATCAGCAGCTTAGTGGAGGTAGTAATGACACTCGTAATGGTAGTGAATTCAGTAGTGGACCGAGAAGTAGGCCTAAAGAGGATAGTTTTGCTGATATGATCGATCGAGCCCTCGAAAAAGAGTTCACTGAAAATGATAAAGATGAAGGTTTTTCTCCTAGATCTGAATTTTTCACAGTTTATGTAACTTTGTTTTATTGTTTGCTCAGAGCATTTTACAAACTAATCATAATTTTGCAATTTTTTTTTGTGGAGTTTGATGACTATGAAATTTTCACACTGGAGATATGCTTTAAACTGTGTTTAAAATATAAATCAATAATCTAACCAAAGATTCTATATACTGAAGAATTTATGTGAATTGTACTCTTGTGTTGTGTTTAATACGGTGAGTCTCCATCTTGGTGTATATCTTCATTTTCATACCTTATTTATTAAGGCAACCTGGTATATAGTTCCCTTAATTTCTGTATCTAGAAAAAAATTAATATGTATGAAGATCTGCTTTTGTAGTTATAGTATGCAAATTTTGAAGGTTGGTAAAGTAGAAAAAGATCAGCTACTAACTGATTGCGCGATATATTTTTCCTATTTAATTGGCAGCTAATGATGCGGGCAGCTTCAATAATAGTGTGGCCGAGCAGCAGGTGTGCACATCTTACATTATCTCTCCATCTCTTCCTAGTGAATTATATTCTATAAAGTTATTGTTATAAGTTCTATTTGTATTGCTATGTGTAATCATTCCATTAAAGAATGCGACTTGTTCTACTTAAGCTGTCGTGGTAGAGTTATTCGGTATACTGGTGAGAGGATAAGGTACACGGTGGGACAGCGCAGTCATATCAAAATAAAGGTTGAAGAATTTCCTATGACAAGGGAGTAAAGCATGATATATTGGATAAGTAAAATATCATAATGCATCAACAAACGAAAGAAGACACAGACTCGTAATTTGGCTTTGATGCCATCCTATCATTTTCAACATTAGTAAGTGTTTGGGAGATAGCCTTTCTATTATGCTTCATCACTTATTTCTGTTTTCATGGTTAGTCCTCAGCCGGTTCTGAAGAATAAAACTAATTACTTATCTTACAACTTGTAACAACTCAATG
This sequence comes from Jaltomata sinuosa, assembly GCA_003996215.1. Classification (NCBI taxonomy): domain Eukaryota; kingdom Viridiplantae; phylum Streptophyta; class Magnoliopsida; order Solanales; family Solanaceae; genus Jaltomata; species Jaltomata sinuosa. Next base: position 93,115 of record QJPP01000259.1, read on the forward strand.
ATGTCATTTCCGCTGCTTACTCTCAGGTATATAAGTTTCATTCCTCTGTTTATTCTGCTGAGGTCTGTTGCTGGTTTTTTACTTGTCGCATATATCTAGTTCACCTAGTAATAAGACGATATATATTTAAATCATGCTTATGCCATGGCTGTCATTCTGATTGGTGTTTCTCTTTCATAACTATTATACAATTGTACTGATACTCCTTTCTCGATTATAACTGTTTGAATATGTGTTGCTTCAATGTCTTATCCCTTTCTTTTTCAGGCGGTGTTGGAGACTGTGGCTAGAGTTAAGCCCAAGAAAAATGACACGAAGAAAGAGGACAAGTACATGCTTGTACATTTTCACAAATTAACTTTCTACAGTGTTCAGCTCCTTCTTGATTCATGATTTTCGTATTTTGTACAATTACTTTGTAGATCCTTTCAACTTCACCATGTTTTCAAACTCGATAATGACCATGGAGCGGAAGAAACCCCAACATTAATAGATAGGAAGGTAAGCTTTTAGTGTTGTTTGCTTCTGTGCATGAGTTGATTGGTTGGTTATGATTTTTGAAAGTAAAGTTTTTTTTATACTTGGAATGTAATGCTTGATATTTTGTTTATTCAGGACAATGTCTTTATCATATCTAATTTCAAGTCCAAGTATCCGGTATTACAGTTAGACTTGAGGTAAGTTTTCTACATTCATATGGAAACTGACGAGCATTTGCATGGCTCACTGTTGCCTGACATGTGTAATGTTTAGGTTGATATCAGATCTAGTAGTGGTCATTGTTTCTGCTACATGTGGTGGAATTGCCTTTGCTTGTGCGGGTCAACCGGTTGGATCACTATCTTTAACTGAGTTTTTCTTCATTACTGATAAAGAAAATGACTGATACTTTCTTCATTCAAAGTGCACAATAGTCGTTCTTCTTTTGTAGTTGCAAGGCATTCAAATTTCTAATTCTTAATTCATATTTCTCAGGTTATAACTGGATACTTATTAGCAGGATCTATTGTTGGACCTGGAGGCTTTAATTTTGTCAGTGAAATGGTGCAAGTATGTTGCTTTGACAAAAAGGATCTTATTATTTGTTTATTTTCTTTTCCTAATACAGTGGAGTAATTCTTTCCTATAGTCCAAAGTTTTTAGCTGAGCAAGTACTTGATAAGAAATGTGAAATAACCTGTTTTCACAAGTTTAGGCTTGCATAAGTGAGCATCTTAATTTTGTTAGCTTAATCAGATCATATGGGTTCTAAATGATTGGAAAATGGAAATGATGGAGACGTGCAACTCCCAAAGAACTTTTCAACTTGGTGGTTTCTATAATTGCAATTAAGAACAATATCAATGATCTTTAGCAACTGAATTAATGAATGTTATCTGCCCATAATCAACTTAACATAATTTTGTTCTTTCCTTTTAATTCATTTATCAAGTTTTATGTCACTTTCGACCTGTTTCTGCATATAGGTTGAGACAGTGGCTCAGTTCGGTGTAATTTTTCTTCTTTTTGCTTTGGGTCTGGAGTTCTCAACCACAAAGGTTGGCTAAATAAAAAGAACATTACTTATTTCATTTTTATTTTCTTGATACAACTCTGCAACCATTATTGATTTATGCTATATAAACTATGGGTTGACTCTGATTTGTGCATTATCTAGCTTCGTATTGTTCGAGCAGTTGCAGTTCTTGGAGGCCTACTTCAAGTTCTGCTTTTTATATGTCTATGTGGAATTTCAACCTCGGTAGGTCTAAATTATTTTTGTTTTATGCCATTTCTTATTATGACTATGGGTGTGCCATTTCTTATTATTCTAATGATCACAATTACTAGGTAATCTAATTAGAAAACATTACTACTGTATATAATAAGAGAACACCCAATTTTTGTAGTCCTCACATGAAATTTTTGTCCATTTTATCCCTAATTGAAGTTTTAATGATCTTGCAAGCTCTCACCCATTTTGGTAAATTTGAATAACTATATGGGCTTCTTAAATGCTATACAAAGAATGATGAGTCATGAAAAAGGTGATAATGACACCACAAAAGATCTATTTATCCAACCAAATTAAGAATTGATCCAAAAATTAGTTGTCTTTCTTTTATGTGGAAATGATTATTAAACTTGTTTCAAATTATCTTTTAACTAAGAAATTTATTATGGACAAGTAAAAAAGTTATCGTGACATTCCCTTTCTACCTTAGTACATGTTTAATTATTAAATTTGGGAAAAGACATCAAATACACCTTAAACTATACCCGAAAAGTCGAAGACACACCTTAACTATCGAAGTGACCTAATACACACCTATACATATTAAAAGTGAATTTAACACCACCCTACAAGCTGATGTGGCACAAAAAATTAAAAAAAATGCGTTTTTTACAATTTATTTATTTCTATTATTTTTTTATTTTCACACTTTTTTTTAATTTATTCTTTCTTCACTCTATCTTCATCACTTTCCCTTTCTCTTTCTCTACAATACCTAACACATCCTTTCCACCATGACCACCAACTCAACACCTTTAGAGAAAACCTTATCTCTTCTCTCAAAATCAAACCTTCATCATTAAAAATCTTATCTTTATTCTTATTTTTCAAGAAAAATCTTACACCTACTTCATTAAAAAAAAAAAAATCAACACAAATTAAACACAATCAACAAATCACAAGTTAAGAAATATTACTTTTTGGGTGGAGAAATGCTTTTTCATCGGAAAAATTTAAGTTTTCCTATAATTCTTCTCATTTTTTTTGGCAAACTCAATGGAGTACTTTATTTGTCTTTTTTTTTTCCAGATTTTTTCTTCTTCTTTTCCTATCAAAATCTCATAAATTAGCATCAAAATTAGAGATAAACTATTATACCAATGATAAATTTGAAACTTTCACCAATTTAATAATCGATTTTCTAATCTAATTTCTTTCACTCTATGAAACTCTAATAACAAAAAAGCCCACAAATCGATCTAAAAGAAAAGAAATATAAGGTCTTAAGAGAAAGTAAGTGTGTTGATATTTGGTGGTGGGTTTGCTAGTGGTGAATGACAAAGAAGATGAAATTGAAGGTGGTAAAGAAGAATAAATTGATAATGATTAATGGTGGTGTTGATATTTGGTGGTAGGTGATGAAGAAGAAGGAATTGAATGTGATATGATACTTGTTCTTGGTGGTAAAGAGCAAAGAATAGCTGTGGTGGTAGCGGCGGCTATGGTGTTCCGGCGAGATGAGGGTGGAGCAGGTGGGGTGATATAGTGATGTAGAAGATATTATTGAAGGATTTTAATGATTAATTGGGAATTAATTAGTGTAAAATATAACTAACAAAAGAAAAGAAAAAGAAAAAGATATAAAAATAAAATTTATAAAATTCCTGACGTGGTGCTGACATGGCACTGACGTGGCGGCGAGTGTAGAACACCACATTCAGTGAGAGTGATGGTATATGTCTTAGGGTGGTGTTAAATTCACTTTTCATATGTATAGGTGTGTATTAGGTTACTTCGATAGTTTAGGTGTGTCTTCGACTTTTCGGGTATAGTTTAGAGTGATTTTGATGTCTTTTCCCTTATTAAATTTAAAATTATTTTTTATATTACTATTTAACTCTCCAAATAGTAATAATACTAAATAATTCCAAACAAGAGTGATTTTTTTCCACATTTTTTGATATATATTGAAATGTTTTACAAAATATGGGATAATCGACGTTTTATATAATATAGTTTTTGTAGTCTTCACATGAATTTTTTGTCCATTTTATACCTAATTGAAGTTTAAATGACCTTGCAAGCTCTCACCCATTCTGGTATATTTAGATAACTATGAGTTTCTTAAATGCTATACAAAGAGTGATGAGTCATGAAAAAGGTCATAGTGACAACACACAAGATCTATTTATCCAACCAAATTAAAAATTGATCCAAAAATTTGTTGTCTTTCTTTTATGTGGAAATTATTATTTAACTTGTTTGAATTTACCTTTTTTCCTAAGAAATTTATTATAGACAAGTAAAAGAATTATCGTGACATTTCCTTTCTACCTTAGTACATGCTTAATTATTAAATTTAAAATTATTTTTTATATATAGCTAAAAGTGTTTGAAAATAATAATTAAAAGATACAGTTTAACTCTCCAATTAGTAATAATACTAAATAATTCCAACCGAGAGTGATTTTTTCACATTTTTTGATATATATTGAAATGTTTTACAAAATATGGGATAATCAACAGTTTATATAATTTAGGACAAAATGATTAAGTTAAACATGAAACACTAAAGCTCCATACACGTTTAAGAAATTATACTATAGATTTCTTTAAAAAATAAATTAAATTAATATTTTTTTAAAAATACATCATTTCTTAACATGCATGTTTAAGTAAAAGGAAAAATTATAGTAAATTAAAAAAATTCATTAACTTTCCCATTCCTTTTATATGGTTTAATTTGAAGGAATATCTACAAAAGTATATTGGAATGCTGTCAATATATCAGTATCCTTGGTTTAGTACTCAGGATTATAGTAAGTCAATTTGTACTCTTTAACATCAGCTTTGAATGCAACACTTGCTTCAATTACGTAGTCAAATGTTAGAAAATTCGTATCAATAATTTTATTACTTAATTTTAAATGATTATTTTTTATTTATAAATCAACTTCATTGACATCACCATACAACAATTTGTAGCATCAAATATTTTTTATATTATTTGAATCCCGTAATCTATTTTTTTATTTGCAAAAAGTGGTTTACCCAATATAAGTCTAATTGAGAAAGAAATAATGAAGTTAATCCAACCTAAGGTAAAACTCGATTTGAATCATTAAAAATCTTAAATCTCAAAACTTTCAGTAAAACAAAAGGAGAAAAGCTTTGGTGCATGTATTTGTTAGAAAATAAAAAGGAAGTATAAACTTCATGAAAAAATTAAAAGAAAGTCTAAAATATACTCTAAGAAAAATGTTATTTTTAACTTACAATTTTTTTTAGATGATTTAATATTTTAGAAATATTGAGAAATTGTCGAATTATTTTTACCACCAATATAATGTTACAAAAACAAAAAGCAAGACTAGCAAAACAATAAAATAAAAATTGCAAATATAAATTCTGTAATTGGGGGCCGGGTTTAGCATGGGCCAAATGCTACTAATAGTTTTAATATGTGTTGTATCGGAAGGACTGCAAAACTTGGTGCCCGAGAAGAGAGAGGGTGGGATGCGGGTGGATGTGGTATCTCCTTGTGCTGCTTTGCTCTTACATTTTGGATCTTAATCAGTAATGGCCAACTCTTCTTTCTCATCAACAACAAGAAGCTATGCCTTAATCCCTATCTAGCTCGCCAGCTATTTGAATACTCAATATTCATTTTGCTCCATTTACCATTTCATTTCAATACTTGGGATTCTACACTAAAAGCTCTGTATACTTTTTAGTGACATTCATATCTCTAAAGAAACTAAAGCGACACTAGCAAACATTGAACCTTATGTAAATCTACTCTATGAACAAGTCTTACTCCCAATTTGCTGATATAGCATACATGGATTTTTTACTTCTATTATGTTTTTGTTTTTTTTGCTAAGTCTGCCGGGATTTTGAGTGATTGTAGTCTTTTGAGACAACTTTCTTCGATGTGATTTTAGGTTTACTTTATCCCCGTTTAACACCATCAATAAGTCGGGCCCGTTTCATTTGGAGGTCTAGGTAGGAATCGATAAATCATCACAAACAACATTCTCTCGTTTATCCTCTGTGTATTCTACTTTCACCTTCTTTCAGATCTTGTCCAACTTCGTATTAGTGCACATATACCTTAACATTCACATTTTGATGACACTCATCTTGCGGGTACGTCGGACCTTTGAGGTCCAACATTCATTACCGTATCACAGTGTTAGTCTTCAGAGGAACTTCCTTTAAGCCTGTGAACTATGCATTGTCACATGATCAATAAGCATACGCTTTGAATGTGACGCGTTGCCATGCAGGGAACGCATTTCATGTGCAACTTAGTGCATTTGATCAACAAATTGTGAAATCACTAGCAAGCACATGTATCTTATGTGAAATAAACTGTTTCTCAAACATTTTTGTGAATTCACTTCCCTATTTGAACAATAGCTAGAAACTTAGTTTCAGTTATTGTAACGCCACTGACTTTTCAAGAGTCAATTAATGAAACTTTCCTTCTCAATGGGAATGGATTGTTCTTCCTCCATCCAGATTTAACTTGTTGGCTATATTGCTACCCTGAAGTGCACATTAGGAGAATTAATTGGGAGTAATAGTCTTGGGCTGGTTGCCTCTAAAATAAATGTGACAATAAAAACATCTGATGAATGTTACAATTCATAGACTAAAAGCATCAAATGCTGTAAATTCTTAATGTGGAAAATTTTAATTTTGTTCAATAACAGAACTAGTGAAATTTAATTAGCACTCTATATTTTAGTAACAGAAAATATATCCAATACATTCAATTGAACTGTAGAAGTTTTCTGCTTTACCTCATTTTATGCTTAATAGTTCAGCTGAATAAATTATTGAGCATTAAGAAGATGTATACGCTCATGTGACTGGCACATGCTTCTCAATTATTTTGACACCTATACATGTTGTAAGATAGGAGAAAGTTGCTCCAAACCGATAATATGTCTCATCTTTTATGTTTAGTGTTTGCCAAAAGTTTTTCCCCGTTTGTAGCAATATAAACTTGTGCAACTTGATGATTTTGTAGTTGTGTGGCGGTAAACCTTCAGAGGGTGTATTTGTTGGAGCATTTCTCTCAATGTCTTCTACAGCAGTGGTAAGATTGTCGATGTCCACTCTATATTTCCTTTAGGTATTGTGGACTCTGGAGGCTCTGATGGTAACTGACCTTTTTCTTTGCCATAGGTGTTGAAGTTTTTGATGGAAAAGAATAGTACAAATGCACTTCACGGCCAGGTTACAATTGGCACTCTTATTTTGCAGGTGCTTTGTCCTCTGATTCATCTCCTGCACGTCCTTCTTTCTTTACAATTTGCAAGAGTTACCAGTCTCACGGATTGAGACCTCTTTGAGTTTTTATTTAGCACTTGATTGATATCTACTATTTAGAGTTCTAGTTGAATATTGTTGAAAAGATGTCTAAATGGCACATGACCAGTTCAAGGTCACAGAAAATAGCTCACCACTATTTCATCATACAAGAATAACACTTGCTAAACATCAAACCACTGGAGCCCAGTGAAGCTATTAATTATTCACCCATAAGATATCACCACATAAGTATAGATCATAGTTTACTTCATACTCTACCTTCCCTCAAATGAACAGGAACGTGGTGTCTAAATCCCAGGTACTTTCTCGTTCTTTCAGGATTGTGCTGTAGGTCTTCTGTTTGCTTTGCTTCCAATCCTGGGAGGCACTTCCAATGTTCTGCAAGGGTTAATATCCATGACAAAGTCGTAAGTTTGCTTACTTGATTTCGAGCACTTTCTATTCCCCTCTGTACATGCTTTAGTGCAGATCAGCTATATTTGTAAGAGTTAGTTGGTTTCTGTTTGCATTCCTTCTCTTTAGAATCTTCTTAGTGGAAGGAAAGGAGTGTTCTCGAACATAATTTAGTTCCCGTCTCGTGAGAAATATAGATAGATTATTTTGACGCTAAAAGATAATAGGTTTTACTGTGTTTGAAGCTGATCAATCATGCAAATCACCTCTTTTCAGAGCTCATTACTGTATGAAAATTGTTTGTTCTATGCTATCAAGTTGTCTTGTATGTCTAGGCATGCATTTCATAAGCTGCGCTTACCTAGAGGCGTCTGTTAAGTTTGGTAGATTTTAGCAACTTGAAAATTAAGTACTTTTATCCATAGCTTTCCCAACTGAGATGTTGCAGGTAGGTCCATATTGTTCGACAACGTGCTCATGAGTTCTGAATTTGGATTTAACTTCTCATTTCGTCCTCTAGAATATGGTAACAACTTGCCATTATGCCACTTGAGGAGGTAGGGTCGATTGTTCTTTTCTGCCAAAGGAATCTACCACATAACATATCACTAGTGCTCAGATGGTTGTTGGGCTATGCATCCAATTCTGGTGATTGTAGAATATTAAATGGTAAACAAAGACATTGGTGAAATATCAAATTACTTTTAGAAGTGTATGGGCAGAGAATATGTCAGGATGAGGACTAGGAAGCTTAATGCCTTTGGTTCTGAAGTTTCTTGCAGAGGCTCATGAGAATTGACAAGCTCCAAAGTGGAAAACTATGATATATGCTTGATATAAACATGAATACTCATAAAAAAAAGGTACTTTAGGTGATCAAGCTGAAGAAGTGCATCCTTACCATTAAAATGAAAAAAGGTGAAAATGCTTATATACAAACTTATGCAGTATTATCTTTGACATGGACTTATAAAACCTAGAAGCATGTTGAAGATAGAGTTCCAATCAAATTATGCAAAATGAAAGGTTGATACGCCAACAAGTGATTGAATCAACGGAAAAGGGTCAAAAATACCCTTAAACTATGTGAAATTGAACAAAAATTTCCCTCCATTAATAGTTTGGTCCAAAAATGTAGCTGCTTCAATACTTTGATCCAAAAATACCCCTATTGTTACTTTTGGGTCAAAAATGTCATTTTCCTAATAAACATATTGTTTCTTTTCTTTTTAAATACATTCTTTTCCTACTAAAAATATTGTAACCCATCATTAATCTTCATATATATAAGATCATAGTAATCCATCATTCATTTTCTTTTAGATAACGATAAAATTCTTTTTCCTAATAAAATAGGAAATATTTTTATTTCTCAATAGTTTTCAAATTGAAGAAAGATAAATATTTGTTAATATGATCATTGATTTTAAAGTTAAGATACAACAATCATAAAGGCATATAACACAAAAATTTATTACACTACTTCAAATCACAAAATATCCTTAAAATATTGGTGATGGATTCATTGTTGACCCTTTTTTCATATCAACTTTAAAATCAAGGAATATATTAGCAAATGTTTATCCTACTTCAATTCGTAAAAATTAAGATATAAAATATTTTCTATTTTATTAGAATTTTTTTTAATCATTATCTAAATGAAAATTAATGATGAGGTTACTATAATCTTATATATATATGACCTATATTATCAGTTTAAAAAGTATATGGAGTAAAATTAGACAAAATGACCATTGTGTTAAATTTCTTACACAAAAAATAGCCCACTTATAATTTACTACCTAAATCGGTCATTCGGCCAAAGTTCTTACCCGAAATGGCCATTCGGTATACATGTGGTATACATGCGGCTATTTGTTTTGAATTTTTTTTTGGCAGTATACATGAATATATATTACATATACATTGCATATACATGCGGCTATGTTTTTTAAAAGTTTTTTGACAGTGGTACATTTTCGTAAAAACCCTAATCTATTTTAATTGATAAAAGGAGATTAAGAAGAAACATAATTACTTTTCAGTTTTATATTAGTCAAAAGGAATTTTAAAATAAAAAAAGAAAAGAAAAAGGTTCTTTAAAAATAATATTTTATTAGAAAAATAATATGTTTAGAGAGAAAAAAAAATATGTTTGTTAGAAAAAGGGCATTTTGACCCACAAGTAACAATAGGGGCATTTTTGGACCAAAGTATTAATGGCAGGGGCATTTTTGGACCAAAGTATTGACATCAGGGGCAGTTTTGTACCAAGCTATTAACAGAGTGCATTTTTGTTCTATTTCGATAGTTTAAGGGCAATTTTGACCCTTTTCCATTGAATCAACTGTGAACAAGTTAGTGCCTGCCAATACTTTATAATTTGTGGAAGGCAAGGAAGCTCCACTCATCCATCTAAATCATGATAAGATAGATATGCATGGAGAAACTAATTTCAGTGTCTAGCAACCCATTAGTATAATGTATAAGTGAGAATTCTCTTTGCAGCGGATGAACATATTGAAGAAGATATATTTTCACGAGAGTCTTCTAAAAAAATTTAATGGAAGTCAAATTTGATGGTGGAGGGTTGATGGACATATTCCCCACCAGAGGTTATATAGAAATCATTTTTTATTGGGTTAAATGTGAAAGGCACAGAGAAAAGAGATTATTATGATGGGAACAGAAATAGTTGATCATCAAATGAATACCTATGGGAAGGTAAATTGTAAAGAATTGCTACATGATTGTAGCAAAATGTCACCTAAATTCCTAGGGAGTTTTTTTAGGGGGTGGTGGTGGTGTAAGGATTGATTCTTGAGAGACAATACTTAACCTTCTTAATGATTCTTTGCATTTAATCTTGTCTTACAGCTGATATAATTTAAATATTGTGCAGAGCAATTAAAATAAAAACTTTTGTATTTCTGTGTATTTGGTGCTGAATTGTGTAACTTTGGTACCTTTATTCTTTTGTCCTACTTTTCTGCTAAGAGGCAATGCTTTTAAACTGTTGTTAGTTGTGAAATGAGGAACAGCCTTTAAATGTTTAGCATGGAGAATTTGCAAGTATGACATACTTGTTGATTGGTCGCATCTAAAGAGGATCATTTTTGGTATCCTTGTGAAGGAGAAATTTACTTTGAATGGAATAAGCTTCGGAAAATTTCTTTCTGCAACTAAATTTTGCATTTCTTCTTGGAGTGATTGCGTTTCAGCAGAAATGTCAGTTTAACGTACCTCAGTTCTTTATGGTATTGTAATAGACACCAACGTAACTCCATTCTATCATATGATGGTGATTGATTCTATTACGTAGTCGGCATAGACTGTACTTACTGCCTAGTGGTGTATTACTTACACAACATATACTATAAGCATACCGATACTGGTGTGTACCACTGTATTGTTTGTCCTCCATAACTTCTGGGAAATGTGGAAGGTGGGATTCGGGAAAGTAGATGCTAAGCTAGTACTTTTGGAATTTCGGTGCTTCAAATTGTTTCAACTCTTGCTTGACGTTAATTTTGCACCAATCCTACTTATTTGTTGCATTATACTGATTCGTCTATCAGCCAGGTTGGTCATGTTGCTCTCATTCTTGGCTATTTTGTCAATATTATCACGGAAGTGCGTGCCATGGTTCCTGAAGCTGATGATAAGCTTATCATCACAGGTATGAACTTTCTGACTTAAAAAAGTTCCTTTGTTAGGCAATAGCACTTTCTGAGATCTTTGGGAGAGGAAGAATTAGAGAATTAAATTGAATTCTCACAAAATATGCCAAACACATATTTATAGGTGTGTTGTACTGTAGAACGTAGAGAATCAGTTAAGAACATACTCTACAAATTACAGCGGTGCGTTTATTGCATGCTTGACCCATTTATATGGTCGCACATTACTGCTTGACCCCCATTAATTAGGTTGGACTGAACTGCTCCATGAACATTGTTTGTCAGTTTTCATGAGTTCTTCATGATTACTTGTGGACATGGTGATCACTGATAATAAAGATTTTTCTGAGAATTCTAATTATGTCCTTTATTTTGCAGACCAATGAACTGTATCAATTGGCTTCAGTGGCATTTTGCCTCCTTGTAGCTTGGGTTGGTTATTCTTCTATCACTCAGCCTTTTGAACTTGTGTAATAAACTATGCATTTGGATTGTCTTTTCTCTGCTTTCTGGTTATGCATTAATTCCTGCTGAGTGCTGACCCAACATCTCTCTACATCCCCTGGTAGAAAGACTCAGGACTAGGACTTTTGGAATTGGAGTAAATATTTGTTATGGCCTCCTCAACATGTCTGCAATGTTAGATGTGCTGTTTTTATCATGTTTTGAATTGGAACCTTGTTAGAAAGCTCTTCACAAGGATATGTTCATATTGCCAAGATATTCCTAGTTCAGAATTCTTTAGCTCTTCACAAACAGCTCCTCAACTGCGCTGCAGTCGAGAAGAACTCAGAACAGCTTGTTCTTTCTTGGTCTGCTAATTTTCCAAAATCCATCTGCTCTTTTAATCCAATTTCTTCGTCAAGTTTACCTATCTGTGCTTTATTAATGTGTTCACCATATAGTGCATATTATTTTAGTTCTTGCATATTTTACTCAGAGAGGTGCATGTTAAGTTTGGTTCTTTTGGTGCAGGCTAAGAACTTATTTTTACTTGTTTTCTTATCAATAATTTTTTTCTATTGTTTGTACAATTTCAGTGTAGCGATAAGCTAGGTCTAAGCTTAGAGTTGGGTTCATTTGCTGCTGGAGTGATGATTTCAACAACTGATCTTGCCCAACATACTCTTGAACAAGTAAGACTTCATTATGATATTTGTTTTTCCATTACAAACATAGGGACAAGAAGCAATCATGGTATCAATGGGCATTAGGATATAAGATCAGAAACCTATCTGATATTTGAATAGAAGTTCCTAACTTCTATTTGTTTGATATTGTTGCTGAGAATGTGCATTTTCCTTGTGTTGAACTACTGATACAAAGATATATTTCAACCATGCCTGGTGAAGATTTGATTCTTATTCCTACCTTCTGACTTCTGAGAACTATTTTTTCCTTTTTAGTGTCCAAGATGTTTGATCTGTGTATACCATGATTTCAGGTTGATCCAAACAATCTTCAAATGCTGTTCTTTGTCCAAAGTTTTATTTGTTCTACTGGCTAAATAATTCCAAGCATTGGCTGTAATGATTTAGTTGAGATGGAGGGGATAGAAACATTTAGCTTGCGTTTGGACATGTGATATGAAGTCATGATTTCAAATCAACGTTTGGACATTCAAATGGGGATCATGATTTCAAATTCTCCAAAAGCATGATTTGAGATTTCAAATCATGATTTCAAATTCTTTTAAATGTAAAACTTGACCTATAAGTTTATATTTTGTAAAAAAAAGACCCATCATTTTAAATTTTGCAAAAAAAGACTCATGCTCGGTTTGAAGAGATTGTTCTTACCATATGAAAGGATTATATTTAAGAATAACTTGTTACTACTATTATTGACTAGGGAATCTTTAATAAAATTATGTGTATTTGAAAGTTTGTAATCGCAAACATTTATTTATAAAAAAAGGAACATGGAGATATGCGATTTATTAGTGCGTCACCTTAGGATATTCCGATATCTTGTTTATGAACTATGATTTGTTCATTTGGTAAGATTATGTAGGAATTGGGGCAATTTTGATAGTTTTCACAACTTGTGCGGTTTTCATGTTTATGAAAAAAATACAACTTAAGAAATCCAAATTGCATGTCCAAAGAAAACTTCAACTTCATATCAATTTGATTCATATCATGATTTCATATCGCATTGTCCAAACGGGCCCTTATTTTCTGAAGATTGGTTGCAATGTTAAACTAGTTGCAGTTTGTTCCATTTGTCATCAGTTGATGTGATACACCTTCTTTTCGTTTGAAGTTGGTAAAATTGAAGGTCATTTGTGGAGTAAGAATTTGATTCACTTAGTTTACAAATCAAACCACAAAAAATTGCATCTATATGCATAACTAACCAGTTGTAATTCTTTTGGAGGTGAAATAGGACTGATCTAACTAAGTTCACCAAGTTATAATATCATTTGTTTCATGTTCTGGACAATCGATGGGATTAAGAATGATCTCATGCGCCTCGTTAAATTGCATTGAGAATGTAATGGGATTACTATATAAGAGAACGTACTTGCTTTTCTTTTGACAAGTAAAGAGGCATTACTGACACAACTATTATCATCTGATTTGCAATGTGCTTCGAGTCCATAGTAGCTTCCTTTTTATGGCCTGGCTTTTTTCTGAGCTTTTTGAATGTGTTTGGGGGAAAGTGACGCAAAATGGGGATTTCTGCTTCGTTAATCCACGTAATGAAATTAAAGGTCTAAAGATTGAGCTTATCAGTTTGAGTAAAAGGTCTGGTGTGTATTCATCAAACATAAGTAAAAGGTCTGGTGTGTATGGAAGTAATTGGTCCACTTTAAAGAGAAAGCGACTCATTGACTTGTTGTACAATCTAGTGCAGGATAAGACTTAAACTGTTTCTGCCTCTCTCTGCTGGATACATTTGGTTAAAGGTTTATTTTGATGCAGGTGGAACCCATACGCAACTTCTTTGCAGCTCTTTTTCTTGCCAGTATTGGGATGCTCATCCATGTTCATTTCCTCTGGAACCATGTTGATATCCTACTCGCATCAGTAATATTAGTGGTCATTGTTAAAACTGCTGTCACTTCTGCAGTTGTTAAGGCCTTTGGCTACAACAACAAAACTTCACTGCTTGTATGACTCCACTGCTATATTGAATTTTACTTTTTGTTGTGTAAGTAACTAACTTTTGTTAACAAAGGGAGATCGACATTTTGTAGGTTGGAATGTCTTTAGCACAAATAGGAGAATTCGCTTTTGTATTGCTGAGTCGTGCTTCTAATCTTCATCTAGTTGAGGTAATTGATACTACAGTTCTATCTGTGACAGGATTTTCTGATTGCTATCCAACTTTAAAAAGAGCCTAATAGGATAAAAAGAGAACTCACACTGCATTAAATCCTTTCGCCTGCCATTACTTTCCAAATAAATCTCTTCTCCAGCACTTCTATTTGACAGGAATTCATTAGTTTGATGGATGAATGTACAATTACTTTCAGGGTAAATTGTACCTGCTGCTTCTAGGGACAACAGCTCTCAGTCTGGTATGAACTATTGGCATTCTTTTTTTCTCCTTAAGGTTTCAGTACTGAAAAGTGCTGCAAATCTTATCCATATTAGAGTTATATTGTTATCTTTGACTATTAGGACCCATAACACGTTTGCTCTTTTCTCTTTCTTATTTACTTCAATTCAATGTTCGGAGATTGAGTTACTTATTATTGGTGAAGGCTTATTTTCAGTCTCTCGGTACCAATTACACAGAGATAATGCTTATACACTCTAGGAGACTGCATTCAGCTAGGGGAAATTTATACTTCGCAAGGATACTCATGCATCCTTTTCTAGCATTTTACATCAACTTAGGAGCCATTTGGACAACATTTTTGAAAAAAGGTTTAAAAAAGAAGCTTGTCTAAGTTGAAAATATGTTTTAGTTTTAATTTTTTAAAAGATTTTTGAGCAGACGGATTCGTGTGAGAAACAGCTTCTAGCACTTCTTTAAATTCAAAAGATTTTTTTTCACACTTTTTGCAAAACAAATAATTCTGGAAATTTTTAAGAACATCGTATTCCAAATGGTAACTCCGTTTTATGCAAGAAATTTGCACAAACACACCTTCCCACAGTAGTGTTTCGTGTGCGAGTGGAAGCAAATGCAGGCAAGAGATAGAGAGGTCAAAATAGAAGTACCATCTTAAATGAAAGCGTCTCCATGATTTATGACAAATCTTTTGGCAGGTGACTACGCCATTGCTTTTCAAGCTTATACCTGCTGTAGTTCACCTTGGTGTGCTGCTTAGGTGGTTCCCACCTGATAGTCCAAGTGAGGTAATTACTCCCCTGGTGCTCATACCATAAGGACAAAGATTTGCCATTAGCACTAGTTTAGGTTCATGAGTATCTTGTTTTACTAAATGGTCTCTTGGACTTATTCATTTGCAGTTTGGATTCAAAAGTGACAACTTCCGATCTGATAGTGCTAAACAAAGGATTGCACTGATATCCAAGGATCTGATTCATGAAGGTTAAATTTGTGAAGAAGGTCTAGATGACGTATTTACTTGGAAAGTATGTCCTAGTTCACAGCCTGAATGGTGCCACAAAGGTTGTGGACTCGGCTAATTCTTGCCTCTTCCTAATGCGAGGGACTTGATATGTTTTTCTTGTTATATATCTTGACTAAACTAGAGAAAGGCAAAGCTATACGTGCCTCCAAAGGTGGGAGAGACCTGGATACAGAGGTATTCTAACTGCAAACACAGCTAACAAGTCGAAGCATCGTTCACCTAAGGTAATAGATAGTTTACCATGTTACTTGATTCTTTCTTATTTGTTCCTTATAAATGTAAAATAATTTTGGTTTATGATGTAATTGTAACTGCTATATGAATTCTCACTCCAATTTCATTTATGTTCCACATGTAGTTTCCAGAATGTAACAAGTTCATGTCTCTATGATACGAGGTTCAACTGTATAAAAAATGTCATACCTTAATTTGTTGTTTTGTGAAAATGATATTGTTCTTTATTTCTTTAACACCTTTTCCTTGGAAATGTGTCATGGACCAAATTTTTGATGATCACGCCCCATCTATTAGCTTATTATGGTAGTTAGCTCACGCCAGAAACAAACCAATATAATGACCAAAAGTGAAAATCAGAAACTAATGAGGTTTGCTTGGTTGGCAGTTTCTATCATCTTAATCTTCCATTTGAACTGAATGGTAGTTTGACCAGTTAGTAAATAGCTTTTGGGGAATGTATTAGTGCTGTGATATTCACGTCTGATAAAATTACGTTACAATTATATTGAAAATCTTGCGGAAAATACTTGAATACAAACACCGTAGGAAATTCATGAAAGCTTGACCGTGTCAAAGACACCGTTCTTGAAGATATTTTATCCGGAAAAGGGCCAAAATTACCCTCGAACTATTTAAAATAGAGCAAATATACCTTCCGTTTCATTTTGAGCTCAAAAATACCCTTGTTGTTAACCTAAGAGACCACAAATACTCTTCAACTTAATATCCCCTTTAACCTCATGACATGGCATCCATGTGGCCGTCCAATTAGGACAAGGACACTCCACATGGCCATAGGATCCACCTAACCTCAATAAAAACCCTTCATTAACAATGAAAAAGATTTCATTCTTCTGATAGCTTTTGAGACAAGGGAAACATAAATGTAGAAAAATCTCTTACAAAGAAAGTAAGAGAAAAGAACATAGAGAATCAACATTACCAATCACAAAGAAGACATTGAAAATCAAGTGTTTTGAGGGGAAAAATTAAAATTGACCAATGGATAAAAGAAGGGGAAACTAATACATAGCACTGGTATCCTGTAAAGAATATAAATTTAATAGCAATAACAAACATATTACAGAATCATACATATACATAGTTGTAGCATCTGTTTTCTCTGCAAATCTAAATGACACATCCAAACACTCATAAATCCGTTCTTCATAATCAAAGAGGAAACTTAAGAATCGCGAGTAAAAGATTTATCAAAATGAATATTTGTGAATTGAATTGCACAAGATAACATCGTTGTACTCTGTAATTCAGCTACCAGAAGAAAAACCATGAATCAAATGGAACAGTGTCAATTTTAATTTTTCCCCTCAAAATACTTGATTTACACTCTTGGTTTTCAATGTCTTCTTCGTGATTGGTAATGCTGATTCTCTCTGTTCTTTTCTCTTGCTTTCTTTGTAAGAGATTTTTTTATACTTATGTTTCCTTTTTGTCTCAAAAGCTATCAGAAGAATGAAATCTTTTTCATGGTTAATGAAGGGTTTTTATCGAGGTTAGGTGGATCCTAGGTGACAGCCATGTGGAGTGGCCTTGTCCTAATTGGACGGCCACGTGGATGCCACGTCATGAGGTTAAAGGGGTTTTTTAAGTTGGAGGGTATTTGTGGTCTCTTATGTTAACGGCAAGGGTTTTTTTGAGCTCAAAATGAAATGGAGGGTATACTTGCTCTATTTCGAATAGTTCGAGGGTAGTTTTGACCCTTTTCCGTATTTTACCCGGTATAGTTATATCTTTTAGGATTTAACAAGCTCTTCTAGTATAAAAACTAGGTGCATGAAAAATAACAAAGAATTTCATTAAACATAAAACTCAGCAAAAGAAAAAAAAGGAGGAAATTATTCACTAGTTTTTCACCACGACCAACATAGACTCCCTCTAGTCCATATTTTTGAGGTAATGCACATTCTTTAAGAAAAATATTTTAGGACATAATTTAAACACTATTCTCTACTAGGGGTATTCACGATTTGGATAAAAATCGATCCAAATTGAAAAATCGAACTAAACCAATAAAATAAATCGATTTTAATTTGGTTTGATTTTATATCTTAAAAAATTGATAATATTTAGTTTGATTTTGGGTTTGTTCAAAAAAATCAAAGAAATATATATGAATATATTTTAATATTTTATGTATTTTTTCATCAAAATTTACTTATAATTTAAACATCTTGTATTAGATGTATGCCATGTTACTGTTTTATGTGGCAATCTCATGATTATCTTTTTTGGAATGAATTGTCGTCTTTTTTCCCTTTTGAATGAATCATTTCTTTTATTTTCGTGTATGGTTAATACTGAACAACCAAACCAAACCGAATCTAAATCGATAAATATATATTATATTTGGTTTGGTTTGGTTTAAATAATTTAATAATCGATTATATTGGTTTGGTTTTGGTTTGTACCAATAACCTACCCAAATCGACCAGTGAACACTCCTACTCTCCACTATTACCCTTTTGATTATTCCCAAATTATATAGATAGTCATGAATACAACTTTGTAAGTAGTATAATTTATCACCTAGAAAATGTAAAGTAGTAATTAAAAATCTCATTAAAAGAAAGGACAAAAGCGGAAAAAAGTTTTCACAATTCTCTTGAATTTTGAACAATGATTTTTTAAAAAAAAATTCACTTAATATATATTAGAGGGAGTATATCGAAAGAAACTCATAAAAAAAACCTTAAAGACCATAAAGATCAACGCCATTAAGGCAAATTGAAGACAATTCAATTGTTTTAGTAAAAAGAGACGTTGGGCAATTAGTAATTAGTACTCCCTCCGTTTCATTTTATGTGATATACTTTAACTTGGTACGGTGTTTAAGAAAAAAAAGGATTTTTAAAATTTGTGGTCCAAAATAATCCTTGAATATTTGTGTGATTGTAAATCATTTCATTAAGGGTAAAAGAGGAATTTCAAAGTTAAAATTATTCTAATTATAGAAAGGTTACATTCTTTTTGGAACGGACTAAAAAGGAAAGTGTGCCACATAAAATGAGACAGACGGAGTAGTAGACAACTGTAATATTCATTTGAGATATAAAAATAATTATATATTTTTCTTAACAAATTGTTCAATACTCAAGTTTGCCTGGCAAGTGCAGATCACGCCACTTGCAATCTTCCATTTTCAACACTTGAATTAAGAAAGGTTTTAGTAGACAATGTATTAGGTTCTCTTATATATTCTTATCAGCCAACCATGCGCCCGCCAAAAATGCCCTTATTTCATATTGAACTTAACCGAGCATACATTAAGGGCATATTTAATCCAATTTAATTCTTAATTGTAATTATACAATAATTTGTGAAGTTATATTTATGAAGCAATTCGATCAAATGGTGGTGGTATTAGGTTTTCAGAATGTTGTCATATTTTGTGGTATTGTAAAGTCCGAAAATTTTCATTAAGTACTAAATTCTCGTTTAGACTCTACGATGGGTGTTGCATCTAAGCATACACGCAGTCATATTTAAGTTGAGATATCATACCCACAAAGATTTGAAAGATTGATGCGTAATTCAAATTCGTATTTCGACTATTTGAGAAACATAATTGTGGATTTGTTGTTATGCTAAGAAAGCAATAAAAGTTGTAATAATCTAGAGAAATGTTGTTCATCCAAGGTCCTGGTTTTAACAATTTGGTTGAGTCTTCATATTGTGACACTTATTTGCAGGCGATATCACTTATTGAGCATTTTTTCAACAATTCTAAGATTATTAGACTATTTTTAACGCCTATATTTATATGGTCGTCGATTGATAGTTCGTCGATAGTAAAGTCCGTGTAAGATTTCATCTGTCTTAATTAAGTAAGGTAAAGGGTATATTTCTTTCTCAGTAGTGAATCGTTCCCATTTTTCTATAAGGGTGTGTTTGGTATGGAGGAAAATATTTTTCAGAAAATGATTTTCTATTTTCTCCTGTTCGTTTGGCTAAAGATTTTGGAAAATATTTTCTTTTGGAAAACAAGTTCCTTGAAAATAAGGAAAATAATTTTCTAAATGAAAGTAGGAAAAACAAGTGGCATTGTCTCTTAGCACTCTAAAAATCACCCCACCCCCACCTCCAACCCCCCACCTCCCTAGTTTTTTTTTTCTAATTCCCCACACCCTCACCCCCACCCCCAATTTTTTTATTAATTCTTTTCTATCCCATCTCCACCTTACTCCACCCCCATTTTTTAATTTTTTTTTCCTACCCCACCCCACCCTCCACCATCCACCCTCCACCCACCCTCAATTTTTATTTTTTTTAAAAAATGTTCTTATTATTTTTTCTACCCCACCTATATCCACCACCGCGCCTTACCCGCCACCTACCCACCTTCGCCCCACCATCACAACCCCTGACCTCCCCTTTTCCACCACAATATCCATCACTTTATCCATACCTATTTTTATTATTTTGTAGTTATATACAAATGCTTTTGGGATAATATTTTTACTTGCGTACTGAACACAAGAAAATTAGTAAGAAACAACTTATTTTCCTAGAAAATATTTTCTTGAAAAATGTTTTCCCAGTTCTAAGATTAACAAACAAGCTCTATTTCTCCTTATTATGTTTGTAAATTTTCTCTTTCAAGTTTAATTCACGACCCACAAATAATAATCGATAGTTGGCCAGACAATCAATTAGATAGAATCAAGAAGTAAATAACTCAAATATGAAAACTTAAATAGATATGAACCATAACAAGACTACAACCATTACATGTTCGTCAAAATCCTAGAATTAAAGTGCTTAGCTATTCATAATTCTCATACAAAGATAAGAATTTATGAGTTTAAAAAGAAATAATACAAATAAAATAAAAAAAAGAAATAAAATCTGAAGAACTCCTTTGCCTTAGCTTCCCACACTTCAAATCAAAATTCCCTCAAAAATCTGTGTAAGAGACCTATTTATAAAGCCTAGGAGGCCTCAGGATTTTTAAAACTCAATCCAAAACGAATAGCTATAGGCTGGCACCACGCTTGCCACACAAGGCTCCGGCGCGAAAGAACAAACCAGATCCAGAAAACAGGCAGCTCTTGCTCTATCCCTGCGCCATAGCAAAAATAGGGTGGAAGCCAAATATGTTTCACTATTCTCCGCATCTTGACACTTTGCAACATGGATCCTTCCTTAGTCATTTTTTGTTCCTTCTTGCCTATTTTTCTCTTATTTAAGCTCTAATTTCTTCAAGACACTTTTACATGTCAAAACATATAAATATTAGTGTAATCGAAAAATTAACATTCAAAGATACGATAAAAGTACTAAATGTGAATCAAATACTGACTAGTTTACACGTATTTGTGTTCGAACATATACATTCCACACTTAGACTCTTGATCTCCCTTGAGTAAGCAATTAACTCTATATCCATTCTCTATCTAGATCTATGCCAATTGAACATGTCTACATAGACTAAGGCTACAATGTCCACTAAATAGATAGCAAGTTCTCATAAACAACCCCTTCAAAATGACCTAGCCTCAAGAGCTTACTCAAAGAATATGAATATCGACAAACAATACATTTATGTCACCTAATTAAGAGATCAAACACATCACCTATCCTTTGTCAATCATGTGTCCTCACAAAATAACAAAGTTGCCCATATTCGCTCACAAGCATACAAGTTATCACGTACATGAGCATAAGAATAAAATTACGCTCATTCTCACAAAGAATTTCACATGTAATATACAATGAACCATAAGCTTGTTCATAGTATAAATAGTCCACTAATATAAGAATATCAGATTCTTAGGATCAAGTAAGACTTAAAGGGTTGTAATGTAGGCTAAGGAACAAGTAGAAATTATTTGGATAAAATAGTGACTATCCTCCCTAAGCACTTTATACATCACAATTTTTGTATTCTTTTGCTCCATCCTCAATCTACTAACTCATTCTTCTACTCTTCTCACTTATAAATCTTTTTTTATTTTTTCATCTTTTTAAGCAAGTTCACATGTCATTAGCAAGGAGCGATCAAATTATCATTTTTTCTCTGTTTTTTCCTTTCTTCTCTACTCCCTACTAATAGCATATGAATTTTCAGCACTTGCACCCTTAATACTTCTTTACAGACTTCCATCTTCAACTATCCCCCTTTTCTACTCTTACTCCTTTTCAAACACTCATTTTTCAATTAAAGTACTTTAGGAGTTCTAGGATTGAATTTAAGATCAGTTAGAACAAGGGGATTTAGGTTTAGTCGTGGTTAGCAACAAAATAGGCTAAAGGCTCAATGAGACTAACTAAGAATATCACATATAGGTAGGTAAAAATAAGGATAAAAGTATGGCTAATAAAAAAATGCCTCATATCATCTCCGAAAGTCAATATTCTTCATTTCACTTTGCAAATACACCAAACAAGTTTTATACATCAATATGAAAATATGAAATATCACAAAAATTTTAACACACATGGCACATGCTCGACTCAAGACGGATCCATATCGGTCCTCAATTAAGCAGACAACAACAATAGTTTTATATTAAGCCAATAATCACACAAGCGTTAAGAAAATGAGCCTAGGTGTCTCAAAAAAAGTCATTCGCTTTTTCGCAACATGCTATTAAATACCAAAACTTACATCATTCGGTCAATTTAGCACCTTACCCGAGCACCTAACTTTCAAATGGATCTAAGGCTAAGGTTCCCTACATAATGCCTAGTGACTAACTTCCCTCAAGATGGTCATCAACTATCTATCATCGAGAAGAATTTTCTCTCCTAAAAAGTAAAAACTACTCCTAAATATAAAACTTATCCGGTTCAAAAGACCCCTCTCGAAAAAGAATCGAGGCATTAAGAGATTTTAATGGGTGGATGAGATATGCCGATAATGAAACTAAAAAGCTCAAACAAAAATGAATAATTTTTTTTATTTTTTTAATAAAATAAAATCCTGTGACATACTCAACCATAACCTCACAAATATCGGATGATTTCCACTCCACGCTCAATTTCATGCTTTGTCCTTAAAGTACTTTATAGCAAAAATTAAGAGTAAGGTTAGGGACATTCTCTACGGCCCTCTAAGGCCTAGCTAACAACATGTCTTCTCATATTTTTCTTTAAGGGTTGTACGGCCCCACACTTAAGCTCAAATGTGCTTCTTAGCTTTAGATTCGGGTACTCAGACTTCTCCCAATCTATAAAATAATAAACAAAACAAAAATGTGATACTATAAAAATAAATATAAGAAGCTACACTATTACACATTGGGTTGCCTCCCAATAAGCACATGATTTAACGTCGCAGCACGATACAAGTCTTAGATCAAGACTCTCTCATACACTTCTTCATCCTATGATTCAACTTTTGTTTCTTTCTCACTCTCGGGGGTTCATTTTTTCCAGCTCTTTTCCACTTCCTTTATATCTCACCATTTTTGGCTCATGCTCATGTCACTTTATCACTTCCTCATGCTTTCTCAGTATTTTGAGTAATTTTTTGTGCTCCTCAGATAAATCAGTGGCAATATTCAAAGATTTGCTGATTTATTTCTCAAAATTCATTTTTGCAGGCTTATTCTCTTCAATCTCACACTTATTTTCTGACGCATTTATGATCATGCATAAATCTCTATAGTGTGAGGGAGTGAGGAGTGATTTGCACACATAAAATGTCATTTTCCTCATTGTGCACTCTCATTTTCAACTTGACCACTCTAACATTAATGAGTGCTCCACCTGTGTCTAAGAATGGGTGTCCTAATATGGTTGGCGTCTTATTATTTTCTTCAAAATTGAGAATTATAAAATCGACAGAAATTACAAACTTACCAATTATGATGAGCATATTTTTAACAACTCTTTCTGGAGTAACTCGAGATCGATCAACTAGCTTCACAGTGATAGCGGTGGGTCACAGTTCTTCCAAGCTAAGTGTATTAAAAAAGACAGGGGAATCATATCGATAATCTCCCCTAAATCATATAAGGCTTTTCCAATATCACTTTCACCAATTTGCATGGGAGGGAAAACCTCCCAGGTTCCTTGAAATTTTGAGGGAGCTTACTTAGAACCCTTGAGCTACACTCTTTAGTAAGTCTCACTGTTTCAAACTCCATTAGACGCCTCTTGCATGCCACCACATCTCAGAGATATTTAGCATATCTTGGCATGTCTTTCAGAGCATCAATGAGAAGAATGTTTATATGTAGTTCCTTGAAGATATCAAAGAACTTCCTAAAGCTGGAATCCTCCTTGTTCTTCTAGAACCTCTACAGGAAAGGTGGTGTAGGTCTCTCAATCACGATCTCAGGATTTTTAACAACCTCTTTCTCAATTACCTCTTTTAACACATGCTTTGGTGTTGGTTCTGGTGCTAGGATTAGTGCAGGGATCAATCTCTGTGAAAAGGGAAGTGGAAGTTTACAATCCCAAAACAGTATCTTTCTCCTTTGTTTTCCTCCCAACATACATGCAAGTGTACGTAATCATAAGTAATAGAGTGATTATAAGCAATCGGGTATAATCGATCCCTCATGGACTTAGTTAGTGATAAGCTAAATAATCTACTATTATGATTGTAAGAACAAGTGTTATTCGATTAAAGAGAAGCTTTATTGTTGTGTTTGTTTTACTATTAATAAGACAATAAGAGTTGGAAGTTTAAGAGGTTGTCTGCAGAGTTTATAAAAGCTAGGATTACGACACTTGTATAATCACATCATAATTAATCTATATTGTTTATGAATATTTACATAATCTATTAAATTATTGAATCACAAGGTTAATATTATGTACATGGGCTCTCGCAATACTCTAACAGTCTATCCGAATTAGTTTTCTAACTACATTTTTGAGCAGAGATGGTCAAAATAATTTAAATGGATATAAGTTGTCATCCTGTAATTGACCCAAGTAGGCAATCTAGGTACGTTTCCTTCCTAGCCGCTAATTTGTCCATAGATAAACCCTACTCTCCTTAATTTACATTCTATTTCTAGTCACTGTCTCTCGGGTTCCTCTAAAAATTATTTATAATCCTATTGATCGCGAAACAATAGAATATTAAGCTAAAGATTAAGAGAACAAAATGTAATGGTAGACTTTGCAAAAGCAAACTATAAATATATTATGGTGTTCATAATTGTTGCCAAAATCCTAGATGAGGGAATTTAGCCACTCATAATCTAATTACAAAGCAAAAAAAATGTTTTAACGATCAATGATGCTAAGTAGAAAAGTATAAGAGACAACCCTAGTTATGTAGAAGCTCCGTGCTCCTCTCTGCTTCTAACTTGTGTAACTCCCAAAATTTATGAAAAACTCATGTTCAAAATGACTATGGAAGCTATTTATAGTATTTAAAAATACCTAAGGGACCCCTCCAAGTCAAGCTAGGAAAGAGGGGAAAATTTCCCTCCACATTGGATTAACTCACGACGCAAGCTCCTTTTACTCGCTATGGGGCTCGCGTCACAAGCTCTTTATGATCGCTTGGGATAATTTTCTCAGGGTGTAAAAATTAGAGGTGGTGTATTTTGAAACCCCTTCGTTATAGAGTTCACCTTGTGACCTTCTGACTTTGCTCTGGACCTTAATTTGTGAGTTTTTTTGGTTTTTTGAGCTCCATTTTGGTCTCTATTTAGATTCCTTAATTTAAATTGCAGAAAATAGCTTGTATAAGTGATAAATCATGAAATAACTATAAATTACAAGTATTAGGCCAAAACATCCTCAAAACAAGACTCAGATGTAGGTAAAAAATAGTGAAAATGAGTGTATATGTCACGCCCCAAACCATGGGAGGCATGACCGACACTCGGAGCCCCAAAAGGCCGAGGGTGCCAAAATAGAGTGTATCTCTATTGAACCTGCTGGGGATCTGAGACTGACAAGGTCTCTAAGAATAGCAATTTGAAACACTGAAAGCTCAATAGTAGGTAAACAACTCAAGGCCGACATGGCTATTATCATAGTAGATAGCTAATAACAAGGCCGACAAGGCCATATCCAACACTGATATACATATAGACGTCTACAAGCCTCTAGGAGTAAGTAAAATATCTCATATCCAGGACAGGGCCCTGGACTACCCATAAGCTGTACATATACATAACCTGGTCAAAATGTAAGCTAGACCTCTGACTCGTCAGCTCCAGGAAGAATGGAGCTTACCAAAATGGCTGAACTCTGCAACTCCTACTAAAGAGGTCTGTCTAGGTCTCTGTCTGGACCTGCAGGCATGAATGCAGCGCCCCAAGGCAATAGGGACGTCAGTACGACAATAATTTACTGGCATGTAAGGTAGAAAAATAAAAGCAAGTAGCAAGTAGTAAATCTGAACAAGATATAATATGAAACTTGTAAACTGTAATTGGTAAGACTCGTTAAGCTCTTTCTCCTTTATTCTTTTTAGAATACAACACATGCATTAACTCACACCGCAACTCACTCTTTATAACCCACGCTAAACCACAATAGCGCCTCGGTGCACCCTATATATAATAGCCTCAATATGGCAGTAGCGCCTCGGCGTACACTATGTATATAATGGCCTCAATATGGCAGTAGCACCTCGGTGCACACTATATATATAATGGCCTCAATATGGCAGTAGCACCTCGGTGCACACTATGTATATAATGGCCTCAATATGGCAGTAGCACCTCGGTGCACACTATGTATATAATAGCCTCAATATGGCAGTAGCACCTCGGTGCACACTAATACGTAAACCACGCATAATAAGTGTATTACTAGATTGACCTTCAAAGCTATTCTTGTTATTTATGAAGGTTCATTTAGATAACTTCTTTAGCCTTGGCTTACTAGGTGTTGGACTCAACATACCAAACACATATAAATGGGGATTTGACTTGTTAACTTTCCTTTTATACTTTCTAAATCTTGATTAGGGATCACAATACAAAGAAGAAACTTGACAAAAGGATAACTTATGTTTCGTGCAAAAAAAGAATCAGATTTTTATAAGGAGGCGACTTGAATCACCATAATGTATAACTTAGTTCCTTAAGACTTGTTGAGTTACCAAATCAGCTCTCTTACAACAGAATACTCAAATTCCTTCTTTCGGAGATTTAGAGTTCTATTTCTAGATTCATGCCGATAAGGAATAAAGAAGCCTTAACATACCTCGTTCCTTTCGAAGATTGCGCTTACCACAACTTGGAATTTCATTTATTAAGTTAATCTACAACACAAGGGTATAATGAAGCTAATATTATCTCTTAAACCTGATACAACCTTTCCAAAACAGTAGCTAAACATTTCCCGGGCAGATTTACATATTTTGCATTAATTAAAGGTGTATCGTCACACCTTTCTCCCCTGTCCAATACACATCACAGACACACCAACCTACTGCCTCCAATAATACAAAACACATCAAACAGCCACTACACAACTCACCATGGCGAAATACAATAGCAACACATTGAACCCACGGCTTCTGTCCAGTGAGTTCTTAACAACAGTTCAACAACAATTGTCCATCCGAACTTCAATCCAAAAATATGATTATGAGCAGAGTACTTACCACACTTGAAGGGGTATTTTTATCCTCTTTTTATTGATGCCTTTAAAAGCTTAAGTACCCCCTACACATACACCAACAAGAGAAGAAGAAATCTCTTAATTGTTACACAATTTCTATGTGTTAAATCTTAAGAAAGGGGCTGTCATAATTCATGTCTTTCTTACCATAGGATATTCTAGCTATATGTAGTAGATTAATAACAAGATAATAAGTTGTTTAACTCACCTTAAGCTTGAATGAATCTTGATCTTCTTAGAACACTAAAGGGAGAGAGGGGCTGCCAAAAGGAAAGGAGATAAGAGAGAATTTTTTCCAGCTTTTTGTGATCAATATTGATCAACAAAAGTTCTGTATAAAGGGACCTTTTTGGCCGACTTTTTTGAGTATATTTGGGCCAAAATGGGTCCAGAAACTTGGGCCAAAATTACCCTTTGCTTGGGCGTCAAAAGGGTTAAGTTTTGTGGCTGATTTTGGGCTTCTCTTGGGTCAAAATGTGGTCAATATTGGTGGCTACCTTTTGTAGTTGTTTGGGACAGATTTGGTTGTGCTTTGATGGGCAAACTTTAAGCTTCATTTGGGCTACCATTAGGTCTAATAATACATGGTGTTTCTGCCCATAATCGGCCCTCGAAACTTAGTTCGTTACCGTAGGTAGGTGATGCACCTACTTGTCACCTAAGACCTTAGATAAGTCGAGCAAGCACCTCACTTGTTTTATCTCATTTTCAATACCCTCATCCTTATACTTTAACTTAACACTTATATACATTTGAACATATCAAATTCTAGGCCAAAGTACCCCTTCACAATCTCGAGCTCAAATACCTTCATCGATATTTACTTAGTCACATAGGTTTTGAAAGGTACGGGGTGTTACATCCTTCCCCCCTTAGAATCATTCGTCCTAGAATGAGGGTAATGCATATAGATATCTAGTCCCTTAGGATTTTTTTGAAATTTTGGCAGAGTTTCCTTTATAATTGGGACTATCCAAAAACCTGAAACTCAGCAAAAGTCCAGCACGATGCCTCACAGGGCGATACGACTATATACAATTAAATGTAATCATTTTCACATGTTCAAACCTGATCATATTTTCATAGTAGGAAGAGTATCAAGAACATAAGAATATGACTTACCTCTATAGTATCTTCAAGTCATAAATAACTGGGGATGCTTTTTCCTCATTTCTTCCTCGGCTTCCCACGTCATTTCCTCGATATTATTATTTCTCCACAACACCTTTACTGAGGCTACTTCTTTGGTTCTGAGCTTCCTAACTTGACTATCTAGGATAGAAATTGGTACTTTCTTATAGGATAAGTCTTCAAAAATTTGAACATCTTTGATAGGCATAATACGTGAAGGATCTCCTATGCACCTTCTTAGCATCGATACATGAAATACAGGATGAACTGTCTCCAATTCTGTGGGTAAATCTAGCTCATATACCACTTTTCCTACCCTCTAAATGATCCTGTATAGTCCAATATATCTTGGACTAAGCTTTCCCTTTTTACCAAATCGCATAACGCCTTTCATGGGAGAAACCTTTAGGAAAACCCAATCACTAATATTAAATTCCAAATCCCGACGTCGCACATCTGCATATGATTTCTGCCTACTCTGGGCTGTTAGTAATCTTCCTCGGATCAGCTTCACCTTCTCCATTGCCTGATTAACTAGGTCTGGCCCTAATAATTCTGCTTCTCCAATTTCAAACCATCCAATTGGTGATCTACACTTTCATCCGTATAAAGCCTCATAAGGAGCCATTTGAATGCTTGAATGGAAGCTATTATTATAAGCAAACTCAATTAGTGGCAAATGGTCATCCCAACTCCCTTTAAAATCTAGTACACAAGCTCGTAGCATATCTTTAAGTGTTTGAATAGTGCGTTCAGCTTGTCCATCTGTCTGTGGATGAAAAGCTGTACTGAGACTTATTTGAGTACCTAAGCCTCTCTGGAAAGACCTCCAGAAATTTGCTATAAACTGAGCACCCCTATATGAAATGATGGAAATTGGGACACCATGAAGTTGAACTATTTCACTAATATACAACTTGGCATAATCTTCAGCAGTATAAGTTGTCCTGACTGGCAAAAAGTGAGCTGATTTTGTAAGTCTATCTACAATCACCCATGTGGAATCATACTTCCGATAAGTACGGGGTAAGCCTGTAATAAAGTCCATATTGATCACCTCCCATTTCCAGGTAGGTATCACTATACTTTGAGTTTGACCTCCGGGTCTATGGTGTTCAATTTTTTACCTGTTGACAATTCGGGCATTAGGCTACAATCTCTGCAATATTTCTCTTCATATTATTCGACCAATAAATCTGTCGAAGATCATGCTACATCTTCGTCGCTCCTGGATGGATTGAATGGCGGGAATAGTGAACTTCTGCCAAAATTTTCTCCCGAAGCTCCCCAATGTTAGGTACACATAGACGACCTTGATATCTCAGAACCCCATCTTCCTTAAGCTCTATTAGTGGTTGCTTCTGTTGTGGAATTTTCTCCCTCAATCTTACTAATTTTGGATCATCATATTGTCGTTCCTTTACCTCTGTTATAAGTGAGGATTCCACTGTGCTTTGAATAACAACTCCCCCATTACCTTGGTCTAGTAGTCGAACCTGCAAATTAGCTAACTGATATAGTTCTCTTGTCATCTCAATCTTTCTATTTTCCACGTGGCTCAAGCTTCCCATGGATTTGCGGTTAAGTGCATCAGCCACTACATTGGCCTTACCTGGATGGTACAAAATATCTACGTCATAATCCTTTAGTAACTCTAGCCACCTTCTTTGCCTTAGGTTTAAATCCTTCTATTTGAATAAATACTGTAGACTTTTGTGGTCCGTAAACACGTCTACATGGACTCCAAACAAGTAATGGCGCTAAATTTTCAAGGCAAATATAACTGCTGCCAATTCAAAATCGTGAGTAGGGTAATTTTGTTCGTGCTTTCTTAGTTGTCTCGAGGCATAGGCAATAAATTTACCATGTTGCATTAAAACACAGCCCAACCCAATCCATGAAGCATCACAATAAACAACATAACCTTTCGTGCCCTCTGAAAGAGTTAAGATAGGTGCTGAAGTAAGCCTGTCCTTCAACTCCTGAAAACTTTGCTCATATGCATCAGACCACTGTAACTTGGCAGCTTTATGAGTCAACTTTGTCAATGGTGCAGAGATAGAAGAAAATCCTTCCACAAACCTCCGATAATAACATGCTAAGCCCAAAAAACTACGGATCTCTGTAGCATTCAAGGGCCTCGGCCAATTCTTTACAACTTCAATCTTTTGGCCGTCAACTCTAATACCTTCGTCTGTAATTATATGGCCAAGAAAAGCCACTGAAGTCAACCAAAACTCACATTTGGAGAACTTCACATATAATTTATGATTCTGAAGTGTTTGCAATACTGCACGTAGATGATTAGCATGTTCGACTTCGGACCGCGAGTAAATTAGGATATCGTCAATAAATATGATCATGAATACATCTAGGAATGGCTTGAAGACCCGATTCATTAGGTCCATAAAAGCTGCTGGGGCATTAGTAAGCCTAAAAGACATTACTAGAAATTAAAAGTGGCCATACCTTGTCCTAAAAAGCTGTTTTTGGAACATCTACCCCTTTAACACGTAACTGGTGATACCCCGATCACAAGTCAATCTTTGAAAAACATTTGGCACCTTGCAACTGATCAAAAAGGTCATCAATCCTTGGAAGCAGATACTTATTCTTGATTGTAACTTTGTTCAGTTGTCGGTAATCGATACACTTTCTCAAGGACCCATCCTTCTTACGAACAAACAAAACTGGTGCGCCCCATGGCGATGTACTAGGCCTAATGAAACTTTTTCGAGTAGATCCTTTAACTGTTCCTTTAACTCTCTTAATTCTACAGGAGCCATCCTGTTAGGGGAATTGATATTGGCTGAGTATCTGGGAGTAGGTCAATGGCAAACTCAATTTCCCTTTCTGGAGGGATTCCTGGAAGCTCATCCAGGAATA
This sequence comes from Jaltomata sinuosa, assembly GCA_003996215.1. Taxonomy (NCBI): domain Eukaryota; kingdom Viridiplantae; phylum Streptophyta; class Magnoliopsida; order Solanales; family Solanaceae; genus Jaltomata; species Jaltomata sinuosa. Next base: position 124,616 of record QJPP01000259.1, read on the forward strand.
CATCTAGAAACTGACTTACCACATGAACCGATTGAAGGGTCGCTGGTCCATCCTCTATGCTTCTTACTCGGACTAAATGATAAATATAGCCTTTAGAAATCATTTTCTGGGCCTTAAGGTAGGAAATAAACCTACCCCTTAGCGTGGTAGCATTACCTTTCCACTCTAGGATTGTCTCTTCTGGAAAATGGAATTTGACAACCTTAGTTCTACAATCGATATTAGCATAACATGCAGCTAACCAGTCCATGCCCATAATGACATCGAAGGCAATCATATCTAATTCGATTAGATCAGTTGAAGTGAGACGGTCATAAATCCACATTGCACAATCTCGATAAACTCGTCTAGCTATAATAGATTCACCAACCGAAGTAGATACAACAAAGGATCTAGGCAATAACTTAGGGCCTGCCCCCAACTTACCAGCAACGAGCGGGGTAACATATGAAAGAGTAGAGCCAGGATCTATAAGTGCATAAACAACATGAGTAAAAATTGTCAATGTACCTGTAACAACATCAGGTGACGATTCCAAGTCCTGGCGACCGGCTTGAGCATAAGTGCGATTCTGACCACCGCCTGAATTTAATGCTCCTCCTCCTCCTCCTCTACCTCTACCACGACCTGGTGTAGCCTGTTGGCCTATCCTAGGGGGATGATTAGTAGATGAAGAAGCTTCCATCGACCCTGTAGGCTGGCACATCTCACCCCTGCCTCTACTCGGACAGTCTCACATAAAGTGACCAGGATGCCCACATGAATAACAAGTATCTGAACCCAGGTGACATATCCCAGGATGCTTCCTACCACACTTAACACAAGGTGGAAAAGGTGGCCTCATCTGATCTGAAGGCCCCTGGCGATAGGAAATGGATGCACCTGAACTGTGGCCTGGTCCAGTCTGAGAAAAACGATCATACCTCTGCCTTTGCAACTGATATGGGGCACCACTAGTAGGGTGGGGTGATTTCCTATTAAAATGTGGCCTAACATTACCTCGTGGCTCTACATAGGACCCAGTAGCTCTAGCCCTCTTATTCTGATCCCTTTCTCGGCTTTGGTTATCTCCAATTTGTACTTCAAGATCCTCTGCAGTCTGAGCAATAGCCTGTATCTTAGAAATATTCATATCCTCTTGTGTGAATGCTATTGTTAATCCCTTAATCAATTCATCCTTAAGGCCACGCATATATCGATGAACTCTAGTTCGCATCATACTCACAATATCGGGGGCGTACCTGGCTAATGAATTAAACCTGAGGCTGTACTATCGAACACTCATATTGCCCTGCCTAAGGGCTAGAAATTGATCAAGTCTGGCCTCTCGAAACTCCTATGGAAGATAGTGAGCTAGGAAGGCCTCTAAAAATTCCTCCCATTCAGCTGGGGGTGCATTTGATCCCCTAGACAGATCCTAAGCCTCGAACCATAAAATGGCCACATCTCGTAACCTGAAAGATGCAAACTCCACTGCCTCCACTACTGTTGCATGTATGACTCGAAGTACTCGATAAGTCTGATCAATAAACTCCTGAGGATCCTCACGTGGGTCAGAGCCTGTAAATATATGAGGACTTAGGCTGATAAACTCTCGAGCCCTAGAACTTTCTGAGCCACCTGACCTAGCACTCGCTGATGCCCCAATTTGTTGTTGTTGTATGGCTACCATCTGGGTCAATAATCGAACAACACTCCTGATGTCCTGATCTTCTGCTTCAGGTGGAGGAGCTACAGGTGCTGGTTCATCTCTAGCTATCTCAAATGTCACTGGAGCAGGTGGGGTCAGGGGTACTGGATCCCCTCTAGTCTCATCAGGTACTTGATGAACTGGGATATCTGGTGTCGGTGATTCACTTTGAGCCTCAAATCTATCCATTCGGATAGACGGGGAATGACTAGTACCTTTTCCCCATATCCGTGCCAACCCGTCGGCTACTCATTTGTCTGGTCACAGGCATTTCTGTAAACAAGGAATAGAAAAACATGAATTAGACTTCAAACATCTTATGACCTCGCTCTATTGCATGATCTAGCAGATGAAAGAAGGATAACAATTCCTAAATGTCCCATAGCCTCATGATTATAGGTATGGTGCACAACACACCCATAAGCAAGACTCTACAAGACACGACTTGTAGAGTCCCTAAGATTCGACGTGCTCTGATACCAAGTTTGTCACGCCCCAAATCATGGGAGGCATGACCAACACCCGGAGCCCCAAAAGGCCGAGGGTGACAAAATAGAGTGTATCTCTATTGAACCTGCTGGGGTTCTGAGACCGACAAGGTCTCTAAGAATAGCAATTTGAAATATTGAAAGCTCAATAGTTGGTAAACAACTCAAGGCCGACAAGGCTATTATCATAGTAGATAGCTAATAACAAGGACGACAAGTCCCTACCCAACACTGATATACATATACACATCTACAAGCCTCTAGGAGTAAGAAAAATATCTCATATCCAGGACAGGGCCCTGAACTACCCATAAGCTGTACATATACATAACCTGGTCAAAATGTAAGCTAGACCTCTGACTCGTCATCTCCAGGAAGAATGGAGCTTACCAAAATGCCTGAACTCTGCAACTCCTACTAAAGAGGTCTGTCTGGGTTTCTGTCTGGACCTGCAGGCATGAATGCAGTGCCCCCAGGCAATGGGGATGTCTGTACGACAATAATGTACTGGCATGTAAGGTAGAAACATAAAAGCAAGTAGCAAGTAGTAAATCTGAACAAGATATAATATGAAACTTGTAAACTGTAATTGGTAAGACTCGTTAAGCTCTTTCTCCTTTATTCTTTTTAGAATACAACACATGCATTAACTCACACCGCAACTCACTCTTTGTAACCCACGCTAAACCACAATAGCACCTCGGTGCACCCTATATATAATAGCCACAATATGGCAGTAGCGCCTCGGCGTACACTATGTATATAATGGCCTCAATATGGCAGTAGCACCTCGGTGCACACTATGTATATAATGGCCTCAATATGGCAGTAGCACCTTGGTGCACACTAACACGCAAATCACGCATAATAAGTGTATTACTAGATTGACCTTCAAAGCTATTCTTGTTATTTATGAAGGTTCATTTAGATAACTTCTTTAGCCTTGGCTTACTAGGTGTTGGACTCAACATACCAAACACATATAAATGGGGATTTGACTTGCTAACTTTCCTTTTATACTTTCTAAATCTTGATTAGGGATCACAATACAAAGAAGAAACTTGACAAAAGGATAACTTATGTTTCGTGCAAAAAAAGAATCAGATTTTTATAAGAAGGCGACTTGAACCACCATAATGTATAAATTAGTTCCTTAAGACTTGTTGAGTTACCAAATCAGCTCTCTTACAACAGAATTCTCAAATTCCTTCTTTTGGAGATTTAGAGTTCTATTTCAAGATTCATGCCGATAAGGAATAAAGAAGCCTTAACATACCTCGTTCCTTCCGAAGATTGCGCTTACCACAACTTGGAATTTCCTTTATTAAGTTAATCTACAACATAAGGGTATAATGAAGCTAATATTATCTCTTAAACCTGATGCAACCTTTCCAAAACAGTAGCTAAACATTTCCCGGGCAGATTTACGTATTTTGCATTAATTAAAGGTGTATCGTCACACCTTTCTCCCCTGTCCAATACACATCACACACACACCAACCTACTGCCTCAAATAATACAAAACACATCAAACAACCCCTACACAACTCACTATGCCGAAATACAATAGCAACACATTGAACCCACGACTTCTGATCGCCGTCTCGTGAGTTCTTAACAACAATTCAACAACAATTGTCCATCCAAACTTCAATCCAAAAATATGATTATGGGCAGAGTACTTACCATACTTGAAGGGGTGTTTTTATCCTCTTTTTATTGATGCCTTGAAAAGCTTAAGTACCCCCTACACTTAAGAAATCTCTTAATTGTTACACAATTTCTATGTGTTAAATCTTAAGAAAGGGGCTGCCATAGTTCATGTATTTCTTACCATAGGATATCCTAGCTATATGTAGTAGATTAATACCAAGATAACAAGTTGTTTAACTCAACTTAAGCTTGAATGAATCTTGATCTTCTTTGAACCGTAAAGGGAGAGAGGGGCTGCCAAAAGGAAATGAGATAAGAGAGAATTTTTTCCAGCTTTTTGTGATTAATATTGATCAACAAAAGGTCTGTATAAAGGGACCTTTTTGGCAGACTTTTTTGAGTATATTTGGGCCAAAATGGGTCAAGACACTTGGGCCAAAATTACCCTTTGCTTGGGCGTCAAATGGGTTAAGTTTTGTGGCTGATTTTGGGCTTCTCTTGGGTCAAAATATGGTCAATATTGGTGGCTACCTTTTGTAGTTGTTTGGGCCAGATTTGGTTGTGCTTTGATGGGCCAACTTTAAGCTTCATTTGGGCTACCATTAGGTCTAATAATACATGGTGTTGCTGCCTGTAATCGGCCCTCGGAACTTAGTTCGTTAGCGTAGGTAGGTGATGCACCTACTTGTCACCTAAGAGCTTAGATAAGTCGAGCAAGCACCTCACTTGTTTTATCTCATTTTCAATACCCTCATCCTTATACTTTATCTTAACACTTATTTACATTTGACCATTTCAAATTCTAGGCCAAAGTACCCCTTCACAATCTCGAGCTCAAATACCTTCATCGATATTTATTTAGTCACATAGGTTTTGAAAGGTACGAGGTGTTACAGTATATTAGACCCACCTCACTACTCTTAGGCTCTACTTCTGGCAACTTCACACTTTTCTCTTGAATTTTCATTTTAGGAGGAAGTTCAACCATCTCTCTTTGGTTCCTCAATATAAATGCCATCACTTGTTTTGGATTCTACTCTATATCATTAAGTAATGAACCTGCTGGCCTAGAGTGTTGCTTTCTATCCATTTCACATATCTCGTTCTCGAGCTATTGGATGGATTTCTGGACCTGAATTATCACAGCTTGCTGCTTCATCGCAACTTGCTGCTATTGATGTAATGACCCATTCTATTATTACTATAAATATCTGTGTTACAGGCTTAAAACCTTGACTACCATAGGTGTTAGGGTCAACTACTTAGTGGAGAAGTGCATTAGACATGAATTAAGGTTGTACAAAATCCCTAGAACAAAGTTAAGTTAAAAACATTCTTACCGATTGAGTTTTGATGTAGGTTTTTGCCAGGGTCAATTTTAAATGGGAACCCCAACTAGAATATGAAAAGTTAGTAGGTCCATAACCCACTAAATTAAAGGTCTTCGAGTCTTCTTTCCAACTCCACCGATCACTTGTTATTTCGAGTCTCGAGTAGAAAGTTATGACCGTTTTACTAAAGGGTGTATGTGCTGGAAAGAGGGGCTCATTGTGATGAGAAAATGGCCCATCGCGATAATCGACTTGGGCATAACACCTGGTAAGCGTGTTTTTAAGTGTTTTATACCCCATAACTCCAAAACATCATTTTAAAACCTTAGGGATGCGATTTTCCATGCGCTAGGGTGTAAGTTCTCCGTTGAGGTAAGTTCTTCCATCAACTTCTTCTCCTATTAATCCTTTAACACCTTAGAATCATTAGAATGATATTTAATGGTGGAATTTTGGGTTAGAACCCTAGGTTTATAAATGTGACACCCCGGAATTTGATCTAGCTTTCGAACTCAGAAACTTGCAGAATTTTGACCTTTCAGGAATCACAGGTCAAGTCCACGAGCCATGGATAGTTCCACGAGTTGTGGAAGGGAATTGTGATTCCAGTCCTGCAGACCACCCTCAGGTCTGAGAACCATGGGTCAGTTTCACGGTTTGTGGATGTTTTCATGGGTCGTGGAACCAACCCGTGGAAATCAGACAGAGAGTGGTCAATTTTCCAGTAAATCACGATTGGCTTCTACGACTCATGGAAGTTTCCACGAGTCATCCTATTGAGTCGTGAAAGGTTATCCGCAACTTGAAATTTTGGGTAGTAACCACGAGAAGGAACCACAAATTGTGGTTAGGTCTATGGGTCATAGACTCCACCCGTGGGACCTGAACCCGAGTTTTAAAACATCTTTTTCTTAAGTAAATCCCAGGGGTATTTCTATAATTACCCACCCTTTTAACTCCTAAGTGAGGTTGTTTTGACCATTTTTAGTAGGGTTTTATTCCCTAATAGCCTAAACTCTTCTCATTCTAAGAAATTCTATTCCTAAATAAGAAAGAACTCCTTCAAGCTCCAAGTCTCAAGCCTGCAATTCTTTTCATCTAAAGATCAAGCTAGCTTCAATAAGGTATGTGGGTATTCATTAAGGGATTCCCTTCACCCTTATTCCCCAAACCCATGATTTTTACTTTAATTTATGAATTTATGAAATTAGAGTTCTTACCCAATTTGGAAAAAAATTATGGGTTCAGTTTTAAAACATTAATTCATGGTTTCTCATTACTTATCTATGATTTATTTGAAGTTCCTTAATTGATTTCAAAAGCCCATGCATTAAAGATGATTTTCTAGCATGATTCCATTGAATTGCATATTTTCAAGTGAAAAGTGCCATGTTTAGATAATATGACCTTATGTATTTATGAAAATGCATGCCTAATTCTTCAAGCTATGAATTTAAAAATAAAAGTATGATTTGAATTATGGCTATGCTAAATTTTAAGATTTATGATATGAGAATTGCATGACATCAGATATGTCATTATGCTTTTCGAATAAGTTTTGGACATCAGATATGCCCCTATGTTTAATGAAAGGTTTAACATCTAGATATGTCTACCTAATCTATGAACCGTTTTGGCATCAATATGTCACAATTATGGTATGATCTATATGCATGTTTTAGGAGTAGTATTTAGCACCGAGCGACGAGGGTCGATCACCCAAGTACAAAACTACATTACCAGTATAGGTTATGAATCACCCTATGGGCTTATGAAAGTGGTTCCGCTCTTCGATAATAGTGTCCTGTGCTTGAGCGGGCATTAGGGAAGCTTTGCCAACTAGGGTCATATAGTTGGATAATGGTGTCCCGTTTCTTGGCAGAGTTCGGGATAGCTTTGCTTACTAGAGTTATATAGGTAGATTTCATGTAGCTCACATGGTCTATTATCGGTTATAAGAAAATCCCGTATGAATGTTTTTAAGTCTCATGCTATGTTATCTTGTATCTCATGCTTAAATTATGACATTTCTTGTGATTTCTCTTTTATGCATGATCTCAGTTTCTACTATGTTTTAAGAATATTTTAAGTATTTTAAACATGATTATGCATATCTCACATACTCGGTACATCCTATAGTACTGACACATATTTTGTGCTGCATCCTCTTGATGATGCAAACTCAGGTTTCCTCCCTCAGGCACGTCGCTAAATACTGCAGGCCATTCCAGACAATATTGGTGAGTCCTCATTGTCCGAGGGCTAGTTATAACCCTAGTTGTTTGATGGCTGTTACTTTTGTACTTTGAGTTAGCTAGGGTCTTGTCCTAGCAACTCCTTATGTCATGTGTAGAGGCTTTTCAGACATAGACAGTATTCGAGTCTCCCTCTTTGGATTATATTTCATCTTGACTTTATCATTATGGATTTAGTTGCCTAGCTTTCTGTTTATGCTTCCGCTATATTTTCTTATGAATGTCTGAGTATGCTATGACCAAGGGTTAATTTCGGGCACTTATGGTCCCGACCCGTGTTACGCCTAGGGGATAGTCTCGGAGCGTGACAATGAAATTATGGTAGAAACCTATGAGTATGTATTTTATCACCTACAATTTTTTCTATGTTGAAAATTAAGCTTTCCTAGCATGAATTTATTATTCTAAAAGGTGGATTTGGTGGTTGGGAACCTTGAGTTCTATAAAAATGAAGTCTTTACCATTAAAACTCCATTAATGGAGATAAGGTGAGTTTGATAAAACTAGTTAATGGTTAATTTACCCTTGGGTAATGATTTATACTATGAATAAGGATAGAATTAGTGGGTTTGTATTCCTAAAGTATTTGTTTGAAGAGTAATTGATTAATTACTCTTATAATTTCTTATTTATTAGATGATTGTATATTCTGAGGCATGAACGAAGAGAAGGAGCATCCATGATGTGGATTGCTTGTCCCAAAATCTTTGGTGGAGGTAGGCTATAGTTATGAGTAGTAGACTTAGATTAGCTAAATGTATGCACTGTGTGGAATTGATGGGAGAATACATGATTAGGCCTTTCAGCATAGAGTCTGGATGGAATTTAGTTAGAATGAATTGATAAGACTATGATCTTTACAGTTAGACATGTTCACATTATGTGTAACTTGATGTGAATGTGAATTGGAATTAAACCATGTGATTTGTGAGACATAGATAATATATTCATTTTGGTAGTGGAAGCCAAAGTTGAATATGAGTGATGAACTAGAATTGGAATGTAATCAAGCCTTTAAACATGTATTCTTAATTGTCGTGTTACTATTTAGTAACTTATGTGATATTGTGTTAGACATTATATGATTTTTCTAATATTTTTGATTTACTAAACTAATTATTATGAATCCTTGAGTGTGGAGTAGAATAGTGTGTTAAATAAGAATTATCTTAAAAAAAGAAGTGATGTTCTATCATAAAGGTTCGAGAGAGACTTGGCTAGATACTAAAGTATAATCACTGTAGGATGAATAAACTAAGGTTACTATCTTATGTGGATATTGCTAGGCGGTCTAATCGCAATAGAGTATTAGATATGTAATGTTTAGGGAGTTAATGGTGCTATATCTAGGGATGATTGATAGGCATGAGAAAGTATGCATATAATTATATAATTAGAGTGTAGACTTGATTTTAGTGGAAAGTGCATGCCTGAAATGGATACTTGATTATGTGGTCCTCGGACATACTTGAATTTGATAATTATGGTTTGATAAGATCTTGTATGCAGTATATGTTAATTGCAATTAAGACTTGTTTAGTACTTGTATGAAGTTAAACTCTTGACTTGCTATTGGTCTTTGGACATATTTGAATGATGATTATTTTCATGTTGTGCTTGAATAAATAAGCTGTGTATACATGAACTGAATAAAGGACTTGGAATGAATACGTGTACGTGTAATTAGTGCACTGTGAGGTATCCTAATAGATCGACTTGGAACCATAGGTTGACTATTGTTATTATGGAGTGGGTGCCACAAGTTGGTATAGAGGTAATATTGTCTTACCTATTATGGAGTGGATACCATGCTGCTATGATATATGGACAACCTAGGGTCCCCTACAGGTCATAGCTAGTGGCAACCATAAGACCCATAGCATATGTTTACACCTTTTACCTTATTTTGTATTATTATATTGCTGTTATGATGACGTGTTATGGTTCCTTGTGTGAACCAATCCTTGATGTGATAATGTGGTAATGAAGTTATTGATGTCCTAAATGGTAAAGCAGAAATGGGTGAAATATACCCTTATGTGAAGTTTCTAATATGAACTTTGTTTATGCTTACTTGATGACTTGTTTGACTACTTGACGATCATTGGTGATTGCTATATCCTTGGATATTATATTTGATATCTATTGGTGACTACTATGCCCTTGTATGTTGATATTTTCAAGTTCATAAATGAAGGTTATTGTCTGATTTGTTGGTCTCTGGGAGAACTTGGGGAGTGGGTAATGCCTTACCACTAATTGCTAAATGAGTAGCTGATCTTAGGCGTAGATTTTGAAGGAGAATATGTGTAATATAGGACTCCTTGTAACTATGTTAACGGGTTAGAGGTAATTGCTAAATCTAATCAAAATATAAGAGTATTGATGCGCCCAAATTATACCTCCTTTTAAAAGCGTAAGCGATCGCTGTTCAAATATAGAACCCAATGAAGGTTGGGGTCGATCCCACAGGGAATATGGTAGGACTAGGGTTGATTAGTGTCTACTTGCGCTGTTAGCCATTTATTTCCCTCGAAAAGGTGGGTTTTAAGTAACAAATATTAAACGTGACTTAGATTCGTAACAAGTAACAAGTAACAGTTTCAAAGGTTGTTATCAGTAAGAGAAGTGACTAGGGTAGTGTTCCCCATGAGATTATAACTTAGTAAGGCGTTGTACTTAATAAACTAGCTTGGTGCTTAGCATGCATAATTGGTAAGTTAGGTTCACCTAAATAGTTTGTCCCTCAGATAGATGAATTTCACCACATGCCTTGGTCCAGACGCGGGTGTATGCTTTACTTACCCTTACCCTAGATCCCAGATTAGCTATTCTTGGACAAGGTCAAGCTATTAGATGAGGGTTGGTAGCCTCAAATCTCCATTGTTGAATAATTCTTTTCCCATCCGTTACCTTTTTGGTCCGGCAAGTAAGGATAAGACGAGTTCTAACATTGTACACTTTTAAAAAGCAATCAATGTGAAGGGAACAACAATACATGCATAAACACCACCCTAGAATTACCAAGTACTTTGCCTACTTCGTTAATCCTTCATGGTTCCCACAACCCTAGTTGTGGATTTAGCTACTCATATTCATAAGTATACGATCAGAAGTTGTCGAAGAAGTCATGAACATACACTTACAAGAAGAAGTAAAGAAATCCAGAATCTTGGATAAATCTCAAGAACACTTCAATAATTCAAGAACAAACTTTAATTCTCAAGAACTTATGTTATGATGTCTCCAAAATACAAACAAAACGTAATAATAATAAACAATGTCGGGGGCTTTGTAATAAAACCTAAGGGGGAGTATTTATAGACAAAAAAGACCAAATCCTATCTGTTCTAGGATTGATTGGATGTGGCACTTCCGACGAGATGCCCCATGGGCCGTTGTGGATGTGATGGGCGTCATGGATTCCCATCGGGCTTCCTTAAGGTTGAGATCCAGCTTTGCTGCCTTGTTTACACGGGCTGCTGTGATGGGACATCTTAGTTACCATGCCCGTCGTAGTTGCCCATTGGTTACACTTGGCTCCTCCACATCTTCGCTGCCTTGTTTCCACGGGCGGTTGTGACGGGGCACCATGGTTGTCACGTGCATCATGGAAGCCTTTCAGGCTCAATGCCTTAGCTTCTCAGCTCCATCAGATCACTCCCACGGGCTCTGCAACATCCCATTGTGTCTCTCATGGGCATCGTGGCAGCTCATCAGACTAAGTTGTGCCTTGCATTCTTGCTGCCTCATTTAAATGCCTTCTCCTATGGGCCATCGTGGATGCGACGCCCGTTGGGCATGAATTTTTGCCCAAAAATCTGCAACACTTTGGCATTTTAATCTTTTCAATACTTTTCCCTGTACATGCAACAAACGACATCAAGTCCAATAAAATGTACTTACGAACTCCCAAAAATCCTTAGTTTTAAGCGTCGATAATGCCGTGAAATCCCAACACATCAACACCCTCAACTTAGAATGTTTGCTTGTCCTCAAGAAACAAATGAAAACAAAAACTAAAATGATGCTTAGTAAAAGGAAACTAGAAACTACAGCAGCAACATGATTCATTTATCTCTCAAATCTCAGAATAGTACCCACTCCTTAACAACTCAAAATCCAGTGCATGTAATCAAGTTATCAAAACAACACAAGACGGATCCATGAATGACAACAAGATATTCATGAGTAAGCTAGCATACACAGGCAGACATTCCAACCAAATAATTAGCAATCACAGTCAACTCTAGTGCCCTCACAACAAAGAAGTCCCGGTCACACAAAATATCAATTTAACACACATGGACTGGGAACACGCTCACTCTTACAAGGAAGTTCAAGTTGTACATGCATATTACCATAGGCTTGCACTTATTTTCTATGCCTTGGCTTTCAAACAGTTCAATTAAGATCACTATAGGACTTTGTTAAGCTTCTAATGCAGGCTTAGAGACGGGAATGGTATATTTGGGTAAATAGTGACTATGCCCTCCTTGAGACTACAATTGCTTCTTTATTTTCTCCACCTTTTCAGACCTTACAGTTATCTTCCCTTATTCTCCCTTCTTTTATCAAACTTCGGGTGTGTTTTTTATTACATTCTTGTACTTTTTCATTCATCATAATTTTTTTTTTGTTTCTTCTTTTCTTTTGTAGCACACAAACAAGACCCGGTAGTCTTCTTTTTAATACTAACCCGATCTTTTCATACCCAACACTTCCTACTCACCCCTACAGTAGCCACCCTCAACTTAGGCTTTTAGCCTGAGTTTAGGTGCACAATGTCCAAGGAGGGACCAGGGCCAAAACAATGATTTATAGGAAACAGGGGAGGTGACCAGGCTAACAACAAAAAGGTTTGACTTTTAGGCTAAAATTCTGGGATCAAAGGGATTCAGTTTTAATTTGGTAGGTCATTTGGTTGGAGTGGACTAATTCAAAAATGGCCTATGATCATATCCTAACCAAACCATTCTACAACCATAGAAAGACTAACCAAGCAAGTTCTAGATTGGCAGTACAATAAGAACAGATACTAAGCAGCTCACTTCACACATGGCACAAAGATTAGACTACATATTAGCTAACTACTGGTTCATGCTTTAGCTTAAGCTACTCATATCAGTTATATACATGCTGTCATTTACAGATCCATCAAGATCAGTTCTAACACTTTATTGCATAAAATATTGGAGGGGTCTCCATTGTTTTCACAGAATTTCTTCAAAAATCAGAACATGGTTGCATTTAGTTCCTAATTTACTTCTACAAACACACATTCTATACTAAATAAACTGGTTCAATAGAAATTAAAAAGTCCTTAGGGAAAGAAAACAAGCAAGAAAACCCTAAGGACACGGATATCGTATAGATAACCTTATGGGTTTCCTCCCATGCAGTGCTTGATTTAATATCGCGACAGGACGCGAGTATTTTGGCTACTTAGACTTTACCAAAACACTCTACAAAAAACCAGATGACCACAACTTCCCCAACCCCATCTAAAAAATGGTGCATTTTCGCCAATACGCTAAAAAATAACCAAACGAGGGATACAAGGCATACCTGTGGTGCCTAAGCACGGTCATCTGGTGTAGCTGTAGTCGGGCCCAGTGGATTAGTTCCCACATCTTTCTCACTATTAGAGGTTGCTGCTGTAGTCCTCTCAGTAATATCAACTGCCCGAGTAGCATCAACAACACTAACTCCCACAATAGGGTCTGAAGAAGGTATATCAAGAATGCCAGCAACACCACTAGCTAAACCACCCGTGCCAACGGCATCAACCTCGATCTGTTGCATCGCTAGGAACTCCTTCGTTACCTACTCTAAATCTTTCTTGACTTTCTTCGCGGCTTTATCCTCTCTCTTCTTTTGAGATTTTGGACTAAGAGGCACGTCGTCTGCTCGGACATGCTTATATTTTTGCTTCCTCTTTTTCATGTGCTCAGTGGGACTAGGAGGTACTTCAGCCGCGTTTTCCTTTTCCATCTCATCCTCTTTTCATTTTCTGGGTCAGCCAACCATAGCTCAGGGTCTACAAAGTCCCATAAGTCAAGCGTAGGCTCTGATGTAATCTGTGGTAAGACTACTGGAGTCATATCTTGAGAAGATGGGGACTTTTCAACCCATACACATCGACCCTAAGCTCCTCTATATGATGCTTTAGTTCTGTAAGCTCAACTGCGCCCATTTCCTGCAGCTTCTCATCAACCCTATTTTCTAATGCGTCAATCTGGTCATTCATATTAAGAAACTATGCTATGGATCTCCAAATTGAGGCATCAATAATTGGATGAAACTGCAAAGCAAACTTTTTCATTTGTTTCTTCAACTCAATGGTCCTCTGAACTGTGTTGGCAAAATTCGCCGAATGAAAATCAAATATTGAATTAGTTTCCTCTATTGGAGGTGTAGTAGAAGAAGATGGACCAGCTATAGTATGCTCAGTTTGGCTACCCTATAGGGTGGGCAAAGCATTAGTGGACAATGTCACCTCTGGAGTCGGTACATGTGCCTCTAGGGTGAGCAAGTGGTTCTGAAGTACCGCTCAGACCCATAACTCTAGTTTCATACTTGGACCTCCCCAGATGATGTGTATGGGTGGATCTCTTTGCACGATCAATACCCATATATTTGGGGACATCAGCTTCGTCACATAATTCAGTTATGAGGCAGGGAAAAGGATAGGAAGAACTGATCTTGGTGACTCTATCCCAGATTTCTTCTGAAATGATGTGCCCAAAGTTCTGATTGGACTTGGACATCAGACTAGCCACTAGGATGGCCCATTCAAGAGTCAACTGATTGTCAGCACCCATCGACATGAGCTAGAGTCACACCAGGTCCCACCAGAATTTGGCCTCAAATGAAGTGAAGCCTTTATGATCTGCGGCTTGTCTAGGTCAAGCCACTTTGGTGTCCCGGTCATTGTAAGACTCTTGGCCAAGCACTTTGTTTGCCTTTGCTCATTCTTGACCTGGTAGTCATATTCAAAGGTGTCGGTGGTAACCATAAACTCAGGCCCAAAAAGACATCTGTTTATGGTTTTGGTCGAGATGTTAACCGGGACACCTCTTACTAGTACACTCTCAAGAGCGGGCAAGTCTACTATCTTTTGGCCCTTTTTGCATCTACTTTCCAATATGGCTTGGTAGTTCGCATAGAACTCCCTCACAATAAACGCTTGGTAATCCGGGAGTGGCTTGCTAGTCCAACCCAATTGGTAGTACCAGAAATATTCATCAAGCTTGGGGAAGTTTTTTAACTTGAACGTATCATCCTCTATTCCTCAGCGATACATAGTCTCAGATTTCCCGGTGATGTCCCCTCGAGCCCATAATCAAATATTTTCTTTGACCCTTTGATATTCCACCTAGCTTTCTCCCGAGTGAGTACCAGTGTTGTGCCAGGCGCTGTTGAATTGGGTGAAGTAGTCTCCATTTCCAGAGTAGTGGTCTCTGTACTGGTTTCAGCATCACCCTCCACATCTTTGGCTAAACTGTGTTCAGACCCTGATTCATCATCATTTCCCGACTCAGTCTCGGTTTCTATACCACTAAAAACCTAGGTAGCTGGTACTTGCCCTCCTTTCGTGGGTGAAAGAGCATGGTCTCTCTCCACACTAGAATCAGCCGAGCCAAAAGATGATCCTTCCTCCTGTTCAGGTGCATTGCCTCCTTCCTCTTCAGACCGCGAAAGAGATTCTATCAGCTTTCTTCTGGTTGACCGAATGAAGGGGTGTTGTCTGAATCACTCTTCTCGACTTCAGAATCAGTTTGATCCTTTAGTCGAGACTTGACTGAAGTATCCTTTGCTTTCAGGGCCTTCCCACATCAAAATGGTGTTTTTGGTGCCATATAGTACCTGCAGGCAACCATCGTTAGCACATAATCCAAAAATGAAAAACAAAAAAAATTTATACTTAGAATTTTTTTTAGGAAATTTAGCCTCCCACGGGCATGGGAGGTTCGACATCCCGTGGGACAGGGCGTCGGATCATGGTAGGGGGATTTTTTTTTTAGGACAAGCTGCCCTTCCATGGGCTCCTGCCACGAGCATGGAAGGTCCGACGTCCCGTCAAATCGGGTATCAGATCCGGCCAGAGACCTTTGCAAGCCCTAAACCATTTCCAACGCCCTAATCGATGTCTGTCGTGCCTCAGATGTCCTCTTTGTTGGCCCGTGGGATCAGGTTAGGCACAAAAACGTCTCTCCCTTATTCATTCACTTAGCACAATTTTCTCCTCACCCAAATGATAAACATACAACACAGATAGGCATAATATCAAACTATCATTCACACCAATCACAAAACCCTAATTCCCATTTTTGTTTAAGTTATATATACACACAATAATTAGGCAAAGTACCACAACTAGGGTTCATTTAAACGAATAAAAATTCAAAACATCGGAACCCATAGTTGTTGTTTTCGAATATCAAGTGCAAAATGTGAAAAACTACCAAGATTACTTACTTCTTGCTTGGCAATATGCTCTTGAAGAAAGCTTGGTAAGATGAAAACTTGGTAGACTTTGCCCACTTCGTGTGGTTATGATGAGTATATAGGATGCACGGGGATGATTATATGGTGAAGATGATCATGGGGAGTGATTTGGGGAGTTGAAATCATGAACTTGGGAGAGGGAATTAGGAAGAGGGAGAATGAGTGTTTTGACCTCAATTTGATTGAGGTCAACACTTAAGGGACGTGGGGAAAAAGGGAAAGGGATTTTGGGTCGGGTCAGGTCAGAGTTTAAGAAACATAAAAAATTGTTGACCTTGTTTGACCGACTCAGATGACAGGCTACGCGATGCCCGTGGGGCACACAATGGACCGTCATGAAGAACTTACCTAGGCGTCTCAAACTCGACTTCCACGCTCGTCAGGGTGATGACGTCCCATCATGTAGGGCGTGGGAACGAGCCAATGGCTCATTCTAAATTTGTACTTGGCTTCACGCCCATCTCCCACGCCCGTCGATGCAGTAACAGACCATCATATAGGGCGTGGAAATGGGACAGACCACAAATTTCTTTAACACTTAGATCACTTTCAATTAGGATGCCCTAGTCCCACGGGCATGGCACCTGCGACGACCCATCACAGAGCCGGTGGGACCCCTTTTTCCTGCACTTCTGCAAGTTTTTATCTCACTACTTCCTACACATTCAACACACATTAGTTCATGGGTTGCCTCCCATGCAGCGCCTGATTTAACATCGTGGCACGACGCAGGTTACTTGACTACTCAGACTTCATCAAGTTTCCTCATGGGCTGCCTCCCATGCAACACCTGATTTAATATCACGGCACGATGCAAGTTGCTTGATTACTCAGACTTCATCAAGCTTCCTCATGGGTTTCCTCCCATGCAGTACCTGATTTAACATTGCAGCATGACACAGATTGCTTGATTACTCAGACTTCATCAAGCTCCTTGGTTGGAATGAATTCATCAAGGTTCCAGGCTTCAATTGCTTTAAGCTCCTCTGTGGTTCCCAAATATGCTTTGATCCGCTGCCCATTAGCCTTGAACCTTTTGGCATTATGATTCTCAAGTTCAACGGCCCTGTGAGGAAACACTTGTACCACCTTGAATGGTCCAATCCGCTTGGACTTCAATTTGCCAGGAAAGAACCAAAGTCTAGAATTGAAAGCAGGACCAAATCACCCGGCTGAAAATTTCTCTTTTTGTTCTTCCTGTAATGATACAGTTTCATTTTATCCTTATATATTGCTGAACTCTCATATGCATATAGGCGAAACTCATCTAACTCATTCACTTTCCCAAGCCGCTGCAATGATGCTTCGAAATAGTCTAGGTTTAATTTCTTCAATGCCCACATGGCCTTATGCTCTAACTCAACAGGAAGATGGAACGCCTTTCCAAACATAAGCTGATATGGTGACATACCTATTGACATCTTCCATGCAGTCCGCTATGCCCACAAAGCATCATCTAGTTTTTGCGACCAATCCCTTCTGTTGTCATTGACAGTCTTGGATATGATTGACTTTATTTCGCAGTTGGAGACTTCCACTTACCCACTAGTATGGGGATGATAGGGGGTTGCAACATTATGCTTCACTCCATATTGCTCTAGTAAGGACCGAAATAGCTTATTGCAGAAGTGAGAGCCTCCGTTACTAATGATTGTCCTTGGGGTACAGAATCTGGAGAAGATGTTCTTTTTCAAGAATGTTGTGACACACTTATCCTCATTACTAGGAAGCGCAACTGCCTCCACCCACTTGATATGTAGTCAACAACCACTAATATGTACCAGTTTCTATTAGACATCACAAACAGGCCCATGAAGTCAATACCCTAAACGTCAAATAGCTCAATCACAAGGATGGGATTAAGAGGAAGCTCATGCCACCTTAATATCCCTCCTTCTCTTTGACACCTGCTGCAAGCTTTAGCAAAATCATGGGCGTCTTTGTGAATAGTTGGCCAATAGTAGCCGTATTGAAAGATCTTGTGCGCAGTCCGGACACCACTATGATATCCCCCAATAGGGGATGAATGGAAAGCCTCTAGTATCTCCATCATCTCAGCTTCTGACACACAACTATAAATCATAGTATCAGCACACACACGAAATAAGAATGGATCCTCCTAGAAGTACTTCTTGACATCAGACATGAACTTTCTTCTTTGGTGAACAGACATATCAGGAGGCTCCAAATCACTTACCAAATAGTTGGCAATGTCAGCAAACTATGGAATCAAATATTGAGATACAGCTAACACTTGATCGTCTGGGAACCAATCATCAATCTCTTGTGCATCATCAAGCTTTAGCATAGCTTCTTCCTCTAATCTAGACAAGTGATCTGCTACCTGATTCTCAGTGCCCTTGTCCTTGACCTCAAAATCAAACTCTTGCAGCAGCAACACCCATCTAATCAATCTCGTATTTACATTCTTTTTAGCCATGAGGTACCGAAGAGCTGCATGGTCAGTGTGCATAATTACCTTGGTTCCAAGAAAAATAAGATCTGAATTTCTCAAATGCAAAGACCACAACAAGCATCTTTTGTTCTGTCACCATACAGTTCTTTTGAGCAGGATTAAGTGCTTTGCTGGCATAGTATATGGGATGAAAAATCTTTTTGCGTCTTTGGTCTAGGACTGCTACTAGCGCCACTTCACTAGCATCGCATATAAGCTCAAAAGGCTGAGACCAATCAGGAGAAATAATGATGGCAGCAGAGACCAACTTTTCTTTAAGGCATTCGAATGCCTTCAGACATGCATCATCAAACACAAATTTGACTTCCTTCTCCAATAATTTACACAATGGATTTGTAATTTTAGAGAAATCCTTGATAAACCTCCGATAGAAACCAACTTCCTTAAGAAACTGTGCATCCCCTTCATAGAAACTGGTGGAGGCAATTTTTCAATCACCTCAATCTTAGCTTTGTCGACCTCTATACCCTTCTTGGAGATCCGATGGCCGAGAACTATCCCCTCTTTCACCATGAAATGACACTTCTCCAAATTAAGAACCAAGTTGCATTCTTCACACCTCTTTAGCACATAACTGAGATGAGTCAAATAGTCATTGAAAGAGACACCAATCACCGAAAAGTCATCCATGAATACCTCAATAGTGTCCTCCACCATGTCAGATAAAATAGACATCATGCAACGCTGAAATATCGTTGGTGCATTGCATAGACCGAAACGTATACTCTTGAAAGCAAATATACCATATGGACAGGTGAAAGTGGTCTTCTCTTGGTCTTCAGGAGCAATCGAAATCTGATTGTATCATGAATAACCATCAAGAAAACAATACCATCGTCTACCAGCAAGACAGTCTAACATATGATCCATGATCGACATAGGGAAACAGTCCTTTTCAGTCCAAACATTTAGCTTCTTGTAATCCATGCATATATGCCAGCCTGTGACCTGCCTCATTGGGATCAACTCATTCTTCGTATTTGGGACTACAGTAATCTTACCCTTCTTTGGCATACACTGAACTGGACTCACCCACTTGCTATCAACAATAGGGTAAACTACACCTGCATCCATCAACTTTATAATCTCCTTCTTGACAACCTCTTGCATAGGCTGATTCAACATACGTTGGTGCTTAATACTCAGAATGCAATCTAGGGCTAGCTGAGTCTTGTGAGTGCAAATTCCAGGTGGAATCCTAATGATGTCAATAATGGACCAACCAATGGCCGTTTTAAACTTTCTCAACACAGAAACCAGAGCTTCAACTTGCCCTTCACCTAAGTTTGCAACAATAATAACTGGCAAGGTCTCATTGGCTCCTAAGAACACATATCAAAGATGAGACGGAAGCGCTTTGAGTTCCAAAACTGAAGGCTCCTCAATAGATGGTCTGGCAGGCGGTGTTTATCTATTCTTCAAGTCCAAATCAAGCTTTTTTAGAGCATAGCAATAGGATCCCATACCTGCAAGTGCTTCAACCATCTCATCATACTCCTCAAAATCGTCTCCATCAAAATTCATAATCATAGTCGCAAGTGCTTCAACACCAAGTCTCTCCTCAACAGGCACAATTATCTAATCCTCATCAACCACATCAACAACTGAAACCATGCACATGTCATCATGATGCTTCATCGACTGGTAGACATTAAACGTAACTACATCATCATTCAATATGAACTTCATCTGCCCAGTCTCTACGTCAACTAATGCACATTCGGTGGAAAGGAATGGTCATCCTAAGATGATAGAAACCTCAAAGTCAAGGATCACAAAGCTTGCAGGGAAGATAAAAGTATCAACCTTCACAAGTACATCATAGAGAATTCCTACAGGCCTTTTCACTGTGTGATCTGCCATAAGAAGCCGCATTATAGTCGGTTTGGGGGCTCCCAAGCTGTAACACCTTGGAATTTGAATCAACTTTTAAACTTAAAGTCTCTGAAATTTTTAGCTTTCCAGGAATTATGGGTCCAAACACGAGCCGTGGTTCAAACCACGAGCCATGGAATGGAGTCGTGGTTTGCCTTCAGCAGTTCAGACTCTGGTCTTAAGACCACGAGTGGGTTTTACGGATAATGATTTGTTCTACGAATCATAAAGACCACTCGTGGAACTAAAGTCTGAGGTCTGCCTTATACCTAGGAACCACGAGTGAACATTATGAACCATAGTCCATTCTACGGATCGTACTGTTGACTCGAAGTTCCTCTTCTACAGCTTGAATGCAGAACCTAAGATCACGACTAAGTCTATGAACCATAGTTCATTCTATGACCCATACTGTTGACTCGTGGAATGTATTCTGCAGCCTGACTCTTTGTCCAGGAACCACGAGCGGAAACCACGAGCCATGGTTCAGTCTACTACTCATGGAATCCATCCATGATTCCTGAAGCCGACCTTTTTCCTGCTTTTTCCTAATTAATTCTTAGGGGTATTTTTGTAATTACCCATCCTTTTAACTCCTAAGTGAGGTCATTTTAAGCCTATTTAGGAAGGATTTATTCCCACTTAGTCTAAGTTTTCCCCCATTCTTTCAATCAAGTTCCAAAGGAAGAAAAATGGTTCCATCTTCTCAAGCTTCAAGTTAGGGTTTCAAGCTCCATAGCAAGGGATTCACTCCAAGTCTCCATTCTTGTCAAATTCTTAGTGGGCTAGCTTCAAATAAGGTATGTGGTTATTCAATAAGGGATTCTTCTACCCTTATGCCCAAAACCCCCAAATTTCATATGGATTTCAAATTAGGGTTCTTATCCAATTCTTATGGGCTTTTCTATAAATTATTTTCTCATGATTCTACTATGAAATCTAATATTAAATTGTATGATTTTGCATGGGTTTTTACAAGTGAACTCCTATTTCATGAATTGAAGGCTAAGTATAGTCAATTTTGCATGCATGAATTGGTTTTAGTGAATTGGGGTATTTGATAGCATAATTTCATGAATTTCAAGCAAGTGCATGCCTAGTTCCTATGTTTTATAACAATATATGTTATTATGAAATTGGACTAGGGCCACGCAAGTTTTTAAGTTATGAATTGTTATGCAAGACAAGACACCCGATGTGCCATCAATGCTCACGAATCATTTTCTAAACCAAGGTTCGTGAGTAGTATGAAGATATGGGTTATGAACATATTTATGAACAAGTTTTGAAATCCAGATATGTCACATGTATGTGAGCCTCATGTTATATTTTGGGAGTAGTATTTAGCACCGAGTTGGACGGGGTGAGAGTACTCTTAGTCCCAGAATTACATGCCACCGTAGGTGCCCTCTGTGGCTTATGACAGGATCCTGGTATGACATGGTTCTAACTTTGGCCGGTTAGGACAACCTTTTTTGGTGTCGGTGCATGATACTGGACTCCATATAACTCATCATGGTTTATGTCGGTTAAGAGAAATTCCCGTACAATTATTTTCAATCTATGAAGTTATATGATACTCTACTTTGAATCTTGACTTAACTTCATGTTTTATGTCTTATATTTTGATATTTACTTATGATTTCTTCTATTTATGCATGAACTCAGTTTTAAGCATGCTTTCAAGTATATTTTATCATGAAACATGCATATCTCACATACTCAGTACATTTCATAGTACTGACCGCATACTTCTTTGTGCTGCATCCTATTATGATATAGATTTTATAGACTACTCCTATATCCATGGCTAGTAGATCATCAACACATCCATCTACCTTGGTGAGTCTTCTTCATTTAAGGACTTGGAGTTTAGCTTCATTCTAGACTATTAGTTCTTTCATTTAGTATTTCAGTATTTAGAGTTAGCTGGGGCCTTTCCCAACAACTCGCCAGTAGTAGAGGCTTCCAGACATAGAGTCAGATATTCAACTATATTCAGATGTTAAATCTTAGATTTTATTTATATAACAAATTAAGTTGTTCATTACTTTAGTTGAGCTTCCGTTCCTATGTTTTGTTCAGTTTTTAAGTGATACTAAGGCCAAAGGGTTATCTTGAGATCACTTGTGATCTTGGGTCCCGGGTTACATCCAGGGGGTAGGCTCGGGGCATGAAAAACTTGGTGTCAGAGCATCAGGTTCAAGAGTCCTAGGGTGTCTGAAAGCTGCCTCAAGTAGTGTCTCTTTCATGGGTGTGAAGCACGCCACACTTATGAGGGGGAGGCTATGAGGTGTTTTAGGAAAAACTTTACTTCTTCCTGTTCACTATCATGCGATAGAGTGTGAATCTACTTACCCTTCTAATCCGTTCCTTACGCATTTCAGATAATGTCTCCGTGAAGAAACACCACGAGAAATGCTAATCCAACCACTCCAGATCATGAGGTTACAAATGTAAAATTTATTAAAGCCATCTGTATGTTAGTTCAAACCATGACAACTCAGTTGAATGAGAAAGAGAAACTAAAGAAGAGGAAGAGGAAGAACAAGATCACTAGAACATGGAACTAATCGTCTTCTCAGCAGAGGTCATCCGGACCAACCCTATCTTCAGTTAGCACACTTGCACTCAATTCTTATTCTTATCACAATAGGGCTCCGAAGACCTTGTGGTACCCTCGTTGTAGTAGATGCGATAAGTTTTATCTAGGTGAGTGCCTTGATGGCAAAGAAAGGTGTTTTAGATATGGTTAGTTAGGACATAGGATCGGGGATTGCCCCTCATCTAAGAGGATCAACTGTGGTGTTCAGCTCCAAAACCAATTCCTTTCATTGCCTACCTTGCCGGGTCAGAGTATCCTTCCAGAAGTTGAATCAGGTACGTCACTAGATTTTCTTCCTTTAAGCATCCATAGTTCCCAGACCCCTATTCTTGTTTGGTTGTGAGTTGTCTTAACCTAGAAATAAGTGGAGGTAGAAGGGTTGAGGCCTAGACTTTTAGGCGACGGAGAGTCTTAGACTACAGAAGAAAGTGGGTATTCGTGCTAGATTATGGAGTAGTGTATGTTCTGTAAGGGTGCAATGATCATAGTTACTTTGAAAAGATTGGTGAGAGGTCCATAGACTTAGAAGGGTAGCATGAACCGAAGGGAGATATAGTAGGATGTAGAATCGGTTAGATTTTAGAGGCACATATAGTGATGCTTTTGGGTGTTAGAACAAAGTTGAAAGGGGAGGCAGAAGCTTATTTCCATCCTAGCATCCTTAATATACTTCTGCCATTACGATACCTTTTCCATGCCTTGTGTGTCAGTGTCATGGTCCTATTTTAGATTCACGCTCATAGTCAGCTTCTAGAATGACAAGTGATGGCTTCAGTCAATGATTCTAATCTTACTGTGTGATTCTATAAATCCCGGCTTTATTCCCTGAGATTCGTTATCTATGTGAACTCATGTCTTTCAGTATGCTCAATCCTATTTACTCAGCTCAGTCCTCAGGCATGCCGAATGGCAAATCAAATAATTTTACGTTATGTATATGCTCAGACCTGATCCTTGAAACGGTTCGCACTTATGATTTCCTTGCTCTAAAGCCCTTGACCTTTGCCTTTGATGACGAGGGGTAGTGATCCCTACCACTCGTGCCTTACGTGCCCAGTATGTGAAATACTCAAGCCTATTATGCTCAATTCCCCAAGCCTCACCTTGAGTGGCTTAATCACGCTAAGTGTAAGTCAAGATCAATCTGTAATCCTTCATTCGTGACGCTCCTGCTCCCGCTCTTTTCTTTTAGTGAATCTGGGTTAGGTTGTTATAAGTGTTAGGGGGGAAGGCCTTGTAGTAGCCTAGCTGGGAGGTAGCAAATTTGTTTTCCTTTTTAGTGTACTTGTTCCTCCTTGACCTCTAGGTATGGGTGAATTGTGAGGTAAGGATTATTCGTGCAAAGGATTGCGTCAATGGTATCGTCTAAACGTCTCTCGACCAGATAAACAAATTTCCTTTTCTATTCTCTCGACCTCGAAAAGATGTGCTTTTTAGATTTCAATCCTAACATCAAGTAGATTAATCTAGTTACAGCATTAATCATTAAGACGAGAGTTGGTAGTCTCGAATCCTTGTCGTTAATCAAGTTTCCCGGTTTTAATCTCTTTACTCAAGCAAATTAAACCTAGGCATGTTCTAATGTTTGCAACCACTAGAAACCGTGACATAAAGTATGATTAACAACGTGACTACATGTAAATTGAACCCATCGCTACCCGGAATCTATATTGTTACTTTAGCCATGGCTCCCACAACCCTAGTTGCGGGAGTTTTAGTTACTCATGCTCGAAGAAGAAAAGAAGAAATTCATAATAAAGGAAAGAAGATTCTTACAATATGATGAAAATACCCTTCAATAATCCAAGAACAAGAAAAACCAAGAACTCAAGAACGAATCAAGAACACGATTTCAAGAATAAGAAAACGCGTTGTTGCGCTCAAAAACGACTAAAAACTATTCTAAAATTATTGGTTGAACGATGTATACAATAAACCTCTCATAGGGTATTTATAGGAGTCAAAGAAACCAAATCCAAACGGGTTAGGAATCCTAAACGCGGACAGCCGTTGGCGCGCCACTGCTTTGGTGTGACGGCCCGGCTGACGGGCCGTCACTGCCTTGACGGACCGTCGCCTGGACCGTCACCTTTAGGCAGTGGCACTGCCCAGCCTGACGGTCACTGTGACGGACCGTCAAGGCAGTGACGGTCCGTCAGCCGGGCCGTCACTCTTAGGCAGAATCCTCTTTTTCTCGTATTTCCTTCCGTTTCCATGTTTGTTCCTATTTCCTGAAAATACAACACAAAAACATCAAAAACGACAACGGTTGCTTGAAAACGTACGATTGTTCTTAGTTAAAAGGAGTCGAAAGTGACGTAAATTAGCGGCACATCATCAACCATTCTAGTGGAAGGGGTAGCTTTGTAAAAAGTAAAGTAAGGAATCCCTGCCTTGGCACATAGCTTGTTGATGAGTGTTGAATAGCAAATTGAGGCACCAGGTTGACAAGCTTTTCTTTTAATCACCACTGCAACAATTTCACCAAAGTTAATATGCACCCTAGATATGATTCAAGCAACTAGGATATCCCCCTTATGAGTAATATTTTGATTATTCTTCGAAGGTAGGAAACAAGAACGGATGAAGTCATACCATAGTCGAGCTTCAAAGTGGAGATCCTGACGCAAGATCACGCCTTCTATTATGACTTAAAGAGGTATCCCAGGGGCAATAAATAGTGCATCCCAGTCTATGGGCTTCTCCTTTAGAGCGACCTTTACTGCGTACTCAAGTGTTGGAGAAATTGGTGTGTTCTAGTAGATGGAATTGATAGCCTCAGGAGTAATGTCAACCTCCTTACCCATAACCATCACAGAATCCAAGCAAGGAAAATTATCGACATTGCTTGTATATTTCATTGCATCCTTCTTGTCTTGGTAAGATGCGAAGAATTCTAAAACCACCTCTGAGTAGTATAGTCTTGGCACTTCTAAAAATGGGAACCACTCTCGCTCAGTAAATTAATAGTGGAAATTTGGTAGGTCATCCCCAACACCAGCAAGATTGAAACTTCACTCCAAACTGAATGACTTTTTAGCTTTATATGTGTTGTAAAGGGACTTCATGTCCTCCTCATAGACTAGCACAGGAGAAGGTGTTGGGGTGTCAGTGGTAGTCTTTTTCTTCCCCTTGAACTTGCTTGTGGAGGTGGGAGGAGCTGGGGGCCTTCTTGAACTGCGGCCAGAGTTACCCCTGCTAAAAGACATTGTCTGCAAAAGAACATTGTGAGTAGTCAAAGGAAGAAACAAAATCTTTTTGTATTTTTGCAATAATGAAAGAAGAAAATGCTTTATTAAGTAAATAAAATAAACAAAAATTGAATGCATAGTAGAAGAAAAAGGCACTAAGTGGACTATTGGCATGTGCGAGTCACATGTGAATTGCTAGCGAAGACTTGCGCTTCGCAAGTGACTTTTCCCATGCTAACAGTGGACTTGGCAAGGAAAGGTGTCATAGGCGAAGGCATGTGCGAATTGCCCCTGATAATTTGCGTGTCGCATGTGCCTTCACCGCTTACTGGCAGTAGGCTGGCAACTTCAATGCAACATGCGATGCCTCTTGTATTTCATAGGTGAAGACCTGCTATTCGCATGAAGAACGCATATGAAAACAATACAATTTTTTCAACTTTTCATTGCATTGCATACGCGTTCGCAGGGCAACAACTGTGGAATGCACGTGCGAACTAGACTATAAACATATATTTCAGCAGGGATAAGGGATAGAAAGCACTGGTTGACCAATGTTTAAGTTATCTGGGTACTCAAACTTCCCTGAAAAACTTCATACTCAAACAAGACCCAAACAATAAGAGGTATACGCTTAACAATTTTCCTTAAGAAGGACGTTACCCCATCCATCATCAGAAATATCAAGCATCATGATAAGTATTCAACCACATTCAAATGCAATAAGAAGTCACTCCACTCAACCAAAGTGGTCACCTGACAATTATAATTAATTGAAACAACAAAAGTGTGCACTGATATATAATTTCAGCCCAACACAATAATATTCAATAAAAAATTGCCAAAGACGATGATTTGCATCATCACAAGGGGGTTACTCAGACTTCACCCAAAAACTCAAAATTATAGGCTAAAAATTATAACAAATTGCATGCATAACTTTGTAAACATGATCTACTTAGTTTTCCACAAGTAAAAACAACAATAGGCCCCAAAATTAGGTTTCAAAAATCAGATCTCACCCAAAACTCAATATGGTAGAATAAACTAGCATGCTTCAGAAATAATATTCCCAGTCTACTTAAAAACAATGATTTAACATTAGAGAACTTACAACAAGTGAAAAAGAGAGATTGAGGAGTGCAAGTTTGAAGCTTTGGGGCTTAAAAATTGACGTGCCATAGATTAACGTCACTTTTGACACTTAATACTTAGGATTATGGCAAGATCTTTAGCATTTTATTGGTAGATTTGATGGTTTTTGTTAAGTGTGTAGGAGAACAGTTTCCATAGTCAAAGTGCTGAAAATTGGATTAAAAATTGAAGGCTATAGGGAGCACGGATGGATTGACGGTCCGTAATCTAGATCACAGACCCGTCTGTGGAGTCGTAGAACATAGTTCAGAAGGTGTGCAAGTCGAGAAGAAAAGCATGAATCAGTCCACGAGTCATGGTTCTAAACTATGACCCATTATGTTTGCTTGTAGACCAGATGAACTGCAGATGTGCAAAAACAAGAGCAGGAAGCACGAGTCACTAAATGAATCGTACTTCTAGATTACGAATTGTCCTGTCAGACTCGTGGTTGTTAATCAGAGAAGGCGCAAAAAGAAGGTATAAAACCATGAGTCAAGTGACATACCGTGGATTGACTTTATGACTTGTGGTTCCTCCTGTGCTTTCCCTTAATAGAGATGTTGACTATTCAAGACCACAGTTGACCCTAGCAAAGCACGAACCATCATTTGGAATGACGGGTCATCAACCAAGTCATGGTCCTTGCCGAGTTCAGTTCTCCTAGTTTAGTTAGTATAGGATTCCTTATGTCTATAAATACTTTTTCTAGGTTTTCTTTTACGTTGGATGCACTATACTTTGTAGGAAACACATTCATAAACTTGTGATATTGTTTTGTTCTTAGTTTTGAGAGAATCACATTCATAGTTCTTTATTCTTGAGTTCATCTTTATTCAAATTTCTGGATTTATTTACTTCTTATTATAAGTATATGATCATGAACACCTCAAAAACTTTTGATTGTTTACTTATGAACATGAGTAGCTAAATCCACAACTAGGGTTATGTGAACCATGAAGGATTAATGAAGTAGGGAAAGTACTTGGTAATTCTAGGGCGGTGTTTATACATGTATTATCCTTCCCTTCGCTTTGATTGTTTTTAACGGTTGTAAACATTAGAACTCACCTTATTCTTACTTGCCGGACCAAGAAGGTAATGAATGGGAAAAGGGTTGTTCACAATGGAGATTTGAGGCTACCAACCGTCATCTAATAGCTTGATGTTTTTCGGGAATAGATGATCTGGGATCAAGGGTAAGGGTTAGTAAAGCATACACCCGTAGCTAGACTGAGGTGCATGGTGAAATTCATCTAACTAGGGGACCAACCATTTAAATGAATCCAACTTACCGATCTTGCATGCTAAGTACCAAACTAGTTTACTAAGTACAACTCCTTACTAAGTTATGATCTGATGGGGAACACTACCCTAGTCACTTTTCTCATTGATTACAACTCTTAAAACTATTACTTGTTACTTGTTCGAATTTGAATTACAAATACTACTTGTTACTATAAACCCCTCTTTCGTAGGGAAATAAACGGCTAAGAGCGCGAGTAAACATAATTGACCCTAGTCCTTTCATATTCCCTGTGGGATCGACCCCAACCTTCGTTGGGTTCTATATTTGAACAACGACCACTTACGCTTCTAAAAGGAGGTGTAATTTGGGCACATCAATTTTGGCGCTGTTGCTGGGGAATACGGTTTAGGATTAAGAGAAATTGTGTTTATTTCACTACTAGCCCTTATTTCCTGATTTTACATTTTCTGTTATGCAGGTTGTACACTTGTGCATGCCCAGTACAAGGAGTCAAGGCAATCCCTTGATCCCATATGATCCTGAACTCCCTAGAACTCTAAGAAACATGGCTAAAGAGGGAGTTTATGAGACACCTGAAGAGGCCACAACTCGGATGTTGGCTGAAGACGAGCAACAGAAGGCAGAAGAAGAGGCCCAAATTGCTGAAGATGCTCAACTTGCAGCAAACCTTCCAGTTCAAAACTAGGAAGCTGAGCAAGCAAGGCAACAAACAGCTTTTCAAGTTGCACTCGATGCTCAAGCTGCGATACATGATGCAGCCAGACAAAATTTACCTAGGGATCCTATCGCACAAAGAGTTAGTAGAGGCATACAGATACACCAGCCCTGACATATCCCTCCGTATCATATTGATGATGATGATACGGGTACAACTGGCCCTATAGTACTGACACCGCTGCCAGATGGTGTAAAGTTTGATATTATAAGCACTATAATTCACCTGCTAAACCTGAAAGGATTATTTGCTGGCAAGCCCACAGATGATGCGAACTTGCACTTGACAAACTTTACTGGAATATGCAGGGCCTACAACCTTCAAAGGGTGGATCAAAATGCTATCAGATTGCGGCTCCTTCCATTTTCATTGACTGGAGAAGCGACACTTTGGCTTGCAGAACTACCTGATGCTTCTATATTCACATGGGTTGAGTTGAGAGATCAATTTTAAGAGAGGTTCTTTCCTCCATCAAGGATGTTGCAGCTAAAGCAGGATATCTATAATTTCAATTATCTTCCTATAGAGGCATTGTATGAAACATAGTTGCGGTTCAACAAGAAGCTGAAGAAAGTTCTGAATCACAGAATCCCTTCACACCATTTTCTATAAATCATTCAATACAAATGCTAAAGTTGTAGAAGATACACTGACCGGGGGAGCATTCATGGAGAATACCTATGTTGAAGCCTCTGTGATACTTGATACGGTTACCAAGATGAACAGGTCCTGGCATACGAGAGATGCAGAAAGCTT
Source organism: Jaltomata sinuosa (assembly GCA_003996215.1). Taxonomy (NCBI): domain Eukaryota; kingdom Viridiplantae; phylum Streptophyta; class Magnoliopsida; order Solanales; family Solanaceae; genus Jaltomata; species Jaltomata sinuosa. The sequence goes on from QJPP01000259.1 coordinate 154,566, forward strand.
GGCAGGAACTTATGCAGTTGGAAAATCCATTGACCATGAAGAATTCTAGGAAATTAAACAGAACTTCACATCCCTACAAACAACTGTAGACCTAATTACGAAACAAATTCTTAATGGAGGTTTGGAGAAGGTGAAGGTTGTTGGTTCACAAGGTAAAGCACCGAGACAGGATGAGTACGACTCTAATGAAGAGGCAAATTATCTCAATGATCAAGTGGTGGGTTTCTGGTCTAATGGCCAAGGAAATCAAGGTTGAAACAGGGATAGAGATGGCAACTACAATCGGTCTAGATATAGAGATAGAAGCAGAGGTAGAGATAGTGATTGGAACAAGAGGGATGGATACAAGAATGATAGAAGTGGTCTGTATGTCCCTCCTGGAAATCGCAAAGATAGACCTGAACAACCATCCATGAGGGAGCTGATCAACAAGGTATTGCAAAAGGTTAATCTTATGGATGGAAGTATGAAGGAGATGCGCGTTGAACTCTCAGGTATGAGTCAAACAGTAGAGGATCATTCTGTTGCCATAAAATGAATTGAGACTCAGATGCACCAAATGTCTACAAACTTGAATCCGTGCCAAAAGGGTACTCTCCCAAGTGTAACAAATTTAGAATCTAAAGAATAATCGACAAGTTATGGCTGTGACTACCCGAAGTGGAAAGTAGACTGATGATCCTCCTATGCCTTTAGTTGTTGATGAGCCAGCCGAGCCTGAAAAAGATGATGATGAGACTGTGGCAGAGTTTGAAGAGAAAGATAGCAGTGAAGGTCTAAGTGAGAGAAAGTCTTCTGATGCAAAAGCAAAGAATAAAGAGGTCGCACTGGTATTGAAGCCCATGACATTGCCTCCTCCACCTTACCCATATAGATTGAAGAAAAAGGCTTAGGAAGGTCAATTTCACAAGCTCATCTCCATGCTGAAACAACTTTCAGTCAATATTCCTTTAGTTGAAGCATTGGAACAGATGCCTGGGTATGACAAATTCATGAAGGATCTAGTGACTAGGAAGAGAACTATGAGCATTGATCTAGCTGATAATTTGCACCATTGTAGTGCGATAGCCTCTCATTCTTTGGTGCATAAAAAGGAAGATCTTGGAGCTTTTACTATTCCTTGCAAAATTGGAGCGTTTTACTTTGACAAAGCGTTGTGTGATCTGGTTGCTAGTATTAATCTAATGCCAGTAGCAGTGTTTAATCAGTTGGGCTTGGGAGCCCCCAAACTGACTATAATGCAGCTTCTTATGATAGATTGCACAGTGAAAAGGCCTGCAGGAATTCTCTATGATGTACTTGTGAAGGTTGATACTTTTAACTTCCCTACAGACTTTGTGATCCTTGAATGCGAGGTTGACTTTGAGGTTCCCATCATCTTGGGATGACCTTTCCTTGCTAGCGGATGCACGTTGGTTGACTTGGAGACTAGACAGATGAAGTTTATATTGAATGATAAAGTAGTTACATTCAATGTATGCCAGTCTATGAAGCACATGATGATATGTGCGTAGTTTCGGTTATTAATGTGGTTGATGAGGATCAGCTAATTATACATGTTGAAGAAAGACTTGGTGTAGAAGCACTTGCAGTTATTATCATGAATTTTGATGTAGACGATATTGAGGAGTATGATGATATGGTAGAAGCACTTGCAGGTATGGGGTCTTATAGTTATGCTCCAAAGAAGCTTGATTTTGACTTGAAGAATCGACAGACATTGCCTGCTAGACTATCTATTGAGGAGCCTCTAGTCTTAGAGCTCAAAGCGCTTCCGTCTCACCTCCAGTATGTGTTCTTAGGAGCTAATGACACCTTTCTAGTTATTATTGCTGCAGATTTAGGTGAAGGGAAGGTTGAAGCTCTGGTTTCTGTTCTAAGAAAGTTCAAGAGGGCCATTAGTTGGTCAATTGCTGACATCATTGGGATTTTTCCTAGAATCTGCATGCATAAGATTCAGCTCACGCTAGATTGTATTCCGAGTATTGAGCACCATTTTAGGTGGAATCAGCCTATGCAAGAGGTAGTCAAGAAGGAGATCATCAAGTGGCTAGGTGCAGGTATGGTTTACCCTATTGCAGACAACAAGTGGGTGATCCTTGTTCAGTGTGTGCCTAAGAAGGGTGGGATTACTGTAGTCTCAAATGCAAAGAATGAGTTGATTCCAATAAGACCGATCACAGGCTGGCGCATATGCATAAATTATAGGAAGCTGAATGCTTGGACTGAGAAGGATCATTTTTCGATGTTGTTCATGGATCAGATGTTAGACCGTCTTGCTAGTAGAGGATGGTATGGTTTTCTTGATGGTCATTCAGGATACAATCAGATCTCGATTGATCTTGAAGACCAAGAGAAAACCACTTTCACCTGTCCATATGGGACATTTGCTTTCAAGAGGATGCCTTTCAGTCTATGCAATGCACCAACTACATTTTAGCATTGCATGATATTTATTTTCTCAGACATGGTAGAGGACACTATTGAGGTTTCATGAATGACTTTTTGGTAGTTGGTCTCTTTTGAAGATTGTTTGGCTCATCTTAGTTGGGTGCTAAAGAGGCGTGAAGAATGCAACTTTATACTAAACTGGGAAAAGTGTCACTTCATGGTGAAAGAGGGTAGAGTGCTTAGTCATCAGATCTCCAAGAAGGGTATAGAGGTCGACAAAGCAAAGATAGAGGTGATTGAAAAATTGCCTCCACCAGTGTTTGTGAAGGGGATTCAAAAATTTTTGGGGCTTGCTGGTTTCTATCGCAGGTTTATCTAAGACTTCTTTAAGATTGCACACCCCTTGTGCAAGATATTAGAAAAGGAAGTGAAGTTTGTTTTCGATGATGCATGTCTGAAGGCATTCGAGTGCCTTAAGGAAAAGTTGATCTCTTCCCTTATTATTATTTCTCCTGATTGGTCTCAGCCTTTTGAGGTTATGTGCGATGCTAGTAGAGTGGCGCTAGGAGAAGTCCTAGGCCAAATGCGTGAAAAGATTCTCCATCCCATATACTACGTTAGCAAAGCACTTAATCCTGCTCAAAAGAACTATACGGTGATAGAACAAGAGTTGCTTGTTGTGGTCTTTGTGTTCGAAAAACTTAGATCTTATTTGCTTGGCACTAAGGTGGTTGTGCATACAGACCATGCATCTCTTAGATACCTCATGGAGAAGAAGGATTCTAAGCCTAGATTGATTAGGTGGGTGCTATTGCTAGAAGAGTTTGATTTTGAAGTCAAAGACTAGAAGGGTACAGAAAATCAAGTAGCAGATCACTTGTCTAGATTAGAGGAAGAAGCTATGCTCAAGCTTTATGATGCACAAGAGATTGATGATTGGTTTCCAAACGAGCAAGTGTTGGCTACCTCCCAAGATCTAATTCCATAGTTTGCTGACTTTGCCAACTATTTGGCAAGTTATGTGGTTCCTTCTGATATGTTTGTCCACCAGCAAAGAAAGTTCATGTCTGATGTCAATAAATTCTTTTAGTAGGAGCCATTCTTATTTCGTGTGTATGCTGATACTATGATCCGTAGATGTGCGCCTGAAGCTGAGATGATGGAGATATTAGAGGCTTGTCATTTATCCCCTATTGGGGGGGCATCATAGTGGAATCCGGACAACATACAAGATCTTGCAATGCGGCTACTATTGGCCGACCATCCACAAGGATGCCCATGAATTTGCTAAGGCGTGCAGTCGATGTCAAAGGGAAGGGGGTATATCAAGAAAGCATGAGCTTCCTCTCACTCCCATCCTTGTGATTGAACTATTTGATGTATGGGGTATTGATTTCATGGGTCCGTTTATGAGTTCGAATGGCATGAGATATATATTGGTGGTTGTTGATTATGTGTCCAAATAGGTGGAGGCAGTTGCACTTCCTAATACTAAAGGCAAGAGTGTCACAACGTTCTTGAAGAAGACCATCTTTTCCAGATTTGGTACACCATGGGAGATTATTAGCGATGGAGGCTCCCACTTTTGCAATAGGTTATTTTGGGCTTTGCTTGAGAAGTATGAAGTGAAACACAGAGTTGCAACCCCTTATCATCCTCAGACTAGTGGGAAAATTGAAGTTTCCAACCATGAGATAAAGACAATCCTGTAAAGACTGTGAATGCAAATAGGACAGATTGTTCTAGAAAACTAGATGATGCTTTGTGGGCATACTGTACTGCATACAAGACACCAATAGGTATGTCACCATATCAGCTCGTGTTTGGGAAAGCGTGTCATCTTCCTTTTGAACTAGAGCATAAGGCCATGTGGGCACTGAAAAAGTTGAATTTAGACTGGTCTACAACATCTTTTCAGTGGCTTGGGCAGTTGAATGAGCTTGATGAGTTCCGCCCCAATGTATATGAAAGTTCAGCCCTTTATAAAGAAAAGATGAAGTTGTGCCATGATCGGAAGATTGAGAAGAGAGAATTCCAACCAAGTGATTTGGTCCTGTTTTTCAATTCCAAGCTTCGCTTGTTTCCTGGAAAGTTGAAGTCCAAGTGGATTGGATCATTCAGAGTGGTACAAGTATTCCCACTTGGTGATATAGAGCTTGAAAACCATGAGGGCAAGAGATTCAATTCCAATGGGAAACGGATAAAAGTATATTTGGGGACTGCAGAAGAGGCGAAAGCTATTGAAGTTTGGACTCTTGAAGAAGCCTGAGTAATCAAGAGACCTGCATCGTGATGTGATGTTAAATCATGCATTGCATGGGAGGAAACCCATGAGGAAACCTGATGAAGTCTGAGTAGTCAAGTAACCTGTATCGTGCCGCGATGTTAAATCAGGCATTGCATGGGAGGTAACCCATGAGGAAACTTGATGAAGTCTGAGTAGTCAAGTAACTTACATCGTGTTGCGACATTAAATCAAGTGCTGCTTGGGAGGCAACCCAAGGTTAATGTTTGTTTTATGTGCAGGTGAAAAGAAAAGTATATCAATGCAAAAATTTACAAAAACCATGAATGGGTTCACAGTCTGTGATTTGATAGTACAGACCGTAGACCAAGTCGTAATCGCTGGATAAAAATTGATAGGTCTCTGATTGTTAAATGTACGACTAATAGGACAGTCTATGGCTTTGAACCATGATCCATCAATTGGGTCGTCATTCCTGGCAGCAGGTAAGGTCGGTACACAGAACCACGAGTTGGACTATGGATAATCATTCAAAATGACGGGCCATAGTTTCAACCCATCGGTCCCAGGTACAGTAAGCAAGCCGAGTTGCGGGTTGGCTCAAAGTTTAAAATTAAAACCCGACCCGGCTCGTTCCTTCTTCTTCTCTTCCACAAAGGGTAACCACCATTATTACTGATAACGCTCAAAGTACCACTCCAATTAAGAAGCGTAAGCGATCGTTGTCAAATATAGAACCCAACAAAGGTTGGGGTCGATCCCACTGAGAATATGGTGAAAGTTAAGTCTTTAGTGACTTAGTTGACTAATGGTCAATAGTTTCCGGTAAATAAAGGGGGGGTTTTGTGTGAACAATGTGTAAGCAAAACAAACAATAATGTATGAGAATTAATCAGTAGGAGAATGGACTAGGGAAGTGTTTACCATGACGTTGGTAACAATGTCGATTCTAGGCGTAATTGGGTTCTTTCTATATGCGTGTCACGATGTGATTGAATTAATTGTATCGTCTAAACGTTTCTCAACCAAATAGACAAATTTACTTTTCAATTCTCTCGAACTTGAAAAGGTGTGCTTTTAGATTTCAATCCTAAACATCAAGTAGATTAATCTAGTTACAGCATTAATCATAAGACGAGAGTTGGTAGTCTCGAATCCTCGTCGTTAATCAAGTTTCCCGTTTTATCTCTTATGCAAAGCATATTACCCCTAGGGCATGTTCTAATGTTTGCAACCACTAGAAAACGTAAATAATGAAGATTTTAACAAGTGACAACATATATATTGAACCGTCGCTACCCATAATCTATATCGCTACTTTAGCCATGGCCTCCCACATCCCTAGTTGTGGGAGGTTTAGTTACTCATGCTTATAGAAGAATAAAAGAAAGTCATATTCATAATAAAGAAAAGAGATCCTTACAATGTAGTGAGAACAATCTTTAATTATTCCAAGAACAAGAAACCAAAGATCCCAAGAACAAATCAAGAACAGGATTGAGGAGGAAGAAAACGTGTATTGCGTGTTTTCCTCTCTCAAAACTCGACTTTTAAACTCCTAAAATTATTGGGTAATGTATGTAAAAAGCTTGGTTAATAAAATAAACCTAACATAGGGTATTTATAGGAGTCTAGGAAACAAATCCCAAAAACGCTCGGATTCCGCGTAACCGACTGCCTGAGTGTGACGGCCTGGCTGACGGACCGTCACTGGCTTGACGGACCGTCGCCTGGACCGTCACCACTAGACAGTGGCACTGCCCAACTTGACGGTCACTGTGACGGACCGTCACATGTGTGACGGGCCGTCACTCAGGCCGTCACTCTTATCCAGAATGCTCTTTTTCGCGTATTTCCTTCCGTTTCCATGTTTGTCTCTATTTCCTGAAAATACAACATAAAAACATCAAAAACGACAACGATTGCTTGAAAACATACGATTGTTCTTAGTTTAAAGGAGTCGAAAGTGCCGTAAAATGGCGGCACATCAGTTACAAAAGGAAAGAACAAAAAATACGCCCTCTTTCAATCCTAATACAACTCAAACTCTCCCATAAAACAAATCAAATTAATCCTACCACCTACACGCACAAATCCATCACCTCAGTTTGATCCTCTAACAAGAGGAGAATTTAATCATCAAGGGTAAGTTCTCTTTACCCCCTTCTTGTTCTCTTTCTTAAGTCAAACTGAGACTAGGGTTCATGTTTGATTTAAAATCAAAACTATGATACCCTAGTTGAACTAGTAATAGGTTTGTAGTGTGTAGTATGAATGGATTTTGGAAATTTGGAGGTTTAAGTTGAAGAAAAGGTTTAAAATTAAGAAGGATGGAGCTTTTGATCAAAGATACCTTGTTGCCCAGTAATTATGAGTGAATCTACGGACCATAATCCAAGTCACGAACTGTCTTTCCACTGGTACTATTGATTTCTCATAAGTAGGCATCTGATAAATGAACCATGACTCACAGAATGAACCGTAAATCTAAAATACGGCCTATCATATGACTTGTGGTCACTGAACCAAATTTTGGAAAATTGATTATTATCTAAATCTGAACTATGACTCACATGATGGACTAGTGGTTCTGAACCACGGTCCGTCAACTGGGTCGTAGTCTCTGAAACTGAAAGAGGTGCCTGGAACCATGAATTGGTTCACAAACCATGATTTGATTTATGAGTCGTAGACCAATCCATGGTATGTGTATGCAATAATTGATTTCTATTTTGTTTTGAAATCTTTTATTAATAAATTCTACCCCGCAGGTATCATGCCACCAAAGAATACCCCGAAAAAGGTCACAACTAAAGACTCAGAGGCAGTGATCAGAAAGAAATGACAACTTCAAGATTAATCCTCTGAGTCAGAAGAAAGTGGATACGAGGAAGTTTACACTATAGATTCTGACCCAAAAGCAGTACCTCAGACCACTAGGCAGCAAGCAAAGTTCCAAGCAAAGGCCACCCCTCCCCAGTCTGAAGAGGGAGAGGGTGAGTCTGGTCCATCACCTTAGGAAAACGGTACCGGAGAGTCTGAACCTAGAGATGCTACAACTTCAGGCAGCAAGAAAGATGAAGGTTCAGAGTCAAATTCCGAAAGTACTAGCCAGAGTAATAGTGAGAGTGCTAGCAAGTCCGGCGATGAGGCCCTTGCTGCAACAGATCCTCAATCTGATGAGCCCACCCCAGTTGCCCCTACATTCAGATGTAAAACCACCGGAGTTTGGGACAGAGTAAGGTGGGCCTTATAAGGTACTTCCCAAATTTACCATGACGGCTTGGCCTTAAATGAGAAAGGGCACCCACGGTGCAATATACATGAGTAGGTTGAGATTACATCTACTGTGTTAAATGACATGGCCGATATCAAGGATCTGTATGATCATTATGAGTTCCAGTGGATGAGTCAGCTAGGTGGTCCTTACAACCCAATTCTAGTCCGTGAGTTCTATGCAGCATATGCAGCCACATTGACCAATATATGTGAAAAGGGTAAGATTCCAAAGTCACAGCCAACATTAGAGAGAGTGAAAGTGTGAGGGGTCCAGGTTGACATCTCTGAGCGCACCATTCAACACTTCATATATGGACCATATTATGTGGCACCGACAGCTCAGCCAGACTTAGATGCTTGCTTGGAGCAGCATAGAAAAAGCAAACACCTCTTAGGTGGATTGATTCGGCTATTACTGATGGGAACCCATCGTGGATAACATACAACATCATTAAAATCACCAAAGCATCATTGAGAATGGCAGGAAAGTTTTGGTGGCCTGTGGTTAGACATCGGTTGGTACCAACTTCTGCTGATAACACACTTACTCCAGACCAAGCAATCTTGGTTGCAACCATCATGTCCCCGGTATGATATTACTATTACCCGCATCATTGCAGAGAAACTCAAGGAGTGTGCATTACAGCCATCCACATCCATCCCATTCCCTTGCCTAGTTACTCAATTATGACAAGCTGCCTAGGTGCCCGAGATGGAGGGAGTTGATAGGATCTCACAGGCTACTAGTTTCCAGGATATCACTCTTATTCAGGATACATCTAACCCTGTGGCAAGGGCTAGAGCTCATTCAGCCACATATGGGAGTACTGTATTCCCTAAGCCTAGTGGAGATGTGTCGGATGATGCTCTGGTGGTGTTTGACGAGCATGCTTCCCAAACTTCCACTCCTTCTACTGCTACACCTGGCCCATCCTCATCAACTCAGTTCGCTCTATCCAATGAGCAAGGGGTCTTCCTTCCTCTTCACCAGCGAGGTTTTTAGTAAGGTTGCTCAAGCAGCCTTTCATACAGAGGAGCGGATTAAGCGATTCTCAAATGCTGTAAATCCATTGATTTATAGATATTTAGCCGATGTTGTGGCCCTAATTCAGAGTTCTATCAATAGGATAAATGATCATTTGGATGGGATCGAGCTTAGGGTCAATGAACGGCTATGCACAATAATGGTTCTGGACCTGACTACTATTTTGACTGAGCTTGCAAAAGCTCGAGTTGATATTGATGTTATCCAAAGGCAACAAGTACAAAACATTCAGTTATCACAGGTTGAGACCACGGAGGAGGACTCTTTCATTGACTTGCTTGCACACTTCCCCCCCCCCGTGAACCAACTGGAACTGAAACTGAACCTACAAAAAAGTGGAAGAGAAGAGATAAAAAGGTTTGGGAAAAGTGAGAGGATGCCCCATTGAGCCCCAAATCTTTGAAGCATAAGGAAAAGAGGGCAGAGAAAAAGAGAAAGAAATAAGAGGCTGAGGTGTTTAAAGAATCCCTAGCCATTCATCAAATTTACGTTGATTCTATTGGTACTAGTGGCTCGGGATGTAGTGTCGCGGGCACTATAATGGAAACTTCTTTAGACCCCATTGTAGGACAGAGTGTTGATGATGCTGCATGAGCAGCCAGTACTATTAAGAGGTCTATGGAGGTAGCCTCAAGAGTTGCAAAGAATGTGGGCATTGATCCAGCGGGACCACCTACCACACATGATGACCGCTCTTAGGTGCCACAGGTATGCTTTTCATCCCTTGGTTAGTTGTTTTTCATGCATTGAGGTTAATGCACAACTTTTTTTGATGGGGTAGGGGCAACTTGGTCATCTGGTTTTTGTAGAGTGTTTTGGTGAAGTCTGAGTAGCAAAACACTCACGTCGTACCGCGATGTTAAATCAGGCACTGCATGAGAGGAAACCCATAAGGGTACTCACAAGGTACCTGCATCCTTGGGGTTTTATTGCCCGTGTTCTTTCCCTAGGGACTTTTAGATTTCTATTGAACTGACATATTTAGTATAGGTTGTGTGGGGTGAAATAAAAATAGGAACTTAGCACAGTCTAGGTCTGATTTTGAACTTGATTTTTGTTGAAAAAAAATGGAGACCCCTCCAAATTTTGTGTGACATGATTACCTATTTTGATAAACTGACTATTATGGATATGTGCATGACATTATGTTAGTCGATCTTATGAATGGATTAAACTAGAGTATGAACCTGATAGTTATCATGTGATTGTTGTACTTTGTGCCATGTGTGTGTGAGCTGAGTTTGTACTGTTCTTGCTTTGTATGCCAATCTAGAACTTGCCCGGTTAGTCTGGCCTAGGCTGTAGGATATTTGGTTAGGAAAGGATCATATTCCATTTTTGAAATAGTCCACTTTAGCTTAAATGACCATCCAAATGAATTGAATACACTTTGACCCCTGATTTTGAGCCAAAATTGACCCTTTTTGTTGTTTAGCCTAATCACCTTCCTTGTTTTCTATGAACCTTCAGTTTGACCCTCGTCCCTCCTTGGACATTGTGTACCTCAACTCAGGCAAATCGCCTAAGTTGAGGGTGGCTACTATAGAGGTATGTGCGAAATATAGGGTATGAAAATAAAAGGTTAGTGATAAAAAGAAGTAATAACGGGTGTGGCGTAGATGTTAGAAAAAGAAAAAAAAAGAGAAAAAAATATAAATATGATGAAAAAGTTAAGTCTAAAATAAAAGCTGCACCCGTCACTTCATGAAAAATAAAGAATAGAAAAGGGAAGAAAGAAAAGAATTGGTCCAAAGGATGGAACCGAAATAGTGTAGTGTCAAGGAGGGCTTAGTCACTATTTACCAAATCTACCATACCTGTCACTGAACCTACATTACAAGCCAGGTGAAGTCCTATAGTGATCCTAGCGTAACTATTCAAAAACTGAGGCATAGAAAATAAGGGCATGCTTATGGTATTGTTCATGCATTGCTTGAATATCTTTGTGAGTTTGAGTGTTCTAGTTTAGTCCCAGATATTGAATGTATTATTGTGTGATTGACACTTCTTTGTGGTGAGAGCACTAGAGTAGCATTGACTGTGAACTGTTAGGGTAAGTCTCACATGTGTATGCTATGTCATCTATTGATAGCGTGATGTCGTCCATGGATATTCTTGTGTTGTCTTGATAGAAGAAACTTGTGCACTTGTTTTGTACTGAAAAGGAAGGGGATATTTGTTATGGGCTGAATTGCTGAATCATATGACTTCTGTAGTTCCTAGTTTTCATTTACTCAAGAGTCGTATTAGGATGGTTTTCTGTAGTCTCTTGAGGACAAGCAACAGTCTTAAGTTGAGGATGTTGATGTGCCATAGATTTAAGTCACTTTCGACACTTAATACTTACAATTATGGCAAGTTCTTTAGCATTTTATTAGTAGATTTGATGGTTTTTGTTAAGTGTGCAGGAGAACAGGTTCCATAGTCAAAGTGGTAAAAATTGGATTAGAAAGTGAAGGCTACAGGGAGCATGCATGGATTGACGGTCCGTGGTTCTGGATGACGAACCTGTCCTGTAGAGTTGTAGAACATAGTTCAGAAGGTTTGCAAGTCGGGAAGAAAAGCACGAGTCAGTCTACGAGTCATGGTTCTAAACCATGACCCGTCCTATTTGCTCGTAGACCAGATGAACTGCAGATGTGCAAAAACAAAAGTAGGAAGCATGAGTCACTACACGAACCGTACTTCTAGATTACGAACCGTTCTGTTAGACTCGTGGTTGTTGATCAAAGAAGGCACAAAAAGAGGGTATAAAACCATGAGTCAAGTGATGGACCGTGGATTGACTTTACGACTCGTGGTACCTCATGTACTTTCCCTTAACAGAGATGTTGACTATTCAAGACCATGGTTGACCCTAATAGAGCATGAACCATCTTTTGGAATGATGGGTCGTCAACCAAGTCGTGGTCCCTGCCGAGTCCAGTTCTCCTAGTTTAGTTAGGATAAGATTCCTTATGTCTATAAATACTTTTCCTAGGTTTTCTTTTTTGTTGGACGCTCTATACTTTGTAGGAAACACATTCGTAAAATTGTGATATTGTTTTGTTCTTGGTTTTGAGAGATAATCACATTCATAGTTCTTTATTATTGAGTTCATCTTCATCTATTCAATTTTTCAGATTTCTTTACTTCTTATTGTAAGTATATGATCATGAATGCCTCAACAACTTCTGATTGTTTACTTATGAACATGAGTATCTAAATCCATAACTAGGGTTGTGGGAACCATGAAGGATTAACGAAGTAGGCAAAGTACTTGGTAATTCAAGGTCAGTTTTTATGGATGTATTGTCCTTCCCTTTGCTTCGATTGCTTTTTAACAATTGGAAACGTTAGAACTCGCCTTATTCTTACTTGTCGGACCAGGGAGGTAACGAATGGGAAAAGGGTTGTTCACAACAGAGATTTGAGGCAACCAACCCTCATCTAATAGCTTGACTTTGTCAGGGAATAACTAATTTGGGATCAAGGGTAAGGGTTAGTAAAGCATACACCTATAGCTGGACCAAGGTGCGTGGTGAAATTCATCTATCTAGGGGACCAACCATTTAGATGAACCCAACTTACCGATCTTGTATGATAAGCACCAAACTAGTTTACTAAGTACAATGCCTTACTAAGTTATGATCTCATGGTGACCACTACCCTAGTCACTTTTCTCATTGATTACAACTCTTAAATTTGTTACTTATTACTTGTTTGAATTTGAATTACAAATACTACTTGTTACTATAAACCCCCCTTTCATAGGGAAATAAATGGCTAAGAGCGCGAGTAAGCATAATTGACCCTAGTCCTTCCACATTCCCTGTGGGATCGACCCCAACCTTCGTTGGGTTCTATATTTGAACAGTGACTACTTACGCTTCTAAAAGGAGGTGTAACTTTGGCATATAAACAATGGTAACCCAAATTTTCTCGCCAGAAAAGTAGTTGCGGTGGTAGTAGTGCTCCGATGGTGAAGTAGTGAAGAAAGAGAAAGAGTTTATGGAGAAGAGTTTGGGGGATTGAGGGAGTTTTGGAAGAGAATATGGAGGTTTTATGGAGAGTTATGGAAGGAAAAGGAGTAGGGGTGACAGTTTAAGGAGAAAAGAAGAAGAAGAGGCATGGGTCAAAAATTGCAAGTCTGGTCAGTCATTAGGTAGGTCAAAAAAATTCAAATATACCTATAATTTCAAAGTGACATGCGATTTGCTCCTGACCTTGTGTGTTTCGCATGCCATGTCACAAGTGATGAATTTCATCTTTGTTGTTGCCAGTATTCTGGTTTGACATGCAAAAGCATGTGCGAGACGCAAACCTGCAGGGGCGTGTTGCTGTTCTGCTCACATTTGACTTTTGATTTTTCTTTTTCTCTTCAGTGATCTGCCAGCAGGGGAGACGCCACTTGCAGTCGCAAATTGCCACATGCAAAATGCATGTTACAGTGTACATGCCCTCCGAATTTTTTCTTCCACTTAGCCTTTTTTCAATCTCCATGCATTCCTAAAACACACCAAAAACAACAAAAGATAAAGGAAATAAACTAAAAGAAACACTTGGGTAGCCTCCCAAGAAGCTCTTGATTTTACATCGTGGTAGATATAATATACCTCAGAAATCAATCTTTATCTCGGTTCATGCAAATACAATTGGCACAATCCTTACTGAAACACTGGAAGTACTTCAAGATTTTTATCACTTCCTCTCGTTGCCAAGTTGACAACATCATAGATAAGGACAATTGAAGAGTGTCATTAGGATCCATGTGCATGTTCACCAAATAAGGTGGTTTAGGCATGATCAATCCCTTAGGATCATTCTTTCCATCATTATTATAGATAACAAGTTGACCTTCCGGTGGTTTTCTTTCAATTTGATCTCCCCAAGGCCTTCCAACCATCTCATATTTGGTAACAATTATGGACACCACCCTATACTCGTCTGAAGGCTTCATTAGTTGACAAACATTGAATTTGACCTCCTCGCTCCCCACATAAAATTTGAGTTCTCCTAACTCAACATCGACTAAGGCTCTTCCCGTAGGTAAGAATGGGTGCCCTAGGATAATAGGCACTTCAAGATCAATATCACAATCCAATACAATGAAATCAACCGGCAATATGAACTTGTCCACTTTCACCAACACATCAAAAAATATCCCCACCGGGTTCTTAATCGAATGGTCAGCCATTACCAACCTCATTGGTGTGGGTTTAGGAGGACTTAAACCTAAATTTTTGATGATCATGAGGGGCATCAAATTAATGCTTTCTCCGAGGTCACATGAGGCTTTTCTGAACAAGAACACACCAATGGTGCAAGAGATGGTGAAAGCTCCCGAATCCTTCCATTTAGGGGCTATATTGCTTGTCATGATAGCACTACAACTGTGGGACACTTCAACCATTCCCATATTAATCACTCTTTTCTTCTTCAGCAATTCCTTCATGAATTTAGCATAACTTGACATTTGCATGAGAGCGTCAACCAAAGGAATGTTGATAGATAGTTTGCTGAACATGTCGACCAACTTCTTGAATTGATTATCTTCCTTTTTCTTGATTAACCTTTGAATATATAGGGGAGGACCTTTAAGCAACGACCTTGGCTCACTAGGGGCTTCCTCCTCTATCTAAATTGCAACTTAAAAAGGTGACTCGATCTCATCCTTCTTCTTATTCGGGCTATCATCAGCGATAACTACATTGGGTGCACCAAGAATCACTCTAATATCTGGACTTACATCACTACTCTTCTCAATCAGCAGGACTTCTTTGCTATCTTATCATCCTTATCAATCATGACTTCTTTGGTCTATTTTCTCAATCTATCAAGCATTCTCCCACTTCGAGTGACATTTGACATCGTGTGACCATCATTCTTTGAATTCGCAAGAATATCACTTGGAAGGGTACCTTTTAAATGAGGGTTCATTTGAGATGAGAGATTGTTCATTTGAGCTTCTAATTATTTGATGGATGATGAGTGTGAACTCACTGTTTGATGAAGTGTAGAAACTTTACTCTTTAATTCTTTTATCCTGTTATCCATAGACTCAACCTTTTGTAGCACTTTTGACAACATACCTTCAATTTTGGAGTTCATGGTGTCACTCACACTTGGTTAGGATGGGGAAACATCAGCTTTTGGTAGAGGTACATAGGGATTAGCACTTTGGTGATTATAGCGATCACCGTTTCTCTTATGCTTTCTCCATTGACCTTCACGGTCTCGACCTTGCTCTCTATCCCTTCATTGAGTGCCTTTATCTCAGTTATAACCTTGGTTTTCATCCCTAGGATGCCAAGGACCTTGATTGGCACCTTGATATCTGGGTCAAGAACCCACTGATAAAAAACAAGCTTCCTCATCCATATGAGAGTCAGCACCCTCCTCATGACCTTTTGAACCATAAGTAACCATGGCATTGACTCTTTTAGTCATGGCTCCCATCATATGCTTGGCCAACAAGTCAATATGGGTCATTATTTTGGCCATGGTCTCATGTCTTTCGTCCTCCTTTATCCTCATCTCACTAGTTATTATGGAGAAAGTAACACCCGATGAAACTTCAGCCTCTCTTGTATGCCATGCTCTATTGGTTTTTGTCATTCGATCTAAGAGAGCCGAAATAAGACCATAATTTTAGTCCATGAGAGTCCCACCTACGATGTTGTTAGCCATCGATTTGTTCATAGAGTCTAGTGCTTGATAGAAGCTTTGGATAAGAACCCCTTCTGGCAAACTATGGTTTGGACATAAAAATAGCTTCTTCTTGAATCTCAATCATACTTCATGCAATGGCTCATTCGGCAGTTGTCAAAAATTGGTAATTTCATCTCTTAATTTCATAATACAGGAAGGTGGGAAATTTTTAACAAGAAGGCTTCAACTAATCAATTCCAAGTTATAATGGAGCCCTCTGCGAGCTCTTCAAGCCACGCGGTTGCTTCTTTCATAAGAGAGAATGGGAACAACCAAAGTCAGATCGACTCTTAAGATATGTTTTGTATGTTGAAGGGCTGACAAATCTCGATAAAATTTCAGATATGTTAATTAGCATCTTCTTGGGCCAGCTCTCCAAATAGTCCTTTTATTTGTACGAAATGCAACATTGTACTCGTTACATGGAATACACCATTGCTAATGGTTAGGGGTAGTCGGATGGCACCCATGGTATCAGGAACAATGAGTCTATCCTCCATGTCTATGAATTCGTCCACTCTTTCTTAATCACCCGCTTGGATCATGAGCCACCTATTCAAAAGCAACAAAAACAATGAAACCATTAAAATAAACCAAACACTTAGCAAAAGTGAATTAAACGACAATCAAATGTCAAATCAAAGCCTATTCCCTTGCAATGGCGCCATTTTTGATGACATTCAAAACCACTCTCCCTAAGGAGGTGGTAACAATTGCCAAGAAAAATAATAAGTAACCCAACAGATGTCGGGTCAAATCCATGGAGAATAGAATGATGACTTGCCACAAAGTGTCGAGTTAAGCAATTGTCCAAACAAGCAAAAGTAAAAATAGGGGAAAAAGTTTGGGAAATCAAAATTCAAATTATAAAAACTTAATGAGTAAACACAAGAGTTCAATCAGGAGAGAAATCCTAGGGGTGTGCTTTCGATTGGGTCATACATTAGGATAGGGGTTGATTTTTCAAGAAAACTTTCAATTAATAGCATGGGTAGCTTGGTTTAAGCTATACTTAGTAGTTTTTCAACCTACCAAATATATTTACTATGGTCTTATTTCAAGCCTCATAGTTGTAACATCAAACCAACCAATAAATGCTTAGGTGAATCAAACTATCTTTAGATTTGACTCTTAGTTGGAAATTCCCTATAATCAAGCTGTTTCTAGCCTCAATTTATGGTGGGAATCCCAAATCCTCACTATTGAATTCTTACCCAATTAAAGAACTCCTCTTCCAAGCAAGAACACAATTAGTAAATTAAATTAATGTTTGCAACCATCAATTTTAATATTAAAACATGAAGAAATCAATAGACTCATAATCAATAATCAATTATAAGCATAAATGATCAACACCCATTCCCAATTTTAAACACGGATCATGCACACACCCCTATAGATGAGTTTAGATACTCATAGTAAAAGAATTAGAGGAGATACCAAATGGGTTTACCAATATTCCATTCATTGTGTGAGCTAAGTTCAAAATCCAAGCTCCAAATTGTCTACAATGGTGTTCTTCTTTAGGATATGTGTGAAACAAGGTACGATTGCACTTGCGGCCACCCCTTGGGACTTGCGTCTTACAGGCGTCCAGTTCCCGGGTAGTGCTGTCCATGTAAAGTGCAATATTGGGTGCAATGGAAGGGGCAATCTCTCTTGGAAAACTGTGGCTCGCATGTAGATGACATTTCAAGAAATGTCTGATCTTTCATGTGTATTGGCACCCACGAAACACAGGTGCCTCTTGCGGCTCACATATCACTTTTCCCTTCTCATCAGAACCTTTCCTTTCTGATCATCTTTGTACTTTAACTTCATTTTAAGCTCTTTTGGGTTCAAATCCTTTTCTTTCTTTGTTTGACTAAGAGTACCTGCATTTACAACAAGAAAGGCAGTAAGTACCTCTAATTCCCATCAAAACATGTCAATAATTCATAAATAAAGGCTCAATAAGTTGGTAGATTACCAACTTATCACCGACATAAATACATAATACACCACAGACTATATGGGTCTGATCACCACTGGATTGGTTGAGTACTGTAATGACTCTTCCAGTTATTCCCACATTTACATTGTCGTAGTAGTGTTAGAGCTTGCCTGTAGTGGCCCCAAGTAATTTATGGCTTGTTGGAACTGGTGGTTCAGCGTCCTGGCCGTTCGTGTGATCTTTATGACCGTTTCCCTATTTTAGAGCCGAGTCTTAAGAGTTGAGTTTTCGAAATCGCGCGATAGTGATTTGGGATCGTATGACCTCAACTGACCTTGTGGGAAGGTCGATCCTGATTGGAGGAGTCGTAATATTTTTGAGGATAGGGTGTTCCCGTTAGATGTAAGTTTTATTTTTATTGCCTTCCTAAAATATCTTAAATATTTATGAAAAATACTTTTGTTACGATATATTTGGGTATGTATCTATTTTATAAGAGTTTTATTAATTATTAATATTTTAACAGAGATAGTAAACTTAGTTATGTTAAAAATTATTATTATAATATAGTAGATTTTATTCGAAATGATTTTCTATTTATTATGATATATTCAAAAAAATTATATTTATTTTACCACTAACCTATGTAATACCCGAATATATACGTATCGGAGTGAAAATTGTTAGGGTGTTGCCACCTCCACTTCCACGTGGAAGTGGAGAAAATGGACAACAACGATTACTTACATGTGGTTTCCTAATTTCAAGACTTAACCATTCCTTTTTATCAATTATATAATGCTTAAGGTGAGCTAATACTTCAAATTGGGATTGTTGAAGTTATTTCTCACTTTATGTACACTTTCTCTAGGCCTTTTCTTACAAAATTTAGAAATTCTCTTCATTATTTTCTTACCATAATGTATGTCTTGAAGCTGCTGCATATGGTTAGGCATACTTACGCATGTTGGATAAAAGATATACATAGTAGGAATATATTTTGATATGTTCCCTGATCATCGAAGGAAGATAAATTATCTACGTCAAATTATTCAAGTTCAAATTCAAATTTGATTTTGTTGTGGAACTTCTCAGAGCGGTTTAGGCTTATACATCATCGTCCTAGAAGCTTGTCATCGGACGACATGTAGGTTATGGCTTAACTCTTTTAGACTCCGCATATATAGGATATAATTGTACTAATTAGCATCCTTGGGTTGGGTTTATTAGCTTGGTACCCGCAGACCTTGTCCGCTTCTTCATGTCTGTCTTATTT
Source organism: Jaltomata sinuosa (assembly GCA_003996215.1). NCBI lineage: Eukaryota > Viridiplantae > Streptophyta > Magnoliopsida > Solanales > Solanaceae > Jaltomata > Jaltomata sinuosa. The sequence goes on from QJPP01000259.1 coordinate 173,425, forward strand.
TTGCTCCGTTGATTATAGTATTTGTTATAGTTGATAGTATCACCCTTGTGGTCCTGTGTGGCCTTATTTTGACTCTGGAACATAGATGGTGGGCTATTTGGGAATGTTCGTGAGTCCCGAACATCAATACCATTAGTATAGAGCTGGTTATGTTTGCTGTAGAGCAATTGGAGCCTGTGCAGGGACGATAGGTTGATTGTGAGCCGTTGGGCTACTGCTTGTTCTTGAGCATGCCATTATCATGCATATAAAAGGTTTTTCACATGTTTTACTATGGTTTTGGCTTCGGGCCTACTATTGATGATTTTCTAAATCTTGCATGGCCTTACGGGCCCATTTTTGATATAAACAGTTAATAAAGGTAGGAACTATTTTCATGGATATTTTTGGGGTAAAAAGGAATTAAAAGGATGATTTTATCACTGTTTTCATACTTATACTAGACTCGGTTGGGCCGTAGTGCTAGAATTAATTTACTACTGATTGAAAATGATACTAGACTTATCAGACCGAGCAAAAGATTGGTTTTACTAATGTTTTAGACCAGGTTATGTCCGGGCACCCTTGTTAGAATTTTGAGACTTGATTCCCTGATTTAGACCGGGGTAGAATCTGGGCGTGCATTTTTGAGGTCTGGAGACTTATTTCAATCCAGTTGTACTCTGTATGATTATTTTGAAATTATGAGATTTAGTATGTAGTCTACGAGTAGACCTCCAGGGACCTTGTCATTCCGGACCAAGAGTTATAGGTCGAGCGTGACTGGAGGAAGGGTGTACGGTGGATTTGAGGTACTCGGGGGAATCCCTTCCACGAATCCTGCCTCTATTGGGCCTTTTAGGTACTGAAGGGGGTAACATACGACACTACTATCACTTGATTTTAGCATATCATATCATATCATGCATATTGTTTTTGGATCCACCTTTGTTTGCTATTTGCTTAGTGTACGCTCCGGTAGTATAGAATGCCAGAGGGTTTGTTTTTACTTGTATGTGTTCCTCGGGTGTATGGGAACCCGTCACACTGTAGGTAGACTTTTATTTATTATTATTCTATTGCGATATTGACCCTGATTATGGTGTTACTAGCATGAATTGGTTTTAATCTTGTTTTCAAGTGTGTTATCGTTATTTTCCTCTCCTTCTTCCCTTTTTACTTGAGGTTACTAGCATACCGCCTTCTTCTTTAACTCTCTTTATATATTTTTGTTGCATGGACCCTAGGTGCGTTCCTTCTTCTTTTACCTATATTCTGTGATGTATAGATCTATTAGCTAGTCTAGCATGATTGTTTCTCCATGTAGTCTCTCTGTGCTAGCTTCCATGTGCTTGTTTATTTTTCTGTGACTACTTCATTCATTTCTGCTATATTATTGCTTTTATATCTTATATGCGCCCAGTCGGCCTATGATACCTACTGGGCACCCGTTGCTTTGTAATTGGTGCTCAAACTACACTTCTACATCTTTGGGTGCAGATCTGAGTGTGAGTTCTTGCTGCTAACCACACTACCTCATGCGATGTATTTTTGGACTATCCGAGACTGAAGGTGAGCTCTTGGCGACCGGGGCTTAGCTTTAGTTCATCCTTTGTGTCATGTACTATTTTTGCTATTCAGAGACAGATATGTATATATTGTTTTGGACCCTTTTTGTACTCTGTTGATGTAGTTTTGGCTCTTATACTATGATACCAAGTTTTGGGTTTGGTTTAGCTTTTGCTTGCACATTGCTGATGCTTATTTCTTTACCTTATTTCTCTTGTTTTCGCTTATATTATGCTTCTTTCATTTGCTTGTCAAATAGTAGCCCATTACTAACTGTTTTGGGCTATGGGGATTGGTTCGCCTACTTGGGGGTTATAGGTGCCATCATGACCGAGAAATTAGGTCGTGACAGCTTGGTATCAGAGCCTAGGTTCACCGGTGTCATTGGTATAAGATCCAATGTCGAGTAGAGTCCTACAGATCATGGAGGAGACATCCGTACTCAATCTTTGGGAGGCTATAGTGGCATCTTAGGAAATACTACTCCCTTATTGTTTCTATGTCATGCCTCTTATCCTTGATGGTTTCCTAAAATCTCACTTATTCTAGTTCATTCTCCACCAAATGGTTCATAAGAGAGCGTCAACATCAGGAGGGGGCGAGCCTTCGACTCCAGCACATCCAACTCTAGCTAGGGGTCGGGAAGGTCATAGAGGTAGAGCTAGGGGACGTGCCTAAGAAGTGCACTAGTTAGAGCTCCTAGATTCAAGGTTGATCCCGAATATAAGCTTGAGATTGCTTTAGAGCTGAATTGGGGGACAACCAAGGTACCATCAGTGCCAGCACCAGCGTTTGTGATAGCTTCAGCCCCAGCGGGGTACAGTTCAGCCAGCTACTCAGCCGGTCAACCAATCCGTATAGTGCAGCCACCGGCTAGAGAAGGGTGGTGGTTAGGATAGAGGTGGTGCCCAGCATGGAAGGATAGGTGGTAGGGATGGCAGTTAGACAAAAGGTGGTCATCATTAGTTTTATGCAATACTTGGAAGACCAGAGGCAGAGGCCTCGGATGTTGTGATCACAAGTACGGTTTTCATATGTCGTCGACCAGGTTATGCTTTATTTGATCCTGGATCCACTTGCTCGTATATTTTTGCCTACTATTTTCCTTGCTTGGGGTTGACTAGTGATTCATTATCTGTACATGTATCTTTGTCGACCCTAATAGGAGACTCTTTAGTAGTGGATTGGATTTTGAGATCCTGTATGATTTCTATTGGAGATATTGATACTTGGGGTGATTTGATGATTCTTGATATGTTAGACTTTGATGTCATTCTGGGAATGGACTGGCTATCCCCTCATCATGCGGTTTTGGATTGTTATGCCAAGACCATTACCATAGCCGTGGCTGGTGCATCCCCAATTTTATGGTAGGTTTTTATCAATCGTGCACCATTCTGGATCATCTCTTGTCTTCGAGCTAAAAAGTTGATTTCACGCGGGTGTTTGTCTTATCTGGCATATGTTCGAGATGCTAGTGCCGACCCTCCTTTCCCTGAGTCAGTTCCTGTAGTTAGAGATTTCCTAGATGTGTTCCCTACCAACCTGCTAGGCCTTCCACCTGAGAGGGATATTGATTTTGCGATTGAGTTAGAGTCGGGCACCATGACCATTTCCATTCTCCTTATCGTATGGCTCCAGCTGAGTTGAGGGAGTTTACGTAGAAAATCCAGGGCTTGTTAGCCAAGGCTTTCATTAGGTCGAGTGTATCGCCTTCGGGTGCTCCTATTCTATTTATGAAAAAGAAGGATGGGTCAATATGGATGTGTATTGAATATCGACATCTGAATAGGGTGACTGTGAGAAATGGGTATCCGATGCCACACATAGATGATTTGTTTGATCTGCTTCAGGGTTCAACCATGTTTTTAAAGATAGATATGAGATCAGACTACCACCAGTTGAGAGTTAGGGTGGAGGAAATCCCTAATACATCATTCAAGACACGTTATGGCCACTATGAGTTCCTGGTGATGTCTTTTGGGTTGACTTATGCCCCCGCAACTTTTATAAACTTGATGCACAAGGTGCTTGGCCCATATTTGGACTCATTTGTGATAGATTTCATAGATGACATCTTGGTATACTCGCGGAGTAGAGATGAATATGAGCAACACTTGAGGATTATACTCCAGACTTTGAGAGATCATCGGCTTTATGCCAAGTCTTCAAAGTGCAAGTTTTGGCTTGAGTTAATTGCATTCTTAGAGAACGTGGCGTCTAAGGATGGGATTAGAGTGGACCCGGGGAAGACTTCAGTTGTGCGTGATTGGTCTAGAGCTACTACTCCTACTGAGGTTCACAACTTTGTTGGGTTAGCCGGGTACGACAGACGGTTCGTTGAGAGATTTTCTTCCATAGCAGCACCCTTGACTATGTTGACTAGGAAGGATATTCCATTTTAGTGGTCACATAAGTGCAAGGATAGCTTCCAGAGGCTTAAGGCCTTGTTGACTTCAGCTCCTGCATTGACCTTACCGATTGAGAGTAAGAGTTTCTCCTTGTATTTTGATGCTTCTGGGGTTGGTCTTGGTTGTGTGTTGATGCAGTAGGGTTGAGTGATAACATATACGTTGAGGCAGCTGAAGGTTCACAAGTGCAACTACCGCACTAATGACTTAGAGTTGGCGGTGGTAGTCTTCGCACTTAAGATTTGGAGGCACTGCCTATATGAAGTTCACTATGAGATCTTTACCGATCACCATAGTCTTCAGTATATCACAAGTCAGCAAGAGATGAACTCGAGGCAGAGGAGATGGGTCGAGTTACTGAAGATTATGACTTCACTATTCTGTATCATTCGGGTAGGGAAAACATAGTAGCGGATGCCTTAAGTTGGAAGGCGGTGAGTATGGGTAGCCTAGCTTCTCTTTCAGTTTCAGAGCGACCGTTGGCCATGGACATTCAGTCCTTGGCTAACCATTTGGTTAGGCTTGACTTGTCGGATCCTAGAGGAGTTGTCACCCATGTCGAGGTTCATTTTACCTTGGTTGATTAGATTCAGAGCTGTCAATTTGAGGATCACCGATTATGTGACCTTCATGATCAGGTTATATTGGGTAAGGCCAATCGAGCTACACTAGATTCAGATGGTTTTTAGAGGTTTGATAGATTTCTTGTGTTCCGAGAGTTGGTTATTTAATTTAGTTAATTCTGCGTGAGGTACATTGTTTTAGATATTTCATCCATCCTGGTACGGCTAAGATGCATAGAGATTTGAGATAGCTTTACTGGTTGAGTGTTATAAATCGAGGCATAGTAAGATTTGTATCTCGATGCTTGAACTATCAGCAGATGAAGTTGGAGCATATGAGACCTGGTGGTTTATTGTAGCGACTTCCCATTCCTGAGTGGAAGTGGGAAGGGATTACTATGGACTTCTTAGTTGGGTTGCCACGTACCTCTAGGAGTTTCGATTCTATTTGGGTGATTGTTGATCGGCTGACTAAGTCAGCACACTTCTTGCCGATTCAGACTACTTACAGTGCAGAGAGGTTAGCTCAGATTTATCTTCATGAGATTGTTCGGTTGCATGGGGTCCCAACTTCTGTCATTTCAGACCGCAACACTCAGTTCATATCTCAGTTTTGGGAGGGCTATTCAGTGAGATTTTGGTACAGGGGCTCAGATTAGTACTGCCTTCCACCCTCAGACAGATGGCCGGTCCGAGAGGACTATTCAGGTCTTAGAGGACATGCTTTGGGCCTGTGTTCTTGACTTTGGAGGCTTTTGGGATCAGTTTCTGCCTTTGGCCGAGTTTGCTTATAATAATAGTATTCATTCTAGCATTGGAATGGCACCTTTTAAGGCATGGTATGGTACGCGTTGCAGATCACTGGTTGGTTGGTTCGATGGTTTGGAGTCTAGGCCACATACTATAGATTTACTTCAGGATTGCTTAGACCGAGTACGAGTGATTCAAGACAGACTTCGGGCAGCTCAGAGCAGGCAAAAGAGTTATGCTGATCGTAGACTTCGTGCCTTGGAGTTCAGTGTTGGTAACTTGGTGTTTTTGCATATTTCTCCCATGAAGAGCATGATGAAATTTGGTAGGCAAGGCAAGCTTAACCCTAGGTACATTGGGCCATTTGATATTCTTCAAAGAGTTGGTAGTGTTGCCTATCAATTAGCTTTGCCTCCGATGTTTTCTGCTATGCACCCGGTTTTCCATGTATCGATGCTACGATGGTATGTTCCAGATGAGTCTCATATGTTGTAATGGGATTCAATTCAGTTGGATGACAGGTTGACTTTTGTTGAGGAGTCGATTGCTATTTTGGCCAGAGATGTCAGGAGGTTGAGATCTTGGAAGATTCCAATTGTGAAAGTTTAGTGGAGGCACCATTCGGTTGAGGAGGCTACCTGGGAGACCGAGAGGGAGATGCGGGCTCAGTACCCGCAACTGTTTGAGCCTTCAGGTACTTCCTTATCCTTGACTTTCGAGGACGAAAGTTCTTTTAAGTAGTGGATGATGTAATGAGTCTTCTAGTCATTCTCGCATTTATGTTGTCCTTGTAGTGTTAGAGCTTGCCTGTAGTGGCCCCACGCCATTTATGGCTTGCTGGGACCAGTGGTTCGGCACCCTGGCCGTTCGTGTGATCTTTATCACCGTTTTCCTATTTTAGAGCTGAGTCTTAAGAGTTGAGTTATCGAAATCGCGCGATAGTGATTTGCGATCGTATGACCTCAACTGACCTTGTGGGAAGGTCGATCCTTATTGGAGGTCTTGTAATATTTTTGAGGATAGGGTGTTTCCGTTTGATGTAAGTTTTATTTTTATTGCCTTCCTAAAATATCTTAAATATTTATGAAAAATACTTTTGTTACGATATATTTGTGTATGTCTCTATTTTATAAGAGTTTTATTAATTATTAATATTTTAACAGAGATGGTAATCTTAGTTATGTTGAAAATTATTATAATATAGTAGGTTTTATTTGAAATGATTTTCTATTTATTATGATATATTCAAAAAAAAAATATTTATTTTACTACGAACCTATGCAATACCTGAATATATACGTAGCAGAGTAAAAATTATTAGGGTGTTGCCACCTCCACTTCCACGTGGAAGTGGAGGAAATGGACAGCAACCATTACTTACATGTGGTTGCCTAATGTCAAGACTTAACCATTCCTTTTTATCAATTATATAATGCTTAAGGTGAGCTAATACTTCAAATTGGGATTGTTGAAGTTATTTCTCACTTTCTGTACACTTTCTCTAGGACTATTCTTACAAAATTTAGAAATTCTCTTCATTATTTTCTTACCATAGTGTATGTATTGAAGGTGATGCATATGGTTAGGCATACTTATGCACGTTGGAAAAAAATATACTTAGTAGGAATATATTTTGATATGTTACCTGATCACCGAAGGAAGATAAATTATCTACGTCAAATTATTCAAGTTCGAATTCTAGTTTGATTTTGTTGTGAAGCCTCCGGAGCGGTTCGGGCTTGAACATCGTCATCCTAGCAGCTTTTCATCGGATGATAGGTAGGTTACAACTTAAATCTTTTAGACTCCGCATATATAGGATATAATTGTACTAATTAGCATCCTTGGGTTGGGTTTATTAGCTTGGTACACCCAGACCTTGTCTGCTTCTTCATGTCCGTCTTATTTTTGATCCGATGATTGTCGTATTTGTTATAGTTGATAGTATCACCCTTGTGATCCTGTGTGGCCTTATTTTGACTCTGGAACATAGATGGTGGGTCATTTGGGAATGTCCGTGAGTATCGGACATTGATACCGTTAGTATAGAGCTGGTTATGTTTGTTGTAGAGCGATTTGAGCCTGTGCAGGGCCGATAGGTTGATTGTGAGCCATTGGGCTACTGCTTGTGCTTGACCATGCCATTATCATGCATATAAAAGATTTTTCACATGTTTTACTATGATTTTAGATTCGTGCCTACTATTGATGATTTTCTAAACCTTGCATTGCCTTACAGGCCTATTTTTGATAAAAACAGTTAATAAAGGTTGGAACTGTTTTCATGGGTCTTTATGGGGTAAAAAGGAATTAAAAGGATGATTTTATCACTGTTTTCATACTTATACGAGACTAGGCTGGGCCATAGTGCTAGAATTGATTTCCTACTTATTTAAAATGATACTAGACTCAGCGGACCGAGCAACAGATTGGTTTTACTAATGTTTTAGACCCGATTATATCTGGGCACCCTTGTCGGGATTTTGAGACTTGATTCCCTAATTTAGACCCGGGTAGAACCCGAGCATGCATTTTTGAGGTCTAGTGATTTATATTGATCCGGCTATACTCTAGATGGTTATTTTGAGATTATGAGATTTAGCATGTGGTCTACGAGTACACCTCCATGGACCTTGCCATTCCAGACCAAGAGCTACGGGCTGAGGGTGATCGAAGGAGGGGGTGTATGGTGGAGTTGAGGTACTCGGAGGAATCCCTTCCATGGATCTTGCCTCTATTGGGCCTTTTAGGTACCGGAGGGGGTAACATACGACACTACTATAACTTGATTTCAGCATATCACATCACATCATGCATATTATGTTCGGATCCACCTTTGTTTGTTATTTGCTCAGTGTACGCTTCAGTAGTATGGGATGCCAGAGGGTTTGTTTTCACTTGTATGTGTTCTTCGGGTGTATGGGCACCCGTGGGACTGTAGGTAGACTTTTATTTATTATTATTCTATCGAGATATTGACCCTGATTATGATGTTACTAGCATGACTTGGTTTTAATCTTGTTTTCAAGTGTGTTATCATTATTTTCCTCTCCTTCTTTCCTTTTTACTTGAGGTTACCGGCATACCGCCTTCTCCTTTAACTCTCTTTATGTATTCCTATTGCATGGACCCCAGGTGCGTTCCTTCTTCTTTCACCTGTGTTCTGTGATGTATAGCTCTATTAGCTAGCCTAGCATGATTATTTCTCCATGTAGTCTCTCTGTGTTAGTTTCCATGTGCTTTTTTGTTGTTTCTATGACTACTGCATTCTTTTCTGCTACATTATTGCTTTTATATCTTATATCCGCCAAGTCGGCCTGTGATACCTACTGGGCACCTGTTGCTTTGCAATTGGTGCTCATACTACACTTCTGCATCTTTGGGTGCAGATCCGAGTGTGAGTTCTTGCTGCTAACCATACTACCTCATGCGATGTGTTTTTGGACTATCCGAAACTGAAGGTGAGCTCTTGGCGACCAGGGCTTAGCTTTAGTTCATCCTTTGTGTCATGTACTATTTTTGCTATTCAGAGACAGATATGTATATATTGTTTTGGACCCTTTTTGTACTCTGTTGATGTAGTTTTGGCTCTTATACTATGATACCAAGTTTTGGGTTTGGTTTAGCTTTTGCTTGCACATTGCTGATGCTTATTTCTTTACCTTATTTCTCTTGTTTTCGCTTATATTATGCTTCTTTCATTTGCTTGTCATATAGTAGCCCATTACTAACTGTTCTGGGCTACGGGTATTGGTTCACCTACTGGAGGGTTTTAGGTGCCATCATGACCGAGAAATTAGGTCATGATAGCTTGGTATCAGAGCCTAGGTTCACCGGTATCATCGGTATAAGAGCCAATATCTAGTAGAGTCCTGCGAATCGGGGCAAAGATATCCGTACTCAATCTTCGGGAGGCTACAGTGGCATCTTAGGAAATACTACTCTCTTATTGCTTCTATGTTGTGCGTCTTATCCTTGATGGTTTCCTGAAATCTCACTTATTCTAGTTTATTCTCCCACAAATGGTTTGTACGAGAGCGTCAATATTAGGTGGGGTGAGCCTTTGACTCTAGCACCTCCGACTCTAGCTAAGGGTTAGGGAGATCACAGAGGTAGAGCTAGAGGATGTGCCTGAGCAATGGCACTAGTTAGAGCTCCTAGGGTCAAGGTTGAGCCTGAGTATGAGCTCGAGATTGCTCTAGAGCAATAGCCTGTGAATCGGGGGACAGCCCAGGTACCACCAGTGCCAGTACCAACTTTTGTGATAGCTTTAGCCCCAACGGGGTACAGTTCAGCCAACTGCTCAGCCGATCAACCTATCCGTATAGTGCAGCCACCAGCTAGAGAGGAGTGGTGGTCAGGATAGAGGTGTTGCCCAGCATGGCAAGATAGGTGGTAGGGATGGCGGTCGGTCATAAAGTGGTCATGATCAGTTTTATGCGGTCCCTGGGAGATCCGAGGCAGAGGCCTCGGATGTTGTGATCACAGGTATGATTTCCATATGTCATCGACCAGCTTTTGCTTTATTTGATCCTGGATCTACTTGCTCGTATGTTTCTGCCTACTATTTTCCTTGCTTGGGGTTGACTAGTGAGTCGTTATCTATACCTGTATCTCTGTCGACCCCAGTAGGAGATTCTTTAGTAGTGGATTGGATTGTGAGATCATGTATGATTTCTGTTAGAGATATTGATACTTGGGGTGATTTGATGATTCTTGATATGTTAGACTTTGATTTCATTCTGGGCATGGACTGGTTATCCCCTCATCGTACAATTTTGGATTGTTATGCCAAGACCATTACCATAGCCGTTCTCGGTGCATCCATAGTTGTGTGGTAGGGTTCTGTCAGTCGCGCACCGTCTGGGATCATCTCTTGTCTTCGAGCTAGGAAGTTGATTTCTCGCGGGTGTTTGGCTTATTTAGCATATGTCCGAGATGCTAGTACCAACCCTCCTTCCCCTAAGTCAGTTCCTGTTGTTAAAGATTTCCTAGATGTGTTCCCTACCGACCTGCTAAGCCTTCCACCTGAGAGGGATATTGATTTTTCTATTGAGTTAGATCCGGGCACCAGGCCCATTTCCATTCTCCTTATCGTATGGCTCCAGCTGAGTTGAAGGAGCTTAAGGAGCAACTCCAGGGCTTGTTAGCCATGGGTTTCATTAGGCTGAGTGTATCACCTTGAGGTGCTCCTGTTCTGTTTATGAAGAAGAAGGATGGGTCGATGTGGATGTGTATTGATTATCAGCAGCTGAATAGGGAGACTGTGAGAAATTGGTATCTGATGCCACATATAGATGATTTGTTTGATTAGCTTACGGGTTCAGCCATGTTTTCAAAGATAGATTTGAGATCAGGCTACTACCAGTTGAGAGTTAGGGCGGAGGACATCCCTAAGACAACATTCAGGACATGTTATGGCCACTATGAGTTCCTGGTGATGTCTTTTAGGTTGACTAATGCCCCCCGCAACTTTTATGAACTTGATGCACAGGGTGCTTGGCCTATTTTTGGACTCATTTTTGATAGTTATCATAGATGACATCATGGTATACTGGCAGAGTAGAGATGAGCATGAGCAACACTTGAGGATTATACTCCAGAATTTGAGATATCATTGGCTTTACACCAAGTTCTCAAACTGTAAGTTTTGGCTTGAGTCAATTGCATTCCTAGGGCACGTGGTGTCTAAGGATGGGATTAGAGTGGACCCGAGGAATATTTCAGTTGTGCGTGATTGGCCTAGACCTACTACTCCTACTGAGGTTCGCAGCTTTGTTGGGTTAGCTAAGTACTATAGACGGTTTGTTGAGGGATTTTCTTCCATAGTAGAGCCCTTGACTATGCTGACTAGGAAGGATGTTCCATTTCAGTGGTAGGATCAGTGCGAGGATAGCTTCCAGAAGCTTAAGGCCTTATTGACTTCAGCTCCTGTATTGACTTTGCCGGTTGGTGGTCAGAGTTTCTTCGTGTATTATGATGTTTCTGGGGTTGGTCTTAGTTATGTGTTGATGCAGCAGGGTCGAGTGATAGCATATGCATCGAGGCAGCTGAAGGTTCACGAGCGCCACTACCCCACTCATGACTTAGAGTTGGCAGCGGTAGCCTTCGCACTTAAGATTTGAAGTAACTACCTATATGGAGTTCACTGTGGGATCTTTACTGATCACCATAGTCTTCAGTATATCACAAGTCAGCGAGAGTTGAACTCGAGGCAGAAGAGATGGTTCGAGTTACTGAAGGATTATGACTTCACTATTCTGTATCATCCAGGCAGGGCAAACATGGTAGCGGATGCCTTTAGATGAAAGGAGGTGACTATGGGTAACCTAGCTTCTCTATCAGTTTCAGAGCGACCGTTGGCCTTGGACATTCAGTCATTGGCTAACCATTTAGTTAGGCTTGACTTGTTGGATCCTAGCAGAGTTATCTCAATGTCGAGGTTCGTTCTACCTTGGTTGATCAGATTTGGAGTTGTCAGTTTAAGGATAGGCAATTGTGTGACCTTCGTGATCAGGTTATATGGGGTGAGGCCAACCGAGCTACTCTAGATTCAGATGGTGTTTAGAGGTTTGATAGATGTCTTATGTTCCGAGAGTTGGTGATTTTATTAAGTTGATTCTCCGTGAGGAACATTGTTCTAGATATTCCATCCATCCTGGTGCGACCAAGATGTATTGAGATTTGAGAAAGCTTTACTGGTGGATTGGTATAAAGTGAGGCGTAGTGGGATTTTTATCTCTATGCTTGAACTGTCAGCAGATGAATTTGGAGCATATGAGACCTGGTGGTTTATCGCAGCGACTTCCCATTCTTGAGTGGAAGTGGGAAGGAATTACTATGGACTTCTTAGTTGGGTTGCCACGTACCTCTAGGAGTTTTGATTCTATTTGGGTGATTGTTGATCGGGTGACTAAGTAAGCACACTTCTTGCGGGTTCAGACTAATTACAGTGCAGAGAGGTTACCTCAGATTTATCTTCATGAGATTGTTCGGTTGCATGGGGTCCAACTTCTATCATTTCAGACCGTGACACTCAGTTCACATCTCAGTTTTTAGAGGGCTATTCAGCGAGTTTTGGGTATAGGGGCTCAGCTTAGTACCGCCTTCCACCCTCAGACAATTGGCCATTCTGAGAAGACTATTCAGGTCCTAGAGGACATGCTTCAGGTCTGCGTTCTTGACTTTGGAGGCTCTTGGGATCAGTTTGTGCCTTTGGCCAAGTTTTCTTATAATAATGCTTTCATTCGAGCATTGGAATGAGACCTTTTGAGGTGTTGTATAGTAGGCATTGCAGATCGTCAGTTGGTTGGTTCGATGGTTTGGAGTCTAGGCCACAAAGTATAAATATTTTCAGGATTCCTTAGACCGAGTACGAGTGATCCAGGACAGCCTTTGGGCAGCTCAAAGTAGGTAGAAGAATTATGTTGATCGTAGACTTCATGCCTTGTAGTTCTGTGTTGGTGACTTGGTGTTTCTCCGTGTATCTCCCATGAAGGGCGTGATGAGATTTGGTAGGCGAGGTAAGCTTAGCCCTAGGTACATTTGTCCATTTGAGATTCTTTAGAGAGTTGGTAATGTTTCCTATCAATTAGCTTTGCCTCTGATGTTTACTGCTCTGCACCCGGTTTTTCATGTATCGATGTTGCAATGGTATGTTCCAGATAAGTCTCATGTGTTGCAGTGGAACTCGGTTCAGTTGGATGAGAGGTTGACTTTTGTTGAGGAGCCGATTGCTATTTTGGCCAGAAATGTCAGGAGGTTGAGATATAGGGAGATTCTGGTTGTGAAAGTTTAGTGGAGGAACCGTTCGGTAGAGGAGGCTACCTGGGATACTGAGAGAGAGATGCGAGCTCAGTACCCCCAGTTGTTTGAGACTTCAGGTACTTACTTGTCTTTGACTTTCGAGAAAGAAAGTCTTTTTTAGTAGTGGATGATGTAATGAGTGTTCTGGCCATTCCTACATTTACGCTATTCTTGTAGTGTTAGGGCTTGCCTGTAGCAGCCCAAAGTCAATTATGGCTTGCTAGGATCGGTGGTTCAGCGCCCTAGCCGTTCGTGTGGTCTTTATGGACGTTTCACTATTTTAGAGCTGAGTCTTAAGAGTTGAGTTATCGAAATCGCGCGATAGTGATTTGCGATCGTATGACTTCAACTGACCTTATGGGAAGGTCGATCCTGGTTTGAGGTGTCGTAATATTTTTGAGGATAGGATGCTCCTGTTTGATGTAAGTTTTATTTTTATTGCCTTCCTAAAATATTTTAAATATTAATGAAAATACTTTTGTTACGATATATTTGTGTATGTATCTTTTTTATAAGACTTTTATTAATTATTAATATTTTTATTGAGATAGTAAACTTAGGTACATTAAAAATTATTATTATAATATAGTAAATTTTATTTGAAATAATTTTCTATTTGTTATGATATATTCAAAAAAGAATTATATTTATTTTACTATGATCCTATGCAATACCCAAATATACGGAGCAGAGTAAAAATTGTTAGGGTATTGCCACCTCCACTTCCACGTGGAAGTGGAGGAAATGGACAACAACTATTTCTTACATGTGGTTGCCTAATTTCAAGATTTAACCATTCCTTTTTATCAATCATATAATGCTTAAGGTGAGCTAATACTTCAAATTGGGATTGTTGAAGTTATTTCTCACTTTCTGTACACTTTCTCTAGGCCTTTTCTTACAAAATTTAGAAATTCTGTTCATTATTTTCTTACCATAGTGTATGTCTTGAAGCTGCTGCATATGGTTAGGCATACTTATGCACGTTGGAAAAATAAATATACTTAGTAGGAATATATTTTGATATGTTACCTTATCACCGAAGGAAGATAAATTTTCTACGTCAAATTATTCAAGTTCGAATTCGAGTTTGATTTGTTTGTGGAGCTTCTCAGAGAGGTTAGGGCTTGGACATCATCGTCCTAGCAGCTTATCATTGGAAGACAGGTAGGTTACGGATTAACTCTTTTAGAATCCGCATATATAGGATATAATTGTACTAATTAGCATCCTTGGGTTGGGTTTATTAGCTTTGTACCCCCAGACGTTGTCCGCTACTTCATGTCCGTCTTATTTTTGCTTCGTTGATTGTAGTTTTTGTTATAGTTGATAGTATCACCCTTGTGGTCCTGTGTGGCCTTGTTTTGACTCTGGAACATAGATAGTGGGTTATTTGGGAATTTTCGTGAGTCCAGGACATCGATACTGTTAGTATAGAGCTGGTTATGTTTATTGTAGAGCGATTGGAGCCTGTCCAGGGCTGATAGATTGATTGTGAGCTGTTGGGCTACTGCTTGTGCTTGAGCATGCCATTATCATGCACATAAAAGATTTTTCACATGTTTTACTATAGTTTTAGCTTCGGGCCTACTATTGATGATTTTCTAAACCTTGCATGGCCTTACGAACTCGTTTTCGATAAAAAACAGTTAATAAAGGTTAGAACTGTTTTCATGCATCTTTTTGGGGTAAAAAGGAATTAAAAGGATGTTTTATCACTGTTTTCATACTTATACTAGTCTCGGCTGGGTCGTAGAGCTAGAATTGATTTCTTACTGATATTAAATGATACTAGACTCATCAGACCGAGCAACAAATTAGTTTTACTAATGGTTTAGACCCGGTTATGTCCAAGCACTCTTGTCAGGATTTTGATACTTGATTCTCTGATTTAGACCCGGGTAGAACCCGGGCGTGAATTTTCGAGGTCTGGTGACTTATTTCGATCCAGCTATACTCCGGATGTTTATTTTTAGATTATGAGATTTTGTATATGGTCTACGCGTAGACCTCCATGAACCTTGCAATTCTGGACCAAGAGCTATGGGCCGAGTGTGACCGGAGGAGGGGTGTATGGTGGAGTTAAGGTACTCGGGGGACTCCTTTCCATGGATCCTACCTCTATTGGGCCTTTTAGGTACCGGAGAGGGTAACATACGACACTACTATCTCTAGATTTCAGCATATCATATCATACCATGCATATTGTGTTTGGATCTACCTTTGTTTGCTGTTTTCTCAGTGTACGCTCCGGTAGTATAGGATGCCGGAGGGTTTGTTTTCACTTGTATGTGTTCCTTGGGTGTATGGGCGCCCGTGAGACTGTAGGTAGACTATTATTTATTATTATTCTATCACGATATTGACCCTGATTATAGTGTTACTAGCATGACTTGGTTTTAATCTTGTTTTCAAGTGTGTTATCATTATTTTCCTCTCCTCCTTCCCTTTTTACTTTAGGTTACCGGCATACCGCCTTCTCCTTTAACTCTCTTTATATATTGTTATTGCATGGACCCCAGGTGCATTCCTTCTTCTTTCACCTATGTTCTGTGATGTATAGCTCTATTAGCTAGCCCAGCATGATTGTTTCTCCATGTAGTCTCTCTATGCTTGCTTCCATGTGCTTGTTCATTATTTCTGTGATTACTTTATTCTTTTTTGCTACATTATTGCTTTTATATCTTACATGTGCCCAGTCAGCCTATGATACCTAATGGGCACCCGTTGCTTTGCAATTGGTACTCATACTACACTTCTGCATCTTTGGATATAGATCAAAGTGTGAGTTCTCGCCGCTAACCAAGTTGCCTCATGCGAGGTGTTTTTGGACTATCCGAGACTAAGGGTGAGCTCTTGGCGACCGAGGCTTAGCTTTAGTTCATCCTTTGTTTCATGTACTCTTTTTGCTATTCAGAGACAGATATGTATTATATTGTTTTGGACCCTTTTTGTATTCTGTTGATGTAGTTTCGGCTCTTATACTATGATACAAGGTTTTGGGTTTGGTTTGGCTTTCGCTTGCGCATTGTTGATGCTTATTTCTTTACCTTATTTCTCTAGTTTTCACTTATATTATGTTTCTTTTGTTTGCTTGTCAGATAGTACCCCATTACTAACTATTTTGGGCTACGGGGATTGATTCACCTACTGGGGTTATAAGTGCTATCATGACCGATAAATCGGGTCGTGACAAGTACCAATCCATATTTTCCGCATGGGTTACTATTCTTTTATATATAACAGCATTTAAGCCTGCCAAATCATCCTTATAGAGAGAAATGAAAAGTCATCCAAATTCACGGAATGAATCATACCTACGTCGACAAACGTAATTTCAAATAGTGAGTCCCTTACAACTCACACCTTCTCAATTAACCATTTAATTCTCTTTAACTCATATTAAGTTCATATTATATCCTAACAACCATCCATTAGATTCATAAAAATTCATATCATATTAGTCTCATCATATCATACTTGCAAGTTCATGAATTCGTATCATCAAGAAACCTTTTGGATGTTGTGGGAATGTTCATACCATTAGGGAGTGTTTTTTTATTTAGTAAGTTTATGAAATGATCCAAACACTCATTTAAACAAAGGAAAAGGAGGTTTTTATAAAAAGAGTTCATATATTGGCATTTCTAAAACAAGTCATCATTTAAAACTCTTAGTTACGTAACATCTCATAAGTAGTCAAAATGTTTTATGATTTCCATAGGGTTCATATTTCACACAAGTTCATATCAAAGAAATCAAGGACATTCGCATAATGGGCTACTTCATGAAGTAGAAACAAGAGTAAACGATAAATATGAATAACATTAATAGATTGAAGAATTTAAAACTCCATAAGGGGATAAGGTTTTAACCCTAGGTCATCACAAGAATGTTCACAAATCAAGTGTATGATAAAACTGAAATATTTCATATCATTGTACAATCTTAGATGCCTTGGAGAAGAAACTAATCTAAGAACTCTTGAAGAGAACCTCTAGCTTTGATCTTACTTGAATACTTGAGTGTTGGAGTTTGGGAGAGGTTGAGAGGGATTTTAATCGATCGAACTGTGTCAGATAGAATGGTTTTAAGATTAGAAGGACGATTTTCAAGAGGTGTAAGGACCTAAATACCTCTCAAAATAAATGGAGTTGGCAAAACATTCTGCATAAAAAGCAATCAAAGAGAAGATCGAAGAGAATGAAACGCACGTAGTGGTTGAGGGGCGTGTCATAGTACTCATAGCACAGACCAGAGGTGTGAAGCGCCCTCCACTATGCCAGGATTCTATTTTGTAATCTTCTTGAAGTTTTATCTTAGGTGCAGTGCAAACCCCAATGCGGTGATCCTCTTCCACAACGCACTAGATATTTGACTTGCCCAAAACTTTCATGTAAGTCCCGGAACTCATCCCAAATGATTTCTATGTGATCTAGCATAAGAAGCTATATGAATGCGGTAAACTTGAGTGGCATTATAATAATCAAGGAAGATCTCCACTTGATCATCTATGCTCTATCTCTATGTTGCCGCAAATCAAGATTTTTTTACATGCATGTATACTTATAATCCTTATTTGTGTTTTCTTATATATTCTAAGCAAATGGTACACTGATAAAGTTTAGCCTTATGAGGGCTTTCTTACACAGCTCGAGTCAATCGTACACTAGAAATGTTTCACTCTGGCATGAGTAGTTTCAAGGTTTTGTAAACCATCAAGGGCTACTAACCTCTCTCAAAAAATTTAGGCTCCCAAAAATAATTATAAACAGTTCTTAAATTATAAAACTCAAATAACAATCTTTCTATAAAATACTCATTAAAATAGTTCAACAATAAATCATTTTTTGCTCAAAATTCTTATTAAAACAATTAAACAAAAAATCCTTTGTTGTTCAAAAAATTTAAAATCAAATCAAGTCTTGCATCAAAGAGAATCCATCATTTATATGTAAAAGAATTCAACGACTCAAAACGTTATAATTTTTTGGTAAAGACATGGAAATACATGGAATGAAACTTAGAAAATAAGGATCTATACTTTGTAATGGAATACCATTCAGAGCATTTTATTTATTTTTTATCAATAATATGAGCTCATTTGCTCCAATCAGAACTCATGTTAACGATATAAACACCTTAACAAAAAACACATGATATGATCTTTGTGAGGGACGACTTTAATAAAAGAATTGTCATTACTCACCTTGATTTTTTCTTTTTTACCACAGTTGTTTGCTCCAACCTGAATGGTTCAACTCACCAAATCAACTTCCACACAATCAATTCAAGAATCAATTATGTAGTCTCATACCTTACTAATTCTATATGTTTCTAAAGTTCATAGTCATTCAAAAAAATTGTAATGATTTCTATGAATGAATTCTATCAATATACGTTCTTAAGAATCATAGTAAAAAGCAGGTTGTAAAGCTTACTTCGATTGAAAATTTCTAAATTTGAAGAGAGAACCTCATTTTTGAGTTCTTATTGATGATCTAGAGATTTTATCTTGTTATAATTCATATAAGGGACTAGTAATCTAACTTGAATTGTGTAACAACTCACCTTGTCAATTAGGAGAATGACCTAGATTATTATTGGGGTTGAGGGGAACGTCTTACACTTGAATTTTGATGCAATTTCTTTTTCCTTGAATTTTTCTCATGTTATAAAGGTCGAGGGATAATTGCTTGGCTTGTGCTCACCGTGTGCAAAAATTGGGCAGCTGTGCATAATGTTTTATGCTTAAGCCTTTGTCTTCTATGCTTCCACTACTGTATTTTGTCACAATCGGGAACTAAAATTCACCTCCCCAATCATTTTCCATGATTCTCAAAACTTTTCCCACGGTTGGCTCGAGGGTGAGGTGATTGATCTGCTATCCTTTAGTAAAAGGCCACAACTTCTTGTATGGATGTCACAATGACGAATGATTTAAAGTGTTCAAACCTATATTCAAAGAGTTTTCATTTGATATATAGCACATAATTTAATTCATTATAAGCTAGGAGATATGATCATTTAAAGTAAGGACATGAGAAACTAAAGTTTGTTTCATCCATCAAGTAATTTTCATTTATTTCAAACTACTTATCCATCCATTGAACATCTCTAGCAATCTTATGCATAAAAATTAAGTGTTATACACCTTTAAAACCCTTAAAAATCCTTGTGCACATTCATATTCAGGCAAAAATACGTATAAAATAGTCATTTTTATCTCACATTTAGTACTTTTATCGTATCTTTGAGTGTTAATTTTATGTATTGTGCTAATATTCATATGCTTTAATATGTAGGAGTGTGTTAAAGTATTTGGAGCGTAAACAAGAGAAAATTAGGCAAGAAGGAACCAAAAAATACCAAGGAAGGATCCACATTGCAAAGCATCGTGTAAGAAACAGAGAATGTCAAAACATATTTGGTCTTCGCGCCACCATTTGCATAAAAAAGGTGGCACAATCCACCCTATATTCTATATGGAGGCAGTGGTGCAAGAGCTACCTGTTTTCATAATCTCGTTTGTTCCTTTTTGCAGTTGTGCATAGTAAGCATGGCGCTAGCCTGTAGCATCCTAGTCTATTTTGGATTGGGTTTTGAAAAGATGAAGGCCTCCTAGACTCTATAAATAGGTCCCTTACACGTATTTTTGAGGGGAATTCTAATTTGGGGCATGGAAAGCCAGGGAAAAGGAGTTCTTATGATTTTATTTCTTTTCTTTATCTTATGTTTTTAATTCTTTGTAAATTCATGAATTCGTATCTTTATATGAGAATTATGAGTAGTTAAACACTTTCAATCTAGGGTATTGATCAAAACATGCTAGTTTTGGTTTGATTCATTCATATCTGTTTATATTTCTCATATTTGAGTTACTTACTTCTTCTTGATTCTAATTAATTGATTATCTGGCCAACTATCAATTACTACTTATGGCTCGTGAATTAAACTTGAAAGAGAGAATTTGCGAGCGTAATAAGGAGAAGTAGAGCTTGTTTGTGAACCTAATAAGAAAGGAGAAAGATTCACTACTAGATAGGAATATACCCTTTAGCCTTGCTTAGTTGATACAAATGAAATATTACATACACTTCACTATCGATCGATAACCATAGAAATATAGGCATTAGAAATAGTTGAGTAGTTTTACAGTTGTGAAAAAATGCTCAATAAGTGACATCAACCTAAAACTAGTAACTTAGAAAAATGAATAAGTGTGAAGATATGAAGACTCAATCGAATTGTCAAACTCAAGACCTTGGATGTTTTCCTTAATTGATTAAAACAAACATTTCCCTAGATTATTACAAATTTTACTATTTTCTTAGATATCAATCTTTGAAATATATATGGTTATAAGGACTCATAAATCCTACTGTATGATCGCGTACACTTGTCTGTGCATTTGGATTTAACAAGTCTTTTGCACCATTATTAGGGAATTGTGAAAGATTGATTTTCTCTTTTGAGTTTTTGTTGAGATATTCAGGTTTCACTTGTTTTTCTTTTTTGTGCATCACATGATAAAGGTTAGTGTACGCCCAATGCTAGGATCAAGGCAGTCCTTGAATTATCTTGATTCAAAAACTTGAATGAACATTGAGAGAGTTGAGACAGACAATTGACAACAACCTTAACCCCTACTCAATCGACAACAAGGAAGCTTGACAAGTTGGCATGGCCAATAATGCATATGAATGGGTCCCTGAGTTGAAATTTAGTAGACCAAGTTTAGAAAATGCACCAAGGTCTATCATCTAGCCTAACATCACAGGGAATTTTGAATTGAAAGAAGGAACAATGCGACTAGTACAAGATACATGCCAGTACCAGAGTAAACCTTATGAAGACCCATATAATCACTTGATGACATTCGTCATGCTGAGTGTCACTCCACAAGCCTAAACTCGAGGCGTGGCTAGCACTTGAAGCCACAAGTGAATCAAGCATACCCTTGGTTTGGAATGCTACTAAAATATATATAGAAGATCTGAATATAAAGTATGAACAAAGCTTTGAAATCAAGTAAAACATACGTTCATAATCTGAGACATAAAGTCAATTGAATTGATAGTTCAATAAATTGTCTAATGAAGCCTCCAAACAACTAAATTGAATAATGCTTATTAGAAAAAAGCCCATGGTCTTCCTTTACTCAAATAAATTAAATTACTAAGCTATTGAATTGAGACATAACTAAGTCCTCTGAATGCGAGGAGGACTAACCAACAAGATAAGGAGGTGAAAACGCCTGGTGACGGATCTGAGTACATGAATCTGTATCATAAAATAATACAGCTCTAAAAGACATTAGTAAATAGAATGTATTGTATCTAAATAGATGAATTAAAGTAACATTTATAACTGATAAAGCTGAATAACTGAATATGAGTATGATATACAATAAAATCATGAAGTAACTGAATATGAGTATAAGCCATTTTGATTACCTAAATCAATGATGTATCTGAAAGACTAAATACAATAAATATGAATATCATAAGCTAAACAACTGCATAAATGAAACTGAGTAACTGAAACTGAATAGTAAATAAGTTGTATGCCATACATGATAAAACTTTTATAAACTAGTAGCCTTGGCCAAGTTTATACTTCCCGAAAATACTAAGTCTTTTGTTGAGGAGTTTTTTATAACTGACATACCATCATTTGAACGCATGATGACCAACCTATGCTTTATTGGGAGACCATCCTAAGCCTTTCAAGAGCATAGAATGAAAACTTATCTGAACTATAGATCCATACTGAGCCCTTATCAATGGCACGATCCTATCCTACGTTGGCATATATTATTTTTGTATCATGTGTTATTTAAACTCATACTCTTCTCGATGTTAAATTATCCTCTCAAACATAATATTTTCTCAAAAAGTAATCTTCTAACATAAGCTTGAAAATCATGTTATGGAGCCTTAGCTCAAAACCATATCATGAAAGTAAAACTGTTGGTGAACCTTAGCTCTAAATTATTTGATATATACTGCTGATGAGCCTTGGATCTAAGTCTTATCAAAATATGCTAGTCTAAGTCTTCAAGATAAAAGACATTTTCTTTTTAAAAAAATATCACTATTTACAAGAGTAAATATAAGGTTTTATAAAGTAGACTTTCAAAATCATAAACTAATTTTTCAGAGAAAACATGGGATAAATTCTATAAAATATAAGATAAACTTCATAAACTTGACATAATTTTATATGATTTGAAATAATCCCATGAGCATGAAATAGGATAAAATCAAGGAATGACTTTAATTTATGGAATTGCTACTATTTTTATGGGGATTCAAATATTCTCATCAAGAGCTGCGAAAACTAAACTTTAATAACTTGATTCAATCCCTAATTTGATTCATGAACAAAATCGAATATTGAAAATATGCTTGTGGGGAAGAACAAGGTTCTCACACAGAGATTAGCCTTACATACCTTGGGAGACAGAAGGAATTGAAAAAAATTGAGAGAATTCCTTCCCTAGAGCCTTGGAGAATTATTTGTGAAACCCTTGGAGTTCTTAAGATAAAAAAGGACTTTGTACAATGTTTTTCTGATTGTTAGTCATATTAGGAGGGGTTTTAAGTTGTGGATGTTAATTTCCTAAAAAGGGTAGGGAAAAATACCCTTAATGAATCAAAGTGGGAAAAATTTCTTGTCTAAATAAGGCTCAACATGCCGCACTACCCATAGCATTGGTTGGATAGTGAGCTTCGACTCCTATAGCGCTGGGAGGTTGATGTCAGTATTTCTGAAGTTTGGTGATAGATGTGGCATGTTGTCTATAGCATTTGCCTTTCAACGCATCACCTTGATATTTCAAATGCCTAGAACTTTTGTCTAAGTTCAAAACTCATTTCAAATAAGTTAAAATCAATCTAGGGCTCATATGACTTGATTTCTAAGCTCTAACAAGCGTACAATGTGACTTAAACATGACATTACATGCGGGGTTTTTATAATATCTCCCTCTTGGGATCATTCATTCTCGAATGAGGGTCATGGTTAGAAGAAAATGTATTAATTGAACTGAACATAGTTATTCTCAACTATTTGGAACTGTTAATCATCAACATGAATTGTACTAACAATAATGTCTTTACAACCAACCACTAAAGAATGCATAAGAATGAGTTGTGAACACAAGAAACTACCGCATGAACCAATGGTATGATCTTATCCTACGTTAGCATACAAAGTTTTCAGTGCATGTGTTATTTAAACCCATACCCTTCTCAGTGTTAAATAATCTTCCCAAAATATACTATTCATTCATAAAGTAATCTTCTAACATAAGCTTGAAAATCATGTTGTGGAGCCTTGGCTCAAAACCATATCATGAAACTATACAGTTGGTGAGCCTTGGCTCTAAATTATCTGAAATATATTATTGGTAAGCCCTGATTGTAAGTCTTATGAAAACATGCTAGTCTAAGTCTTCAAGATAAAAGACATTTTCAATCAAAAACATATCAACATTTACAAAAGTAATTTGTATGTTTTCATGAAGTGGACTTTCAAAATCATAAACTAATTTCTAGAGAAAACATGGGATAACTTCTGTAAAACATAAGATAAACTTCCTAACTTGACACAATTTCATATGATTCAAAATAGACCCATGAGTATAAAATATATAAATCAAGGAATAACTTCAATTTATGGAATTAATACTATATTGATGAGGATTCAAAGATTCTCATCAAGAGATGTGGAAACTAAACTTCAAGAATTTGATTCAAGCCCTAATTTGACTCATGGATGAAATTTAATATTGAAAACATGCTTGTGGTGAAGAACAATATTCCCACACCAAGATTATCGTTACATATCTTGGGAGACAGAAGGAACTGAAGAAAACTGCGAGAATTCCTTCCCTAGATCCTTAGAGAGTTGTTCTTGAAACCTTTGGGGTTCTTAAGAGAGAAGAGGAGTTTGTACAATATTTTTTTAGTGTTAGTCATATTATAAGGGGTTTTAACTCGTGGATGTTGATTTCCTAAAAAGGGTAGGGACAAACACCATTTATGAAATAAAGTGGGAAAAAATTTCTATCTGGATAAGGCTCAATGCGCTACACTGCCCATACTATTGGACGGGCAATGTGCATCACGCCCTGAGCCTACACTCTGGACAAAACACGGTGCTTAGAGTCACAAGTGACCCCAAACTAACCCATGTCATGGTATAATCTAAACAATTTTGAATAATAAAGACTGAGCGGAAGCTAAACTAATGAAATTTATAACTTTAATAAGTTGCTAAAAGTTCTGAAATGATATAATTCTTGAAGATAACTCAATTTGGAATTAGTTGAACTCTAACTCTATGTCTAAAAGCCTCTACTACTGATGAGCTATTGGGACAAGTTCCCAGTTAACTCTAAATATTGAAAATTAAAATAAACTAAGAGAAAAGTGACATAAAGTCCATCATTGGATGATGAGGACTCACCACTAGAAGCTGCTGATCTGGCACTGGATCGTACTAGTCGCGATGCTAGAATTGAGCGCCTGAACCTGCATCATGATAGAATGCAACACAAAGAGTATGTGATCATTATTTTGAATGTACTGAGCATGCGGGATATGCAAACTAAAAAATAACTAAATATTCTAAAATACTAAATATCTTAACAAGTTCAAACTAAATCTGTAGTATAATGGCCCAAAAATCATAAGATGCATAAAATGTGAGATGTAAAAATATTCTGAAAAATCATAGTGAAAAACAGTAAAACTAAATTGAACTGAGGTCTAAGTACCTTTCTACTGAGTCAAAGTCTGTGAGAGAGTCTGTTAACTAACATAAATCAAGTGAGCTAAACATGGAGTCTGATGTATACGCCCCATCGAGAGGACCCAATATACTTTGTCAGGGTATAGAAGCATGACTAGCGTGATCACTAATTAGAGGCTCAACTAAGGGACTAAATAGACCTAAGGTAGAACGTAGTTTTAGGACTTACGATAAAATTGGGGCTCTAATCCAACTTGGTGCTAAGTACTACTCCCAAACTGAATATTGAGAGCTCGTTGAAAATTAAAGTTCTGAAAGCTGGGTCAGAACTTAACAAGTCTAAAAACACTTTTCTGAAAGAGTCGTAGACTGAAAACTGAGTAATTTCTTGCTTAAATCTGAATGCTAACAATCTAGGCTAAATTGTGAAGAAACACTAATTTAAGTGAAAATACTACAAGTTTAGGCTAAGTTCTTGTCTTCTCAGATTATTGTAAAAATTCATGCAAGTTATTGAAACTAAGGTATAAATCATTAAAACAGGATATAAATCATGTATAAGCATAAGGACTGAATTCTATCAAAATCTGCATAATAGGGTAAGAACCTTATTTTCATAAAACCATGAAAATCAGACATAAGGGTGAACTAAACACTTAATGAATACCCACATACCTGGTAGTTGAAGAATCTTGGAGTAGAATTTGAAACTTTGGAGAAGAAGCCCTAGGTCTGTAGCTTGGGAGAGAACTTTTCTTTCTTTTCTGAAGTTTAAGTCATCAAAATGAGGGGAGAATCGACTAATTCTGACTAAAACCTCTTTATAATTAGCTTAAAATGACTTAGTTTAGTATTTAAAAGAGTGGGAAATGACCAGAATACCCCTAACTTAAGAGTTAAAAAGCTGCAAAAAATCCCATCAGATGTGTTGTCCCACAGCTTGTAGGACCTACCATGGCTTGTGGTGTTGTCCATCGAGTTAGGGGTGGGTCAAGCAACCCTCTAGACCAATCCCATGATTGAGGCCCATGCCTCCTGGGTCCTACCACATCTCGTTGCCTCTACTGTTAGGCTAAAAGAGATTGGGTGATCCTCTAGACCATTCCCACGATAGCCCATACAGCTCGTGGGCCAGCCCGTAGAGTGTTGTCCATTAGAACATCTTTCCATGGCTAGGATCATGGCTCGTGGGACCTCCCAAAGCCCGTGGCTCTGCATGTGGGGCTGAGTTTTTGCAGAAGATCAGTCTAAATGATGGTTTAAATTCTGAGGTATTACAACATCTTTTATATGGGAGTATTCATCCTCGAATGAAGACTAACTAAGCTGAGATAGTAGGGAAGGAGCTGCAATCCTACCAAACTAAATTCTATGGCTGAAATACTGATAAAAATACTGATTTCTAACTGAAATGTAACTAAACTAAAGTCGTGAGACATGAATGTATACTAGGGGAATGAGAACAACTGATGGCAAATACTAAGAAGGGAACTATTACCTCAAGCTAGAATTGAACTGGAAGTAAAGAGGTGAAGGTACTTGGTCATCATAGCTTCTTCTGCTTCCCAAGTAGCTCCCTCATCTGACTGGTTCCTCCAAAGGACTTTTACTAAAGCGACTTCCTTGTTCCTCAACTACAAACCTGATGGTCAAGAATCTCAACTAGGATCTCTTCGTAAGAGAGACTGTCCTTCACACCCATACTCTCTAATGACACAACTAAGGCTGGATCACCAATGCACTTCTTTAACAAGGATACATGAAAGACTGAGTGCACCGATGCTAACTCTGCGGGCAAGTCTAACTCATAAGTCACTTTGCCAACTCTTCTAGGAATCCTGTAGGGACCTACATATCGGGGACTAAGCTTGCCCTTTCTTAACAAATCTCATGACTCCCTTCATAGGTGAAACCTTTAGAAATTCCCAATCATCAACTTCAAACTCTAAGTCTTTTCTTCTCACATCTGCATAGGATTCTGATAACTCTGAGTAGCCTTCAATCTCTCTCTAATGAGATGAACCTTTTCCTTAGTCTCATGATGTAACGACTTGCTCAATTATTATTAAAAGGACACCTTGTTTTGAGTTACAAGAACTATTGATTTAATTTGGGGTGACACGATAAAAAAATTCAGAATTCAAAGTTTGTATGGACTGATGTCATCTCGCTATAGCAGGATTTTTACCGCTTTAGAACCATCACTATAGCAGTTGACAAGCCACAATAGTAGGTTGATGGAACCAATAACCCAAAACATGGGTTTCATTTTTCTAACTTCTCTTCTTCAGTTTCAAAAAGAATGAGGGTTGCTCCAAAAAAAAAACCTAGGGTGCCTCTTAGCCTGGTGGCAATAGAGAGGAGGGATTTTTTCTTAGATGGGGTATAACCCATGGATTCCAAAGCAAGTTCTCATCATAATTTACCTCCACAGAGCAAGAAGTCTGTGTTCAGACTTCTGCAGTAGCTGCTTGACATCTAGGTAGGCTAGGTTTAATTGAGTAGTTTAGACCTGTTTTTAAATGCATTATGTGTTGAATATTAACAGGAGATTTCATGCTTAAGCCTTCGAGCACGGAGTTTAGATGGCTAAAACATATTGATTATTGTTATTTAGGGTGGGAAATTATTGTAGTAGGTAATATTGACCCTATGACTGACGGTGGGTGTTTATATTATTCTTGTTAATATTTGGGTTATCGGATTTTAGGGCGGGTTCATGGCACCGATAATGATTAAGTGTAAAGGGATTGCTAGGTCATAGCAGATTCTCGGGCTTTGTATGAATGAGAGAAATAGGATGAACAAGGAAGGTACTGAATTTGTGGTATTAGGGATGGGATTTCCTGGGGATGGATGTATACTCCTAAACAAGTCGAGTATTGAGATTTATATATTATGTTTTAATTTATTAGGTAGGGGTTAGTCTTTGGACATGTCATCAATGTCGAAATAATGAACCAGGTCGGTTTGTAGTAGGTGATGGTTGTTGAATCCAATTTTGTGATATGCGCATTATAATTGTTTCTTTAGTATTCTTGCACCATATATATTCTGGAAAAAAGGAGTAAGCGTTAGAGATGTCTTAATTGCCAATTACATGTAATGAACTATTTTATATACATGTTGGTTTTTACAAGTGTGGTATGTATTCATTGTGATTGTAATTGCTATGATGTCTGTGATTATTCGTTTGGCTTGAGTACCACTCTTAGTGTAGATTATCGATTGTCTTGGGTGCTGATAAGTCGGTAATCTACCAACTTATTGAGCCTTTACTCATGAATTATTATTATATTTTGATAAGATTTAGAGGTTCTTATGGCCTTTATTGATATCTATGCAGGTACTTGTGATCAAAGATAGAAAACAAGAAAATGGACCCAAAAAAATCCAAAAAAGGAGTGAAGTGTGAAGTGATCAAACAAGACGAAGATTTTGCTGAGCAATGCGGCGCCCGTGAGACACGCACTTGCCTTGGTGCGGAATGCACCTTCTACCATATGGAGATGAAAGTTAACTGAAGAGTTTGCTAAGGGGTGTGTTCGCTATGCAACGCACATAATGCCTGGTGGTAACCGCACCCCACTTCACATGAAGCTCCCAATTTGCCTGAGTCATTGGACCATTGAAGAAGGGTGTGCGATGCACACATGATGATGTGTGAACAGTACATCGCGCTACACACCACCTGAAGGGAATTTTTGTCCAAATTTAAATGACATTTTGGGAATGTTTATACACCCATTTTACGCAAAATTGTAAATAGTTCTAATAGTTCTTAAGAGTTTTGAACAATTCTTAGCTTTGTGGAAAAAAATTCCCTTCTAAGAACAAGAAGATGGTTTCTCCAAATTCCTTCTTCCCACTACTTAGAACAACCATTTGTGTACAAACTGAGCTTGGATACTGAGAAATTTAGCTTGAATGGAAGGGAATTTAATTACCCACTTGGTATATCTCTTTCCTAAAGCATGAGTAGCTAAATCTCTTGTCTAGGGATGTGTTGATGATGTGTACTTGATAAATGAGTGTGGGTGTTATTAATTCTTATTTATAATTGCTTAATTAACATGGGTCTAGTGATTTCACCATATTTTAACTCTAAAATTAGTGGTTGCAAATATTGATTTTCCTTACTTGGTTATGTTCTTGATTTAAAGAGAAAATCATAACTTTGTATGTGGAATTGCTAGTAGGAACTTGGGCTTCCATTTAGATTGAGGCTAGAAATAGCTCAAGTCGACGGAATCATCCATTTAAGGGTCTAAGCTAGAAATAGTGTGACCTCCCTAAGCATTAGCTTGGTTGTTTATTGCTTAATCAATAGTGCTTGATTTAAGACTGTTGAATATATAGTTTTTGATCGAGAGATGAATAACCATAAGTAAAACCAAAGTTACCCATGTCGTTTAGCATGAATTTACATGAATATGCATTCACCCTTTCCCATGTTCGAGTCCTATTTGACACACATCCCTAGTTGTTCTCTCTTATTGTCTAAACCAATTTTTACTTATTGCTTTGTTTGGAATTTGAATTGTGAAAGATTCCCAATTCCCCCCTTTTTACATTATTGTTGTTGATCAATCTACTCTTGTGTGAAGTCTGTTCTACAATCACCTAGGCTAATCTCTAAATTCCCTGAGGGATCAACCCTGACACCTATTAGGTACTATAAATGTGTTTTGCTCTAAGGATCGCTGATATCTCCTTTTAGGAGAGTACATTTGAGTGTTATAAAAAATGGCATCATTGTCGGGGAATTAAGTTGATTAGCCTTTTTGATTTTGAGATTGAAATCACTTTGTAGAGTGTTTGTTCTTTTATTTTGTTTGTTGTTTTTACTTATTGTGTAGGTGGCCCATGAGTCAAGTGGGCGATAACAAAAGTGTCAACATAAGTCTTGACGGGTTTATAAACGAGGCCAATGAACCCGTACCTAAAGTGAGAGTAGGTACAATCCGCCTACCCTCAATGGTTGGAAATGTGGTGTTCCATGTTACGAGCACAATGCTCCATTTGATCTAAATGAAGGGTATGTTTCAAGGAGGAGCCCGCGAAGATGACAAGAAGCACATCCATAAGTTTGTGGAGATATGTCATCCATTCATATTCCAAAATGTCTCTCAAGAATCCGTTTGACTTCACCTATTCCCCTTCTCTCTAACGAAGGAAGCCACGGCTTGGTTGGAGGAATTGCCAGATGGGTCAATCACCTCTTAGGCCGAGTTGGTAAATACTTTCACTACTAGATTCTTCCCTCCATCATGGATGATGCAGTTGAGGGATGAAATTACCACCTTCCGCCAACTTCCCAATAAGCCCTTGCATGAGGTATGGGTGAGATTCAAGAAGAAGCTTGTGTTGTGTCCTAACCATGGATTACCGGATAATTTATTGCTACAAAGCTTCTTTAGATCCTTGAATTCGATGAATAATTTTGTCACCAACAATCTTGTAGGTGGTACTTTCATGGATCTATAATTTCCTCTTACCTCGACCTTTCTAGAGAGAATGACCAAGACTAACCAAGCTTGGCAAATAAGGGAGCCTGGCATTCCTACATCAGGAGTTACCACATCCATCTTAACAAATAAGATGAGAAGCAAGGATAAATATAAGGATGAGACCACGGCGAAAATGATGACACAAAATGACCACTTGGCAAAGCATATGATGGGGGATGGTGGTGGTAAGACTGTGAATGTTGTAAGTACACCAGAGATCAAGGCTAGTGATGATGAGCTTATAACCATCATAGATGGTAAAATTTTCTATGTAACGGCGAGTTCTCATCCCGGGTATTATCGCTTGAGGGATGAGAATCAAGGTTGGAATAGGGACAAGGAACGAGATGGGAATTAGAGAGATCGTGACAAAGATGGTGATAGATTCAATCACCAAATCTCAAACCCGTATGTGCCTCCAAACAAATCAGATTCCTTATACCAACCCACCACAAGCAATCTCGGTCATTGGAAGATAGAGGACATGTTGTCCTTGGTTTTGAAGAAAGTGGACTCAATGAATACTAGGGTTGGTGAGCTTAAAAGTGAAGTTTCAATACTTTATCAAACTGTGAGCTCTCATTTGGCTTCAATCAAGAATCTTGAGGTCCAAATGAATCAGCTATCCACTCAAATGAACCCAAGGATGAAGGGAACACTTCCTAGTGACACCACGGCCAATCCTAGAAATGATGCTCATGTCATGTCCATTGTCATTAGGAGTAGGAGAACAAGTGGTGTAGTAAGAGAGACCATTATGGAGCCAGTTGTTATAGCAAAGAAACCTATTAATTAATCCATTGAGAAGCCGTGTAACAAAGAATATATGGAACTAGAAGTTGGGGTGAATCTTGGTGCACCCAATATTCGGTGAATGTTGATGCTGATGATGAGATGGAGGGGGCTGAATCTCCTCCCTAAGTTGCTATTAATGTTGAGGAGGACCCTCCTCTTGTGCAAAGTGTGCCTACCACACTACCCGTGGGACCTCCTTCGTACCCTCAAAGGCTCAACAAAAAGAAGGAAGATCATGAATTCAGCAAGTTTGTTGACATGTTTAGCAAGCTCTCGATAAATATTCCTTTAGTTGAAGCCTTAATGCAAATGTCGGCGTACTCAAAGTTTATGAAAGAGTTTCTTAAAAAGAAGAAGGTTGTCAATATAGGAACCATTGAGATATCACATAGTTGTAGCATTGTGATGTCAAGAAATATTGTTACAAAGCAAGATGATCCCGGTGCATTCACCATACCATGTACTATTGTGCTCTTTGTGTTCCGTAAAACATTGTGTGATCTAGAAGCGAGCATCAATCTAATGCCCCTAGCTATCTTCAACAAGTTAGGATTGGTTACACCCAAACCTACATCTATGAGACTACTTATGGCTGATCGGTCCATTAAATGCCCAATAGGAATACTCTTTGATGTGTTGGTAAAGGTTGACAAGTTCATTCTTCTGGCAGACTTCGTGATCTTGGATTTTGAAGTAGATGTTCAGGTGCCCATCATTTTGGGGAGACCATTATTAACCACAGGGAGAGCCATCGTAGATGTTGAACTCGGTGAACTTAAATTCCGAGTGGGAAATAAAGCAGTGACATTCAATGTATGCCAACCCACAAGACCTCCAATTTACTTGAGGGGTAATCTCGGTGATTGATGTTGAGGGCAAGGTTGATTATGCCCTTGAGGAGTGTGAGATGGGAAAGATGCCCAAGATTGAAGATTTGTCAAGTCGTCAACACATTAATGTTTTGAGGACGTTGAAAGAATAATTCTCCTTCTTGGGATGAGGCCACGCCAAGCGGATTGGTATGCTATCCGACAACGACTAAGGTTGAGGTACTATCGTCAAGCTACGATGTAAAATCATGCGCTTTTTTAGAGGCAACCCAAGTGTTTTTACTTTATTTTTGGTTATCTTTTGTTGTTTTTGGTTTGTTTTAGGAATGCAAGAAGCAGAGGAATGAACAAGTGGAAAAACAGGGCAAAAAGGAGGCGTGCGTAGGACCGTGTAGTTCGCACAAGCCATTGTGCACGTTGCACAGCCCAAACGCCAAACTAGAAAGCTGGGAAGAAAAATAGAAATTAGAGGTGATGTGCATTGGGCTGTGCGGTTCGCACGAGCCCTAGTGCGCGTCGCACCTCCATTGCATGCTGAAGCAGAAGTCTGGGGCAAATTCAGGGCATGAAAAGGTGAGGTGCGAAATGATATGTTGTCCCCATAAGGGCTTGTACGAACTGCATATCACGGTGCACCAAGGTAAATTTCAAATTTCAATTGACCTAACTGACCCGGAGAGTAACCCGGCTCAATTTTCTTCTTTTTTTCCTTTATATTCGGCCACCCTTCTCCTTTTTTCCACATTATCTCCTACAACTTCTTAAATTCTCTCCCAAAACCTCCCACAAATCCCTCAAACTTCTCCAAAATCTTCTCCTCCTCTCACCCAAACTTCTCCACTGCTTCACCACCAATCTCTGCCATTGGTTCTCTAGGGGAAATATTGGTCACCATTGTTGCTCTCCAAAAGCTCTAATTTTTGCTTTTACTTATTCAATCTTCACTTGTGGTAAGTTCTCTGACATTAAATACATATTTTTATGTTGATCATGAACTCATATTGTGAAGTATGCTTGTTATAATTGCCATGTTGATTTTGAGTAAGATCCGAAAGTTTTGAGTCCCCAATTTTGAATTGTGTTATGGATTTTGCTTAGGATCAACTTGGTATAACTTGATAATGTGATAATTCATGTTGATTGTAGTAGTTTTTAGCCTTGAAATTCTGTGTTCGGGGTGAAGTCTGAGTAACCCACTTGTTATTGATGCATGATTTGACCCTATGATAGATTGGGTGACGTCATTCTTAAGGGCAAATAGTCGTTTTTCATAAGTTTTGGTTAACAATTATTGTGTGAGACTGAAATTTGCTACAATTGTTGTACCCATGATCTTTGTTGAATATCTTGTTGGGTATATGAGCTTGTGCGATGAGGTAAAATTTATTGAACTTAGTGCCTAATTGTTACAATTGAAGGCTTAATGTTCTCAATGATAGACGGGATAACATCCTTCTTAAGGTAAATCGTTGAGTTCTTCTTTTGTTTTGATTGGTGATAATGAAATCTGGGGAAGTTTAAGTACCCGGATAAATTATGGTCATGTTTTGTTTTGCCCTAAAATATTTAAAAGTTGTTGGTTTACTGCTTGGTGCCAAGTGCTTTATGCAAATCTTGCTCCACGAATCACATGTGTAATTCACAAGAACACAAGGAACCAAAAAATCCAATTGTGCTCCTGTGCATTTTGCATGAGGTGCATGGATCTTGATGTGCTAAATGCACAAGGCAACGCACCTGCTAAAAATTTGGTTCCAGCTTACTGTTTTGAGGTGGAACACGTATTTTGGTGCATGCAAACTGCACAAATCATCGCACCTCAGTGGAAACTATGTTGAAGGTTCTGGTAGCTAATGTGTCGTCATGTGCGACGCGCAAAATGGCTTGTGCGTTTCACACATAGATCGCATGAGCTGTCAAATACCTCCTTCATTTTTCTACTCCTTTGCATTCCGCTCTTTTTAGTTTGTTAACTTCTTTTTGATCTTTTTCTTTAACATATTGCAAAAATACAAAAAGATTTTGCCTTTTTTTTAGACTCAGAATCTCCATGTGCAGAATATGTCTTCTAGAAGGGGCAACATCGAGAGGAGTTCCAGAAGGCCAACAACTCCCTCCTCCTCCAATCTAACCTTAAAGGGAAAGAAGAAAGCCACAACATCTTCTCGTGCCCAAATTTCAAAGGAGGAGAGGATTCGGTTTGGGTTGGAAGGTATGAGGGCCATCTATGATCATGATAGTGGCAGGTCCTTCAACACAGAGCAGAGTTTCAATCTGGATGCAGTGGGGGATAACTTTCCCAACATCCTCAAGTAGTTTGCCAGACAACAGTGTCAATCATTTCAGGAGATTCCCGGGATATACTACAGGGAGATAGTCCAGGAGTTCTTTGCCTCATATAAAGCCACACAAGATGCTAAGGGCTATAAGGGTAGGCCAAAAACTTTCCCTTCTTTAGAATCAATAATTGTTCGAGGTAAAGAGGTCTGTGTCACTCCTGTTGCTATCAATGTTGTCTACTAGGACAACCCCATTAAGCCTGCACCTAAACTTATGGCCAAGCTGACAGTCAAACAAAAACCTCTTGAGTGGGCTGATCCTATTATTGCTCCTGACACACCTCTTTGGGCCACTTTAAGGGGAGACATACTGCGACTGTCCCTGTACTTTGATGCCCGCCTTTGGTATGACTTCATTCACTCTCACTTTATGCCTTCTCAGAATGACCAAAAGGTCACCCATGATGGGGCCATCCTGATAGCCTCAATCATGGTTGGGGACCATGTTAACTTTGGTGAGATAGTGGCCTTGGTGATCAAGAGGAAAGCTTGTAGGGGTAGTGATGCATTCCCGTTTCCTGTGTTAATTAGCAAACTGTGTGCAAATGCGGGTGTCCCTTTATTCAGCTATGATACTCCTACTCTCGCCACTGGTGTGTATGACCTTGACAAGAAAACTGACAGAGATGCCTTCCATTTCAAAAGGCGCAGTGTTGAGACAGTGGTGGAGGTTGAGGTTGATGACTCAGATGCTGAAGCAAATGCTTCCTCTGCTTTTAAGGCTGCTTTAGAAGCATACACACCCACAATTGCTGCACCCAGAGGACTTTGACCAAAAGTGGCCTCCAAGATATGGTGGACAAAACCTATGATCATGAGAGGCAGCTGAATTAATTAACTACTAAGTTTCCTGGTATAATACACAGAGCTGTCAAGAATGCCATGAAAGGGGTTATGGAAAGTATTACCAAACTCTAAAAAAGGGTGGACATTGTTGAGGGTGCAGTGAAGGATCTCAAGAAGGATGTGGCAAAAGTGAAAGGAAAAGCTCCGGTTGAGGAAGTAGATTTGAGGAATTTGCCTCAGCCTCGTCATACTCGTGGGCCTATGGATGACTTGATTACAGCTTATACAGAGGATGAGACTGAGCTTCCTAGTGCTGAGTACGTGCAGCTAGATGATGATGAGAACCCATAGTTCCAACAGACTCTCAGGGACTCCAAAGTGATAGTACACTCCCAAAAGGATGGTGTAGGTCCTAGTGGAAATGCCAAAATTGATGAAGCACCAGTTGATGATGATGAGGCATAAGTCTCCAGGGAGTTGCACCCCTTCTCTCCTTATTTGATCCTAAAGCTTTGGGGGCAATGCTTCTTTTTATGGAGGAGAGGTGGCGTTATTAGATTTTATTGTTAGTTTCCCGTGTTGGGCTTGAGATATTTTATTACCCTTGTTGGGCCTTGTTGAAATTTTTAGTTTCCTTGCTAGATTTGATTTGGCCCTTGTCGGGCATGTTGGATGATTGTGATGGTATTTCCCTTGTTGGGCCTTTTTATTATGTCTTTGAGATTAATTGTGCCCTCACCAGGCTTGATTTTTAATTCTTGGTTGCATGCCGGGTTAGTCTTACACGATTCCATTGTCTTTCTACTCGTGCCTTGCAAATGCGCTAAGAGCCTACGCTAAGGCTTGTTTTTCAAATGATTCATGAGTGCGCAAATTGGTTATCACCTTGTTAATAGTAGTTTAGCAATAAACTTTGAGGGTTTTCTTAATGGCACGGTTCTTTCCTAAGGAGCAAATTTTGGTTTTTATTTTCTTTTTCTTTTACTTTTTATCTTTGTGTCGAACCGGGTTGGTTTTTCTCAATGATAGATTGAAAGGCGACTTTCTTAAGGGAAAATTCCAAGTTTTAGTTTAATTGGAGTCTGTAGTGTGATTGTCTCGAAATGGACCCACCAAAAAAATAATCTTGGCACGATGTTTTTGAAAAAAAAGAAAGGAAAGAGGGAAAATGAAACTTTGAGGAAATCATTCTCTTGTCATGATTTGCACCCTCTCACTTTGGCTTGATCGATTCCCAAACGATTGTGTAATGAACTCAGAATAGCTTGTCAAAAGTCATCTATCCCAATTGATCTTGAGACTAATGAAAGAAGTCTTGTGGTATGATTCCTTGTGTGGTAAGGCTTTACCTTGATTCTTGAGAATGCATGTTGTCTAGAACTTGCCCCGAATATGATTCAAGGCAAAATTTTAAGTGTGATTGAGCTTGAAAAATGATCTTAGGACTTTCTTGAATAGCAACTTCACCCAAATGACTTCCCTCAACATCAATCCTAGTGAACCCCTTTGAGCTTGTGACCGTTCTTTGGCACCTTGTTTCACACCTTAACCTTTTTGGAACCTTTATCTTGGCACATGTCCTCTCTAAGTGCTCGAAAATGAAAAGTAGGACAAAAGCCTAAGTTTGGGGGGAAATAAAAAGACAACAAAGGCAAATGCCTATGTTTGGGGGTGTATGTGATCAATGAGGAGAAGAAAAAGGATGCACTACAAGTGCAAGGTAGCACCTTAAGTTGAATTGTAAATTTCTCCAAAAAGTTCAATCAAATGAGCAAAATGAAAAGAAATAATAGGTTCTACTAAACAAAGGTGATACAAGGAGTTTTGAATGATCATGATTGAAAAGGAGAAGCTTGGGTTGTGTGAGGGAGAAATAAGGTGAAGTCAAAATTCCAAAATGTGAGCGGTGTTCAAAATAATGAGAAAAAGCATTAGGGAGGTGGTTTAGTCACTTGAGCCAAATAAAATCCTCACATTATCCCTAGCCAATATCGTAACCCACAAGTCCTTAGTGATTTAGAGCTCGATCACCCTACATTAGTGGTGATTTACATGAA
This sequence comes from Jaltomata sinuosa, assembly GCA_003996215.1. Taxonomy (NCBI): domain Eukaryota; kingdom Viridiplantae; phylum Streptophyta; class Magnoliopsida; order Solanales; family Solanaceae; genus Jaltomata; species Jaltomata sinuosa. The sequence goes on from QJPP01000259.1 coordinate 210,580, forward strand.
GGGCAATTCATTCCTTACCTTGTGATATCTTTCTTGAGGACAAGCAATAGTACAAGGGTTTTGAATAGTTCAAATCTTTGGTGCCTTGATTGAGTTCTAGATCATAATTCATTCCTTACCTTGTGATATCTTTCTTGAGGACAAGCAATAGTACAAGTTTAGGGGTTTGATAAGTAGGTAATCTACCAACTTATTGAGCCTTTACTCATGAATTAGTGCTATGTTTTGATAAGATTTAGAGGTTCTTATGGCCTTTATTGATGTCTATGCAGACACTTGTGATCAAAGATAGAAAACAAGTAAATGGACCAAAAAAGAGCAAAAAAAGAAGTGAAGTGTGAAGTGATCAAACAGGACGAAGATTCTTCTAAGAGAAGCGGCACCTGTGCAATACACACTTGCCTTGGTGCGGAATACACCTTCTATCGCATGGAGATGAAAGTTAACTGAAGAGTCTACTAAGGGGTGAAGTAGCTATGTGATGCACACAATGCGTGGTGCAAACCGCACCCCACTTTGCATGAAGCTCCCAATTTGCCTAAGTCACTGGACCACTGAAGAAGGGTGTGCAACGCGCACATGATAACGTGTGAATCGCACATCGCGTCGCACACCACTCGAAGGGCATTTTTCTCCAAATTTATGTGACATTTTGGGAATGTTTATAAACCCATTTTAGGCACAATTGTAAATAGTTCTGATAGTTCTGAAGAGTTTTGAACAATTCTTAGCTTTGTGACCAAGTTTTCCCTTCTAAGAACAAGAAGAGAGTTTCTCCAAATTCCTTCTTCCCACTTCTTAGAACCACCATTTGTGTATAAATTGAGCTTGGATATTGAGAAATTTAGCTTGAATGAAAGGGAAATTGAATTACCCACTTGGTATATCTCTTTCCTTAAGCATTAGTAGCTAAACCTCTTGTCTAGAGATGTGTTGACGATGGGTACTTGATAAATAGGTGTGGGTGCTGTTAATTCTTATTTATAATTGCTTAATTGACATGGGTCTAATGATTTCACCATATTTTAACTCTAAAATTGGTGGTTGCAAATATTGATTTTCCTTACTTGGTTATGTTCTTTCTTAAAAGAGGAAATCATAGCATCGGATGTGAAATTGCTAGTAGGAACTTGGTCTTCCATTTAGATTGAGGCTAGAAATATCTCAAGTCGATGGAATCACCCATTTAACAGTCTAAGATGGAAATAGCGTGACCTCCCTAAGCATTAGCTTGGTTGTTTATTGCTTAATCAATAGTGCTTGATTTAATACTGTTGAATATATAGTTGTTGATTGGGAGATGAATAACCATAACTAAAACCAAGGTTAGCAATGTTGTTTAGCATGATATTGCATGAATAAGAAATCACCCTTTCCCATGTTCGAGTCCCATTTGACACACATCCCTAGTCGTCCTCTCTCATTGTCTACACCTTTTTTTACTTATTGATTTGTTTGGAATTCAAATTGTGACAAATACCCGATTCCCCCGTTTTTACATTATTGTTGTTGATCAATCTACTCTCCTGTGAAGTTTGTTCTACAATCACCTAGGCTAAGCTCTAAATTCCCTATGGGATTGACCCCGACACCTGTCAAGTACTATAAAACTGTTTTTCTCTAACAATCGTTGAGACCTCCTTTTAGGAGAGTACATTTGAGTGTTATTAGGTACCACACCTGGTACATGATATTTATTGGTTGGCTCGGGTACCATGACTAGTACAGATTTCATATAGTTGGCTCGGGTACCACACCTTGTACGGGATTGATTGTAATATATGTCTTGGTTCCTTGAGTGAACCAAGCGTGTTTACTATTATTGCTTCTGTATATTGGTTCCACGAGTGAACTAAGCTTGCTTGTTGTGGTGTATTATTACTTGTTGGTCCATGAGTGGTCGGGTTGGTATGTTTGAGTGTTCAGGTGGTAAGTGAACTGAGATTACATATTGGCACCATAGACTATGTCCTAGGGATCCTTTGGGGGGTCCAGGTTGCTTGAAAGGTGTGGCATAATCGGTTGAGTCGGTCAATGGGGTTTGGAACATGTCCTGTAGGGTGATCGAGTCAGGTTGGTAAATGAGAATCTTACAGGTTGTCCATTAAATTGGATAAGGGTGAAGAGTCAGGGTTGTTAACCTAGGATCTTATGTGAGAATGACGAACTTGCTAACAGGGATAGTTAGCAATTTGATTTCAGGATAAAAACTGGTAAGGTATTTCTAGTGTTTGGCAATAAGGGTAGGCTTGGAGAGTCTTAGTGTTATATAGGAGTCAAGTTATGATGAAGATAGAAGGGTGGAATGGCTTTTAATGGTGGAGTTGGCAGCAGAATGAGGTAAGGAGGCTTGGGAAAGAGTGTATAAAGTTCATGGGTACTATACCTGGGTAGTAAGGGTTGTTGTGATGCGCCCAAATTACACCTATAAAAGAAACGCAAGCCGTCGTTGTTCAAATATAGAACCCAACTAAAGGTTGGGGTTGATCCCACAGGGAATATGGTAGGACTAGTGTCGATTAGTGTTTACTCGTGCTTTTAGTCATTTATTTCCCACGGGGGGGGGGGGGGTTAAAGTGACAAGTAACGATTGTAAATAAAATTAAATAAGTAACAATTGCTAATTTCGAGAGTTGTAACCAATGGATTAGATGACTAGGGTAGTGTTCCCCATGAGATCATAACTTAGTAAGGCGTTGTACTTAGTAAACTAGTTTGGTGCTTAGCATGCAGAATCAGTAATTTAGGTTCGCCTAATTCCTTGGTCTGGCAACTAGGTGAATTTCACCACACGCCTTGGTCTGGCCGCGGGTGTATGCTTTACTAACCCTTACCCTGGATCCCAGATTAGCTATTACCAGACAAGTTCCAGCTATTAGATGAGGGTTGGTAGCCTCAAATCTCAGTTGTTAAACAACCCTTTTCCCATCCGTTACCTCCTTGGTCCGGCAAGTAAGGATAAGGCGTCTAACATTGCGCACCGTTAAAAAGCAATCAAAACGAAGGGAAGAACAATACATGCATAAACACCGCCCTAGATTACCTAAGTACTTTGCCTACTTCGTTAATCCTTCATGGTTCCCACAACCCTAGTTGTGGATTTAGCTACTCATGTTCATAAGTAAACAATCAAGACTTATTTGCTTATTCATGATCATATACTTACAATAAGAGTTAAAGAAATTCAGAATCTTGAATGGATGATGATGAAATCAAGAACAATGAACTATGAATGAATTTAACTTCAAAACCAAGATCACAATGTTACGAATAGGTTTCCCATAAAATATCGTGTGTAAAATGTAAAAGAAAACCTAGGAAAAGTATTTATAGACAATGGAAAGCATGTCCTAACAAAACTAGGAAACTGGGCTCGGCAGGGACCACGGGTTGGATAATGATCCATCATTTGGGATGACGGTTCGTGGTCAGCTAGGGTCAACCGTGGTCCTGGCTGGTCAATGACTTCTAGCTTGAAAAGCTACGACTGAATCCACTAGTCGTGCTTTTGAATGACGGCTCATCCTTTGACTCGTGGTTTCGTGACTCACTTTTGTCCCTTCTCTGATTCAGTGACGACGTTTCATAGAGATGGACCGTTCTTTGGAAGTAAGGTCCGTTCTTCAATCCGTGCTTCCTGCCACAACTTTTTCACCTCTGCAGAACCTTTGTCTACGTGTCACAGAATCATTTTGTCCTTTGAAAATATGGACCGTAGACTGAGTCGTCCTTTCCTCCAGACTTAGCACAGCTTCTGAACCTTTATTTATGTGTCACAGAGACGGGTTCGTGCTTTGAAAGTACGGTCCGTCAATGCAGTCGTGCATTTCTTCCAGCCTTGCACCCTTTTTAAAGTTTGGACTACGATTCACAGTGACAGATCCGTCGTTTGAGAGCATGGACCGTCAAGTGAATCGTCTTCACTGTAATATCCCAGTTTCTGCTTAATTTCCAACCTTTGCTCAAGGATCCATTTTGCCTGCACACTTAACCAAAAGCATCAAATCTACAAATAAAATGTTAAAGAACTTACGATAATCCTAAAGTATTAAGCGTCGAAAGTGGCGTATTTCTACGTTACATCAACACCCTCAACTTAAGACTCTTGCTTGTCCTCAAGCGACAACAGAAAAGCATTCTAAAATGATGCATTAGCAAAAGAAAACTAGGAACTACGGCAGTCATATGATTTAGAAATTTAGCTCATAACAAGTATCCCCCCTCCCCTTTCAGTACAAAACCAGTGCATATGTTCCAACTATCAAGACAACACTAGAGGATCCATGGATGACATCACGCTATCAATGGAAGACTTAGCATACACATGTGAGACTCACACTAACAGTTAGCAGTAAAAGTTGCTCTAGTGCCCTCACCACAAAGAAGTCCCACTCACACAGTAACACAGTTGTATTTTAGGTACTGAACTAAGACACTCACACTCACAATAGATTTTCAAGCAATGCATGCACAATATCATAGGCTTGCCCTTATTTTCTATGCCTCGGTTTTCGAACAATTGGGTTAGGATCACTATAGTTCTTTACTCGACTTGTAACGTAGGCTCGGGGATGGGTATGGTAGATATGGGAAATAGTGACTAAGCCCTCCTTGACACTACGCTATATTTGTTCCACTTATTAGGCCAACTCTATTCTTTTTCTCCCTTTTGTCTCTCTTTTTATTTTTCAACAAGTGACGGGTGCGGCTTTTGTTTCAAACTCAATTTCTTCTTTTTTTTCACATTCTCTTTTTCTTTTTCTTTCTTTTCTTTTTTCTTTAATGTACCCGCCGCACCCGATGTTTTTCCTTTTTTTATTACTAATCTCTTCTTTTCATACCCCTACTTTGCACTCGCCTCTACAGTAGCCACCCTCAACTTAGGCGATTTGCATGAGTTAAGGTACACAATGTCCAAGGAGGGACCAGGGCCAAACTAAAGGTTCGTAAACAAAATAGGGAAGGTGATTAGGCTAGCAACAAAATGGGTAAATTTAGGCTCAAAATCGGGGATCAAAAGGGTATTTAAATTATTTGGTCGGTCATTTGGATAAAATGGACTATTTCAAAAAAAGGGCCTATGATCCTTTCCTAACCAACTATCCTACAACCTAGGCAAGACTAACCGGGCAAGTTCTAGATTGGTATACAAGGCAAGAACAAATCAAATTAAGCTCACACACACATGGCACAGAGTCAACCAGTTACATGCTAACATCAGGTTCACACTCTAGCTTAAGCTATTCATCAGATCGATTAAATTATAATGTAATGCACAGATCCATAATGGTTAGTGTATCAAGAACAAATACTATCATGTCACCCAAAAATTTGGAGGGGTCTCCATTTTTCAATCAAAAATCCATTTCCAAAAATCATATCACAGACTGAGCTAAGTTCCTTTTCTTCTTTTACTACATACAACCTATACTAAACGTGCCGGTTCAATAGAAATAAAAATCCTTAGGGTAAGAACACATGAAAGAAAACCCCAAGGATTCGGGTACCTTGTGAGTTCCCTCATGGGTTGCCTCCCATGCAGCTCCTGATTTAACATCGCGGCACGATGCGGGTCTCTCAGCTACTCAGACTTCACCAAGAGACCCATCAAAATAGCAAACACCCAATGCTTCCCACACCCCACAAAAAAGAGATGTGCATTTCCCTCAATCCACTAATAAAATACAAATCAAAGGGGGGTGAGAACATACTTGTGGCGCTTAAGCGCCGGTGTCAGGTGTCACATCCTTCGGGCCCTCAAGATTGGTGCCTGTGGTGCTCACATCAATAGAGGATGCCTCCGCAGTCCTCTCATCAGTAGTAACAACTGCCCGAGCAGCTCCAATATCAACCTCTCCCATATTGGGGTCTAAAGAAGGTACAGTACCACTCCGTGAGCCACCTCAGCCAATGCCATCCACCTCAATCTGATGCTCTGCCAAGGAAGTCTTTGTTACTTTTTCCACTTCTTTTCTTGTTCTCTTCTCGACTCTTTCCGCTTTCTTTTTCTGAGATTTAGGACTAAGTGGGTCATCATCACCTGCAATATTCTTGTCCTTTTGCTTCCTTTTCTTTTCGGGTTTGAGATCCGCAGCCAGCTCTCGAAGGGGGGAGTATGCCAATAGGTTAATAAAATCATCTTCCGCGGTCATAACCTGTGGTAGCTGAATGTCTGGAACCTGCCTCTTCTAGATAGTGTCAATATCTGCCCAGACCTTTGCAAGCCCAGTGAGAATGGCGGTGAGGTCGAGAATGGTCAAGTCCCGCAGCCTGTCATTTACCCTTATCTCAATGGTGTCCAATCTTGCATATAGGCTGTCAATCAATTTCTGGAATGGAACCATAGCATCGGCTATATATCGTCGGATCAACGGCTTTACCAAGTTTGAAACCTCTTTATCTGTTCATCTGCATGGAAGGCCGCTTTGGCGACCTTGCTAAATACCTTGGTGGTGAAGAAGTATGACTGACCCTGCTCACTAGATGGCCCGGACTGAGCTGATGAAGATTGGCCAGGTGTTGTGGTTGATGGTTCAGAAGCTGGTCTATTCTGCTCATCAAATACAACCAACGCATTTGGTGGAAAGTCTCCACTAAGCTCGGGAAAATCAGCTATTGTAGCATAAGCTCTAGCCCGTACCATCGGGTTTGTCGTGTCTCTAATCAGGGCTATGTCCTGAACGCTGGTTGCATGTATGGTCCAGTCGACTCCCATCATCTCGGGCACCTCAGATGCCTGACAAAGCTGAGTAATCAAGCATGGAAAAGGAATGGTGGTGGACGGCCGCAGTGCCCACTCTCTTATCTCTTTCGCAATAATGCGGGCAATAATAATGTCATATCGGGCTATGATCACAACAACCAAGACAACCCGGTCAGGAGTGAGAGTGTTATCTACTCTCGTCGGTACCAACCGGTGTCTGACCACCGACCACCAAAATTTTCTGGCTACACTCAGCGAAGCCTTGCTGATCTCTCCTACATTCTCTGTCAATTAAGCCGGATTGCCGTTTGTGATAAGTGAGGTGATCCACCCATAAGGTATCTTTATTTATCTAACTTGCTCCATACGGGCAACCAGATCTTGCTGGGAGGCTGGTGCCACAAAGTTTGGGCCATAAATTAAGCGCTGAATGGTCCGCTCTGAAATATCAACTTATACTCCCTGAACTTGCACTCTCTCAAGGGTCGACTATAACTTCGGACTTTTGCCCTTTTCATACATATTGGTCAATGTAGCTGCATAGGTGGCATAGAACTCACGGAAGAGCACCGAGTTGTATGGGCCACCCGGCCGACTCATCCACTGAAAACTATAGTGATCATATAGTGCTTTGACGTCGGCCATATCATCCAAACCAGCTGACTAGATCTCAACATCCTCGTGAATGCTCCACCTAGGGTGCCCTTTTTTAGTTAGCGCCAAACCCTCGTGGTAGATACAAGATGTACGCTCGATTGCCCATCCCACTATGTCCCATATTCTAGTGTTTTTACATCTGAAGGAGGGTAGAGATATGGGAACAGCCTCATCAACTCATGGTTCCACAATGGCCGGACCCTCTTCACTGGACTTGCTAGCAGATCCATTATCGCTCGGGCTAGAACTTTCAGAGTCTGAGTCTGACCCCTGATCCTTCTTGCTACCCGAGGCTGAAGTGTCTCCATATTTTTACTCGTTGGACCCACTTTCTTGCGATGCTGAACTAGACTCACCCTCTCCCTCTTCAGACTTGGGAGGAGTGGCCTTTGATTGGACCTTCTCATGTTGTCTCGTGGTCTGGGGTATGGCTTCCGTGTCAGAATCTATAGCATAAACTTCTTTTGAACCACTCTCTTCTGACTCAGAGGCCTCATCTCGGATTTGCCTTCGTTTTCGGATTAGTGCCTCTGAGTCCTTGGTTGGGGTCTTCTTTTGAGGGTTCTTAGGAGGCATAGTACATGTGGGGTAGACGTCATTAGTGCGGAGCACAATCAATACACAAAATAGAAAGAAAATGTTGCAGACACTGTTTTTATTTCAGGGATTACGGCTCAAAAGATGGGCCGTGGTTTGAAACCACGGATCCATCCTGTGAGTCATCTTCCAGTTTTAGACTTTATTATTTTCTTCTTTTTTCTTTTCAGTGACCATGAGTCATTTGACGGGCAATAGTTTAGAACTATGGTCCATCCTATGACTCGTGGTTTATCTTCCGAGCTTATAAGTACACAATGAGTATTACGAGTCAGTCTACGGTCCGTAAAAATGAATTAAGAGTCCGTAGATTGACCCGTAATTTTTGGGCAACCAATTTTTATGATCACAACTCCCTCCTACTTTGTTTTTAGATTATTAAATCAGTTTTCACAACACCAAACTCCCACATTATTTTTTTCAGATACAAATCCATCACACAGTATAATTCTAGGGTTTACAAATTAATGAAGTTCGTTTGTTTACACCAAAACCCTAACCTCTGCTTGATCCTACAAAAGAGAGCAACAAAGAAGCGACAAGAAGAAATTACCCTTGATAATTCAACAGTTCTCTTCGAAGATAAAAAATAGAGTGAGCTTCATGTATGCAATGAGAGGAGAGATCGAAGGTACCAAGTTTGAGAGTTTGAGTTGGATTGGGAGAGAAAGAGGGAGTAATTTGATCTTTTCCTTTTTGAAAATGGCGGTTACCCAAGTTAGAAGAGAAGAAGTAGGTAGCAGCCGGGCAGGGTTTAAGTTTTTTAAAATTTTTGGGCCGACCCAATTGCTTTACTGTACCTGGGACCTACGAGTCAAGATGACGGTCTATAATTTGTACGACGGTCCATTGTTAGACTCGTGGTCTTTAAATGTTGACCTGACCAGCTACCAGGAATGACGGATCAAAGGACGGACCGTGGTTTAGAACCATGGACTGTCTCTGTGACACGTCTTTTATCTTTTAGAGACCTGTTTTCTTCCCAGTGACCACGACTCACAGAAATGCTCCATGCTCTCTAGAGACGGACCATAATCCAAGTCGTGGTCTGTTCTTTAGAGCACTTTCAATGCCACTATAGGAACCAGGATTTGATCGACGGCCCGTCCTTTGGAAGGACAGTCCGTAAACCAATTCTTGATTTCTGGGCATTCCTAAAGTGGTGTACTTCTTCTCCTCTCCTGCACAGAAAGAAAACATTAGTCTTGGGTTGCCTCCCAAGCAGCGCTTGGTTTAACGTCATGGCACGACGCAAGTGTTTTGGCTACTCAGACTTCACCAAAACACTCAACAATCACTAAAATTACCACTAACATAAAGTAAAGTACAATTTCATGGGTTGCCTCCCATGCACCGCCTGATTTAACATCGCGGCACGACGCAGGTTGCTTGATTACTCAGACTTCATCAAGCTCCTTGGGTGGGACAAATTCATCTATACTCCAAGCCTCAATCATTTTGATCTCCTCTACTGTGCCAAAATAAGCCTTGATCTGATGCCCGTTTGCCTTAAACCTTTTTCCCTCATCGTTTTCAAGTTCAATAGCCCCATGAGGAAAAACGTGTAACACCTTGAAGGGTCCAATCCACTTGGACTTCAACTTGCCAGGAAATAAGCGAAGCCTAGAGTTAAAGAGCAGGACCAAGTCAACCGGCTAAAAATCTCTCTTCTCGATCTTTTGGTTGTGATACAACTTTATCCTTTCTTTGTACAGTGCTGAACTCTCATATGCATTCAGGCGGAACTCATCCAATTCATTCAACTGCCCTAGATGCTGGAACGATATCGCATACCAATCTAAGTTCAACTTTTTTAATGCCCATATGGCCTTATGCTCCAACTCAACTGGAAGATGACATGCCTTACCAAACACAAGCTGATATGGTGACATGCCTATGGAGTCTTGTATGCAGTACGGTAGGCCCATAATACATCATCCAGCTTTCGCGACCAATCCTTTCTATTTGCATTGACAGTCTTGGACATGATTGACTTTATCTCTCTAGTGGAAACCTCCACTTACCCACTCGTCTGAGGATGATAAGGGGTTGCAACTCTGTGTTTCACTCCATATTTCTCAAGCAAAGAACAAAACAACTTATTGCAAAAGTGAAAGCCTCCATCACTAATAATGGCCCTTGGCATACCGAACCTGCAGAAAATGTTCTTTTTCAAGAACGTTGTGACACATTTGCCTTCATTACTAGGAAGCGCAACTGCCTCCACCCACTTAGATACATAGTCCACAACTACCAATATATACTGATTCCCATCAGACAACACAAATGGACCCATGAAGCCTATACCCCAAACATCGAATAGCTCAATCACAAGGATGGGATTCATAGGAAGCTCATGCTTCCTTGATATACCACCTTCCCTCTGACATCTGCTGCAAGCCTTAGCGAACTCATGGGAGACTTTATGAATAGTCAGCCAATAATAGTTGCATTGCAAGATCTTATGTTCCGTCATAATACCACTATGATGACCCCCAACAGGGGATGAATGGCATGCTTCCAGTATCTCCATCATCTCAGCTTCAGGCAAACATCTCCGGATTATAGTATCAGCACACACAAAGAACAAGAAAGGCTCTTCCCAAAAGTACTTCTTCACATCGGACATGAACTTTCTTCTTTGGTGAACGCACAAATCATCAAGCACTAAATCACTTACCAAATAGTTGGCAATGTCCGCAAACCATGGGATCAAATCTTGAGAAGCAGCCAATACTTGTTCGTCAGGAAACCAGTCATAAATCTCTTGCTCATCATTCAGCTTCAGCATAGCCTCTTCTTCCCTCCTAGACAAATAGTCTGCCACTTGATTCTCTGTACCTTTTCGATCTTTAACTTCAAAATCAAACTCTTGTAGCAGCAACACCCATCTAATCAGCCTTGGTTTTGCATCCTTCTTCGCCATGAGATAACGAAGAGATGTATGGTCAGTGTGCACCACCACCTTGGTGCCAAGCAAATAAGATCTAAACATTTCAAACACAAAAACCACAGCAAGCAGCTCCTGTTCAGTCACAGTATAATCCTTCTGAGCGAGGTTAAGTTCTTTGCTAGCGTAGTATATAGGATGGAGGATCTTTTCACACCTTTGGCCTAGGACGGCGCTAGGATTGCACATAACCTCAAATGGTTGAGACCAATCAGGAGAGATAATAATAGGGGTTGAGACTAGCTTCTCTTTAAGCACTCGGAGGCCTTCAGACATGCATCATCAAACACAAACTTTACCTCTTTCTCAGACAGCTTGCATAATGTATTAGAAATTTTGGAGAAGTCCTTGATAAACCTTCTATAAAAACCAGCATGCCCCAAGAAACTCCAAATTCCTTTCACAGAAACTGGTGGAGGCAATTTTTCAATCACCTCAATCTTCGCTCTATCAACCTCTATACCTTTCTTCAAAATCCAGTGCCAAGCACTATCCCCTCTTTCACCATGAAGTGACACTTTTCCTAGTTCAGCACTAGGTTGCACTCTTCACAGCATTTCAATACACAGCCCAGATGGTCCAGACAATCTTCAAAAGAGTCACCTACCACTGAAAAGTCATCCATAAATACCTCTATAGTGTCCTCCACCATGTCTGAGAAAATGGACATCATACACCTCGTGAATATAGCTGGAGCATTGCACAAACCAAATGGCATCCTCTTGAAAGCAAACGTCCCATACGGACAAGTGAAAGTAGTTTTCTCTTGGTCTTCGAGGGCAATAGAGATCTGATTGTACCTCGAATAACCATCAAGGAAATAGTACCAACCTCTACCTGCAAGACGGTCTAGCATCTGATCCATGAATGGCATTGGGAAATGGTCTTTCTCAGTCCACGCATTCAGTTTCCTGTAGTCCATACATATGCGCTAGCTTGTGACTAGCCTCATCAGAATCAACTCATTCTTTGCATTTGGGACCACAGTAATCCCTCCTTTCTTTGGTACACATTAAACCGGGCTCACCCACTTGCTATCTGAAATCGGATAAACCATACCTACATCCATCCACTTAATGATCTCCTTCTTGATGACTTCTTGCATAGGCTAATTTAACCTATGCTGATGCTCAATATATGGAACATAATTAGGCTCGAGCTGGATTTTGTGTGTACAGATTCTAGGCAGAATACCAATGATGTCTGCGATGGTCCAACCAATGGCTTTCTTAAACTTTCTAAAGACCGACACCAAGGCTTCAACTTGTGCTTCACCTAGATTTTCAGCGATGATTACCAACAAAGTTTGATTCTCTCCCAAGAATAAGTACCGAAGATGTGCTGGAAGTGCTTTGAGCTCCAAGACTGGAGGCTCCTAAATAGATGGGCGGGCAGGTGGTGTCTGCCTATTCTTCAAGTCCAAGTCCAACTTCTTTGGTTCATAACTATAAGATCCCAAACCTATAAGCATCGCTACCATTTCATCGTACTCTTCAGTGTCGTCACCACCAAAGTACATAATTATGGCTGCAAGAGCTTCGACACCAAGTGTCTCCTCAATAGGTATGACTAGTTGGTCCTTATCAATAACATCAATAACTGACACCACTTGCATGTCATTATGGTGCTTCATAGGTTTGCACACATTGAGAGTCACCTCCTCATCATTCAGCCTGAATTTTATTTGACCTATTTCCAAGTCAACCAAAGCGCACCCAGTAGCCAAGAATGGTCGCCCTAAGATAATGGACACCTCGAAGTCAACCTCACAATCCATAATCACAAAATTTGCAAGAAAGATAAAAGTATCAACCTTTACCAGTACATCATATAAAATTCACACAGGCCTCTTCACCATGCGATCTGCCATAAGTAGCCATATTGTAGTCGGAGTGGGGGCTCCCAAGCCCAGCTGATTATAGACTTCTAGCGGCATCATATTTATACTAGCCCCCAGATCACACAAAGCTTTGGCGAAGTAGAATGCTCCAATCGTGCAAGGAATGGTGAAGGCTCTAGGATCTTCCTTCTTCTGTACCATAGAACGAGATACTATTGCACTGCAGCGGTGCAAATTATTGGCTAGATCAAAACTAACCGTTCTCTTCCTCGTCACCAGATCCTTCATAAATTTTGCATAACCAGGCATCTGCTCCAATGCTTTGACCAAAGGGATATTGACTGATAGTTGCTTCAGCATGGAGATGAACGTGTGAAATTTACCGTCCTCAAGCTTCTTCTTCAATCTCTGGGGATAAGGTGGATGAGGCAATGGAATGGGTTTCAGTACTGGTGCAACCACTTTGCTCTTCGCCTTTAACTCAGAAGGCGGTCTCTCAGATGACCCTTCACCACTAGCTTTCTCTTCAGAATCAGCTACAATCTCAGTGTCATCCTTCTTAGCTTCAGCTGGCTCATCAACAAAAATAGGCATGAGAGGATCAACAGTCTGCTTTCCGCTCTGCGTGGTCACCACTATAACTTGTCGATCATTTTTCGGATTCTGAATGGTGTCACTTGGGAGAGTACCCTTTTGGCGTGGATTCATGCTAGTTGACAACTGGTGCATCTGTGTCTCAAGCTGCTTTATGGAAATAGAGTGAGACTCCACCTTCTGACTGATACCTGAAAGTTTAGCTTTTATTTCCTTCATACTTGCATCGGTGGAGTCAACCTTTTGAAACACCTTGTTGATCAATTCCCTCATGGTGGGTTGTCCAGCCCGCTCTTCATGAGTTGCAAGCAAAACATAGAGGCCACTTCTCTCATTCTTATACCCATCATTTTTCTACTAGTCACCATCTCTGTAGCCGGACCAATTGTAGTAATCATCTCTATCTCTATTCCAACCTTGCTTTCCTTGGCTAGAAGCCTGAAAACTAATCCCTTGATCATTCAGATAACTGACTTCTTCTTCAGATGAGTAACCGTCTGGTCTAGGTATTTTGCCTTGCGAACCGATGAATTTTACCTTTTCTAGTCCCTCGGCCAGGAATTTCTTTGCCAGCAACCCAAGTGTCGTGTTCATCTCAGCAACTTCCTGTTGAATGTCTTGCAATTCATTCGGATCCACAGCTTTACCAACTGCATAAGTACCTGCTCGAGCCTCAGCCTCTCTAGTATGTCATGCTTGGTTAGTCTTAGCAACCCTATCCAGCATCTCCGCAGCCTCATAATATTTATTCTCCATGAATACTCCTCCAGTTACAGTATCAGCTACTGCTTTAGTGTTGGCATTTAATGCCTTGTAGAAGATCTCTATCAAATGCCTTGAAGGAATTCCATGTCTCGGAACTTGTTTCAGCTTCTTCTCAAACCTCAGCCAAGACTCATACAATGCTTCTCCAGGCAGTTGCTTAAAATTGTAGATCTCCTTCTTTAGCTGCAACATCCTCGATGGAGGAAAGAACCGCTCCAAAAACTGATTCTTCAGCTCGTGCCATGTGTATATAGAATTAAAGGCAGTTCTGAGAGCCATGCAGTCGCCTCACCAGTCAATGAAAATGGAAATAGCCTTAGTCTGATAGCCTCCTGCCCCACTCCTGGCATATTGTACGACTTACTAATCCCTACAAAATTTTGCACATGTAAAATTGCATCCTCCGTGGGCTTTGTTGAATAAAGTCCTTTCAGGTTCAGCAGCTGGATCATGGCGCTGGTGATATCAAACATTGTTTCTTCAGCCAATGGTGGCAGCACTATGGGTCCAGTTGTGTCAAATTCCTCCTCATCATCATCCTTATCATCGTAATATCGAGGGATATACCTTGGCTGCTGCATCTGTCGGCCCCTATTAAGTGGCAAATGTCTGGTTACTGCCTCGTCTCGAACATCATGTTGTCTTCCTTGCCTTGCTAGCTCAGCTACAGCTTTATGAGCTATGAGATCTTTTGCAATTTGAGTATCTTCAGCAGCAAGGGCGTCTTCGCCTTCCTTTTGGCGTGCTGTGTCATCTTTTTTCTATAGCTCGGCTTCAGCCAGTAGCCGAGCTATAATCTGCTCTTGGGTCTCATGCTCTCCCTCTTTAGACATATTTCGTAGAGTTTTGGAGAGCTCCGGATCATAAGGGATCAAGGGATTGTCTTGACTCCTTGTATTGGGCATGCACAAGTGTGAAACCTGAGATCAAAACAAAAACAACAGAAAAAGTAAAATCAGGAAATAAGGACTATAAGTGAAATAAACACAATCTCTCTTAATCCTAAACCGTATGCCCCGGCAATGGCGCTAAAATTTGATGCACCCAAATTACACCTCTAAAAGAAGCACAAGCGGTCGCTGTTCAAATATAGTACCCAACTAAAGGTTGGGGTCGATCCCACAGGGAATATGGTAGGACTAGGGACGATCAGTGTTTACTCATGCTTTTAGTCATTTATTTCCCGCAAGGGGAGGGGGGTTTAAAGTGACAAGTAACGATTGTAAATCAAAAGTAAACAAGTAACAATTGCTAATTTTTAGAGTTGTAATCAATGGATGAGATGACTAGGGTAGTGTTACCCATGAGATCATAACTGAGTAAGGCGTTGTACTTAGTAAACTAGTTTGGTGCTTAGCATGCAGGATTGGTAAGTTAGGTTCGCCTAATTCCTTGGTTCGGAAACTAGGTGAATTTCACCACGTGCCTTGGTCCGGCCGCGGGTGTATGCTTTACTAACCCTTACCTTGGATCCCAGATAAGATATTCTCGGACAAGGTCAAGCTATTTGATGAGGGTTGGTAACCTCAAATCTCTATTGTTAAATAACCCTTTTCCCATCTGTTACCTCCTTAGTCCGGCAAATAAGGATAAGGCGAGTTCTAACGTTGTGCACCGTTAAAAAGCAATCAAAACGAAGGGAAGAACAATACATGCATAAACACCTCCTTAGATTACCTAAGTACTTTGCCTACTTCGTTAATCCTTCATGGTTCCCACAACCCTAGTTGTGGATTTAGCTACTCATGTTCATACGTAAATAATCAAGAGTTATTTGTGTATTCATGATCATATACTTACAATAAGAGTTAAAGAAATCCAGAATCTTGAATGGATGATGATAAAATCAAGAACAATGAACTATGAATGAATTTAACTCTCAAAACCAAGATCACAATGTTACGAATGGGTTTCCCACAAAATAACATGTGTAAAACGTAAAAGAAAACCTAAGAAAAGTATTTATAGACAATGGAAATCTTGTCTTAACAAAACTAGGAAACTGGGCTCGGCAGGGACCACGGGTTGGATGACGATCCATCATTTGGGACGACGGTTCATGGTCAGCTGGGGTCAACTGTGGTCCTGGCTGGTCAATGACTTCTAGCTTGAAAAACTTTGGCTGAATCCACTAGTCGTGCTTCTGAATGACGGCTCGTCCTTTGACTTGTGGTTTCGTGACTCAGTTTTGTCCCTTCACTGATTCAGTGATGATGTTTCACAGAGATGTACCATCTTTTATAAGTACGGTCCATTCTTCAATTCGTGCTTCTTGCTACAACTTTTTCACCTCTGCAGAACCATTATCTACGTGTCACAGAAACGGTTCGTCCTTTAAAAGTACGGACCATAGACTAAGTCTTCCTTTCCTCCAGACTTAGCACAGCTTTTGAACCTTTGTTTACATGTCACAGAGATGGGTCCGTTCTTTGAAAGTACGAGTCGTCAATGCAGTCGTGCATTTCTTCCAGCCTTGCACCCTTTCTGAAGTTTGGACTACGATTCACAGTGACAGATCCGTTGTTTGAGAGCACGGACCGTCAAGTGAATCCTCTTCACTGTAATATCCCAGTTTCTGCTTAATTTCCAACCTTTTCTCAAGGATCGATTTTGCCTGCACACTTAACCAAAAGCATCAAATCTACAAATAAAATGCTAAAGAACTTGCGATAATCCTAAGTATTAAGCATTGAAAGTGGCATATTTCTACGTCTAATCCTAAGTAAAGTTTAGAAATTATCTTTAGTATTTATTTATATTTGTAGTCTTTTTTTTTGTATTATTTTTTACAATTTTATTATTATTATTTTACTACTCTTCTTGAGATGACATCTGAAAAAGTGTGGAGTGATAGGTGTTCTTGTAATTCTTATGCTTCTGATGGTATCGGTCCTTGCAGAATATTAGTAGATGCAGTTGAGGATATCCATGAGAGAAGTAAACGTGTGATAAGGATTCTCATAAAAAGAAATTCGCAACTCACTTATGAGGAGTATCAGTTTATCTTGGATATTCTCAACGTGAAAAAAGAGTTGACTACAAAAGTTGATGCGTTTGACACCCAACAATTTAGTTATGAATTGTGTGAGGAAGAAAAGATGCTTAGAAGCCAACTTGAGGAGCTAAAATTAGAGGAACAACTACTAGACCATACTCTTATTAATGTTTTCACTATTGAGAAGAGTACACTAGAGTTATGTGAAGAAGTAGATAAAATTATTTTTAAAGACTCTAGTGTGTGTGAATATGAGGATGTAAATAATAATATAATTCATGAGTTAGGATGCATTGGACCTCATTCCAACCATTTTTCTACCTTATGTTTAGATGGTGAGTTACTAATCGAGCCATATGAACTTATGGGAGAGTGTAAGAAGGAGAAATAATGTGTATATTCTTGAATTTATTGTGCCAAAATCAGAGAATTACATTCCTCACTTAAGGTCCAAAAAGTATGAAATTTGATATATATTACTTGGGACCTTTATATATATACCACCTCCGCTTGAGCATAGTGAAAAACTAGAAAAGAAATTAGGGGTGCAATTCATAAGTTTTAAGTGAAAGGAAAAATAGTTCACTCGAAGGTGTCGTGCCGCGACGTTAAATCAGGCGCTTATTGGGAGGCAACCATATTTGTAGTATAACTTCTTATTTTTATTTTTATAGTGTTAGGTTTTTTTTCTTTGTTGTTTTTAATTTTTGTGCATATTAGGGGAAGTTTGAGTACCACAATTGGAAACAAAAGAATATGGTTGAGCTTAAGTGTGGGATCGCGCGGCCCTTGATAAAAAATTACGATAAATCATATTGTTAGCTAGGCCCTAGAGGGCCTCAGGGAGTATCTCTCACCCTCCTCCTCCTCCTCCTTCTTCTTCTTCTATAAATTGTTTTGGGGACAAAGCATGATTTTAAGTGTGGGGTGGAAAATCTTCTGATAATTGTAAGTAAATGGTGAGTATGCCATAGGATTTTATTTTATTTGAACAAAAAAAAATACAAAAAGATTTTTTTAAATATTTTATTTTCCCTATTTATTTTTTTAATTTTTTGTTAGTGGCATATTTCATCCACCCCTTGATTTTTCTTATGGCCTCGGTTCTTTTCTGAGGAGGGGCCCTTTGAACCGGGTAATTTTTTTTAGAGTGATTTTTTTATATTTTTAGGAATAGTTTTTTTGAGAGAGAAAAGAAAAGACCCTTTTTTTTACTTGTTTGATACTAGCATAGTTAGGCCTGAGTTTGAGCAATAATTTTCTGTGAATGCTTGAGTATAAAATAAAATAATTGACTTTTTGACACCTAGGCTCAAGGTAGTGACTTTGTATATAGCTTATTCTTATTTTGTAGTTTGCTATGACCCTGTCTATCTTAGAAATAGAATTGATCCATCTTGATTAAGACTTGTGCCATGTGAGGTGAGGATTTCTTGTATATATTCCATATTTTGCATCTAGTCTAGAACTTGCCCTGCATGTTATTGAAGCAAAATAAAAAGCATTGCTCTATTTAGAAGATGATATAAGATTTCTTTGATTTGTCTTGTGAATTTTAGCCTTTTCAGATATTATATCACTAGTTACCCCTTTGAGTTTGTAGCCTTTTGTTTGGTAGCCGTATTTTTTTGCCTGGACCCTTTTGTTGAATCTCTAGTTTTTTGCACCCAGCTTTCTTAAGCACTGTAGCATGGACTATGATAAAATTGTTAAATTTGAAGAAAGGGGATGATTGAGTAAAAAAGGTGACTAATGATAGCTATAAAGTGATGAAAAGGCCCTCTTAGAAAGAATGTGACATGAAAAAAAAATTTGAAAAAAAATATGATTGAAGCATTCTTGATATGATGAGAATTACTAGTGAAAGTAATTGAAGAGAGGGTTGAAAAAAAGTGGAAAAAAAATGGGTGATGAAGTTCAAAAAGTACAAAGTGCTTAGGGAAGTATAAGTCACTATTATATAATTTCCTACCCGTCCCCTAGCCAACATTACAACCCATAAAATTCCTATTTGATTCTATTCGAGCATGCTTAATTAGTGGAGATGTACATAATGGGCAAGCCTATGGCTCTTTGTGCATACATGTGAATTCTTTTGTGAGTGCGAGAGTTGTTCTTTGATGCTAAGTCCTTAATTTATATTTGATTCTTTAGATTGAGTGTGTGGACTATTTCTTCTAGTGAGGGCACTTGTCTCATGATAGATAGGTGATTTTATTAGCTTTCTTTGATAGAGTAGGTGAGCAAACTTTATTTGATGAGTTAAAGTCCGTCTTTGAGGTTAGGAGGTTAGAAGTTTATTTTTGTTGTATATCTTGCATAATAATCGGGAAGTGCAATTGATGTTGTGATTTGTTACATGGACTAATTGTTTGTATCAATCAAAGTGATGTATTCCTAGTTTTATTAAGATGAGCTTTAATGCTTGCTCGAGGACGAACAAGAGTTTAAGTGTGGGGTGGTGATGTGAGAAATGAATTAAAAATGAGAAATCATATAAAAATTAATTAAAAATGAGAAATCATATAAGGAAATCAAGCAGGCAGCTTAATGGATTAAATTTAATATAATAATGTATAATGAGAAGCCACCAAATTGCAAATTGCAATTGAAACTTCATGTGACTTGGCACGTGGCAGCAACTGAAGATGCCTGCAACAGTAAAGGCCAAGAGCAAAGTCGGCAACGGTGCCAAAATTTGATGCGCCCAAATTACACCTCTAAAAGAAGCGCAAGCGATCACTGTTCAAATATAGAAACCAACTAAAGGTTGATCTCACAGGTAATATGGTAGGACTAGGGTCGATCAGTGTTTACTCGTGCTTTTAGTCATTTATTTTCCCGGGGGGGGGGGGGGGGGTGTTAAAGTGACAAGTAACGATTGTAAATCAAAAGTAAACAAGTAACAATTGCTAATTTCGAGAGTTGTAACCAATGGATGAGATGACTAGGGTAGTGTTCCCCATGAGATCATAACTTAGTAAGGCATTGTACTTAGTAAACTAGTTTGGTTCTTAGCATGCAGAATCGATAAGTTAGGTTCGCTTAATTCCTTGGTCCGGCAACTAGGTGAATTTCACCATACGCCTTGGTCCGGCCGCGGGTGTATGCTTTACTAACCCTTACCCTGGATCCCAGATTAGCTATTCCCGGACAAGGTCAAGCTATTAGATGAGGCTTGGTGGCCTTAAATCTCCATTGTTAAACAACCTTTTTCCCATCCGTTACCTTCTTGGTCCGGCAAGTAAGGATAAGGCGAGTTCTAACTTTGCGCAACGTTAAAAAGCAATCAAAATGAAGGGAAGAACAATACATGCATAAACACCGCCCTAGATTACCTAAGTACTTTGCCTACTTCGTTAATCCTTCATGATTCCCACAACCCTAGTTGTGGATTTAGCTACTAATGTTCATAAGTAAACAATCAAGAGTTATTTGTGCATTCATGATCATATACTTACAATAAGAGTTAAAGAAATCTGTAATCTTGATTGGATGATGATGAAATCAAGAACAATGAACTATGAATGAATTTAACTCTCAAAACCAAGATCACAATGTTACGAATGGGTTTCCTGCAAAATATCGTGTGGAAAACATAAAAGAAAGCCTAGGAAAAGTATTTATAGACTATAGAAATCCTGTCCTAACAAAACTAGGAAACTGGGCTCGGCAGTGACCACAGGTTGGATGACGATCCGTCATTTGGGATGATAGTTCATGGTCAGCTGGGGTCAACCGTGGTCCTGGCTGGTCAATGACTTCTGGATTGAAAAACTACGGCTGAATCCACTAGTCGTGCTTCTGAATAATGGCTCATCCTTTGACTCATGGTTTTGTGACTCACTTTTGTCCCTTCTCTGATTCAGTGACGACGTTTCACAGAGATGGACCATCCTTTGGAAGTACGGTCCGTTCTACAATTCGTGCTTTGTCGTACAACTTTTTCACCTCTGCAGAACCTTTGTCTACGTGTCACAGAAATGGTTCGTCCTTTGAAAGTACAGACCGTAGACTGAATCGTCCTTTTCTCCAGACTTAGCACAGCTTCTGAACCTTTGTTTACGTGTCACAGAGATGGTTCCATGCTTTGAAAGTACGGGCCATTAACACAGTCGTGTATTTCTTCCAGCCTTGCACCCTTTCTGAAGTTTGGACTATGATTCACAGTGATGGATCCGTCGTTTGAGAGCACGAACCGTCAAGTGAATCGTCTTCACTGTAATATCCCAGTTTCTGCTTAATTTCCAACCTTTGATCAAGGATCCATTTTGCCTGCACGCTTAACTAAACGCATCAAATCTACAAATAAAATTCTAAAGAACTTGCGATAATCCTAAGTATTAAGCATCGAAAGTGGCATATTTCTACATCACATCATGTTTATAAGGGACCTGGACTGTATAACTTTTAAGTTGTATATTTTCTTTTGAATATTTACATGATATTATATGGTGGATTCAGGTCGACCGATGATGCATACCAGTACATGTTGTTTGTACTGATACTACTCCTGCTATGCCTTTTTGGGTATAATCTGGTTGTAGGATCAATTGAGATTTCCCAATTGATGCGAATAATAATCTCTAGCATCTTCTCTTATCTCTTCCGAGGGTGGGAGTTGTGTCTTCATTTTGGTTTTTCCTCTCTTAGTAGCTCTTGTACATGTTTAGACTAGTTCCTAGGGAGAGGGTCAATTGTATTTCCAAAAGGTTTCATTTGTAAACAAGGTTGAGATTGGTTTTATATTTATTAATATGATATTTCATGTTTCCTGTTTACTTTTGCATTACCAGTTTTAATCAGTTGGTAAGGTTTCTCCTATCTTGGTGATTTAGAGTAGGTTCTTGCATTGACCGATAGTTGGGTAGTGACAATTTGGTATCAAAGCCTTGGTTATCGATCTCCTAGTATAAGAGAAAATGTTGAATAGAGTCCTGCAGATTAGTGTGTTGGCATCAACATCTAATCTTTGGGAAGCTATGAAGCATTTTAGGAAATTGTTCCACTTTGTTCATTCCTTTCGTGTGGTCTATTGCTTTCTTGTAAGTGTTGAATCCAATTGGTATCACTTGATTTCAATTGGTATCTCAACGAGGCAAATTGAATATCATTGTGTCTGGATAAAATGACACAAGAAAGGAAGTTAGAACCAGGAAGGTTCCAATTAGTATCTAGCCTTAGAGGTTGTGTGAATGCATGGATGATTGGCTAACGGTCATCTATGAGGCAAATAAAGGTTAACGAATAAGGAGTTGTTAGTGGTAGGACTCAAGAATTGTGATAAGGTGCATTGCGTTGGTTGAATGACTGCAAATGTGTGGTGTGTAATTGCTTGAATTATTGTGAAATTTGTGGTCAGGGGAAGGTCATAACTTGGTTATGTGTGATGGGTTTAGTGATTAATTGCTATGTGGTTTAACTAAAAATTTTGTGTTAAATTTTAGGCATGGACTGACCATTTATAAAAATGCTGAGGGGACATAATCATTTGTGATAGTGGGGAAACTCCAATTTCAGGACAGTCGAGATTGGTTGGGAACCATGGGGGGAAAGTGTTATTCTTGTATGATAGCGAGAATGTGATGTTATGAACAGTTTTCGAGTGTTATTCGTAACTGATTTTATGATAATATGGTGCTAAGTTCTTATTTATGCATTGCTGGGATTGGTCTTGAGGTTATATTTAATACCATAATAAGATTTCAAGGGTTAACATTGATAAAAGGGAATGGGAAATGAGGGAACTTTGTAGAAAATTGCAATTTTTGGGTTGCTGCCATTGGGGCTGCCAAGCAGAACTAACCCACTATGGAAATCCCTCTATAACGGGAATTTTTCCACTATAGCAGTGTTGCATAGCAGTGTGCAAGCTGCTATAGCGAGATGGGCGAGACGAAATTTCTGCCCTGTTCTCCCATGTTTTTCCTTTCATTTTTGGGATATTTTAAATCGTCAGTTTTAGATGGGAGCTACTGTGGGGATAATGGAAATCGCTTAAAAAACAAATTTAGCATGCATATAAGATTAATATTTTTAACTAGCATCCATGTGCCTAAAATAAAGGGGTAAAAGGAAAAGGGGGTAGCAATGTCTAGTATATTCCCCAAATAGGGGCAAACCCAAAAACACTAATAGTAATTATATAATGAGGAAGGTAGGTCCTAGTCGGATGCCTCATCACCATCAGGGGCTGCAAGGGTGGGGTCCTCTACCTCTGTGTTACTCAGGAAAGGGAACTCCCGCATTTCCTCTGGCTCTAGCTGAGGAAGCTCCTATTTAGGGATAGAATAGGTGAACATGATCTTTATGATCTTCCACATCCATGTGAGCATGCGGTCCCAGGAGCACCTCATCTTCCTCTCCTCATTAAGCTTTTTGCATAATGATGCATAGTCCTTGCTAGGGGGAGGTGGGGTTGCGGCTCTGGCATGGGCATTCTCTATGAATCTCCTAACTGTGGATAAATCTTCCTATAGGAGGTTGCTGGTGATCAGGGGCTGGGACTAGGAAGGAGGGGCAGGATTATCGTCATCATCATCAACTCCCTCTGCAGCTCGGCTACTCTCGACCTCACCCACGTTCCTCTTATTTCCCTTGGAAGTGATCACCTTCACCCAGAGGGGGTGAAAGGGGGCATCTATCTCCATCTCCCTATCAGTATCATCCTCGGGCACACCAACTCATCTGCATAGTGTAGACACTAGACCGTGAAGGAAGGGGCTTTTTTTGGTGCCCTGGTAGAAGTCCCTCAACTCTGCCATGATTTGTGCCCCCATATTCAGCTAAATTCCCTATAAGGAACAGGCCACCACCAAAGCTCAAGGATAGGTCACGTCGGTAAGGTTGCCTGATGGATGAATCCTCTGGGAGACCAAGCTTAGCCATCTCCTAGCATTGGCTGTGAAGTAAGTGCTCATGACGCCCTCAGTAATAGGCAAATAGAACTGATCCCTGAAATCCTTCTCTATCAGTCTGTCCCTCAACCACTTCATGTCCATCTTCCAGAGCTTGGCATCGTATGCAGCATTTGAGACATTAGGCACTCCAAGCACCTCATTGACAGTTCATACATCCACGGGACATCCCTTTTTTGAATGTGGATGGTGGGATTGGGGTTATCCCAACGCACGGTAGGGAATATAGCATAGAACCCCCTCACCCAGTTTGAGACCCCGGAAGGGGAAGCCTCTACCAGCGGACCCCAACCAAAATCTCGGAGCCACCTATATATATCCTTTGCCTTCTCTTCCACCCCATTCATATTGAAACCCCTCTCATAGCAGAAATTGGTCCTCTGGTAATCCTAAAATCTCTCCTGACTAGCATTATCAGGGAATATCTCATAAGCCAAAATATGTTCCTGATTGGCAGCCATTGAGTGTCAAGTCTTCAAGATTAACAAAATGGGTGAGTTAGGACTCATAAAATGCTAAGGAAATAAGTTATGGAGAAAAATAAAATTCTTGGCCTTGCTGGAAGGCTACTGCATGTAGCCTAGCAGACAGTCTCCCACTACAACAACAACACTATAGTAGGAATTTATCCGCTAAAGTGAATCAAGGCCGTTATAGCGGCCTTCATCATTCCATAATTTCAAGAGGTGCAACAATAGCACCTCTTGATCCAAAAATTCCATTTTTAAAAATCTAAGTTCAGATTAGTGTTCCTAGAGAGCTCTACTACTATTTCATGCATAAACTTGGGCATTATAACTCCTAAAAATTTCCCAAATTGACTTTGTTTCAAACAAGAATAACCTTTCACATTCCCCACCATTTTGAACCTATTTTTGGCCATGAACCCCATAATTCTTATACCCAGAATATTGTGGGAGCATTGTAAACATAAGAAAAGCATCCATGCTTCAAGGATTCTACCAAATCAAAGCCAAAATTCAAAATTCAAAAAAATAACTCACTACTCAATTTATTCACCAAATTTGAGCCTAGAACAAGGAATATTCGTGCAACGAAGTACGAAAAGAGAAGTTTAATGATTTTACCTTGTTTTTCCAATGTCAGAAGCAAAGTGATCGGGAGGAAAGTGGTCTTTTTTGGGTGAAATAAGGGAGAATGGGTGAGAAACCCATTATTCACCCCTTTAAACTATTAAAAGCCGCTATAGCGGCTAACCTCCCACTATAGCGGTGCTGCTATAGCGGAATAATTCCCACTATAGCAGGATACAACTAACTTTGAAGTGGAAAGGTTATATTCTGCATCATTTGAAGTTCTTTCACTCTGGTATTTTTATAAGGCCCCGAATTACTTAGGCACTCACGGAGGGGTACTCTAACTTGTCTCGTACAACTCGAAGGAAGGGATTCCTTGACAGAGTAGGATTGAATTAAGTTTCAATTAAGTTAGGTACATCTAGGGGAAATAGAAGGTTCGATAGTTCACATAAGGCTATAATTATGTTGTTAAGGTAGAGAGATAAGGTTCAATAGGGTTAACTCTTTCTTTTCCTTTTGCTTTAGAAGTTATTCAGGGATGTACGATGGCTAAATTAGTATTAATTGTAACAACCTGCTTAGTTATTATTAAAAGGGCACCTTGTTTTGAGTTATGGGAACTATTGAAATACGCTCTCAATTTAATTTGAGGTGACACGATGAAAAGATTTGGAATTTAAAGTTTGTGCGGGCTGATGTCATCCCGCTATACCGAGAATTTACCTGCTATAGTGCTGCCGCTGTAGCGGTAGGCAGGCCGCTATAGCGGGCTAATAGAACCAATAACTTGGAATGCGGGTTTTATATTTTTGACTTGAGGGTTGCTCTAAAAACCCTCCTAGGGTACCTCTCAGCCTAGAAGCAATGGAGAGGAGAGATTACCACTCAAATGGGGTAAAACCCACGGATTTCATGGCTAGTTCTCATCAGAATTCACCTCCACAGAGCCAAAAGTTCGTGTTCAGACTTTTGGAGTAGTTGTTTGGCATCCAGGTAGGCTAGGTTTAACTGAGTAGTTTAGACCTATTTCTGAATGCATAATATGTTGTAGATTGATGGGAGATTTCATGCTTAGGCCTTTGGGCATGAAGTCTGAATGGCTAAAATATATTGATTATTGATATTTAGAGTGGGAAATTACTGTGGTAGGTAATGTTGACCCTATGACTGATGGTGGGTGTTTATATTATGCTTGTTAATTGTTGGGTAATCATATTTTTGGATGGGTTCATGGCACCAGTAATGATTAAGTATAAAGGGATTGCTAGGTCATAGCGGATTCCCGAGCTTTGTATGAATGAGATAAATGGGATGAACAGGGAAGGTACTGAGTTTAGGGTATTAGGGAAGGGATTTCTTGGGGACTTATGTATACTCCTAATTAAGTCCAGTATTGAGATTTATGTATTATATGCTTTATTGATTAGGCTGGGGTTAGTCTTTGGACAGGTCATTAATGTTAAAATAATGAACCATGTAGGTTTGTAGTCGGTGATATTTGTTAAATCCGATTTTGTGATGTGTGCATTATAATTGTTTCTTTATTATTCTTTCACTATGTGTGTTCCGGGAAAAAGGAGAAAGTGTTAGAGATGTTTTAATTGCCAATTACATGCAATGAACTATTTTAAATACTTGTTGGTTTTTACAAGTGTGGTATGAATTCATTTTGGTTGTGATTGATGTGATGTCCGTGATTATTTGGTTGGCTCAGGTATCATGCCTGGTAAAGATTATTAGTTAGCTCGGGTACCATGCCTGGTATAGGATATTCATTGGTTGGCTTGGGTACCATGCCTAGTACAGATTTCATATGGTTGGCCCGGGGACCATACGTGATACGGAATTGATTGTTATATGTGTGTTGGTTCCTTGAGTGAACCGAGCTTGTTTACTACTGTTGCTTGTGTATATTGGTTCCATGAGTGAACTGGGCTTGTTTGTTGTGGTGTATTATTACATGTTGGTCCATGAGTAGTCGAGTTTGTATGTTTGAGTGTTCAGGTTGTTTCTTAAGTGAACCGGGATTACATGTTGGCACTATTGATGATGTCCTAGGGATTCGTGGGGGGTATGGGTTGCTTGAAGGGTGTGGCATAATTAGTTAAGTTGGTCAATGGGGTTTGGAACATGTCCTTAGGGTGATTGAGTCAGGTTGGTAAATGAGAGTCTTTCAGGTTATCCATTAAATTGGCTAAGGGTCAAGAGTTAGGGTTGTTGACCTAGGATATTAATTGAGAGTGACAGACCTGCTAACAAGGATAGTTAGCAATTTGATTTTGGGATTAAAACCGGTAAGGTATTTCTAGTGTTTGACAAGATGGGTAGGCTTGGAGAGTCTTAGTATTATAAGGGGGTCAGGTTATGACCAGGATAGAAGGGTGGAATGGATTTTAAGGTGAAGTTGGCAGCAGAATGAGGTAGGAGGCTTGGGAAAAAGAGTATAAAGTTCATGGGAGCTATACCCGGGTAGTAAGGGTTGTTGATAAGGGACCTGGACTGTATAACTTATAAGTTGTATGTTTTCTTCTAATTATTTACATTATATTACGTGGTGGATTTGTTTTGACCGATGATGCCTGTCAGTACATGTTGTTTATATTGATACCACTCTTGCTATACCTTTTTAGGTATAGTCTGGTTACAGGATCAGTTGAGGTTTCCCCAGTAACGCGGATAGTAATCTCCAGCAGCTTTTGCTTATCTCTTCCCATGGTAGCCGTTGTTCCTTCATTTTAGTTTTTCTTCTCTTAGTAGTTTTGTACCTGTTTAGACTAGTTCCTAAGGAGGGGTTTCAATTGTATTTCCAAAAGCTTTCATTTGTAAACAAGGTTGAGATTGATTTTTATTTTTATTTATATGATATTTCATGTTTCCTATTTAGTTCCGCATTATCGGTTTTAATCAAGTGATAAGGATTTTCCTATCTAGGTGATTTAGAGTAGGTGCCTTCATGGCCCGATAGTTGGGTCATGACACATGAACTGGATCTGGCCCTATAAAAGCAGCTTTACCTACCTCAAACCAGCCAATGGGCGATCTACACCTCTGCCCATAAAGTACTTAATACGAAGCCATCTGAATGCTAGAATGAAAGTTGTTATTGTAGGAGAACTCTATAAGTGGTAAGTGATCATCCCAATTCCTTATAAAGTCGATCACACAAGCCCCGAATATATCCATTAAGGTATTAATGGTACGCTCTGCCTGTCCATTTGTCTGTAGATGAAATATTGTGCCAAGATTCACTTGAGTACCAAGTCTTTCTGAAAAGATTTCCAGAACTGGGATGTAAACTAAGTGCCCCTATCTGAGATGATAGACAAGGAAACTCCATACAATCTACTAACTCACAGATTTAGATTCTGGCATAATCCTATGCCAAATCAGTAATCTTGACAGACAAAAAGTAGGTTGACTTAGTCATCCTATCTACTACCACCCAAATTTAATCGTTTTGTCTGCAAGTATGGGGTAAACTTGTGATGAAGTACATATTGATCACTTTCCATTTCCAAGTAGAAATGTTAATATCCTGATTCATACCTCCCAGTCTCTGATGTTCTACATTTACCTTCTGGCAGTTTGGACACTTGCCATAAAATCCACAATGCCCCTCTTCATGCCATTCTATCAATAGACTTCCCATAGGTCACGGTACATCTTGGTGGCATTGGGATGGATAGAATATCTAGAGCTATGAGCCTCTATCAAAATCTATTGCATTAAATCATCTACATTTGGAACACATAATCGGCCCTGATAACAAAGTGCACCATCTCCCCTTTGGAAGTAAACCTCTACTCTCTGCTAATGGAAAGCACCCTTCAACTGATGCAATATGGGATCACTGTCTTGTTTCTCCTTCACCTCAACTACCAAAGAAGATTTTGACCCATTTTGAACTATAACACTACCATCCACTGAGTTTGTAAGGCAAACTCCTAAACTAGTAAGCCTATGAAAATCCTTATGCAATTCCTTCTTTCTTCCTCAACTTGTGACACACTACTCATAGATAATTTGTTAAGTGTGTTAGCGACTACATTAGCCTTACCTGGATGGTACATCACACTAATATCATAGTCCATAAGAAGTTCAAGCCACCTTCTCTGACAAAGATTTAACTCCTTCTGAGTGTACACATACTGGAGGCTCTTATGGTCGGTAAAGACATCCATATGGACACCATACAAGTAATGTCTTCAAATTCTTTAAGGCAAAAACAATTGTTGCTAACTCAAGATCATGAGTTGGGTAGTTATTCTCATGAATCTTAACATGTATAGAAGCATAGGCGATGACCTTGCCATGCTGCATCAAAACACAACCAAGGCCTACTCTAGATGTATCACAGTAAATGACAAAGCCATCTGAACCCTCTGGTAGAGTCAAAACTAGAGCAGTGGTTAACCTAGTCTTCAATTCCTGGAAGTTCTTTTCACACTTATCTGACCACTAAAACTTAACCTCTGGTAGAGTCAAAACGTAACCTTTTTCTGGTCAATGGGGCAGCTATGGATGAAAACCCCTCTATGAACCTTCTGTAGTACCCATCCAAACCTAAAAAGCTCCTAAATGTTAGATGGAGAAGTGGGTGTAGGTCAATTCTTTACTGATTTTATATTCTATGAATCTACTCAAATCCCCTCCTTAGACACCACATGACCTAGAAACAAAACTGACTGTAACCAAAACTCGCACTTAATGAACTTGGTGAATAATTGGTGATCCTTGAGAGTTTGCAGCACAACCCTCAAATAGTTTGCATGCTCCTTCTCACTCTGAGATTAAACAATGATGCTATCTATAAAGACAATGATGAACATATCCAAGTATTGTTTGAATACCTTGTTCATCAAGTCCATAAAAGTTGCAGGAGAATTTGTTAGTACAAAAGACATAACCATAAATTCATAGAGACCATACTGAGTTTTGGAGGCTATCTTTGGAATGTCACATTCTCTATCTTTGACAAATAACTGGCACCCTGAAGCTGGTTTAACAAGTCATGAATCCTATGAATGGGATACTTATTCTTGATTGTGACCTTGTTCAGCGGACGGTAATCCATGTATATTCCGAAGGAACCGTCTTTCTTATGCATGAAAAGAACTAGATCACTCCCATGGAGAGATGTTGGGTCTTATGAAACCTTTATCTATGAGGTTTTTTAGTTGATCTTTCAATCTTAAAGCTCGGCTGGAGCCATTCTATAAGGAGAAATAGATATGGGCTGCGTAGTTAGGAGAACGTCTACACCAAATTCAATCTCCCGCTCGGGAGTGACTCCAGGCAGATCCTCAGGAAACACTTCTGGGAACTCACTGACTACTGGAACTGATTGGAGAGATGTGGTTTTGGACTCAGCATCCTGAACCCAAACTATATGACAGATGCACCTTTTTGAGATCATATTTATGGCCTTAAGGTAAGATATGAAATGACCTTTTGACATTGGAGGACTACCCCGCCATTCTAAGATAGGCTCATCTAAAAACTGAAATTTTACGACTCTGGTTCTGCAGTTGACTGAGGTATAACAGGCATGTTGCTAATCAATTCTAAGAATGATGTAAAAATAGGTCATGTCTAATTATACTAAGTCAGCTGAGGTGACTCTATGAAGGACTGAGACTGGGTATTTTCTATATACCCTCTTTGCTAGGACTGACTCACCAACTGGAGTGAAAACAAAAGGTTCTAGCAGTTGTTCAGGACTGGCTTTGAATTTATATGCAATATAGGGGATAACAAAAGATAATGATTCCCCGGGGTCTAATAAAGC
The DNA here is from genome assembly GCA_003996215.1 of Jaltomata sinuosa. Taxonomy (NCBI): domain Eukaryota; kingdom Viridiplantae; phylum Streptophyta; class Magnoliopsida; order Solanales; family Solanaceae; genus Jaltomata; species Jaltomata sinuosa. Next base: position 241,426 of record QJPP01000259.1, read on the forward strand.
ATAAACATCAAGATAAAAGACTTGCAACATACTAGTGACTACGTCTGTGCAACTCTCCTGATCCTGACGAGATAACATGGCATAGAGACAGTTTTGATGCTGACCACCGCCTCAGCCATAAATAGTACCCTGCTAAGTTATACGACCTACTAGAGCTGTTGAGATAGTGGTTTCAGCTCAATTTTCTCCTTGTCCCTGCTTGGTAAAGGGGCACTCCTTTAATCGATGGCCAGCCTGACCACACCCAAAACACCCCTCTCTGCCAACAAGACACTCACCTAGATGGTTCTTACCACACTTAGGGCATGCTGAAAAAGCATGATTACCTAAAACACTGCCCTAAGACTTAGAGCATGATGCTCTATTTTTCTGATCATGTCAAGGTCTAAGAGATGGAGCACTAGGTGAAGAAGGTGCTAGAGCTAAAGACCTCTACTGAAACTGAGAGCAATTTCCATCACCCGACCTTTGCTGAGAGTAGTCAAAATTACCTGTCCTTGACCGCTTATTTTCACTCTCCCTCTCCTTTAATTTATCCTCTTCCATTTATTGAGCATAAGTCATAAGTCGATAGATGTCCATATCTCCGACCAACATGGCAGTTTTGCTTTCCTTCTTAATCAAATCAGAAATACCAGAAATGTACTCGCTTATCCTGGACCTCGACTTGGCCACCATTGATGAAGCATACCTGTAAAGCTGAGTAAACTTCAACCCATACTCTTGATTAGAGATGGATCCCTGTCTCAGATTCACAAACTCCTCAGCCTTCGCCTCATTCAACTCTCTTGGGAAGGACCTGTCCAGAAAAGCTCCAACAAAGAAATCCCAAAACATAGGAGTTGCATTCCTACCCCTACTGTCCTTTCACTGGGTGAACTAGATGTGACCCACATCCTTGACTTGATAGGATGTTAACTCAACACTCTTAACTCCACTCATCTATATCACATCGAGAATATTCTTTACTTTGTTAATGAAGTTCTATGGATCCTCATCTACCTACGACCCAAAGAACTCTGGTGGATTCATATGGATAAAATCCCTAACTCTGGAAGCAACTGAACCACCATTAGAGTTAGCAGGATTAGATATTTGTTGATTAGCTTGGTTAGTCATAGCTTGAGCTAATATCTAAATAGCAATTCTGAATTTAGCATTCGTGACCTCGTAGTTCAGAACTGGAGGGTTAGCATTATGAGCGTTGTTTCTGTGAGGAGGGATTATCTGAAATGTATAATGGATGGATTATAAGGGAGAAATAGGGTTAAACTTTATTGCACGATATTGAACATAAAAGAAGTGGAGTTTCCTAACAATATCTCGTAGCCTCATCCTCATAAGTGTGGTGCACTTTACACTCATGAAAAAGACTCTACTTAATGTAGCTTTCAGACACCCTAGGACACCCTAAACCTAATGCTCTGATACCAAGTTTGTTACGCCCCGAGACTACACCCTGGATGTAACACAGTGCTTAGAATCACAAGTGACCCCAAGCTAACCCATGGCATGGCATAAACTAAAATAATTTGGAATAATAAAGATTGAGTGGAAGCTAAACTAATGAAATTTATAACTTTAATAAGTTTCTAAAGTTTTGAAATGATATAACTATGGAAGATAAGTCAATCTGAAATAAGTTGAACTCTAACTTTATGTCTGAAAGCTTCTACTACTGATAAGAATCTGGGACAAGTCCCTAGCTAACTCTAAATACTTGAAACTGAAATAAACTGAGAGAAAAGTGTCATAAAGTCCATCTTCAGATGATGAGGACTCACCAATAGAAGCTGCTAATCTGGCACTGGATCATACTAGTCGCAAAGGTGGGACTGAGCACCTGAACCTGCATCATGATAGGATGCAGCATAAAGAGTATGTGATCAGTACTTTGAATATACTGAGCATACAGGATATGTAAACTAAAAGACAACTAAATATGCTAAAATACTAAATATCTTAACAAGTGCAAACTTAATCTGTAGTATTATGGCCCAAAATCATAAGATGCATAAAATTTGAGAAGCAAGAATATTCTGAAAAATTATAGTGAAAAGCAGTAAAACTGAATTGAACTGAGGGCCAAGTACATGTCTACTAAGTCTAAGACTGTGGGATAGTCTGTTAACTGACATAAATCAAGTGAGCTAAACGTGGAGTCCGATGTATATGCTTCATCAAGAGGATTCAATATATCTTGCCAGGGTATAGAAGCATGATTGGCATAATCACTAATCTAAGGCCAAACTGAGGGACTTAATAGACCTACGGTGGCACATAGTTTTAGGACTTAGGATGAAACTGGGGCCCTAGTCTAACTCGATGCTAAGTACTACTTCCAAACTGAAGATTGATAGATCATTGAAAACTAAAGTTTTGAAAGCTGGGTCAGAACTTAACTAGTCTAAAAACACTCTTATGAAAGAGCTGCAGACTAAAAACTGACTAATTTCTTGCTTAAAACTGAATGCTAACAATCTAGGCTAAATTATGAAGAAAAGCTAATTTAAGTGAAAATATTACAAGTTTAGGCTAAGTTCTTGTATGCTCAGATCATTGTAAAAATTCATGCAAGTTATTGAAACTAAGGTATAAATCATTAAACAGGATATAAGCCATTTAATAAGAATAAGGACTGAATTCTATCAAAATATGCATGATAGGGTAACAACCCTAGTTTCATAAAACCATGAAAATCAATAAAGAAGTTTGAGGTTTTGGACATAAGGGCAAACTAAACCTTTACTGAATATCCACATACATGGTAGTTGAAGAATCTTGTAGTAGAATTAAAGTTTGAAGCTTTGGAGAAGAAGCCCTAGGTCTGTAGGTTGAGAGAGAACTTTTCTTTCTTTTCTAAAGTTTAAGTCGTGAGAATGAGGGGAGAATCGACTAAGTCTGACTAAAACCCCTTTCCAATTAACTTAAATGACTTAGTTTAGGATTTAAAAGAGTGGAAACGACCAGAATACCCCTAACTTAAGAGTTAAAAAGCTATAAAAATCCCATTAGATAGGCTATCCCACATCCCATGGGACCCACCCTAGATCGTGGTATTGGTTGTCGAGTTAGGGGTGGGTCAAGCTACCCTTTAGACCAATCCCACAATTGAGGCTCATGCCTCCTGGGTCCTACCATGGATCATTGCCTCCACTGTTAGGCTGAAAGAGATTAGGTGGTCCTCTAGACCATTCCCATTGTGGCCCCTACGGCTTGTGGGTTTCCCTACAGCTCATAAGCCAGCCCATAGAGTGGTGCCCATTGGAATAACTTTCCACGGCTAGGTTCATGGTTCGTGGGACCTCCCATAGCACATGGCTCTGTCTGTGGGGGTGAGGTTCTACAGAAGGTTAGTCTAAACACTGTTTCAAATTATGAGGTGTTACAACACATCGCGACCCCCATCACGCTAGGAGGCTAATTTTAAAATTTCTGAAGTTTGGTGATAGATACAGCATGTTAGCCATAGCATTCCAACACGTCGCTCTGGACATTTCACATGCCCAAAACTTTCATCCAAGTCCTGAAACTCATTCCAAATGATTTCAAATCAATATAAGGGTCATACAACTTAATTTCTAAGATTAACTAGAATACGAGATGAATTAAACATGACATGACATGCGAGATGTTACACTGAGAAAAAACTTTCATTATCAGAATGTCTCAAATGAGTATGTGAAGTTATCCTTGTTTCCATTCTCTTTGATCGGTGATGTTAGAGAATGGTTGTATAATGAGCCTGCTGGGTCAATCACTTCTTGGGAAATTCTATCAGATAAATTTCTCAATAGATTCTTCTTATTTAGGAGTATGAAAGAGTCGAGAGGGGAGATATGGGGTTTCATTCAGAAGGATAATGAATTGTTGACTCAAGCATGGGAAAGATATAAAGGCTATCTATGAGATTACTGTAACACCCTGGAATTTGATTCAACTTTTAAACTTAGAAACACTAAAAATTCTGAACTTCCAGGGATCACGAGTCAAGTCTATGAGTCCTGGATAGAACCACGAGTCATGAAAGTGACTCATAAATCTGGTCCTGCAGCTCCCACTTCTGTTCTGAGAACCACGAGTGGAGTTTATGGGTCATGATTAGTTTTATGGGTCATGGAAACCACCCATGGAACTCAGACTGAGGGCAGTCAATTTCCTAGAAACCACAAGAGGTTTCTACGACTTGTGGAAATTTCCACGAGCCATCCTGTTAAACCGTAGGAGCTGATTCATAGCTTAAATTTTAGGCTCAGGAACCATGAGTCCAATAAACAAGCCGTTGTTACTTCTACGGTCCATAGAAAGGAACCGTGAAACCTGAAGCCGAGTTTTTAATCAGCTTTTCTCCAATTAAATCCCAGGGGTATTTCTATAATTACCCACTCTTCTAACTCCTAAGTGAGGTCACTTTGACCATTTTTAGTAGGGTTTTATTCCCTAATAGCCTAAACTCTTCTCATTCTAAGAAATCTTATTCCAAAAGAAGAAAGAACTCCTTCAAGCTCCAAATCTCAAGCTCCAAGTTCAAGCCTACATTTCTTTTCATCTTAGATCAAGAAAGTTTCAATAAGGTATGTGGGTATTCAATAAGGGATTCCCTTCACCCTTATGCCCAAAAGCCATGATTTTTACTTTGATTTATGGATTTGTGAAATTAGGGTTCTTACCCAATTTGAGGAAAACTTATGGGTTCAGTTTTAAAGCATTAATTCATGATTTCTCATCATTTATCTATGATTTATTTGAAGTTTCTTAATTGATTTCAAAAGCCCATGCATTAAAGATGATTTTCTAGCATGATTCCATTGAATTGCATGTTTTCAAGTGAAAATTGGCATGTTTAGATAACATGACCTTATGTATTTATGAAATTGCATGCCTAACTCTTCAAGTATGAATTTAGAAAGAAAAGTATGTTTTGAATTATGGATATGCTAAGTTTTTAAGACTTATGAATTCAATTGCATGACATCAGATATGTCCTTATGCTTTTCAACCAGATTTGACATCAGATATATCATTAGTTATGATCAGTTTTCGCATCAAATATGCCCCAGTATTATATGAGCTATATGTATGTTCTTGGGAGTATATTTAGCACCGAGTTGGACGGGGTGAGAGTACCCTTAGTCCCAAAACTACGTGCCCCAGTAGGTTTATAAGTCCCCTCTGTTGGGCATTAGATTTAGTAATCATGCCACAGCTATGCCTTTATACCTTGGCAAGGTATATTAGGTCCTATTGATGAGGAGGATACATCGGATTCCATATAGCTCACATGGTCTATGTCGGTTAAGAGAACCTCCCATAGAAATAGTTTTATGTTTTTAAAATGTATTTGACTCTTGCTCAGATTTCAGACTTACTACTTATGATTATGTTCTTAGCTTATGATATTGCATGAAGTCATTTACATTACAATTTTATTGTTATAGCATGAAATCAGTTTTATAGCATATCTAACATTATTACTCTAGATTTTGCATATCTCACATACTCGATACATCATATAGTACTAACGCATATCTTGAGCTACATCCTCTTGATAATGTAGATTCAGGCTCTATCTCCCAAGCTCGTGGCTAGACGATGCCGGATATCCAGATAGTGGTTGGTTAGTCTTCATCCTTCGGGAACTAGTATCAGTCTAGTTATTTTGTTTATCTTACTTTCAGATTCTCGAGTTAGTTGGGGTCTTATACCATCAACTCTTATGACAGTTTAGAGGCTTCATACATAGTAGATATTCTATATTTGGGTTTCAGATTCTGTTATATTATGTTGGATTTGTTGATGACTCGGTCTATTTATCTCTTCAGTTTGATGCTTCTATTAAGTTTATCTATATTTGTTGAAGTAATGCTCTAGCCAAGGGTTAACTTAGGAAATTTATGGCCCCGGGTCCCATGTTATGCCTAAGGGGTAGCCTCGGGGAATGAAAAACTTGGTATCAGAGCATCAGGTTCAATAGTCCTAGGGTGTCTGAAAGCCACATCGAGTAGAGTCTCTTTCATGTATGTGAAGCGCGCCACACTTATGAGAGAGAAGCTATGAGGTGTCTTAGGAAAAACTTCACTTCTTTCATGATCAATATCATGTGATAGAGTTTAACTCTATTACCCTCTAATCCATTCTTTATGCATTTCAGATTATGCCTCCTCGCCATGCCATGCCTCGCCGAGCTGCCCGAAATATTGACCCTCCAATTCCAGACCCCGAGGTCACAAATGCAGAGTGTAGGAATGCCATTAATATGCTAGCTCAGACTATGGATGCTTAGACCAATCAGCAAGCTTTTATCCCCATCCACTCTCAAGGTGGAGTAGTGGCCCGAGTTCAAGATTTCATTCACATGAGCCCACCTGAGTCTGGGGTTCAAAAGTTGGTGAGGATCCGCAAAACTTCTTGGATGAGGTAAAGAAGATCTTTGGTGTAATGGAAGTGGGTGGTGTTAATGGTATTGAGCTAGCTTCCTATCAACTCAAGGACGTGGCTCATATTTGGTTCACTCAATAGAAAGATGTTAGGGCTAGGGATGTGGTCCCTATGACTTGGGAATTTTTTGAGAGGGCTTTTCTTGACCGGTTCTTCCCGAGGGAGTTGAGGCAAGCTAAGGTCAAAGGGTTTGTGAATGTGAGGCAAGGTTCTATGTCAGTTCAGGAGTATGGATTGCAATTCACCCAGCTTTCTAGGTATGCTCCTTCCATGGTGGATGAACCATGGGATGAGATAAGTAAGTATGTTTATGGAGTGTTAGATTTGGTAAATAAGGAGTGTAGGTATGCAATGCTTTTAGGTGACATGGATATTTCTCGACTAATGACTCATGCCCATCAGATTAAAAGAGACAAATTGGGGGAGATGGCAAGGGAGAATAAGAGGGTTAGATCTGAGAGTTCAAGTTTTGTCCATCAGATGTCCCAAAGCGGACATCGCTCTTTGTTTCAGAAGAAATCATCAGGTACTGTTCATTCTTTGACTAGTGCTCCTACCCAGGCCCCCAGGCCTCATCATGATCAGACTGGTAGAGGATCTGGTTCCTATTTGCAAGGAAGTGTTGCAAAGGGGACTCCTTACCCTTCTTGCAACAAGTTTGGTAGAAGTCACCCCGGTGAGTGTCTAGCTGGTGGAGAGGGCTGCTTTGGGTGTAGACAGGTTGGACACAGGATTAAGGATTTCTCTTCATCTAAGAAGGGTCAGAGAGGTAGTAGGACTCAGTCTACTCTAGCAGCCCCAGAAAGTCGACCAGCCCAGCAGTGCACTACTTCTAGTTCTGGTGGTCAGCGCCAGAACCGCCTTTATGTCATATCCTCTATCCAGGACCAGTAGAGTTCATTGAACGTTGTTATTGGTATGTGGAAAGTCTTCTCTCTCGATGTGTATGTTTTATTGAACCCTGGTGCCTCCTTATCTTTTGTGACCCCTTATATGGCTTACAAGTTCGAGATTAGTCCTGATCAGCTTTTAGAACCCTTTTGTATTTTTACTCATGTTGGTGAGTCAGTCCTAGCCAAAAGGATCTACCAAAACTGCCCTATCTCAGTCCTTCATAGAGTCACTTTAGCGAATCTAGTAGAGTTGGAGATGACTAATTTTGATATTATTCTTGGTATGGATTGGTTGTATGCATGTTATGCCTCGGTTGATTATAGTACTCGAGTTGTTTGCTTCAAGTTTCCAAATAAACCTGTCTTAGAGTGGCAAGGTAGTCCTCTATCCTCGAAGGGTCATTTCATATCTTATCTTAAGGCTAGGAAAATGATTTCTAAAGGTTATGTTTATCATATAGTTCAGGTTATGGACACGGAGTCTGAAACCCCATCTCTCCAGTCAGTTCCTATTGTGAATGAGTTTCCAAAAGTGTTTTCTGAAGATTTTCCCAGAGTCCCTCCCGAGCGGAATATCGACTTTGGAATAGATCTTCTTCCAGATATGCATCATATCTCTATTCTTCCCTATAGAATGGCTTTTGTGGAGCTTAAGGAATTGAAAGATCAGTTGAAAGACCTTCTTGATAAGGGTTTTATTTGACCCAGCATCTCTCCATGGGGTGCTCCAGTTCTATTCGTGTGAAAGAAAGATGGTTCCCTAAGAATGTGTATCAACTACTATCAGTTGAACAAGGTCACAATCAAGAATAAGTATCTCATTCCTAGAATTGATGATTTATTCGATCAGCTTCAGGGTGCTTGTTTTTTCTCCAAGATCGACCATAGATCCGGTTATCATCAGTTTCATGTTAGAGAGTGTGACATTTCAAAGACAGCCTTCAGAACTCGGTATGGTCATTATGAATATATGGTTATGACTTTGGGACTAACGAATGCTCTTACAGCTTTTATGGATTTGATGAACCGTGTGTTCAGGCAGTATTTGGATATGTTTGTGATTGTGTTCATTGATGATATCTTTATCTACTCTTGGAGTAAGGAGGAGCATGCGGACCATTTGAGAGTGGTGCTGCAAACTCTCAAGGACCGATAGTTATTTGCTAAGTTTAGCAAGTGTGAGTTTTGGATGCAGTCTATTGCTTTTCTGGGTCATATTATGACTAGAGATGGTATTCGAGTTGATTCTCAAAAGATTGAGGCAGTAAAGAACTAGCCTACACCCACTTCCTCATCTGATATTAGGAGCTTTTTGGGTTTGGCTGGTTACTACAGGAGATTTGTGGAAGGGTTTTCTTTCATTGCGGCTCCATTGACTCGGTTGACTCAAAAAAAGGTGAAATTTCAGTGGTCTAATCTATGTGAGAAGAACTTTCAGGAATTGAAGATTACATTAACCATAGCTCCAGTTTTGGCTCTACCCGAGGGCCTAGATGACTTTGTTGTGTATTGTGATGCTTCTAGGATTGGTTTGGGTTGTGTGTTGATACAGTATGGTAAGGTAATTTCTTATGCTTCTAGACAGCTTAATATTCATGAGAAGAACTACCCTACTCGTGATCTTGAGTTGGCGGCCGTGGTTTTTGCTTTAAAGATTTGGAGACACTACTTTTATGGTGTTCACGTGGATGTATTCACCGATTATAAGAGTCTTCGGTATGTGTTCGCTCAAAAGAAATTGAATCTTTGTCAAAGAAGATGGCTTGAGCTCCTTAAGAATTATGATATGAGTGTGCTTTACCATCCAGGTAAGGCCACTGTCATGGAGGATGCACTTAGTAGGTTGTCTATGGGTAGTATGTCATTGGTTGAGGACAGAAAGAAGGAATTGGCCAAGGATGTTCATCGACTTGCTCGATTAGGAGTTTGCCTTATGGATTCGACAGAAGGTGGTGTTATCATTCAGAATGGTTCTGAATCATCTTTGGTAGCTGAAGTGAAAGAAAAGTAAAACAATAACCCTATCTTGCACCAGTTGAAGGGTGCAGTCCATCAGCAAAGGGTAGAGGTTTTCTCCTAAGGGGGAGATAGTGTGCTTCGATATCAGGGTCAATTGTGTGTTCCTGACATAGATGGGTTAAGACAATAGATTTTGACAGAGGCTCATAGCTCCAAGCATTCTATTCACCCAGGTGCCATTAAAATGTATCGTGACCTATGGAAAGTCTATTGGTGGAATGGCATGAAGAGGGACATAGAAGGTTTTATGGCTAAGTATCCCAACTATCAACAAGTGAAGGTAGAGCATCAGCGACAGGGTGGTTTGACTCTGGATATTGATCATTCTACTTGTAAATAGGAAACGATCAATATGGATTTCATTATTGGTTTGCCTCATGCTCAAAGGCAACATGATTCTATTTTGGTGATTGTCGCCAGGATAACTAAGTCATCCCACTTCTTGGCTATTAAGACTACAGATTCAGCAGATGATTATGCCAGACTCTACATTTGAGAGATAATTGAGATTGCATGGTGTCCTATTTTCTATCATTTCAGATAGGCGTACTTAGTTTACATCCCAGTTTTAGAAATCATTTCAGAAGGGTCTTGGTACCCAGATTAAGCTTAGCACAGCTTTAAACCCACAGATGGATGGGCAGGCAGAGCGTACTATTCAAACTTTGGAGGATATGTTGAGAGATTGTGTGATTGCTATCAAAGGTAATTGGGATGATCACTTACCTCTTATCGAGTTTACCTACAACAACAACTTCCATTCTAGCATCCAGATGGCTCCTTATGAGGCACTTTATGATTGGAGGTGTAGATATCCTATTGGTTGGTTTGAGGTGGGTGAGGCAGCTTTGATTGGTCCAGATTTGGCTCATGAGACTATGGAGAAAGTCCAGATCATTAGGGAGAGGTTGAATACCGCTCAGAGTCAACAGAAATCATATGCAGATGTGAGGAGAAGAGAATTGGAGTTTGAGGTTGATGATTGAGTTTTCCTGAAGGTGTCACCCATGAAAGGTGTGATGAGATTTGGTATGAAAGGGAAACTTCATCCCCGCTATGTAGGTCCTTATCGTATTCTGAGGAAAGTTGGTAGTTTTGCTTATGAGTTCGATTTGCCAACAGATTTAGAAGCGGTTCATCCGGTTTTCCATGTTTCCTTGTTGAAGAAGTGTGTTGGTAATTCAACCTTGATTGTTCCTTTGGAAGATGTGATTGTAAAGGATAGACTCACTTATGAGGAAGTTCCCATGGAGATTCTTGATCATCAGATTCAGAGGTTGAGAAACAAAGAAGTCGCTTCGGTGAAGGTCCTTTGGAGAAATCAGCTAGTTGAGGGAGCTACTTGGGAAGCAGAAGCATCCATGAAAGCCAAGTACCCTCATCTTTTTCCTTTCGATTCGGTTTCAGCTTGAGGTAATAGTTTCCTCCATAGTATGTTCTTCCGATTATATTCCATCAGTTTTCCTCATGATCCTTGCATGCATTCATATTTTCCAAAGTTAGTTCAATCATGTTTTAAGTTGAAAAGCTCAGTTTTCATGTTTTTCCTGGAGTTTCATATTTTGTTGCATAGTTGGGCTATTTTCTCTCCAGTTTTCCTTTCTTAGATTCGAGGATGAATGATCCCAAGGGGGAGATATTGTAATACCTTGAAATTCGATTCATCTTTTAAAGTTAGAAACTCTGAAAATTCTGAACTTCCAGGGATCACGAGTCAAGTCCATGAGCCGTGGATAGAACCACGAGTCATGGAAGTGACTCGTGAATCCGGTCCTACAGCTCCCACTTTCAGTCTGAGATCTACGAGTGGAGTCTACGGGTCATGATTAGCTTCAAGGTCGTGGAAACCACTCATGAAACTCAGACTGAGGGCAGTCAATTTCCCAGAAACTATGAGAGGTTTCTACGACTCATGGAAGTTTCCACGAGCCATCCTGTTAAACTGTAGGAGCTGATCCGCAACTTGAATTTTAGGCTGAGGAACCACGAGTCCAATCCCTGAGCCGTGGTTACTTCTACAGTCCGTGGAAAGGACCCGTGGAACCTGAAGCTGAGTTTTTAATCAGCTTTTCTCCAATTAAATTCCATGGATATTTCTATAATTACCCACCCTTTCAACTCCTAAGTGAGGTCGTTTTGACCATTTTTAAAAGGGTTTTATTCCCTAATAGCCTAAACTCTTCTCATTCTAAGCAATTTTATTCCAAAAGAAGAAAGAACTCCTTCAAGCTCCAAGTTCAAGCCTCCATTTCTTTTAATCATAGATCAAGCAAGCTTCAATAAGGTATGTGGATATTCAATAAGGGATTCCCTTCACCCTTATGCCCAAAACCCATGTTTTTTACTTTTATTTATGGATTTGTGAAATTAAGGTTCTTGCCTAATTTGGGGAAAACTTATGAGTTCAGTTTTAAAGCATCAATTTATGGTTTCTCATCACTTATGTATGACTTATTTGAAGTTCCTTAATTAATTTCAAAAGCCCATGCATTAAAGATGATTTTCTAGCATGATTCCATTGAATTACATGTTTTCATGTGAAAATTGGCATATTTAGATAACATGACCTTATGTATTTATGAAATTGCATGCCTAATTCTTCAACTATGAATTTAGAAAGAAAAGTATGTTTTGAATTATGGCTATGCTAAGTTTTTAAGACTTATGAATTCAATTGCATGACATCAGATATGTCCTTATGCTTTTCAACCAGATTTGAGTTCTGATATGTCATTAGTTATGATCAGTTTTGGCATCAGATATGCTCCAGTATTATGTGAGCTATATGTATATTTTTAGGAGTAGTATTTAGCACCGAGTTGGATGGAGTGAGAGTACCCTTAGTACAAGAACTACGTGCCCCCGTAGGTTTATAAGTCCCCTCTATTGGCCATTAAATTTAGTGATCATGCCACAACTATGCCTTTATACCCAGGCAAGGTATATTGGGTCCTCTCGGTGGGAGGATACATCGGATTCTATGTAGCTCACATGGTCTATGTCGATTAAGAGAACCTCCCACAGAAATAGTTTTATATTTTTAAAATGTATTTGACTCTTGCTCAGATTTCAGACTTACTACTTATGATTATGTTTTTTGCTTGTGATATTGCATGAAATTAATTTTATAGCATATCTAGCATGTTTACTCCAGATTTTGCATATCTCACATACTCAGTACATCCTATAGTACTGACGCATATTTTATGCTGCATCATCTTGATGATGCAGATTCAGGCTCTCTCTCCCAAGCTTGTGGCTAGACGACACCGGATATCTAGATTGTGGTTGGTGAGTTCTCATTCTTTGAGGACTAGTATCAGTCTTGTTATTTTGTTTATCTTACTTTCAAATTCTCGAGTTAGTTGGGGTCTTGTACCATCTTATGACAGTTTAGAGGCTTCAGACATAGTAGAGATTTTGTATTTGGGTTTCAAATTTTGTTATGTTATATTGGAGTCGTTGATGACTCAGTCTATTTATCTCTTCAATTTGATGCTTCTGTTAAGTTTATCTATATTTGTTTAAGTAATGCTTTAGCCAAGGATTAACTTGGAGGACTTGTGGCCTCGGGTCCTTTGTTATGCCTAAGGGTAGCCTCGTGGCGTGATAATTACTCACACCATATACAATAAAATGAGATCATTGGGCATAACCATATAGAGAGATTGCAGCTAGACTCTAAGGCGCTACTAGATCTACAGCTCAAGGGAAGGCTTGGAGAGTTTTAGTGTTATAAGGGGTCATGTTATGACCGAGATACAAGGGTGGAATGTATGCTGATGGCGGAATTGGTAGCGGAATAAGGTAGGGAGGTTTGGGAAAGAATGTATGAACTCCATGGATGATTTATCTGGGTAGTAAGGGTTGTAGATAAAGGACCTAGATTGTATAACTTTCAAGTTGTATGTTTTCTTCTACTTATTTATATGATATTATGTGGTGGATTCAGGTCGACTGATGATGCCTACCAGTATATGTTATTTGTACTGATACTACTCTTTCTATACCTTTTGGGTATAGTCTGGTTGCAAGATCAATGATGTTCCTGGGTAAAGACGATGGTGATCTCCAGCAACTTCTACTTTTCTCTTCCTATGGTGGGAGCTGTGTTTTGTTTAGCCGTTATATTCTCCTAGAAGCTCTTGTACCTGTTTGGACTAGTTCCTAGAGAGAGTTTAGTTGTATTTTTGAAAAGGTTTTGTTGTAATCAAAGATTGAAATTTATTTTTATTTCATCAAGATTATATTTAATGTTTCATATTTATTTCCGCAAGCCCATTTCAAGTGGGATGGTAAGGGTTATCCTATCTAGGTGCTTAGAGTAGGTGCACGTACAGCCCGGTAGTTGGGTCATGACAATTTAGTATCAGAGCCTAGGTTACCGGTCTTCAAGTATAAGAGTAAATATTGAATAGAGTCCTGCAGATTGGTGTGTTGATATCCACATCTAATCTTCGGGAAGCTATGAAGCATTCTAGAAAAATGTTCTACTTATTACCTCCTTTCGTGTGGTTCATTTCTTGCTTGTATAGGTTGAGTCCAATTAGTATCTCTTGATTCCAATTGGTATATCAACAAGGTAAAAGGATGTCATTTGACTTCGGCTAAAATGAAGCAAGCAAGGGAAATCGGAATCGTGAAGGTTCCAATTGGTATCTGGCCTTAGAGGCTATGTAAAGGCATGGATGAATTGGCTAAACGGTCATCCCTGAAGCAAACAAAGGATAATAAAAAGGGCTTGTTTAGTGATGAAACTTGAGATTGGTGCTTATGTGTAATTATGCTGCTTGAATGACTGCGAATATGTGAAATGTAATTTTTTGAATTACTGTAAATATTATGGTCAGGGAAAGGTCATAACTTGGTTATGTGTGATTGATTTAGTGATTAATTGCAATGTGGTATAACTGAAAAGTTTGTGCTAAATTTTGGGCATGGACTTACCATTGGTAAAAATGGTAAGGGGACATAATGATTTATGACTATAGAGAAACTGCGATTTCAGGACAGTCGAGATTTCATTGGGAACCATGGGAAAAAAGGGCTATTATCGTATAATAGTGAGAAATTGTTGTTATGAATGGTTTCTTGGTGTGATTCATAACTTAGTTTCCTAAATAATATCATGCTAAGTTCTTGTTTATGCATTACTGGGTTTGGTCTTGTCATTATATTAAAGGCCATAATGCGATTTCATGTGTTACTGTTGAAAATAGGAAAAAGAAAGGGTGCATATGGTAGCCCTTGGCATGAAGGTTAATTGTTTGATGTGGGTGATGTTGTTTAGTTGAGGTAACCTACATATTTGAACATCAGACCTTATTTGACTAGGTGGTTTTTACTGTTGATTGAGTAATATGTAGTTGATGAGAAAATCATGAGATTATGTTGGGACCAAGTTTTCGGGTATTGGTGAATTTATGATTGTCCATTGGTGGGAATAGTCATCCATGTAGTATTTGGCAAAATGACCTATAAATATCTAATTATTATTTGCCATTGCTCATAGGCTTATTTTATGAGGATGATTGTTCTCTAATAATAGCTCTTAAAAAGGGTATAGTTAAATTATGGAGAATTTGAAATGAGTGGCTTGTTCATGATCAATGATCCTTAGTGGTAGGGTCGGTTGAGGGAGTGGGGTTAGTAAATAGATTCTTGAACATTCATATCCCTCTTGATGATCATGATAATACCTGGTGGTGATGTGATCGTTATAGCATTGGTTAGGGTGTAAGTGCCCGGGTAGAGTTCTCCCTAGAATAAGAGTTTACAAAACTCTCAGGCTAGGATGGGTTCCAATGGAATTTTGGGGTTGTATGGTTTAGAAATACATGGTGTCTCGGGGTTAGTGTTTGATGGAAATAGGGTGATATCATGATAGGCGAGGGACATAGTATCCCGTAGAAACTTTCAGAATGGAGTTCGGGTTAGTAGAACTCTGGGAATAGCATTTAACATAAATGAGTTAGTCAGGAATGTCAAAATATGGGTTTTGTATTGTAAAATTGGCCAAAACTGAGATTGTCCGGAGTTACTGTGTCGCCTATGTCGTTATAACGAGAGGCAGGCCGCTACCGTAGTGCCTCTATAGCAGGAATTTTCCCGCTTGGATCTAGTTCTCGTATCATGGAAAATTTATCTTATCTGTTATTGATAACGCTCAAACTACACCTCAATTTAAGAAGTGTAAGCGATCGTTGTCAAATATATAACCCAACAAGGTTGGGGTCGAATCCCACAGAGAATATGGTGATGATTAAGACTTTAGTGAAGTATGTGACTAGTTGTCAATCGTTTCCAGTAACTAAAAGGGGGGTTTTGTAATCAAATTGTAAACAAAACAATAATAAACGTAGGAGGTTAAATCAGTATGAGAGAATGCGAACTAGGGACGTGGTTACCATGGCGTTGTAACAATGTCGATTCTAGGCTTAACCGGGTTCTTTCTATATGAATGTCACGATGTGATTGCGTCAATTGTATCGTCTAAACGTCTCTCGACCAAATAAACCAATTTCCTTTTATCTTCTCTCGATCTCAAAAAGATGTGCTTTTTAGCTCTCAATCCTAACATCAAGTAGATTAATCCAGTTACGGCATTAATCTTTAAGACGAGAGTTGGTAGTCTCGAATCCTTGTTGTTAATCAAGTTTCCCGGTTTTAATCTCTTTCTCAAGAAAATTAAACCTAGGCATGTTCTAATGTTTGCAACCCACTAGAAAACGTGACATAATGTATGATTAACAACGTGACAATACATATATCGAACCCAACGCTACCCGGAATCTATATTGCTACGTTTGCCATGGCTCCCACAACCCTAGTTGCGGGAGTTTTAGTTAATAATGCTATAAAGAAAAGAGAAGAGAATTGAATTCATAATAAGGAGAAGAAGTTCTTACAATATAATGAAAACCAATCTTCAATAATCCAAGAACAAGAAAAACCAAGAACTCACGAACACGAATTCAAGAATCCGAAAACGTGTTGTTGCTATCAAAAATTGACTAAAAACTATTCTAAAACTATTGGGTGTCTTCTAATTACATAAACCTATCATAGGGTATTTATAGGAGTCAAAGAAACCAAATCCAAAACGGGCTAGGAATCCCCAAAACGCGGGTCGCCGCCTCACGCCACTGCCTAAGCTTGACGGTCAGGCTGACGGACCGTCAAGGCAGTGACGGACCGTCGCTTGGACCGTCACTGCTAGGCAGTGGTGTCGCCTCCTTTGCTGCCTCCACGCGACGGTCTATGTGACGGACCGTCACACATGTGACGGACCGTCACTCAAACCGTCACCCTTAGGCAGAACTTCGTTTTTCTCGTATTTTCTTCCGTTTTCGTGTTTGCTTCCATTTCCTACAAATACAACATAAAAACATCAAAAACAACAATGGTTGCTTGAAAACGTACGATTGTTCTTAGTAAAAAGGAGTCGAAAGTGACGTAAATTAGCGTCACATCAGTTATGTTCAAAATCTTTTCAGGGATATTGACGAGGACCTAATTTCTTAGGCTCTTGGGGAAGGGTATCATTCGGGGATGAACAATAGGTAAATTGGTATCTGTTGTAATGACATGTTCCATCATTACTGGAAATATATGCGATAAAGGTATAGAAATCTCATTCGTCATAGGGTTAGGACCAATTCCTTGGTATGTGAGTGTATTAGTTATGAATTAAGGTCATAGAATTCCCCTAGCATAAAGTTAAGTTGGAAATGCCCTTATCAATTTAGTTTTGGGCTAAGTTTAAACTAAGATAAATTTCAAACGAGCACTCCTCCTAGAATATAAGGAGTTATAGGTCCCAATACCCACTAAATTAAATATCTCTAAGTTTTTATTCCAACGCCACCGACCGTTCATTAATCCGCTTTTCAAGTAAAAAGTTGTGATCATTTTACTAAAGTCTGTCTGTGCTAAAAAGCTGAGGCCGCTAAAGAGGGAATTAGGCCGCTATAGCGGGGCCGCTACGGCGAGGCCTCTACAGCGGGCTATGCATAGTTAAATATAGTGTTCAGACCTAAAATGTTATTTTACTCCCAAAACTCGTTCAAGGTCAGGCTAGAGCAAGAGAGGGGCAATTTCTTCAGTTTTCCATTGATTTCCTCCTTCATGGTAAGTCCTTCCATCAATCTAACACTCGTTTGATTCTTTAATCCTTAGAATAACATTATATTGATTATGGTGGGGGTAGAAAGTTAACCTAGGTAGAATTTTTTGGTGTAAAGGAAATTAATAGGTTGAAAATCCCTTGAATTTGAGTTGGTGTTGATTGATTAAGTCCTTGGGACTAGAAATTGATCTAACCATTCCAAAATATAGAGTTTTTGAGTAGATTGGAGGGTAGAACTAGTGGGTTTGAAGTCCAAAGTATTTGTTTGAAGAGTAGTTTATTAAGTACTCTTATAATTGTTATTATTAGATGATTTATCCTTCAAAAATGTGCAGAAGAAGGAAGATCATTAGCAGCACAACTTACTTATTGCAGCAGCTTGGCGCCCAGGTAGGCTAGGTTTAACTGAGTAGTTTAGACCTGATTTTGATTTCATAATATCTTGTAGATTGATGGGAGATTTCATGCCTAGGCCTTCGAGCGTGGAGTTTGCAGGAATAAATGTATTGTTTGTCTTAGTGTGTGGGGTGGAATTTACTATTATAAGTAATGTTGGCCCTATACTGGATTTTTGTGTTTATATTAAGGTTGTTAATCTGTGGATAATCGCATTAGGGGTGGGTTCTCAGAATTAGGGATGATTAATTGTAAAGGGGTTGCTAGGTCGTACCAGATTCCCCGGGTTGGTAAATTGGTCGGAAATTGTTGTTATGGTAATGCTTAAGTCTTCCTAATTATGTGTCACTCTATGATTGTTCACCTCCTGGATAATTGGCTAATGGGACAAGGTCTTGAAGATAGGAATATCTAGTATGTAGTGGTTGCTAGATAATAGCGAAATCCCCGACCTTGGTTTTTATAGTAAGGGGACAGAAGCTGAAGTAATGAAATTATGTAGTTGAATTAAAGTTAGATTCCATTGGGCTGAATGTGTACCTTAAAATGAGTATTTTGAATATAAGGGATATTGCTTGATATGCTTACTTGTTTTAGCCGGGGGTTGGTCTTCGGACAGATTGTATTTGATGAACTCAATGAATCATATATTCTTGTGATTGGTGTGTCAAAGAAAGTTTGTTGTTTACATAAATGAATAACTCAAGTTGAACAAGGGTTTGGTGGTTATCTATTATTGTAAACATATGCTTAAGAAACGTAAAGGTTAAATAATATCCTAAGTGTTAAACACATATAATGAGGTCATGTTAAAGGCTTGTTGATTGTACAAGTATGACTGCCTATTTCACATTATGGTTATGATTGTTGTGATATCTATTATTACTGTGAGATGTACCGTTATTTGGACATCTTTACAAGAATTGTTAAAGTTATTCATTGGTTGTCTCGGGTACCATGCCTGGTACAGTTCTATGATTCATTGCATGGTTGGCTCGGGTACCATGCATGGTACAGCTTCATTGCATGGTTTGCTCGGGTACCACACTAGGTACAGCTTCATTGCATGGTTTGCTCTAGTACCACGCCTGGTATAGATTCATTACATGGTTGGCTCGAAAACATGCCTGGTACAATATTATTCATGATTGGCTCGAGTACCACGCCTAATACAAAGTTACATTGATATTCATTACATATTGGTTCCTTGAGTGAACCAGGCTTATTTGTTATTGATGTTCACTATATGACAGTTCCTTGAGTGAACCGGGCTTATCTGTTATTGATGTTCATTATATATTGGTTCCTTGAGTGAACCGGGCTTATCCGTTATTGATGTACATTACATGTTGGTTCCTTGAGTGAACTGGGCTTATCTGTTAGTGATGTTCATCACATGTTGGTTCCTTGAGTGAATCGGGTTTATCTTTTATTGATATTTATTATGTGTTAGTTCCCTGAGAGGGTCGGGATTTATTATTAATGGATATATATATATAGGTCCTTGAGTGGTCGGGTGGTGTGTTTATGTGATAAGATGGTTTCTTCTGTAAACCGGTGTTACATGTTAGATGTTATAGATGATGTGCTAAGGATCCTTGGATGGTCCGGGTTACTTGCAAGTTGTAAAACAATTATATGTGGTCTGGTTACTTATATAGTTGGGCATGTATTATATAGTTCTTGAGTCTGGTTGTGGGTTGGGGTTCTTATTGGTAGTCATGTGAGTTTGGTGGATTCATGTTGTCTGGTAATATTCTGTTAATATTCTGCATTATTCCTATTTTGGCAAGAGTGAAAGGCTGGCTAGCGGTGATGCATGGGCTAGTTGGTCACAGGACTAGGAGTTGTGAGGCGTATTTCTTTGTGGGTCTAAGATGGGTGAGCTTGGAGGGACTAAGGTTCCTAGGGAGTCAGGTTTGACTGGGTTAGTGAAACAAGACTAGTATTCTATGAGTGCCAGAACCGATGAGATGTCAAGGGCAAGGGACCTTGGGGGTTGAATATGCAGAACTCATAGGTAGTACATTGTTTGGCTAAGGGCTAAGGGTCAAGGTGGTTGACTTAGGATTTTAAACTGAGTGACAAACCTTCTAACAGGGATAGTTAGTAATTTGATTACGAGATTGAATCTGGTAAGGTATTTCTAGTGTCTTACAAGATGGGTAGGCTTAGAGAGTCTTAGTGTTATAAGGGGTCAGGTTATGACTGGGATACAAGGGTGGAATGCCTGCTAATAGTGGAGTTAGTAGCGGAATGAGGTAGGGAGGTTTGGGAAAGAATGTATGAAGTCCATGGATGATTTATCTGGGTAGTAGGGGTTGTTGATAAAGGACCTAGATTGTATAACTTTCAAGTTGTATGTTTTCTTCTGATTATTTACATGATATTATGTGGTGGATTCAGATCGACCAATGTTGTCTATCAGTATGTGTTATTTATAGTAATACTACTATTTCTATACCTTTTGGGTATAGTCTGGTTGCAGGATCAATGATGTTCCTAGGTAAAGACGACGGTGATCTCCAGCAGCTTTTACTCCTCTCTTCCTATGGTGGGAGTTATGTCTTGTTTAGCCTTTATATTCTCTTAGAAGCTCTTGTACCTGTTTATACTAGTTCCTAGGGAGGGGTTCAGTTGTATTCTGGGAAAGGTTTTGTTGTAATCAAAGATTGAAATTGATTTTCATTTAATCAAGAAGATATTTCATGTTTCCTATTTATTTTCGCAAGACCATTTCAAATAGAGTGGTAAGGGTTCTCCTATATAGGTGCTTAGAGTAGGTGCCCGCACAACCCGGTAGTTGGGTCATGACAAAATATCTAGTAGGGTACTTACACTTTAATAATTTTATAGCTTACAGTAACACCAAATACTACACCATGTTTTCCCTTCGGGACATCTATGTCATGACTCTTTTCCACACCTCAAAGATCAGCATACTAAGATAAATCATCCAGAGCATAAACACCAACAACCACATAACTATGGGTTTCATTAACATATAATTTTCCCACCACAACTCGCCTTAGTCTATTCGGGTTGAAGATTACATCAACTTAGTTACATATACTCACTGAGTACATGCCTCCTTTATTAAGCTAATACCAATTAAACCCATAATCTTAAGGACATGTAGTCACTAATAGACATAATAAGTCATCACAGAATCATGATACTATAAGCACTTACATAACATACAAGTCATCACTAGGTTCAAGACACTACTCTATTAGCTGATCATTCAATCATTCGACTCTATTCAACTTACAACTCTAGATAAGTCATGCACCTATACACATCTTACTTCTTAACACCTAGCCAAACTAGACTTTAGGTTCTCAAATTATAATATCATATCCTCTTATCATGATCAATTCTCCTAACTATCCTTCAGCTAGAATATCCCACATTCAAAATATGCACAATAGCAATTTCCCCTTTTTAAGGCATTAAAGACGAGTTGCGTAGATTATGAGCTCACACAATTCCTTTATTGATACTCACTTTCACATATTTATCTAGCACTTCATCAAGTAATCCATACAAATACAAAATTCCCATCAAGAGATTTACATATCATCATATTACAAAATATTCTCACAAAATTAACACACTCTTCAAGAATACACAAATACTAATTAATCATAGCCGATAATCTTTTCAGTAATTATGTTATTATGCTAGATTTGTAGTTACCTCGTAGGTGACCCTGTAACATAATTCAATTTTTAGATTTTTCCACATAAGAGATGCATAACAATTTACCAAGCTTGTTCAACCAAATATATAGACAACAATATCATGCTAACTCAGGTATTATCCGACCATAACAACAATCCTAGTTGGAAAAATTATCAACCCAGCCATCAACACATACAACAAAATAGTTGTTCAACCAATTCAATAGTTTAATCAACTATACAGAGTTTACAATGAGAACTCATAAATCATACACGGCATCACCATAGCTTCCACTCTAAAACCACAACCATAATCACCACAATGGCAAGTAATTCAATAAGGTTAACAAGTGAAACAACTACAACCAATAATGCCATAGACAATCATGTATGCAATAATAGTATGAATTATCTCACAGACAACCATAAAAATAGTTGTCAAAGCATAAGTGTAACTTACTTATCTTGTAATCGTAACACATAAGAAATTTGCAATCAATAATTCAAGAAACACTTACTATGTTCACTTTATGAAAATCAATACTTATATTTTAACACAACTCTTATAATCAGATACCAATTGGAATCATCTAGATACTAATTGGGTTCATCCAGATACCAATTGGAATTAACTAGATACCAATTGAAATCGACTAGATATCAATTGAATCT
Organism: Jaltomata sinuosa; assembly: GCA_003996215.1. Lineage (NCBI taxonomy): Eukaryota > Viridiplantae > Streptophyta > Magnoliopsida > Solanales > Solanaceae > Jaltomata > Jaltomata sinuosa. Next base: position 263,655 of record QJPP01000259.1, read on the forward strand.
ATCCATGTATCGATTATCCGTGTCGAGATACCAATTACAATCATCTAGATACCAATCAAACTCAACTCATGGAGACAACAGACTGAGACAACACGATAGAAAAGAAAAGAGGGAATTGACTCCTAAATGCCTCATAGCTTCCCGAAGATTTAATATGGACGTCAATACATTAATCCGCAGAACTCTACTTGATATTTCTCTTTTACTTGTGAGATTGATAACCTGGGCTCTGATACCAACTGTCATGACCCAAAATATGGGGATCATGTGGGCACTTACTCTAATTTATCTAGATAGGAGAACCCTAAACCACCGAACCATAAACATGCGGAAGTCTTATCAAATTCATAAACCATTGAAATACCAACAAAATCTCACAATATATGTTTTTGATAAAATAAAAGTACAACACCTTCCCAAGGATCTAGTCTAGACATGTACAAGAGCTTCTAACACAATGAAGGACAAATAAGAGACACAGCTTCCACTATAGGAATAGGATGAGCAGACGTTGGTGAGGAATACTCGCTGCTTCTCATAAGAACTTCAACTGGTCCTGCAACATGGTTACACTCTAAAAAAGATGTAACAAGAGTAGAATCATTACAAATACATGTATTGTAGGTATCATTGGCCGACCAGGATTAGACCATGTGATACCATATAAATTTAACAACATAAATATGATAACCAACAATTAAGTTCACATCAATTTCATAACATGGGATCTGAAACTATAATTCACTTTAATAACATAATTAAAGCCTACTCCACTGCAACCCATAGGACTAATACTTGATGTGTCGGGATTTTATGGCACTTTTGATGCTTAAAACAAAGGATTTTTGGGAGTTCTTAAGTACATTTTATTGGATTTGATGTTGTTTGTTGCATGTACAGGTAAAAGTATTAAAAAGATGAAAATGTCAAAGTGTTGCAGATTTCTGGGCAAAAAATCATGCACCACGAGCATCGCATCCACGATGACTCGTGGGATAAGGCGTCTAAATAAGGCAGCAAGAATGCAAGGCATAACTCAGTCTAATGGGCTACTACGACACTTGTGGAAGACACGATGGGACATTACAGAGCCCATAGGAGTGATCCAATGGAGCATAGAATATAAGGCATTGAGCCTGACGGGCTTCCATGACGCTCGTGATAACCATGATGCCTCATCACAGCCGCCCATAGAAATAAGGTACGAAGATGTGGAGGAGCCAAGTGTAGCTGACGGGCAACTATGATGGGTGTGGCAACAAAGATATCCCATTGCAGCATCCCGTGTAAATGAGGTAGCAAAGTTGGAGCTCAACCTTAAAGAAGCCCGACGGGAACCCATGATGCATGTAGCATCTATGACGGCTTGTGGGGCATCCCGTCAGAAGTGCTGCATCCAGTCAATCCTAGAACAATTAGGATTTGGTACTTTTTTTATATAAATACTCCCCCTTAGGTTTTATTTCAGAGCCCCAACATTATTATTATTGTTACATTTTGTTTGTGTTTTGTAGACATCATAATATAAGTTCTTGAGAATTAAAGTTTGTTCTTGAATTATTAAAGTGTTCTTGAGATTTATCCAAGATTCTGGATTTCTTTACTTCTTCTTGTAAGTATATGTTCATGATTTCTTCGACAACTTGTGATCGTATACTTATGAATATGAGTAGCTAAATCCACAACTAGGGTTGTGGGAACCATGAAGGATTAATAAAGTAGGTAAAGTACTTGATAATTCTAGGGTAGTGTTTATGCATGTATTGTTCTTCCCTTCGCATTGATTGTTTTTTAATGATGTACAATGTTAGAACTCGCCTTATCCTTACTTGATGAACCAAGGAGGTAACGGATGGGAAAAGGGTTGTTCAACAACAAAGATTTGAGGCTATGAACCCTCATCTAATAGCTTGACCTTGTTTAAGAATAGCTAATATGGGATCCAGGGTAAGAGTTAGTAAAGCATACACCCAAGGCCGGACCAAGGCGTGTGGTGAAATTCATATATCTGAGGGACCAACTATTTAGGTAAACCTAACTTACTGATTCTGCGTGCTAAGCACCAAGCTAGTTTACTAAGTACAATGCCTTACTAAGTTATGATCTCATGGGGAATACTACCCTATTCACTTCTCTTACTGATAACAACCTTTGAAATTGTTACTTGTTACTTGTTACGAATCTAAGTCACGTTTAATATTTGTTGCTTAATACCCCCCTTTTCGAGGGAAATAAATGGCTAACAGCGCAAGTCGACACTAATTAACTCTAGTCCTACCATATTCCCTGTGGGATCGACCCCAACCTTCATTGGGTTCTATATTTGAACAGCGATCGCTTACGGTTCTAAAAGGAGGTGTAATTTAGGCGCATCAAATTTTAGCGTCATTGCCAGGGAATACGGTTTAGGATTAAGAGAGATTGTGTTTACTTCACTATTAGTCCTTATTTCCTGATTTTACTTCTTTTTTTTTTGTTTTGTTATACAGGTTGGACACTTGTGCTTGCCTAGTACAAGGAGTCAAGGCAATCCCTTGATCCCATACAATCCTGAACACCCTAGAACTCTAACAAACATGGCTAAAGAGGGAGAGTATGAGACATCGTAACAGGTCACAGCTCGGTTGTTAGCCAAAGAAGAGCAAAGGAAAAAGAAAAGAGAAGATGCCTTCACTACTGAGGATGCTACAATTGCAGCAGAGCTCGCAGTTTGAAATACGGCAGCTGAGCAAGCAAGACAAGCACGACAACAAGCTGTGAGAGATAAGGCAACAGCTAGATGGAATTTACCGCAGAATAGGGGCCGACAGATACAGCAGCCAAGGCATGTCCCTCTCTACCATGATGATGATGATGTAGAGGATTTGGTCATACTAGGCCCATATTATTGCCACCATTGTTGTAATAAATAAAGTTTGACATTACCAGCACTATAATCCAGTTGCTGAACCTAAAGGGACTATATGCTGGAAAGCCTGCTGAAGATGCAAATTTACATGTGATGAATTTTATGGGGATTTGAAAAGCTTATAATCGACCAAGAGTGATGCAAGATGCTATTTGACTGAGACTATTTCCATTCTCACTGAATGGAGAGGCGACTGTGTGGCTTACTGAATTGCCTAATAATTCCATATATACATGGCACAAGTTGAAGACTTAGTTTATGGAGCGGTTCTTTCCTCCATCAAGGATGTTACAACTGAAGCAAGAAGTCTAAAATTTAAGATGCTACCTGTGGAGGCATTATATGATACATGGTTGAGGTTCAATAAGAATCTTAAACAAATTGTGAAACATGGAATCCCTTCAGGTCATCTGATGGAGATCTTCTACAAAGCATTGAATGCCGACACAAAAGTAGTGGTTGACACTGTAACGAGAGGAGCTTTAATGGAGAATTTGTATATTGAAGCTTCTGATATGCTTGACAGGATTACCAAGACTAACAGAGCATAGCATACTAGAGAGGCTGAGAGCCCATCATGTACATATGCGGTTGGTAAGTCCATTGAACTTCAAGATTTGTAAGATATCAGACAGGAAGTTGCTGAATTAAATACAAGCATTGGGTTGATTGCAAAGAAAATCCTAGATGAGGGAGTAGAAAAGGTGAAAGCCATCGGTTCGCAAAGGAAAGCACCAAGGCCAGATGATTACTCATCTGATAAGGAGGTTGGTCATCTGAATGATCAAGGAGTGGGTTTCTGGGCCTCTGGCCTAGGAAATCAAGGTTGGAATAGAGAGAGAGATGACAACTACAATAAGTCTAGCTATAGAGATAGGAGCAGAGCTAGAGACAGGTATGGTGACTGGCATAAAAAAGATGGCTACAAGAATGATAGAAGCGGTTTATATATCCCTCCTGGAAATCACAAAGATATACCTGAACAACCATCCATGAGGGAGTTGCTCAACAAAGTATTTCAAAAGGTTGATTCTACGGATGCAAACATGAAGGAGATGATAGCTGACCTTTCAGGTATGACTCAGAAAGTGGAGTCTCATTCGGTTGCCATAAAGCAGCTTGAGACTCAGATGCACCAGATGTCTACTAGCATAAACCCGCATCAAAAGGGTACTATTCCAAGTGAAACCATTCAGAATCTGAAGAATGATCGATAGGTTATGGTTGTACTACCTAAAGCAGAAAGTAGACTGTTGACCCTCTTATGCATATAATTATTGATGAGCTGGCCGAGTCTAAAATGGATGATGTTGACACTACAGTCGAGTCTGAGGAAAAGGACAGTGGTGAAGGGCTAAGTAAGAGAAGGTATTCCGATTCAAAAATGAAAAATAAAGAGGTTGTATCGGTCTTGAAGCCCGTTCCATTGCCTCCTCCACCTTACCCTTAGAGATTGAAGAAAAAGGTTGAGGACGGCAAATTTCACAAGTTCATCTCCATGCTGAAACAACTTTCAGTCAATATTTCTTTAGTCGAAGCATTGGAGCAGATTCTTGGATATTCTAAATTCATAAAGGATCTGGTGACTAGGAAAAGAACAGTGATCTTTGAGCCAGCTAATAATTTGCACCATTGTAGTGCAATAGCTTCCCATTCTTTGGTGCAGAAAAATAAAGATCCTGGAGCTTTTACTATTTCTTGCATGATTGGAGCATTCTATTTTGCTAAAGCATTGTGTGATCTTGGTGCTAGTATCAATCTGATGTCACTAGCAGTGTTTAATCAGTTAGGCTTGTGTCACGATCCGAGCCTACCCCTGGACATAACACGGGACCTAAGATCACAAGTGATCTCAAGATAACCCTCTGGCCTTAGCATGACTTAAAAATTGAACAAAACATAGGAACGGAAGCTTAACTGAAGTAATGAATAACTTAATCTGTTATATAAATAAAGTCTAAGATTTAAGATCTGAATACAGCTGAATATTTGACTCTATGTCTAGAAGCCTCTACTACTGGCGAGTTGTTGAGATAGGCCCCCAGCTAACTCTAAATACTAAAATACTGAATGAAAGAACTAGTAGTCTAGAATGAAGCTAAACTCCAAGTCCTCAAATGAAGAGGACTCACCAAGATGGATGAATGTGCTGCTGATCTACCAGCCATGGATCTGGGAGCAAGCTACAGGATCTACATCATAATAGGATGAAGCACAAAGAAGTATGCGGTCAGTACTATGGAATGTACTGAGTATGTGAGATATGCATGTTTCATGATAAAATATACTTGAAAGCATGCTTAAAACTGAGTTCATGCATAAATAGAAGAAATCATAAGTAAATATCAAAATATAAGACATAAAACATAAAGTTATAAAGTTAAGTCAAGATTCAAAGTAGAGTATCATATAACTTCATAGCTTGAAAATAATCATACGAGAGTTTCTCTTAACCAGTATAAACCATGATGAGCTACATGGAGTCCAATGTCATGCATCCACACTGAAAAAGGTTGTCCTAACCGGCCAAAGTTAGAATCATGTCATACCAGGATCCTATCATAAGCCACAGAGGGCACCTACAGTGGCACATAGTTCTGGGACTAAGGGTACTCTCACCCGGTCTAACCGGTGATAAATACTACTCTCAAAACATAACATGAGACTCACATACATGTGACATATCTGGATGTCAAAAACTTGTTAATAAACATGTTTATAACCCAGATCTTCATACTACTCACGAACCTTGGTTTAGAAAATAATTCATGAGCATTGATGGCACATCGGGTGTCTTGTCTTGCATAACAATTCATAACTTGAAAACTTGCATGGCCCTAGTCCAATTTCATAATAACATATATTTTCATAAAACATAGGAACTAGGCATGCACTTGCTTGAAATTCATGAAATCATGCTATCAAATACCCTAATTTACTTAAACCAATGCATGCATGTAAAATTGACTATACTTAGCCTTCAATTCATGAAATAGTAGTTCACTTGTAAAAACCCATGCAAAATCATACAACTTAATATTAGATTTCGTAGTAGAATCATGAGAAAATAATTTATAGAAAAGCCCATAAGAATTGGATAAGAACCCTAATTTAAAATCCATATAAAATTTGGGGGATTTGGGTATAAGGGTGGAAGAATCCCTTATTGAATACCCACATACCTTATTTTAAGCTAGCCCACTAAGAATTTGAGAAGAATGGAGACTTGGAGTGAATCCCTAGCTATGGAGCTTAAAACCCTAACTTGAAGCTTGAGAGGATGGAACCCTTTTTCTTCCTTTGGAAATTGATTGAAAGAATGGGGGAAAACTTAGGCTAAGTAGGAATAAAACCTTCCTAAATAGTCTTAAAATGACCTCACTTAAGAGTTAAAAGAGTGGATAATTACAAAATTACCCCTAGAAATTAATTAGGAAAAATCTAGAAAAAGGTCAGCTTTATGAATCACGAATAAATTCCATGAGTCGTAGACTGAACCACTGCTTGTGGTTTCCACTCGTGATTCCTGGCCAAAGAGTCAGGCTGCAGAAGACATTCTACGAGACAGCACTATAGGCCGTAGAATGAACTACGGTCCGTAAACTCAGTCGTGATCTTAGGTTCAGCATTCAAGCTGCAGAAGAGGAACTATGAGTTAACAGTACAACCCGTAGAATAGACTACGGTCCGTAATGTTCACTCGTGGTTCCTAGGGATAAGGAAGACCTCAGACTTCAGTTCCACGAGTGGTCTTTATGATTCGTAGAACAAATCATGATCCATAAAACCCACTCGTAGTCTTCAGACCAGAGCCTGAACTGCAGAAGGTAAACCATGACTCCATTCCACAGATCGTGGTTCGAACCACGGCCCATGGTTTGAACCCATAATTCCTGGAAAGCTAAAAAAATTCAGAGACTTTAAGTTTAAAAGCTGATTCAAATTCCAAAGTGTTACAATATCTCCTTCATGGGATCATTCATCCTCGAATGAAGACTAAGCAAGGGAACCCTAAATAGAAAACTGCCCAACCAAAAACAAAACATGAAAACAGAAGAATAAGCATGAAAACTAACTTCTCCCCTCAAAACATAATGGAACTAACTTCGGTAACATGAATACATGCTAGGATCATGAGAGAAACTGTTGGAATAGAATCGGAGGGACATACTAAGGATGGAACTACTATCTCAAGCTAAAACTAGATCGGAAGGAAAAGGACGAGGGTACTTGGCCTTCATGGATGATTCTTCTTCTCAAGTAGCTCCTTCAACTGAGTTGTAAAAGATGAAGTACTATCGTGGTAACCGACTTCTGATTGAAATAAAAAGTAATCTAGATTCATGAGACACATATGCATACTGAGAATGTAAGAACAGCTAATGGGACAGGAATTGGATATCCAACATGATAATTGGTCTGGTACGAGAGTTGAAACTCAGCTAAAACTCATAAAGAACAAACATACTTTAGAAATCGCAGTTAATCGAAAGGGACACTAAGCTAAGAGAAGTAGATATACGGGAAAACTATTCTCTTCTAAATACCACCCCTACCATTCTCAACTAACAACCTCAACACCACACATAAAAGTACTAAGGTCTGAGTCTAACTACCTGATTCTCCATGTTCAAACCTACCTCGACTAGATGTCTTGCATCAACAACATCTTCTTAGTAGAGTATTCCCTCTTATCACAACAACCAACTAACCTAGGGCTCCTAACCAAAGGGTTACTAGTTGCGCAAAACAAGGATCCATATGTATCCCATCGCGATATTCAAGCTTATAACTATGGTCACCTAATGGTTTTGTAGCTTACCCTATTCAAGACTTCTCCCCTCTTTCTTAACATAATTAGGAGTCGCAACTCCAAGAACTTCTACAGAGGGACATACTAAAATTCCTCGTGACGCGCATATAGAAAGAACCCTGTAACGCCTAGAATCGATTGTTACAACGCCATGGTGAACACGTCCCTAGTTCGCATTCTCTCATATTGATTTAAAACTCACACGTTTATTTCTTGTTTTGTTTACGATTTGTTCACACAAACCCCCCCTTATTTACCGGAAACTATTGACCATCAGTCAACTAATTCACTAAAGGCTTAATCTTCACCATATTCTCTGTGGGATTCGACCCCAACCTTGTTGGGTTCTTTACTTGACTACGACCGCTTACGCTTCGTTAATTTGAGGTGTAGTTTGGGCGTTATCAAAAAGTGGCGCCGTTGCCGGGGAATACGGTTTTTGATTAAGTCTAGTGTGTTTATTTGACTCTTAGTCATAATTTCCTGCTTTACGTTTATTTGTTGTTTTTGTTTTTGATAGGGTACAGATTTGTGCATGCCAAGTACCCGAAGCTCGGGTGAATCAACAGTACCTTACGACCCCGAGCTTGCGAGAACATTAAGGCAGAATATGGCCGCACAAAACGAGGCAGCAAGGATCGCTGCAGAACTGCAGGCCCAACAAAATTTGAATGCTGGTGGTCTGCTGGATGATGTCGCACGGAATGATGAGGATCTCGATCTAGATGGAGATGGCGCTACGGGCTCCATTGTTCTTCCTCCGCTAGCACCCGGGACAAGTTCAACATTACCAGCACGATGATTCAGCTGTTGAACTTGAGAGGAGTATTCCGGGGTTTAGCTGGTGATGATCCGAACCGTCACTTGATGAACTTCGTGGGCATCTTCAAGTCATTCGAACTGCCGGGAGTGAGTCAGAAAGTGATCAGACTCAGGTTGTTTCCGTTGTCTCTGTCTGATGAGGCAGCGTTGTAGTTAACAGAGCTGACCCCCGACTCTATCGCAACTTGGGGAGAGTTGAAAGGAGCTTTCCTAGAAAGGTTCTTTCCTCCCTCAAGGATGATACAGTTGAGGGACGAGATCAGCAATTTCAGGCAACAACCGCACGAAGCATTACATGAGACTTGGCTGAGGTTCAAGAAGAAGATGACACAATGCCCTAACCATCAGCTGAACGACGAGTTTTTGATGCAGACTTTCTACAGGGCACTGAATTCGGCTACCAAGCCGATGTTAGACAACGCAGCAGGTGGAGCGTTTATGGGTCGCACTTTTGCCGACGCCACAGCTATTTTGGATAGGCTCACCAAAACCAACAGGGCCTAGCATACACGAGATTCAGAGGTTGCAGCTAGCACCTATACCGTTGGTATGTCAGCAGAACAGCGTAGGAAAGAGGAGGAGCGCGACCAAGACATGGCGCATCTGAAAACACAGTTGGATCTCCTGACAAAGCACTTGTGCTCAGGAGGTATGGAGAAGGTGCAAGCTGTGGGTTCCCAAGGTATGGAGACTGAGGAAGCAAATTACTTGGGGGGTTTCCAGGCCAATGGCCAGGGAAACCAAGGTCGGAATTATCAGCGAGACAACCACTATGAGAAAAGTGGCTACAAAGAGCGCGACCAAGGAAATTGGAGGAACAACACCGATAGAGGTGGGTTGTATATACCACCTGGTAATCGGGATAAAACTGGCAGCGAGGCTGAGACGTCCAAACTTGAGAACATGATGGAGAAGATGTTGCTTAAGGTGGAATCGACTGACTCTGGAGTAAAGGCAATGTGGACTGAGTTATCAACATTGAGTCAGGTAGTGGAGTCACACTCAACCGCGATCAAGCAACTAGAGCAGCAAGTGGGTCACATCTCGGCATCTCTAAACCCAAGGAAAACAGGTACCTTGTCGAGCGACACCACTCATCCGAGGAATGATGCAAGCTGTATGGCGATCACCACAAGGAGCGGAAAAATATTACCGGAATCACATCCGGAAGTTCAGACTCAAGGTGATGTTGCGGATGATGAAGAGGCGGTAGAGGAGGAAACTCCAAAGCCCGCGGAGAAACACAAGGAAGCTGAAAAGCTCCCAACTATGATGCCTCGACCACCACCTCCGTTCCCACAGCGTTTGAAGAAGAAAGGTGACGATGGTAAGTTCCTGAATTTCATGACCATGCTGAAGCAGATTTCAATAAACATACCATTGGTGGAAGCACTGGAACAATGCCCGGTTATGCCAAGTTCATGAAGGACTTGATTACAAAGAAGAGGTCGGTAAGTTATGAACCGAAAGACAACCTCCACCACTGCAGCGCTATTTCTTCTAGGTCGTTAGTCGAAAAGAAGGAAGATCCAGGTGCGTTTACTGTTCCCTACACTGTTGGGAAGCTCAACTTCGAGAAAGCATTATGCGATCTGGGTGCTAGCATCAACTTGATGCCGCTAGCCGTCTACAAACAACTGGGTTTGGGAGCTCCTAAACCAACATCCATAAGAGTGATGATGGCTGACCATTCAGTAAAGCGACCTGTAGGGATATTGTCCGATGTGCTAGTAAAGATCGGTAAGCTTATCTTCCCAGCTGACTTTGTGATCTTGGATTGCGAAGTGGATTTCAAAGTTCCCATAATCTTGGGACGACCATTGCTAGCCACAGCAAGAGCATTGGTTGACATGGAGAAAAACAAACTGACCTTCCGATTGAACAATGAAGTGGTCAAGTTCGATGTGTCCAAATTGATGAAGCAACCAAGTGACATGAGGGTGGTCGCGGTCATAAATGCTATTGAGGAAGTTCCTGCGGATGCACAACTTGAAGAGAAGGGCGTGGTCGAGACTCTAGCTGTGGTAAGAAGGATGATGCGAGAGCATAAACATGTAGAGGAAGGCGGTGAAAATAAATCAAGAAAACGAAAACACCGCAAGAGAATCTGCAAAGAAAGAGCGAAGAAGTTGTCGCGACTAGCGATGGAGCCCAAAGAGGAAGCTGGAACGCCACACTCCATCGAGTTTTCCTGCTTTGGAGACCCTGGCGGTCTCCAACATCATTCCAGAATCTGAGTCATATCGACTTCACAGGTATTCCTTTGTTCTCACAGTTTTTAATTTTCATATGTATGCATTGGGGACAATGCATGAGTCTAAGTTGAGGGTGTGGGGAAACCTGTGAGTCACCACCGAGGGTTTTTGTTGCCGAGTTCTTTTCCCTCCGGTGTGCTATCTAGTAGAACCGGCATGTTTAGGTTGTTTATTTTAAAATTTTTTAGTTTAGTGTCTATAGCAAAGCATGCGATTTCTTATCAAAGTAGCGCCCCTTTAAAAATTTTCTGGTTTTGAGCTTATGTTGAAACGATTGACTGTCTGGATCCTTGTTTGTCATTGTGTGATTATGAGTAGAATGAGTATGCTTAAGCCGAGCGGTTGTTTAATAGTTGGTAGCGATATAGTTTCTTGGTGCCAAGAGTGTGTGAGCGTATTTTGTATAAATTCTTACTCTGTGCATGCATCTAGAACTTGCCCGGTCTATTTTGTTAAGTTTGAAGTTTGGTTGCTTAGGAAAGGATCACAGGCCCTTTTTGTGTGTGTGCAGTCCACTTAACCGATAAGACCGTCCAAAATAATCCTTTGATCCTTGATTGAGCCATAATTTACCTTGTTCTTTCAATAACCTGTCACCGTTCCTTTTTAACTTTGAATCCCTATTTTGGCCCTGGTCCTTCCTTGGACATCGTGCACCTCAACTCAGGCAATCAGCCTAAGTTGAGGGTGGCTACTATAGAGGTAAACCCTGTTTTGGCCCTGGTCCTCCCTTGGACATTGTGCACCTCAACGCAGGCAATCAGCTTAAGTTGAGGGTGGCTACTACAGAGGTGAAGGATAAGAAAAAGAGGATGGAGATGATTGGTTGTGAATAGAACGAAAAGTCCGGGTGTGTGCCTAAGAAAAGAAAAATAAAAAGAATTGTCAAAATAAAGAGGCCGCACCTGTAGCTAGAGAGAACCAAATAAAAAGGTGAATAAGGATGGACAGAATAAAGTTATGTGGTAATAAGACGTCGGTGGTTCCAAGGAGGGCTTAGTCACTAACCCCTAAATGTATCCTACCTGCACCTGAAGCCTCATTACAAGCCAAAACAAGTCCTGTAGTGATCCTGAGCGGCTTTCTGAAGAACTGAAATAGAATAGTAAGGGCAAGCCTATGTTACCGCATGTGCATTGTTTGAAGTCGTTTGTGAGTGTGAGCGTCTTACCTAGTCCCAAATCTTGTGTGTGGGATTTCTTTGTGGTGAGGGCACCAAGATGTCTAGATTGTCTATTGATTTTTAGGATAGCTGCGCGTGTGTATGCATAATATTCTATCATATCGGAATGACATGTTTGGATCCTTGCAAGTTAGCGTTTCATACATTTATGTGCTACGAGGGAGCTTGATTTAATTGAATAAGTTTTCAATGGCCATGAGTTGCTATAGACACGAGTTCGTTTTCTTAGTTGAGTCGTTTTATTGTTTTATGTTATGTTGCTTGAGGACAAGCGAACGTTTTAAGTTGAGGGTGTTGATGTGCCGCTAATTTACGTCACTTTTGACTCCTTTTAACTAAGAACAATCGTACGTTTTCAAGCAACCGTTGTCGTTTTTGATGTTTTTGTGTTGTATTTTCAGGAAATAGGAACAAACATGGAAACGGAAGGAAATACGAGAAAAAGAGGATTCTGCCTAAGAGTGACGGCCTGGCTGACGGACCGTCACTGCCTTGACGGTCCGTCACAGTGACCGTCAGGCTGGGCAGTGCCACTGCCTAAAGGTGACGGTCCAGGCGACGGTCCGTCAAGGCAGTGACGGCCCGTCAGCCGGGCCGTCAAACCAAAGCAGTGGCGCGCCAGCGGCTGTCCGCGTTTAGGATTCCTAACCCGTTTGGATTTGGTTTCTTTGACTCCTATAAATACCCTATGAGAGGTTTATTGTATACATCGTTCAACCAATAATTTTAGAATAGTTTTTAGTCGTTTTTGAGCGCAACAACGCGTTTTCTTATTCTTGAAATCGTGTTCTTGATTCGTTCTTGAGTTCTTGGTTTTTCTTGTTCTTGGATTATTGAAGGGTATTTTCATCATATTGTAAGAATCTTCTTTCCTTTATTATGAATTTCTTCTTTTCTTCTTCGAGCATGAGTAACTAAAACTCTCGCAACTAGGATTGTGGGAGCCATGGCTAAAGTAGCGATATAGATTCCGGGTAGCGACGGGTTCAATTTACATGTAGTCACGTTGTTAATCATACTTTATGTCACGTTTTCTAGTGGTTGCAAACATTAGAACATGCCTAAGTTTAATTTGCTTGAGTAAAGAGATTAAAACCGGGAAACTTGATTAACGACAAGGATTCGAGACTACCAACTCTCGTCTTAATGATTAATGCCGTAACTGGATTAATCTACTTGATGTTAGGATTGAAAGCTAAAAAGCACATCTTTTCGAGGTCGAGAGAATAGAAAAGGAAATTTTTTTATTTGGTCGAGAGACGTTTAGACGATACAATTGACGCAATCACATCGTGACACGCATATAGAAAGAACCCGGTTAAGCCTAGAATCGACATTGTTACAACGCCATGGTGAACACGTCCCTAGTTCACTCTCTCCTATTGATTATTACTCTTACATTATTACTTGTTTTGTTTACGATTTGTTCACACAAACCCCCTTATTTACCAGAAACTATTGACCATCAGTCACGTACTTCACTAAAGGCTTAATCGTCACCATATTCTCTGTGGGATTCGACCCCAACCTTGTTGGGTTCTTTACTTGACTACGACCGCTTACGCTTCGTTAATTTGAGGTGTAGTTTGGGCGTTATCAAAAAGTGGCGCCGTTGCCGGGGAATATGGTTGTTTATTAAGTCTGGTGTGTTTATTTGACTCTTAGTCATACTTTCCTGCTTTTACTTTTATTTGTTGTTTTTGTTTATTATAGGGTATATAGTTGTGCATACGGTTGTTTATTAAGTTTGGGGTGTCTTGATGAAGTCTGAGTAATCAAGACACCCGCGTCGTGCCGCGACGTTAAATCAGGCGCTGTATGGGAGGCAACCCATAAATTGTTGTTGTATTATAGTCTAATTAATTCGTGGAGAAACCTGTGAGTCACCACCGAGGGTTTTTGTTGCCGAGTTCTTTTCCCTCCGGTGTGCTATCTAGTAGAACCGGCATGTTTAGGTTGTTTATTTTAATTTTTTTTTTAGTGTCTATAGCAAAGCATGCGATTTCTTATCAAAGTAGCGCCCCTTTAAAAAAAAATTCTGGTTTTGAGCTTATGTTGAAACGATTGACTGTCTGGATCTTTAGATGTCATTGTGTGAATATGATAGAATGAGTATGCTTAAGCCGAGCGGTTGTTTGATAGTTGGTAGCGATATAGTTTCTTGGTGCCAAGTGTGTGTGAGATTATTGTTGTAAATTCTTACTCTGTGCATGCATCTAGAACTTGCCCGGTCTATTTTGTTAAGTTTGAAGTTTGGTTGCTTAGGAAAGGATCACAGGCCCTTTTTGTGTGCAGTCCACTTAACCTAAAAGACCGTCCAAATATAAATAATCCTTTGATCCCTGTTTGAGCCATAATTGACCTTATTCTTTCAATAACCTGTCACCATTCCCGTTTAACTTTGAATCCCTATTTTGGCCCTGGTCCTTCCTTGGACATCGTGCACCTCAACTCAGGCAATCAGCCTAAGTTGAGGGTGGCTGCTATAGAGGTAAACCCTGTTTTGGCCCTGGTCCTTCCTTGGACATTGTACACCTCAACGCAGGCAATCAGCCTAAGTTGAGGGTGGCTACTAGAGAGGTGAATGATAAGAAAAAGAGGATAGTGAAGATTGGTTGTGAATAGAATGAAAAGTCGGGTGTGTGCCTAAGAAAAAAAGAAAGAAAAAAAAGAGATGAAAAAGATCGAAAAAAGAAATAAAAAGAATTGTCAAAATAAAGAGGCCGCACCTGTAGCTAGAAAGAAGGAAATATAAAGGTGAATAAGGATGGACAAAGTAAGTTATGTGGTAATAAGACGTCGGTAGTTCCAAGGAGGGCTTAGTCACTAACCCCTAAATGTATCCTACTTGCACCCGAAGCCTCATTACAAGCCTAAACAAGTCCTGTAGTGATCCTGAGCGGCTTTCTGAAGAACTGAAATAGAATAGTAGGGGCAAGCCTATGGTATCGCATGTGCATTGTTTGAAATCGTTTGTGAGTGTGAGCGCTTACCTAGTCCCAAATCTTGTGTGTGGGATTTCTTTGTGGTGAGGGCACCAAGATGTCTATATTGTCTATTGATTGTTAGGATAGCTGCGTATGTGTATGCATAATATTCTATCATATCGAAATGACATGTTTGGATCCTTGCAAGTTAGTGTTTCATACATACGTGTGCTACGAGGGAGCTTGATTTAATTGAATAAGTTTTGAATGACCATGAGTTGCTATAGACACGAGTTTGTTTCTTAGTTGAGTCGTAGTATTGTTTTATGTTATGTTGCTTGAGGACAAGCGAACGTTTTAAGTTGAGGGTGTTGATGTGACGCTAATTTACGTCACTTTCGACTCCTTTTTACTAAGAACAATCGTACGTTTTCAAGCAACCATTGTTGTTTTTGATGTTTTTATGTTGAATTTGTAGGAAATGGAAGCAAACACGGAAACGGAAGGAAATACGCGAAAAACAACATTCTGCCTAAGAGTGACGGCCTGAGTGACGTCCCGTCACACATGTGACGGTCCGTCACAGTGACCGTCACACCAAGGCAGCAACTTCAGGCGGCATCACTGGTTAGCAGTGACGGTCCAGGCGATGGTCCGTCACTGGCTTGACGGTCCGTCAGCCTGGCCGTCAAGTTAAGGCAGACGCGCGTCAGCGGCTGTCCGCGTTTAGGATTCCTAACCCGTTTTGGATTTGGTTTCTTTGACTCCTATAAATACCCTATGATAGGTTTATTTTACATATTGTTCACCCAATAGCTTTAGCATAGTTTTTAGTCGGTTTTGAGAGCAACAACACGTTTTCGTATTCTTGAATTCGTGTTCTTGATTCGTTCTTGAGTTCTTGGTTTTCTTGTTCTTGGATTATTGAAGGGTATTTTCATCATATTGTAAGAATCTTCTTTCCTTTATTATGAATTTCTTCTTTTCTTCTTCGAGCATGAGTAACTAAAACTCCCGCAACTAGGGTTGTGGGAGCCATGGCTAAAGTAGCGATATAGGTTCCGGGTAGCGACGGGTTCAATTTACATGTAGTCACGTTGTTAATCATACTTTATGTCACGTTTTCTAGTGGTTGCAAACATTAGAACATGCCTAGGTTTAATTTTCTTGAGTAAAGAGATTAAAACCGGGAAACTTGATTAACGACAAGGATTCGAGACTACCAACTCTCGTCTTAATGATTAATGCCGTAACTGGATTAATCTACTTGATGTTTAGGATTGAAAGCTAAAAAGCACATCTTTTCGAGGTCGAGAGAATAGAAAAGGAAATTTGTTTATTTGTCGAGAGACGTTTAGACGATACCATTGACGCAATCACATCGTGACACACATATAGAAAGAACCCTGTAACGCCTAGAATCGATTGTTACAATGCCATGGTGAACACGTCCCTAGTTCGCATTCTCTCATATTGATTAAAACTCACACGTTTATTACTTGTTTTGTTTACAATTTGTTCACACAAAACCCCCCTTTTTTTACCGAAAACTATTGACTATTAGTTATCTAATTCACTAAAGGCTTAAATCTTCACCATATTCTCTGTGGGATTCGACCCCAACCTTGTTGGGTTCTTTACTTGACTACGACCGCTTACGCTTCGTTAATTTGAGGTGTAGTTTGGGCGTTATCACCCTTCTATATAGCCTCAGAAAGCTGCCACGATATCACAAACATAAACTAGGTGTCAAGACGAGAAGAAAGACATCCATATTGCTATACGAAAATTTAGGCAAGAAATCAGATCAGAAAATGACTCTCAAGGCCTGCGCAATGAAACAAAAAACAAATTTCACAATTATGTTTACAGCTGGGTTATAAAGCCATGCCCAAAATTTGAGCACAAACAGGACTCGTTTTGGGGCCCCAAACAACCCTGAAAGCTCACTTGATCAAGATATTTAAACTAGGAATTTTGACGGAATAAAAGCAAGATAAACGTGAATTACATGATGGGAAAGGAGAGGGGAATTATGGTGAACTTACCAAAGTAATGAGGGATGAAATGAAAGCTTTTAACTAGCTCTTGAAGCTCAAAGTCAATGGAAGAATTCAGAAATAAGGAGAAGAAATCAAAGATGAACAAATATATAGCTGCAGGCACATGCCTTCACATACGCGGGAAGGCCACCATGCACACAGCCTCATGTAGGCATCTTGGCACATGCGCACTCAAAGTGCAAGGGGAGGTGAGGCCCAACACCCCTTCTAGACGCATGCGAGCTGGCCCAGTGCACGTGGTCACCTGTAGGAAGCCAAGGCCACGCGTAGGCGAAGGGCAATGGGAGGCAAGGCCCAACGCCCTTTCTATGCACACGTGGACTGGGCACCGCGCAAGCGCCCTTGTGTAGGCTGCCACCCCCTACGTAGGCAAAGGGTTGAGTACTGCTGTAGCAATTGCAGCAAAAATAGCTATTTTCAACACTTTGAAATGCCTCAGATGGACCCTCGGGATTCATCCAAGGTCCCGCGGATGCAAACAAACTATACTACCCTACCAAAAATGGCATTCCACACTCAATGGAATCGATGAAATTCCAAACGAAGATCATTTCAATAAAAAGTAAGCCCCATGCCCAAAAACCAACTTTTTATCAAAAGGAACCTGATAGCCCAAAACGTGCCCGGAAGCCGCGGGACCTGAACCAAAGGTCCTACTAGCCTGAAGTCAATGTTCCGGAGCTAACAATGCTAACGAAATTTCCATCCGAGGCCGTCATCTCCGAATGTTTATCAAAGTCAACTCTTCTATCCTTAAGAGTTTTAAAATAGGAAAATAGGCGCAGAACACTGCTTCACCCTATAGGTGGTCAAATAGATGATCAATATGCATTATCAGATACCTGTACTTAACGGTCTCCTTATTCAGCTGCCTGTAGTTGATACACATACACATGGACCCTTCTTCTTTACGAACATGATAAAAGAACCCCACAGAGACACACTAGGCCTGATGAACCCTCTACTCAACAAATCCTAGAGCTGATCCTTAAGCTCCCTCAACTTGGCTGGTGTCATCTGATATGGTGGAATAGAAATG
Organism: Jaltomata sinuosa; assembly: GCA_003996215.1. Taxonomy (NCBI): domain Eukaryota; kingdom Viridiplantae; phylum Streptophyta; class Magnoliopsida; order Solanales; family Solanaceae; genus Jaltomata; species Jaltomata sinuosa. The sequence continues at coordinate 281,665 of QJPP01000259.1, forward strand.
GGCTGAGTGCTCAGTTTAACATCAATACCGAAGTCAATATTATGATCAGGAGGAAGACTTAGTAGATCAAAGGGGAACACATCTAAATACCCACAAACCACAAGAACTAACTCAAGTGAAAACGTGGTGGCACTAGTATCACGGACATAAGCAAGATAGGCTAAGCACCCCTTCCCAACCAATAGATGGGAACTCAGGAAATATATAACTCCCCTCGGCATGTGGCTATCAGCACCCTTCCATACTATAGGAGGGGTACCAGGCATCCAAAGAGTGACAGTCTTGGCAAAGTAATCCAAGACCGCATGATAGGGAGACAACCAATCCATGCCAAAATCATATCAAAGTCGACCATATCTAGCACAACCAGGTCTACCCACATGTCATACCCCATAATAGTCACTACACAAGTTTGATACACCTGATTCACTACTAAATAATCTCCTACTAAGGTAGCTACACATATAGGCATATGCAATGACTCATAAGAAGAATCTAGACGAGTAGCATAATAAGTAGATACATAGGAGAATATAAACCCTGGATCAAACAAAGCAGAAGCTGACTGATGACAAGTGGAGAGCATACCTGTGATAATAAAATCTGAAGCCTCGCCCTCTTTCCAGCCTAGAACTACATACATGTGGCTCTGAACACCATGACCACATGATCTACCAGACTGAGGACCACCTCGAGTACCCTGGGGACCTCCCCCACTACCTTGTGCACCACCTCTGGATGGTGGTGCTGGAACCCTCGGGGCCTGAACCATCTGACCCTGCTGACTGCCATGTCTGACTCTAGGGAAATCCCTAACAAAGTTCCCCAACTCACCATACTCAAAGCACCCTCTACTATTTGAAGCTCGAGTAGAAGAACCCACTGAATCAGACTGGCTGTCATGACCTGAATACCTGGAATATGCACCATAAGGAGACCGAACCAAGCTTTGACTACTCTGACCCTCTGTAATATGTAGTGCCACCTGAATAGGTTGGCTCAGCTGGAAACACTGCTGATGCTGACTCCTACTAAAATAGCCTCTACCTTGTGTTTGTGAGTCACTGTAACTAGCCTGATGGTGGGGTCTCTTATCGCTTCCCCCTTGGGCCTCATGAAGTACACCCTCAATAGTGCAAGCATGATCCACCACCTCCTAGAAGGACTAGCCTTAAGCTACTATACCCTCTGTAGCCAAACGGAGCTGTAAAGTCAAACCTCTAATAAAGTGACGCACCCTCTCATGCTCGGTGGGCAGAATCATAGTGGCATGCCTAGACAATTCATGGAAACATACCTCATACTCTGAGACAAACATGGAGCCCTGCTCAAACCTGGTGAACTCATCCATCAACCGCTCCCTCAAGGTGCGCAGTACATACTCATCTAAGAAGGCTGCAGAGAACTGTGCCCAAGTAAGTGGAGGTAACTAGGCTGGTCTACAAGCTATGTAAAACCTCCACCACTGTTTCACTAGACCATCAAGGTGAAATGCAGTATAATCACCTCCATATGACTCAACTAAACCGAGGTTATGCAACCTCTACTGGCAACTAGTTAGAAACTCATGATCATCCTCTCCTGGAGCACCTAAAAACCTCAGAGGAACCAAACAAAAAAACCTACCAAGCATTTTTTGCTCCTCAGAAGACATAACAGGCCTAGCTGGAATAGGCAGAATAACTGTAGGAACTGGCAATACCTCCAATCGGGAAGCCGCAATAGCAGGCTGTGCTCCTGAACCCTATGTCGCTGCCTGGGTTAAAGTTGGAGCCTCATTCCTCTTCTGAGAACCAATCAGAGTACTAGGAGAAGCTGCATGCTATGACATACCCTCTAGAAACCCAAGCAGACAACCAATGTATCTTGTAGTATCACTGTAGCCACAAAACATGCCGGGGGATGGGCTTTCCCTACACCTTCCGGCTTACACTAAACCTCCTCAATCTCAATATCTGGATTTGGCAATGGTAATCTAGCCTGGGCCTGAGATTGCACCACAGCCCATCCCATACCTTGACTTCTGGGTCAACCTCTACCCCGTCCCCTGGCTAAGGTTGTTACTATAAGCGCATGGGCCTCGTCCTCACCTACTATCGATCTCGTTCAAACAATCTAAGAAAGAGTGAAACAAAAAATATTTAGAAGTTATAGAGTCAAGGACGCACGACACAGAATCAAACAAGGTGGAATCTTTCCTCGTAATGTCCTATAACCTCTTGCGAATAGGATATGGATGTCATCATACCGATCCACGTGACTCTACTAGATACTTTGATCTTGCACTAGTAAGATCGGTGACCCTAAAGCTCTGATACTACTCTGTCATGACCTAAAATTGGGCGTAGATAACACCTATATAGACCTCTAGTAGGTAAGCCAACCCAAGAATGCAGAAGTCCAATAAAACATGAAAATAATTAAAAGCAAAAGGGAAGCATACAAGAATGGGGCCAATAGTATAATACATACCAACAATAATAAATATACAAAAATTGCCCCAAAGTGACTGAGAAGACAAACATATAGAAGAACCAACCGCGAACCTAGTGTCACCAGTACAAAAGCATCTAAAGTACGGGATAAAGCTATACAATATATACTATCTATCAAAAATACAAAATATAGACAGAAGAGTAGATGGAAAGCATTAAAGGATCTCCAAATGCCAAGAGCTTACCATGATCCAACAACAACTGACCACGAATGGTGGGAAGAGCAATGAGGGTGGCTCGTACTAGGTGCTACATTAGAAAAAGATGCAGAGTATAGTATGAGTACCAAAACATGGGGTATTCAGTAGGTGTCATAGCTGACCGAGCTCAGAAAGATAATATATAATACAAGTGACATGAAAGTAAACTAGCTACAGGGATTCACCTAAATCTAGTTATCAAGTAAAAGATCCATAGTCTGACAAATGGTGAAGAAAATAATATACGGAAATTAGGCATTTAACGTAGAATCAATCAACATACAATGCAGTACAACATGAGATGGATGCGGTGTACTATGCGGCCGATGCAATATGACTTCAGAATCCCAATGTCGGACATGAAATAAGTAAACATGAGTCCGGAATCCCAACATCAGACATGCAATAAGTAAATATGAGTTTGGAATCCAAGCATCGGACATGTAATAAATAAATGTTCCCTTCACGAAACTTAAATTAGTAAAAAAGGCGTCTTGGATTATAAATCCAAAATCAGTAGTAAAGCAGTACAAATCCCATTAAAAGTTTGAACTGTGCTATAATATTGAAAAACCTCTTTTTAATTCAAAAACAAACATTCTTTCTTAGAAAATCCAGTTATGTGCCATGCTTATGATCGTGGGAAAGCATATATACAATACAACACTCAAGTAAATGTAGAAATATGCATCAATGATAGGGCAAGGGTGCCCTCTAAACAAAATACTCACCTCGAAACCCGTCCAGTCCAAGCTATAGCCTCGGGCCCATAGTTACACAATGATGGTAAATATAAATAGAAGAAATGGAAATTAAACACGAAAACAAGCAAAAACACCTACTCTACCTCTAAAACCTTCTTAAAATACTCTAAGGCTTCAAGTCTAACCACGACAAACCTATGAACTCCTAAGCTAAGAGTAAGTATGAATACAACTACTCTACGGTCCCGAAAATGGCCAATTTAAGCAGAAATTAGGATTTTATCTTAGTCTAACCTAAAACCTAACCTGACATTCAAGTAACTTATAAAAAATAAAATCTAACTAAGCCAGGTCTAAGAGAAGAAAACCATAACCTACCTCGGGGCTGAACTGCAGGCACGAACCATCACTCGTGTGACTTCTTTCGAATAGCCTCAGAATGCTACCATGTTATCACAAACATAAACTAGGTGTCAAGTTGAGAAGAATGACACCCATATTGCTATACAAAAATTCGGGCCAAAAATCAGGTTGGAAAATGACCCTCAAGGCTTGTGCAACGAAATAGAATTTTTTTTTCACAATTATGTGTGCAACAGGTTTATAAACTCATGCCAGTATGACCACAACCAAATAAACCCTCTCTATCAGCCTAACACTCACCAGGATGATTCTTCCCACACTTGGTACAACCTGCACCTTTACTAGACTGATCATGGTGGGGCCTGGAGGCCTGAGAAGGAGTACTAGCAGAAGAATGCACAGGCCCTAACGACCTCTTCTAAAAGGAAGAGCGATGTCCGCCCTCGGACTTCTGATGGGTAAATCCCGAACCCTCAGATCTAGCTCTTTTGTTCTCTCTCGCCATCTCCCTTAGCTTGTCACCTCAATCTAATGGGCATGAGTCATGAGTCGAAAAATGTTCATATCACTCATCAACAAGACAGACCTACACTCTTTATTAACCATATCAGAAACCCCATATATAAACTTGTTCATTTAATTATGCGGGCCCGCTACCATGGAGGGAGCATATCTAGACAACTGGGTGAACTTCAGACTATACTCTTGAACCGACATCGACCCCTGTCTCAAGTTCACAAATTCCTCCACCTTCGCTTGCCTCAACTCTCGGGGAAAGAACCTATCAAGGAAGGCCCTCTCAAAACACTCCCAATTTGTGGGGACCGCGTCCCTCACCCTAGACTCCTTCCATTGCGTGAACCAAATATGAGCTACATCCTTGAGTTGATAGGATGCAAGCTCAACATAATAAACCCCAACCACTTGAATAACTTCGAAGATCTTCTTCACTTCATCAATTAAGTTGAGCGGGTCCTCACTCACTTTCGAACCCTAAAATTCAGGTGGGTTCATTCGGATAAAGTCATGAACTCGGGCCGCTACCCCACCTTGAGGATGGACTGGGGTAGGAGCCTGCTAATTGGACTGAGTGGCCAAAGTCTAGGCTAGAAAATGGATGACATTTCTGAACTCCTCATTCGTGACATCGGGGACCGGAATGGGAGGAGCAACATTCCGAGCGGCTCAGGAAGGCATAGCATGTTGAGGAGGCATAGTCTAAAATGTACAAGATAAGGATTAGAGAAACATTAGAGTTAATTTCTATCGCACGATGTGATCATGAAAGAATTGAAGTTTTCTAAGACACTCATAACTTTTCTCTCATATGTGTGGCACACTTCACACACATGAAAGAGACTCTACTCGATGCAGCTTTCAGACATCCTAGGACTCTTGAACCTGAGGCTCTGATACCAAGTTTGTCACACCCCGAGGTTACCCCCTAGATGTAACACGGGACTTGGGACCACAAATGCCCCAAGCTAACCCTTGGTCAAAGCATTCTCAAGCATAACAAAAGATAAGCAAAAGCATAATAGATAAAGTAGGAATAGCACAAATGGATAATTAAGTCAAATAGGAATACAAGATCCATAAGAAGAATCAAATACTTTCTATGTCTGAAAAGCCTCTACTCATGACATAAAGAGCTGCTAGGACAAGACCCTAGCTGACTTGAAGTACGGAAATAAAAAGTTAACAAAAGCTAATAACATGACTAGCCCTCGAACTAGGGGGACTCACCAACAACTAGTGAATGGAGTGGCCTGGAAGCTCTAGCGACGTGCCTGGATGGGACACCTGAATCTGCATTATCAAAGGATGCAGCGCAAGATATGCGTTAGTACTATAGGATGCACCGAGTATGGGGAAATGCATAAACATCAAGAAAATATGCTAAGTATGCTTAACAATCGAAATCATGCTTTATAAGTAAAACTGGATGCAAGTGACTTTATGAATATCATAAGCTGAAGACATAATCATAAATAATAAGTCTGAAATCTAACCAAGAGTCAAATACATTAAGCATAAACTGTTTCTATGGGAGGTTCTCTAACCGACATAGACCATGTGAACTACATGGAATCCGGTGTATACTCCCCATCGAGAGGACTCAATATACCTTGCCAGGGTATAAAGGCATGACTGTGGCGTGATCACTAAACCTGATGCCCAACAGAGGGGACTTAGAAACCTATGGGGGCATGTAGTTCTGGGACTAAAGGTACTCTCACCCTGTTCAACTCGGTGCTAAATACTACTCCCTAAATATACTTATAGCTCATATAATACTAGGGCATATCTGATGCCAAAACTGATCATAACTGGTGACATATCTGATGTCAAAACTATTTGAAAAGCAATAAGACATATCTGATACCGTGCAATTCAAAATCATACATCTAAAGACTTTGCATAGCCATAATTCAAATCACGCCTTTCCTTTCTAAATTCATACTTGAAGAATTAGGCATGCAATTTCATAAAATACATAAGGTCATGATATCTAATCATGTCAAATTTCTCTTGAAAATATGCAATTCAATGGAATCATGCTAGAAATCAACTTTAGAGCTTGGGCTTTTAAAACCAATGAAGGAATCATAACCAAATCATAATAAGGCAATAAGAGACCAAGGATTTAAGCAGACAAACTGATTTCATAAGTTTTCCCCAATTTAGATCGAAACCCTAATTTCACAAGCTCATATTTTAACATAAGAATTGGGGGGTCTTGGGCACAAGGGTGAAAGGAACCCATTGTTGAATACCCACATACCTTGATTGAAGCTAACCCACTTGAATTGAAAAGACTTAGGAGACTTTAACTTGGAGCTTGAGACTTGGAGCTTGAGAGAGCTCTTTTCCTTTTTGGGAGATGAATGAGGTAATGAGAAGGGACTTAGGCTAATGAGGGTGAAAACCCTTCTAGAAATAGTCAAAATGATATTATTTAGGAGTTAAAAGGGTGGGTAATGACTAAAATACCCCTAGGACATATTTAAGAAAGATCTAGAAAATGGTCGGTTTCAGGGACCACGAGTTAGTTCTACAGGTCATCATTTGAACCACGACCCGTGGTTTCACTCGTGGTTCCAGACAGAAGCTTCAGGCTGCAAAAGGACTTATACGGTATAACAAGATGGACCCGTAGAATGAATGACGAGTCATAGACTTGAACAATAGTTCCGAGAAACATGGACTTCTCTGAACCAGGTTCCACGAGTCATAGGACAGACCCGTCGTTCAGACGATGAGCCATAGACTGACTCGTGATTCCTAGGGGACTGTCATCCCTCTGATCTGTGTTCCACGAGTGGATAGGATGGACCTGTAGTTTGAACCACGGTCTGTAGAACCAACTCATAGTCCCAGAACAAAGGTTGAATCAACAGAAGGGAAATCATGGCTCCATTCCACGACCCATGGTTTGAACCACGGTCCGTGGTTTGGATCCGTCATTCCTGAAGTATGAAATTTTCTGGAGATGTCAACTTATAGCTGGTTTGATTTTTGAGGTGTTACAGGGATTATATAATGTCCAAAATTCTGATGCAAATAGACTTATTGGCCAAGCATATGATGGGGGTTGAAAGTGCTAAGACCGTGAATGCTGTGAGTACACCGGAGATCAAGGCTAGTGATGATGAGCAAATAACCATCGTGGATGGTAAACTTTGCTACTTGTCAGCGAGTTTTCATACTGAGTATTATTGCTCGAGGGATGAGAATTAAGGTTGGTATAGGGACAAGGAACGAGATGGAAATTGGAGGGACCGTGAAAAAGAAGGTGATTGATACAGTCACCGGAGCTCAAATCCATACGTACCTCTAAATAAGTCAGATTCTTTATATCAACCAATCATAAGCAATCTTGGTAACTCGAAGATATAGGATATGTTGTCCTTGGTTTTGAAGATGGTAGAAATAACAAATACTGGGTTTAGTGAGCTTAAAAGCAAAGTTTCAACACTTCATCAAACAGTGAGCTCTTATTCGACTTCAGCCAAGCATCTTGAGGCTCAAATGAAACATCTATCCTCTCAAATGAATATGATAATAAAGGGAACACTCCCAAGTGACACCTTAACCAATCCTAAAAATAACGCTCATGTTATGGCTATTATTACTAGAGGTGGAAGGACAAGTGGTGTGGTGAAAAAGCCCATTATGGATGTTATGGAGAAGACGGCAGAGGTAGTGAAAAAACCTAGTGTTGAAGCTGTGTGACAAAGAAGAAGAGGCTGTGCGTGAAAAAGATGTTGAAGAACCAAAAGTTAGTGTAAAGCTTGGTGCACCCAACATCCCGGTGGATGTTAACCTTGATGATAAGAGGGATGAGGCTGAATCTCCTCCCCAAATAGCCATAGACATTAAAGAGGACACCCATATTGTGAAAAGCATGCTGACTACATTACCCAAGGGACCTCCTCCGTACTCTCTAAGATTGAATAAGAAGAAGGAAGAGAACAAATTCAATAAGTTTGTTGACATGCTTAGAAAACTTTCGATAAATATTCCTTTGGTTGAAGCCTTAATGCAAATACCGGGGTATGCCAAATTCATTAAGGAGTTGCTCAAGAAAAAGAGTGTTGTCAATATGGGCACCGTTGAGATCTCACACAACTGTAGCACTGTGATGACAAGTAATGTTGCTATAAAATGGAAAGATCCGGGTGCATTCACTATTCCTTGCACCATTGGGCTATTTGTGTTTCTTAAGGCCTTGTGTGACTTAGGGGCAATCATCAACTTGATGCCCTTAGTGATCTTCAAGAAGTTAGGATTGGGCACACCCAAACCTACTCCCATGCGACTACTCATGGCTTATCATTCCATCAAGCGGCAGGTAGGAATTCTATTTGATGTGTTAGTCAAGGTTGATAAGTTTATTCTCCCGGCTGACTTCATGGTTTTGGATTGTGAAATGGATATTGAGGTGCCCATCATATTGGGGTGACCATTATTGGATATGGGGAGATACTTAGTGGATGTTGAACTCGGAGAGCTCAAGTTTCGAGTGGGAAGCGAGGTAGTGACATGCAATATGTGTCAATCCACAAAGCCCTCGGATGCATTGTGGGTAGTCTCAGTGATATATGTTGAGGGAAATCTTGATTACACCCTTGAGGAGTGTGAAATGGGCAATACGCCCAAGTTTGAGGTGTTTCCAAGTCAGCAACAAGATGATGTTTTGAGGACGTTGAAGGAGCAATTCCACTTCTTGGGGTTAGGCCACGCCAATCAAATTGGCATGCTATCGGACAATGACTAATGTTTAAGGTACTATCATCGAGCCGCGATGTAAAATCAAGCGCTTCGTGGGAGGCAACTCAAGTGTTTTTACTTTGTTATTAGTTACCTTTTGTTATTTTTTGTTTGTTTTAGGAATATAAGGAGAGGGAAAATGACAAAGTGAAAAAAATGAGACAAAAAGGGGATATGTGGATGGCCGTGCAGTTTTCACGAGCTGTTGTGCACGTCACACAGGCCACTGCATCCCAAATTAGTTAACTGAAGGAAAAATTTAAAGTTAGAGTGACATGCATAGGGCTATGCGTTTCACATGAGTTCTTGTGTGCGTTGCACCTCCATCACACACCATAACAGAAAGTTGGGCCAAGTTCAAGGGTGAAATAGTGTGGTGCGAAGTGACATGCGATCTGTAAAAGGGCTTGTGGGAATAGCACATTACGGTGCACCAAGGTAAGTTTTGAATTTTTTTATTGACCTACCCGTTGATCGACCAGATCGGGAGACTGACTCGGTGACTTTTCTTCTTCTTTTTCTCTTTTAAACTGCCACCTTCACCCTTTTTCTCCCATATTCTTCCAAACTTCCACAACTTCTCTCCTAAGATCCTCCACAAATCCTCCAAACTCTCCCAAAATCTTCTCTTCCTCTAACCCACATCTTTCCGCCGCTGCAACACCTGTCACTGCTACCATCATCTCCGGGCAAAATCATGGGTCACCATTGTTGCACATTGAAAAGCTTCAATTATTGCTTCTCTTCTCATAATCCTCACTTGTGGTAAGTTCTTCGATGTTAAATACATGTTTTTGTGATGATTGGGAACTCATATTGTGAAGCATGCTCATTAGAATTGCCATGTTAATTTTGGGTGAGATCCAAAAATTTTGGGTCCCCAGTTTTGGGTTGTGTTATTGATTTTGCTTAGAATTAACTTGGCATAATTTAAAGTTGTGATAATGCATGTTGATTGTAGTAGTTTTTAGCCTTGAAAATCTATGTTTGGTGTGAAGTCTGAGTAACCCACTTGTGATTGATGCATGAATTGGCCCTATGATAGATTGGGTGACGTCATTCTTAAGGGAAAATTGTTATCTTCATGAGGTTTTGGTTGAAAATTGACGTTTGGGGTTGAAATCTGTCACTTCTCTTTTGTGCCCATGTAATTTGTTGAATATGCTTATTGGGTGTATGATTTTGGTTGGGAGGTAGAAATTGTTAATTGAATGAATGTGCCTACTTGTTGCAATTAAAGGCTTGATATTCCCGATGATAGACGGGGTAACGTCCTTCTTAAGGGAAGTCGTTGAGTTCTTCTTTTGTTTTTAATTGTGATAATGGATTCCGAAGAAGTTTGAGTACTCAGATGATTTAGTTGGGCAATAGAATGCTTGGTCCTATTGTTTAAAGTTGTTGGATTAATGGTGTGATTCTTATTGCCAAGTGCATTCCACACATATTGTTCTGCGAATTACATGCTTAATACACAAGGAGAAAAGGGATTGAAAAATCCCAAGTGTTTTCCCTGTGCATTTCGAATGTGGAGCGTAGATCTCTACATGGGAAACGCACAAGGTACCACACCCTATGAAAAATTGCTGCCAGTTCAAATTTTTGATGGCGAAGCATGATGCGACACATATTTTGGTTTGTGCAATCCGTACCAGCTTCGCACCTCAGTGAAGAAATCCCTGTAAGTTTTTGGTATCTCATGTGAAATCACGTGCGATGCGCACTATGCCTTGTGCGATTCACACATGGTCCGCATGAACCATCAGTTACCTACTTCATTTTTCTACTTCTTTGCATTCCGGTCTTTTTAATTAGTTAACGTCTTTCTAGTTTTTCTTCTTTTACATATATCAAAAATACAAAAAGAGTTTGTTTTGATTTTTGGTACTTACAATCTCCATATGCAGACTGTAACCCAGGGCGCCAACTAAAGAAATTATCATCTGCATAGGAGGCGAGAATTTGCTTCGGGGTTAAAGGCATGAAGGTCATCTATGACCGGGTCAAGAATAGGACCTTTAATGTGGAGCAGAGATTCAACTTGGCTGCAGTCGAGCCGGAGCTACCTAACATCCCCAAACAGTTTGCCAACCGAGAGTGGAAACCTTTCCAAGATGTACTTGAGGGGTACTATAAGGAAATAGTTTGGGAGTTCTTTGCTACTTATCAAGCTAAACAAGACTCCAAGGGATATAAGGGGAACTTGGAGAGGTTCCCTAACTTGGATTCAGTTGTCTTCTGGGGCAAGAAAGTTTCTATCTCTCCTGTTGCGATCAATTCCATCTGTTGGAGTCACCCTATCGATCCTGCCCTTGCACTCTTGGCTAGGTTGTCTACCGAGCAAAAGCTATATCATGAGATGGCCCCTGTAGTTGTGCATAACATCCCTCTATGGGCTACTATAGGGGGTGATATTCTGAGGAGGTCCTTGTACTTTGAAGCTCATCTCTGGTATGACCTTGTTCGCATCCGTTTTCTACCCTCACAGAATGATCAAAAGATAACTCAGGATGGAGCCATTCTGGTTGTTGTTATTATGATGGGTGAGCATGCCAACTTTGGAGAGATATCGACTATGGTGATAAAGAGGAAAGCTCGCAGGGGAAGTTATTCATTGTCCTTCCCGGTGCTTATTACTAAACTTTGTGCTAAAGATGATGTCCCCCCTCCTTAATTATGACAAGTTTACACATGCTATTGGTATGATTGACCTTGATTGGAAGACAGACAGGAATGCTCCCAAATTTAAGAGGCACATAACTGAGCCATTGGGGGAAGTCAAAGTTGATGACTTGGATGCAGAAGCAACTGGTTCCTCTCCTTCTCGGGAAGCCTCAGAAGCACATACCCCAACAAATTCTGCACCCAGAGGACCTTTAACCAAGAGTGGTCTCTAGGATATGGTGGACAAATCCTATAATCATTAAGGCAGCTGAATGAGTTGGCACTCAAGTTGCTCGAGTTGATTGAGACGACTGTCAAAAATGCCATCAAGGAAGTGGTGGAAAGCGTCACCAAACACTTTCAAAGGGTGGACACTATTGAGGGTGCTGTGAAGGAAATCCATAAGGATGTGGCTAAGGCAGAAGGGAAGGCTCCAGTTGAGAAGGCATATTAGAGCACCTTTCCTCAGCCTCATCACACTCGCAGTCCTATTGATGACTTGCTTGTATCTCTAGCGGGTAAGGAAGAGATACCCGATAATGAGGATGCATTGCTAGCGGATGATCAAGATCTAGAGTTTCAGCAGGCTCTCAGAGAGTCCACAGTTTTTGCGCACTCCTGAAAGGGTGGTGCTGGTCCTAGTGAAGAGGCAGCAAGTGATGATGATGAGGCATAGTCCTCCAGGGAGTTTGTTGCATCCCTCTCTTTCTTTATTTGAGCTTAAAGAATTAAGGGCAATGCTTTTTTTTATGAGGGGAGGTAGTGCTATTTTGATTTGGTAGTTGGTTGCCCGTGTTGGGCTTGAGATATTTTATTTCCCATGCCGGGTCGATAATTTTATGTTCCATTGCTAGATTTTATTTGGCTCTTATCGAGCATGTTAGATGATTGTGATGATATTGCCCTTGCTGGGCTATTTTATTATGTTTTGTGCTTAATTATACCCTTGCCGGGATTGATTTTTGAAATCTTGATTGTGTGCCGGGTTAGTCTTATATAATTCCATTGTCTTGCTACTCGTGCCTTGCAATTTCACTAAGGGCCAATGCCGAGGCTTGTTTTTCAACTGATTCATTAGTACGCAAATTTGGTAGTCGCCTTGTTAATAGTATTTTAGTAATAAACTCAGAGGATTTTCTTATTACCATGCGGTTCTTTCCCAAGGAGCAAATATTTTCCTTATTTTCTTTTTCTTTTGTTTTTGTGTCAAACCGGGTTGGTGTTTTTATATGATAGATTGAGAGATGACTTTTTAAGGGAAAATGCCAAGTTTTAATTTTAATTAGAGTCCATGCTTTGCTTCTCTCAAAATGGACCCACCAAAAAATTTTCTTGGCAAGAGGTTTTTGAAAAAGGAAAGGAAAGAGGGAAAATGATTTTTTGAGGAAAGCATTCTCTTGTCATGACTTGCACACTCTCGGTTTGGCTTAATCAATTAACAAATAAGTGTGTAATGAACTCGGAATAGCTTGTCAAAAGTCATTTGTCCCAATTAATCTTGAGACTAATGTTGAAAGTTCTTGTGAGGTGATGCCGTGTGTGGTAAGGCTATACCTTGATTCTTATGCATGCGTGTTGTCTAGAACTTTCCCCGAATATGATTCAAGGCAAAATTCTAGATATGACCGATCTTGGAAGATGATCTTAGGCCCTTTTTGAATAGCCACTTTACCCATATGTCTTCCCTTAACATCAATCCTAGTGAACCCTTTTGAGATCGTGATCGTTCTTTGGCACCTTGTTTGACACCTTGACCTTTTTAGAACCTCTATCTTGGCACCCGACCTCCCTAATGGCTTGAAAGTAAAACATAGGCTAAAAGCCTAAGTTTGAGGGGGATAAAATGACAACATAGGTAAAAGACTAAGTTTTGGGGTGTATGTGCTTAATGTGGAGAAGAAAAGGAATGCACTTCAAGTGCAAGGTAGCACCTTATGTTGAATTGAAAATTGCTCCAAAAGTTCAAATTCAATGAGAAAAATGAAAAGAAAAGAATTTGTGCTACCAAGCGAAGGTGTTACAAGGAGGTTGAATGATCAAGATGGAAAGGGAAAAGCTTGGGTTGTGTGAAAGAGAAATAAGGTAAAGTCAAAGTTCAAAAATGTAAGCGGTGTTCAAAATGATAAGAAAGAGTGTTAGGGAGGTTTAGTCACTTGAGCCAAATGCAATCCTCACCTTAGCCCTAGCCAACGTCGTAACCAATAAGTCCTTAGTAATTCGACACTTGGACACTCTACATTTGTGGAGATTTACATGAAGGGAAAGCCTATAGTTCGACATGTGTGTACTTGAACTTCCTTGAGAGAGTGAGAGTCTTTTTGGTTCTCTTCTAATCCCTTGAATTATGAATTGCCTGATTGTGAGTGGGATTCTCTTTTATGGTGAGTGGTGTATCAAACTTGAATTGAAACATGAAGTCTCTATTTCAATTCAGAGAAATGAATGAGACAAGTTGTGTGGCAAATCTCGAGGCAAACCTTGATGGTCCATGCCAATGACTTGAGAAGCTTTATATCTTGTTTTGAATGACAAATTCCCTTGATTTTGAATGAGAATTGAAGTCCTTTTGAAAAGGTTTTGAAATGATCAATTGCCTTCATAATGTGGTGGTTCAAATTGAGATGAGCATTGTAGTTGAGTCTTTTAGTTGAGTCTTTTTGTTTATTATTTTCCTTAGTTTTTAGAATAGATTGATCTTTTGTGCGTTGATTGAGTTTTAGAGCATAATTCATTCCTTACCTTATGAGTATCTTGCTTGAGGACAAGCAACAGTTCAAGTTTGGGGGTTTGATAAGTCGGTAATCTACCAACTTATTGAGCCTTTACTCATGAATTATTGCCATGTTTTGATAAGATTTAGAGGTTCTTATGGCCTTTATTGACATGAATGCAAGTACTCTTGATCAAAGATAGAAAATAAGGAATTGGACCAAAAGGAGCTCAAAAGGAGTTGAAGTGTGAAGTGATCAATTGAGATGAAGAGTTTGCCTTGAGGTGCGAACCTCGTGCGAGATGCACAACCCTTGGTGTGGTCCTCACCTCCCTCTGTATGAATGCTCAGAAGAAAAGGAGAACCTGTTAAGGGGGTGTGTCACCCGTGCGACACGCACAAGGCCTGCTACGAACCGCACCCCGCTTCGCACAAAGCTGCAAATACAAGCCAAGTTTTTGGTCCTGCAAAGCAGAGCTATATGATGCGCACAATAAGACATGTGAACCGCATGTCACGGTGCACAACCTCCAAGGGGCAATTTTTTCCAACTTTCTGTGACGCTTTGGGAACATTCTGAAACCCAATTTGGGCATAGAGGTTTTCAATCCATTCTCTCAATCTTCAACCTTGTACTTGTAAATTTAATCTTGGATATTGGATTCTTGCTACAATTAATGAAAAGGAATTTGAATTTCCTTATGGGTATACTTTCTTCTTCCTCTAGCATGAGTGACTAAGTCTCCTTGTCTAGGGATTTGTTGATAATGGGTACTTGATAAAAAGTATGGGTCTTGCTTATTTGTGTTTATAATTTCTAATATGACATGGGTCTATTGATTTGACCATATTTTAACTATAAAATTTGTGGTTTTAAAAATCGATTTAATTAACTTGATTGTGTTCTTGCTTGAGAAAGGGTTCATAATTTGGATGTGAAATTGCTCGTGGCTACTTGGGATTCCACTTAGATTGAGGCTAGAAATAGCTCAACTCGCCAGAAATACCCATTTAAGGGTCTAAGCTAGAGATAGTGTGACCTCCCAAAGCCTATATTGGCTGGTTTATGCCTAAACAATGGTGTTTGAACAAAGACCGTTGGATAAATGATTGTGTGATTGGGAAATTAACAATTATTCCTAAAACCAATGCTACCTATGTTATTTAGTAAGAATTTATGCAATTGAGCATGTACCTTGACCCGTGTTCGAGTCCCATCAGATGCGCATCCCTAGTCATCCTCTCTCTTGTTTACACCTCGCATTTACTTTATTGTTTGATTTGGAATTGAATTATGACAAAATCCCAATTTCCCCCTTTTTACATTATTTGTTGTTTGGACAATCTACTCTCGTTGTGAGGTCCTTTGTACAATTTGTTTGGCTAAGATACAATTCCCTGTAGGATCGACCTGACTCCCGTCGAGTAATATAAATTTGGTTTTGCTTAATGATTGTCGTTACCTCCATCTAGGAGAGTACATTTGAGCATTATCATTTTCCTACACAATACTCAAAAACACATAAAATCTACTAAAAATCGCTAGAGAACATACTCCAATTCCAAGTTTTAAGCGTCAAAAGTGCTGCAAAACTAAGGCACATCAACACCCTCAACTTAAAACCATTGCTTGTCCTTAAGGATAAAATAAAACTATCCTAGAATAAAGCTTAAGCAAAAGAGAACTAGGAACTACGACAGTCAGATGATTCAAGAAATTTAGCTCATAATAAATACCCCCCTCCTTTACAGTACAAAACAAGTGCACAAGTTTCGTTTATCAAGACAACACAAGAGGATCCATAGACGACATTACGATATCAATAGATGGCATAGCATAACAGGACAGTCAGCAATCAATGGTACTCTAGTATCCTCACTACAAAGAAGTCCCAATCACACAATAAACCATTAAATATCTGAGATTGAACTTGAACACTCACACTCACAAAGAAGTTCAAGCAATGCATGCACAATACCATAAGCTTGTCCTTATTTTCTATGCCTCGGTTTTTGAACAGTTGGTCTAGGATCAATATAGGACTTTACTCGGCTTGTAAAATAGGCTCGGGGATGGGTATGGTATATTTGGAAAATACTGACTAATCCCTCCTTGACACTATGCTATGTTTCTTCCACTTTTCAGACCAACTTTTTCTTTCCTCCCTTATTCTCCTTTTTTTATTCTTTCTTTTTCATCAAGTAACGGGTGCGGCTTTTATTTCAAAATCAACTTCTTTTTCATCATATATATTTTTTCTTTTCTTTCTTTTCTCTTTCTTTCTGTTTTTTTCTTTTACACATATGCCATACCCGCTATTTTCCCTTTTTTTATCACTAACCTTTTCTTTTCATACCCTATACTCCTTATTTACCTCCACAGTAGCCACCCTCAACTTAGGCAATTTGCCTGAGTTGAGGCAAGGAAGGATGAGAGCCAAACTAGAGTTTCATAGAAACAGGGAAGGTGAATAGGCTAAACAACAAAAAAAAAGGTTTGCCTCAAAATTAGGGATCAAGGGATATCAGATTCATTTGTACGGTCATTTAGGCTAAGTGGGCTATTTCAAAAAATGGCCTATGATCCTTTCCTAGACAACTATCCTACAATCTAGGCAAGACTAACTAGGCAAGTTCTGGATTGACACACATTGAAAGAACAGTACAAATGCATCTCACATGCACATGGCACAAAGTTAAACAACCAATTGCTAACTTATCAGGTTCATCCCCTAGCTTAAGCTATTCATCACATCGATAATCATAATGTCATGCATATATCCGTAGCAGTCAATCTATCAATAATGGCTAATCATGTCACATAAAGTTTTGAGGGGTCTCCATTTTTCATTCAAAATCATATTTAAAATCAACCCATAGACTGCGCTAAGTTCCTATTCTTATTTTACTATACACAACCTATCTAAACATGCTGGTTCAATTGAAATAAAGGTCCATGGGGAAAGAACACATCAAGAAAACCCCACAGACTCGGATATTCAGTGGTACCCTCTTCGAGTTGCCTCCCAAGTAGCACTTGATATAACATCACAGCATGACGCGGGTGTCTTGGCTACTTAGACTTCGCCTAGAGACCCATCAAAAATACATGGATGATTATTACCCCTACCCCACCAAAAAGGAATGTGCATTGCCCTCAATGCACCAAGAAAAGGAAATACGTTGGGAGCCAGGAACATACCTGTGGTGCCTAGGCGCCTACATCCAATGATATAGACAGGTCCTGTGGTGTGGCACCCATATCAGAAACAATGGCAGTGGTGGTGGCCATTGCGCTCAATGGATCAACAGTAGTAGGGACAACCATAGGTGCCCTACCAGCAGTGGCAGACTCTGGAATCTCACGAACAGAAGATGTGGCTCCTCTAAAAATTTGAGCCGAACTGGTGGACTCACCCTAAAGTATATGCCGCTCTGCCTCCTCACAAATGCGTAGGTCATCTCGGGATCACTGCATGGCAGTAGCAGTGTCCTTTTTTAGCCTCTTTGGATCTAACTCAACCTCAGAAGTGACCTCAGTGTACACCCTCTTTTCTTTAGCGCCTGGGAGCACAAGATCCTCCTCAAAAAAAAAATCAACCACCCGACATGGGATTGTTGGGACCGCAATAGAGTGGGAAGGAATGACAGGAGTAGGACGTGTGACTATCAAACCAATCTACTATCGGAGCTGTGCCAAGTCCTCTCCTATACCTCCCAAATATGGGCTCTCAATATTTTGCAATCGAATAGTCACTCTGCGCTCAGATCCATCAACCCACCCATTTATCTCATGAGCAACTCGAGCTATTTCTTTTTGAACTCTAGTCTCAACGGCTTCCACAGTAGACCTCACCCAAGGTCCCAACTGATCTAACAAATCATTCACTTGCTTCTCTATATTGATCTGGCACTGTACCAGACTCTGTATAAACTCAGCTGTGATCGTGACCATACCAGAGATAACTGGGGCCGGAGGCTCTGTAGGCATGGTAGATGGTGGCCTAGAAGTCAAAGGCATAAAAGCTGAAGTTGGGCACCCTCTGCGGCTGTACTCACCCCCGTATAGGTAATATCAGGGCTCTTATTTGTGGTCTGCTCAGTGGTTCCTAACTCAAATAGATCTCTCAATACGGAGGATCCCTCAACCCTTACCGCTCTAGCTGAAATGGAGTAAGAAACTCACCTAGGTGCAACCGGTTTAGTAGCATCCTTGATCAATGATAACATTCAAATGTACTCTCCAAGATAGAGGTATTGATGATCATTAAGCAAAACAAATTTATATTACTCGATGGGAGTCGGGGTCGATCCCACAGGGAATTGGAGCTTAGACAAAGAGATTATAGAAAAGACTTCACAACGAGAGTAGATTGTCCAAACAACAAATAATGTAAAAAAGGGAAATTGGGAATCTGTCACAATTCAATTCCAAACCAAAAAATAAAATAAATGCGAGGTGTAAACAAGAGAGAGGATGACTAGGGATGTGTTTCCGATAGGACTCAAATACGGGTCAAGGTACTTGCTTAATTGTGTAAATTCCTACAAAATAACACAGGTAGCATTGGTTTTAGGCATGATTGTTAATCTCTCAATCACACAATCATTCATCCAACGGTCTTTGTTTAAGCACCATTGTTTAGGCGTAAACTGACCAAAATAGGCTTGGGAAGGTCACACTATTTCTAGCTTAGACCCTTAAATGGGTGTTTCCGGCGAATTGAGCTATTTTTAGCCTCAATCTAAGTGGAATCCCAACTACCCACTAGCAATTTCACATCCGAAATCATGAACTCCTTTGTCAAGCAAGTAAACTTAATCAATGTTTGTAACCACCAATTTTAGAGATAAAATATGGTGGAATCACTAGACCCATATCATATTAGCAAATATAAACACAAATAAGCAAGACCCATACCATTTTATCAAGCACCCATCATCAACACATCCCTAGACAAGGAACTTAGCCACTCATGCTAAAGGAAGAATAAAGTATACCCATAGGAAAATTCAAATTTCTTTTCATTAATTGTAGCAAGAATCCAATATCCAAGCTCAAATTTACAAGTCCAAGGTTGAAGATTGAGAGAATGGATTGAAACCCTCTTTCTTGCCATGGGAGAGAAACTTGATTCAAACACTAAAAAACTCTTCAAAATTATGAAAAGCTAATCCTAAATTGGGTTTTAGAATGTTCCCAAATCGTCACATCAAAATGGACAAAAATGCCCTTCGGGAGCTGTACATCATAACATGCTTTTCACATGTCATCTTGTGTGCATCGCACAGCTCTACACAAGCAAAGCAGTTACTCAGCCGACTCTCAGTTATCATGTGAAGTGGGGTACGGTTCGCACTAGGCCTAGTACGTGTCGCACTGCGGCTGCACCCCCTAACAAATCTTTCTCTTCTCTTTCGAGCTTCATATGGAGGAACATGCAGACGCACCTTGTGTTGTGCATATCGTACGAGGTCCGCACCTCATGATAGAATCTTCATCTCTTCCGATCAACTTCATACTTCAACTCCTTTTGAGCTCTTTTGGGTCCACTTTCTTATTTTCTTCCCTAGGACAAGAGTACCTGCAGTCATGTCAATAAAGGCCATAAGAACCTCTAAATTTTATCAAAACTTGACAATAATTCATAAGTAAAGGTTTAATAAGTTGGTAGATTACCGACTTATCAAACCCCCAAACTTGAACTATTGCTTGTCCTCAAGCAAGATACTCATAAGGTAAGGAATGAATTATGCTATAACACTTAATCAAGGCACAAAAGACTAATATATTCTAAAACCAAGAAAAAGATAATTAAAAAAAGACTCAAACAAAAGACTCGACTACCATGCTCATCTCAATTTGAACCACCACATTATCAAGGCAATTGATCATTTCAAAACCTTTTCAAAGGACCTCATTTCTCATTTAAAAATCAAGGGAATTTTGTCATTCCAAACAAGATATAAAGCTTATCAAGTCATTGGCATGGACCATTCAAGATTTGTCTCGAGATTCGCCACACAACTTGTCTCATTCATTCCTCTTAATTAAAATAGAGACTTCATGTTCCAATTTGAGTGCATGATGCCACTCACCACAAGAGAGAATCTCACTCACAATCATGCAATTTCACAATACAAGGGATCATAAGAGAACTAAAAAGACTCTCACTCTCTCAAGGAAGTTCAAGTGTACACATGTCAAACCATAGGCTTTCCTAACATGTACATCACGACTAATGTATTGTGGCCAAGCTCAGAATCAGTAAGGACTTGCGAGTTACGATGTTGGCTAGGGTTAAGGTGAAGATTGCATTTGGCTCAAATGAGTAAACCTCCCTAACACTCTTTTTTTTTCATTTTCAACACCACTCACATTTTTGAACTTTGACTTCACCTTATTTCTCCCTCACACACCCCGTGTTTTTCCTTTTCTATCTTGACTTGTAACACCTTCTCTTAGTATCACCAATTCTTTTCTTTTCATTTTGCTTATTGGATTGAAGTTTTGGAGAAATTTTCAATTCAACATAAGGTGCTACCTTGCACTTGAAATTTGTTCCTTTTCTTCTCCACATTAAACGCATACACCCCAAACTTAGGCTTTTGCCTATGTGTTCATTTCATTTCCCTCCCAAACTTAGGTTTTTAGCCTACTTTTTACTTCCAAGCTATTAGGGAGGATGGGTGCCAAGATAAAGGTTACAAAAAGGTTAAGGTATCGAACAAGGTGCCAAAGAACGATCACAATCTCAAAAGAGGTTCACTAGGATAGATGTCAAGGGAAGTCATTTGGGTGAAGTGGCTGTTCAAAAAGGGCCTAAGATCATCTTCCAAGATTGGTCACATCTAGAATTTTGCCTTGAATCCATTCGGGGAAAGTTCTAGATGACACGCATGCACAAGAATCAAGGTAAAGCCTCACCACACATGGCATCATGCTATAAGATTCCTTCACATTAGTCTGAAGATCAATTGGGACAAATGACTTTTGACAAGCTATTCCGAGTTCATTACACACTCGTTTGTGAATCGATCAAGCATGTGTAATGAACTCAAAATAGATTGTCAAAAGTCATTTATCCCAATTGATCTTGAGAATAATGTGAAGGAATCTTTTGACATGATGCCTTGTGTGGTGAGGCTTTACCTTGATTCTTGTGCATGAGTGTCGTCTAAAACTTTCCCCAAATGTGATTCAAGGAAAAATTCTAGATGTGACCGAGATTGGAATATGATCTTTGGCCCTTTTTGAATATCCACTTCACCTAAATGACTTCCCTTGACATATATCCTAGTGAACCTCTTTTGAGATTGTGACCGTTCATTGGCACCTTGTTCGATACCTTAACCTTTTTGGAACTTGTATCTTGTCACCCATCCTCCCTAATGGATTGAAAGTAAAACGTAGGCTAAAAGTCTAAGTTTGGGGAGGGGGGATAAAATGACAACATAGGTGACAACTCTGTAATCGTGCTCTCCAAGTAGGAGGTCACGGCGATCGCGTAGTCAAAACAAAATTTATAATTCCCAATGAGTGTCGGGGTCATATCCAAGGGAACAATGTAGTTGCAATCGACCTAATAAAGAATCTAAGCAACTTATTGAAGTTCAAATAACAAAAAGGGAAAAGATATCTAAAAAAGGGGGTTTTAACTACACTAAAAGATAAATAAAAGATAAATAAAATATAGATTGATCAATGGCTTTCCTTGCTTTCGTCAAGCAAGGACAACAAGGGGGATATGGGCTTGGAAATTCAAATTCACAAGACTTGCACCCGATTGACACCTAGGTAGTCTTGGTCATAAGTGTGGAATGCTATCTCTCGATCAACAACCACATTTCCGAATGATTTTGGTTAGAACATCATTCGGTGCGATCAACAAGCAACCAATTAACTTGGGGAGGTCATCCTATTTCTAGCTCAGACCCATAAATGGGAGATTCCGTGATTGGAGCTATGTCTAGCCTCCAATCTTCCCGAATTTAGGGAAATTCTCTCCCAAGAAATAACCCAAATCAGAAAACTAAGTCAATGTTTGCAACCATTGACTATAAATTCAAGCAATGGAGGATTCAATAGACACAAATAATCAAACAAGAACAAAATCTATATGTGAATTCAATAACCCATAAAGCATTATCTCTAATACAAATCAAAAATCTCAAGTCAACAATACACCAAATAAATAGCAATTAAGAACAAGAGTTGAAGAATGGAATCTAAATATTTTACAATACATAGCATCCAAATCTTCACTCCTATGGTGTTGGTTGATGAACCTTGCTCCCAAGCTTGCTCAAAAGTTCTGAAAATAGCCAAAGATATGTCCCAAAATAGATGAGGAGTCTTTTGTATCAATTGGGGTTTCCACAAGGGTGAAATATCATTTCTGCCCATTTTTCACGTTCAGGTACAGTGAAGCGCTATCGCGCTCAAGGACCACACACTGGTCAGCGCCATCGCGTTGCTTTGGCACGATCGCGCCCTTGTCTTTGACTGGCATTGACCACCTCTTTTTGCAGCTCTATCACGCCATCTCTGCACCATCGTGCTTAAGCCAGTCCTCTGCCTTCAGCGCCATTGGCGCTCATGCAGCGTGATTGCGCTGAGTTGCCCAGAATTTCATAATTTCATCAAATTTGACTTGTTTTCATCCGATTTTGCACCGATCACTTCTAAATCAGATAATCCTGCAACATAGAAGTAATCTGCATCAATTGCACTATTGTTCCACTTATTATTAGCAAAAGCATAAGTTTAAGAGTTAAATAAGTAGGTTGAATACCAACTTATCAAACCCCCAAACTTGAACTATTGTTTGTCCTCAAGCAACTTAAAAATTCTAACTCAAGAGGCATACAACACAAGTGCTAAAGGCAATACCACAAGCCAAGGAAACCCATATCAAGCACCATGCATGATCTTTGCTTGCGACATCTCTAACTATTCAGTTAGCGTCTTTCACTTAATGAATCACTTCAGTTGGTACTAATGATTAGTCAATCACATGAAAGCTTAATCTAGGCATTCCCCTTCATTCAAAACATAATTTAATGATGCAATGGACTATGGGGGCAACCAAGTGACAACAACCAATCCTCAAGATGTGACTCTAACCACTAGCTTACCAAACATGCTCCTTGACTCATATTTTGAAATCTGTCAACGTCACAAACTATCCTAATTCGCATGCCCTCACAAGAACGAATGTACCAAAAACACATTATGTACAAAAAACATCACAAGGGATAAATAACACTCACACTCACAAGGAAGTTCAAGTGCACACATGTCGAACCATAGGCTTGCCCTTCATGTAAATCGCCACTAATGTAGGGTAGCCAAGCTCGAAATCACCAAAGACTTATGGGTTATGATGTTGGTTAGGGCTAAGGTGAGGATATCATTTGGTTCAAGTGACTACACCTCCCTAATGCTCTTTGCTCTCATTTCAAACACCGCTCACATTTTCAATTTCATCTTCACCTTATTTCTCCCTAACACAACCAAAGATTCTTTTTTTTAACTCATGATCATTCAACTCCTTATATCACCTTCACTTGGTAGCATCTATTTTTGCTTTTCGTTTTTCTCATTGGATTGATCTTTTGGAGCAATTTTCAATTTGGAATCAAGGTGCTACCTTGCACTTGAAGTGCACTTCTTTTCTTCTCCTCATTTGATCACATGCACCCCCAAACTTAGGCATTTGCCTATGTTACCTTTTGTTTTCCCCTCCAAACTTAGGCTTTTAGCCTACATTTCATTTTCAAGCCATTAGGGAGGATGGGTGCCAAGATAGAGGTTACAAGAAGGTCAAGGTGTTACAAGGTGCCAAAGAACGGTCACAAGCTCATAGGGGTTCACTAGGATTTGATGTCATTGGGAAGTCATTTGGGTGAAGTGGCTATCAAAAAGGGCCTAAGGTCATCTTCAAAGCTCAGTCACACCTAGAATTTCGCCTTGAATCACATTCGGGGCAAGTTCTAGATGACACTTATGCACAAGAATTATTCAACTAAACCTCACAACACATGGAATGCGAATCATTCAAGAAGGATCAATTTCAACTTCCTAGACAAGAACAAAAAGGAGACACATTTCTATTAACACCGCTAATGAGTTAAGAGTCACAAAAAGATCAAAAGAGTTGTCACAAAATTACTCTTTGCCATGCATTTTTCATAATTTTTTTTGGAGGGATATGCCCATTTTGATTTGCATGCTAGACTAACTCCATTAGTACCAAACAAGTCACGATTCACAATTATCTTAAAAGATATCGATTCACCCTTAAGAATGACATCACCCAATCTATCATAGAGCCAAATAATCAAGCTAGATCGATATGGGCACTCAGAATTCACCAATGTATACACCCCAACATTCATGCAATTTCATCTAGACTAACGGGTACTCAGACTTCCCCTGGCTCCACACACCAAATAAAACAACGATTTCCCTTAATAATTTCATCACTAAATCTATCATTGGGAACCGTCACTCAAACCAACTACAGATGAAATTAAAGAAGCTAGGAAAAAGGAATAAAGAAGTAATGAAATGACTAATCCAATAAAATTTCAACAAACAAACCCGACGAGAGGACAATATCAAAAACAAACAAACCCAGCAAGGGCACAATATCCAAAACAAGCCCGACAAGGGAATAAAATCCAATCTAAACAACATAAGCCTGGCAAGGGCCCAAAATAAGTATCAAAATCCAACATAAGCATAACCCAAATGTCGCCACCCCCAACAAAAGTCTATTGTAGTGCCCTCAGTGTATAAATCCAAAATGAAATACAAAGAAAGTAGTATGAGGGGCTCCCTAAAATGTAGCTACAGAGGGCTCACTGGAGAACCACCATCACCATGAGTCATGGAGTCATCATGATCCTCGGTGTCTGAACCCCCACAAAAAATCTTTATACTCTTCCACATCCTCTTCAGCAACTTGTCTCTTTCTTTTTCTCTTTTCTTTTGATCATCAAGGCTAGCACTCAATGTTTTCATTTTCTTCTCCTACTCCTCAAACCTATTTTCCAACCTCTGCTGACTCTCCTCAATCTTCTTCTGTAGGTTCACCACATCATTCAATGTCTCAATTTGGGTCTCAAGTGGTCTCAAAGAAATGCTAGTGGCCAATGCACTAATGGAAGCCTGAACTCCATATATCTGAGTAGAGAGGTGTAGGAATGGTCTAGGCATGGGTGGAGGTAGTGAAACAAGGAGAGGGTTGGGCACCCTCTGTGGCTCCTGAAGCCGAACTAGCATCCACCTTCCTCTTTTTGAGCACATTTCTGGGGCCTGCCTTCTTCCTCTTTTTGAGCACATTTCTGGGGCCTGCCTTCTTCAAAGGATAAATAGGAATCTTTGGATCAACCCAAGCATCTTTCGGAGCATTCAAATAAACTCCCGCTACCTGACATAGCTCAGTAATTAGGGAGCGAAAGAACAAAATATCACTGCTGCCCTTGACACGGTTCTTTATCTCCCAGAGTATCAGTAGCCCCATATTAATCAGAACTTCATCAATCGTTGCCGCCACATTCACTACTCTGTATACAAGAACCTCACTCTCATTCTGAACTGGCTGCACTCTGCTACATATGATGGATAACCAAATCCTTGCCTCCGCAGTGAAGTCATGAGAGTAGATTATTGTTTCAAACATAGCCCATTTGGGCTCCACTCTGGGACAGACCTGTGAAGCAATCCAGGGTCTACCTATACCTCTCTTTTCCCCTAGAAGTGTAGTGTCATGATCCTTGAGCCCATAGTACCTGTTGATCTTCTCGGCTCCAAATTTGAATGTTTTCCCCCCAGACAGTTATCACCGGGTCCTTGAAGTTTACGGTCAATGCATTGGCATAAATTTCTCGAACAACTATTGCATTGGCCCTACATGATGGAGCTATGGAACATTTCCACTTTGCTCTATGCAATCGGCATAAAATTCAGGCAAGGTTGCCTCCACCCCTTGCATTATAATGCCCCTTTTGGGAACCACCTTTTTTGACAAGTCAGCACCATACCGCTTCTCACAAGCCTGTGACATAAATTTGGTGCGATCGTACTCCTCCTCCAAAATTTCATCAACTTGGCCTCCCGAATTTGATGTGCTATTATTGATTTTTTGATTCAAAGTACCTACAAAAATCATATTTAAAATGAGAACGTAGTTTCTCATGTAGAACAATGAAAAACAACTGTTTTAAGCAAGAAAGGTGGGTCAGAAGGTGTCAGATCATCTCTGGACAGAGCTACTATTTTGTTCCAACTATAGTTGGTCAGCGCCATTGGTGCTCCCAAGGCGCGATCGCGCTAAGGCTATTTTGGTTCTTGAGCACTATCCCTAAATAGGGGCGCGATCATGCTGTTGACTCCACCCACAGGCAGTGTGATTACGCTGGGTCAGTGCGATCGTGCTGAGAAACTTACAATCGTCTTCTTCGACCAAACAATCTCCATTACGAAATTTTCACAACCAGATCATGGATTTAATCCATTCAGGGGGTATTTTTCAACACGAAACACAACCACAACACCTTTCTATACTAAATTTCATTAGACCCATCAACAAATTCAATTTGGGTCTTTCAAGTTCTATTAAAATGGAGGAGCCTTGGGTACTCAACATTTCAATTTGGGTCTTTGTGAGGTGCGAAATGCACCTATTTCGCATGTTACAGCCACTATTTAGCAGTTCACTATTTTGGGATGCGATGGTTGGTGCGATGGGCACATTTCCAGGTGAAAAATGTACCCATTTCGCATATTTTGACCTTTTTGGCATCCTTACTATCTTGGGGTGTGTTTGCATGTGCGATGCGCACACTTAGATGTGCGTTAGCACCTTATTTAGCATGTCATTTTGGCACTCTTTTTGGTCCTTGGTTGGATTTTTGTGAGGCCTCCACTTCTCAACCTGCCCAAACAACTTCAAATAGACTTGAAACTTTATGGATTAGTCAAAAATCTACAACTAAGCTACTCTAACAAAGAAAAGAAATTGTAAACCTTCAAATTTTGAAATGATGGGTTGCCTCCCATCAAGCACACAATTTAACATCGCGGCGCGATGCCGGCTACCTCACCATCGAGATTTCCACTTGGAAGATTTGAACCTTTGACCCAAACATGAATCGAATTTCTAGTGGTACTCCCGGGGTGAAGGTTTTAGCATGAGAAGGCCATTCTCTATATTTCACATGTCACACCTTTTGGCCTCCAAGTGAGGGAGGACACTTTGCCCTCTTTCCACGACAAACTCAAAACCGGATAGACCTTTATCCACCCTCCTTCTAAAGTCTTCCTAAAGCTTGATTACTTTGACTTTCATCCATCGAATCAAACTTAAGGTCGAACAAAGGTTGAAGTGGGATTTGGGCGTCTCCACCTTCAAGTTCGCCTCCTTCATAATATCCTCACTTAGAGATGTTATGACATCATGACCCACACTTAGTGTATTTGGTTGCAACACCACCTTCAATTCATGATCCTCCCTTGTGTTTTCCTCTTCTTTTTCCCTTGCGTCCACAAAGCATTGCTTTATGGATTGCACACCCTCCTATTGGGTTTCTAGCAAGGCCAAGAGGGTCTGGAGCTTACCATATATTCCTTCTTCGCTTGCGGATTCATGGTCCCTGTTAAGGTCACAAGCACTACTAGCAATATTGTTAGCACAAGAAGGGGGAGGGGGATGATCATCATTGGGGCAATCACTCTAATGTCCGTCACGACCACCACACAAATAGCAATTGCGCCCATCATAGGAACAAGAGGGAGAATACCTTTCTCTCCTAGGGCCAATTCTATACCTTTGTCCGAGGTGGGGTCCTCCACAATAAACATAATAGTCGGGAAATAAATTGGAATGCAACCATCACCATTTCTAAAATTAAAATAAGCCATGATGCCATCAACAAACTAAAACTAAACAAAAGGAAAAATAATTATTCACAAAATTGAACTAGAGTAAGTAAACTCAAATTCTAAAATAAATCAATACGCCAAATTGTCCCCGGCAACGGTGCCATTTTTGATAAATGCTCAAATTATACTCTCCAAGTAGGAGGTCACGGTGATCGCATAGTCAAAACAAAATTTATAATTTCCAATGAGTGTCGGGGTCGTACCCAAGGAAACAATGTAGTTGCGATTGAGCTAATAAAGAATCTAAGCAACTTATTGAAGTTCAAATAACAAAAGGGAAAAGATATCTAAAAATGAGGGTTTTAACTACACTAAAAGATAAAGAAAAATAAATAAAAGATAGATTGATCAATAGATTTCCTTGCTTTCGTCAAGCAAGGACAACAAGGGGGATATGGGCTTGGGAATTCAAATTCACAAGACTTGAACCCGATTAACACCTAGGTAGTCTTGGTCAGAAGTGTGGAATGTTATCTCTCGATCAACAACCATATTTTTGAATAATTTTGGTTAAAACATCATTCAGTGCAATCAACAGGCAACCAATTAACTTGGGGAGGTCGTCTTATTTCTAGCTTGTACCCTTAAATGGGAGATTCCTCAATTGGAGCTATTTCTAGCCTCCAATCTAATGGATTGCCAAGTTCACACTATTGAATCTTCCCAAATTTATGGAAATTCTCTCCCGAGAAATAACCTAAATCAGAAAACTAAGTCAATGTTTGCAACTATTGACTATAAATTCAAGCAATGGAGGATTCAATAAACCCAAATAATCAAACAAGAACAAAATCTATATGTGAATTCAATAACCCACAAAGAATTATCTCTAATACAAACCCAAAATCGCAAGTCAACAATACACCAAATAAATAGCAATTAAGAACAAGAGTTGAAGAATGGAATCTAAAGATTTTACAATACAAAGCATACAAATCTTCACTCTGATGGTGTTGGTTGATGAACCTTGCTCCCAAGCTTGCTCAAAAGTTTTGAAAATAGCCAAAGATATGTCCCAAAATGGCTGATGAGTCTTTTGTATCAATTGGGGTTTCCACAAGGATGAAATGTCATTTCTGCCTATTTTTCACGTTCAGGTACAGTGAAGCGCTATCGCGCTATTGCAGCGCTATGGCGCTATTATAGCACTATTGCTCTCAAGAAGCCCACACTGGTCAGCGCCATCGCTTTGCTTTGGCACGATCGCACCCTTGTCTTTGACTGGCATTGATCACTTCTTTCTGCAGTGCTATCGTGCCATCTCAGTACCATCGCGTTTAATCCAGTCCTCCGCCTTCAGTGCCATTGGCGCTCATGCAGCGCGATTGCGCTGAGTTGCCCAGAATTTCCTCCAATTTGACTTGTTTTCATCTGATTTCGCACCGATCACTTTTAAATCAGATAATCCTTCAAAATAGAAGTAATCCGCATCAATTGCACTATTTTTCCACTTATTATTAGCAAAAACATAAGTTTAAGAGTTAAATAAGTAGGTAGAATACCAACTTATCAATAGGCAAGAACCTAAGTTTGGCGGTGTATGTGCTTAATGTGGAGAAAAAAAGGAATGCACTTCAAGTGCTCGGTAGAACCTTATTTTGAATTAAAAATTTGCTCCAAAAGTTCAATCCAATGAGCAAAATGAAAATAAAAGGATCAGTGCTACCAAGTGAAGGTGTTATAAGGAGGTTGAATGATAAAAATTAAAAGGGAAATGCTTGGGTTGTGTGGGGGAGAATTAAGATGAAGCCTGATAAATGCTCAAATCGTACTCCCCAAATATGGAGGCATGGCGATCGTCAAGAAAAACAGATTTATAAGTACCCAACAAGTGTCGGGGTCGTACGCATAGAGACTTGATGCTAGCTATATAAAGATGGTATCAAAATGAGTTCATAAGGAGTGTAAATGTTCAAAAGACATAAGTAAAAGGTTGGGGGAATTGTGACTCTGTCACTACAATCACAATTCAAATTTAAATCAAGTAAGTAAAACGGGTGTATCAAATCGAGTAGACAACTAGGGATGTGTATCCAATGGGGCTTCAATGTGGGATGGGGTGTTTATCAATTCACACTTATTTTCGCTTATTAATATAAGTAGCATTGGTCATAGGTATGGTTGTTTATCTCTCGATCAACAACCATATATTCGATAATCCCAGTTAGAGCATCATCGGTTAATTCAACAAGTAACCAATATCTACTTGGGGAGGTCACACTATCTCTAGCTTAGACCCTTAAGTGGGTGATTCCGTCGATATGAGCTATTTCTAGCCTCAAATCTGAATGGAGTCCCAAGTTCCCACTAGTAATCTCACATCTGAAACCATAAAATGGGTAAGTCAAAATCTTCTTCATTCAAGCTAAATTTCAAGTTCTAAGCTCAATTTGAGTACACAAATGGTTAACTAAGAGAATGGATTCAAACCCTCTTATCTTTCGAGAGGAAAACCTTTTCTCAAAGTAAAAAGCTATTCAAAATATTCAGAATTGAAGAATTCTATTAACAATTATGCCTAAATTAGCCTTTTATAGTTTCCCAAAACGTCACTAAATTTCAAGACAAAATTGCCCTTCGGGTGATGTACGACGTGACATGAGTTTCACACATCACGATGTGCGCTTTGCACACTGTCTTCAGTTGGACCAGTGACTTCAGCTCATTTTGGAGGCTTTGTGCGAAAGAAGTGCGGTTCGCACATTGGGTTGTGTGTGTCGTACAACGACCGCACCCCTTAGAAGATTTTTCAGTAAATTTTGCATCTCCATGTGGCAGAGGTACTTTCCTCACCACAGCTTGTGCGTTTCGCACGGGCACTGCATCTCAGGCCAGAATATCCATCTTTTCCGATCCTTCCACACTTCACTCCTTTTGAGCTCTTTTTGGGTCCATTCCCTGGTTTTTCATCACAAATCAAAAGTACCAGCATAAACATCAATAAAGGCCATAAGAACCTCTAAATCTATTCAAAACATAGCAATAATTCATGGATTTAGGCTCAATAAGTTGGTAGATTACCGACTTATCAAACCCCCAAACTTGAACTATTGTTTGTCCTCAAGCAAGATACTCACAAGGTAAGGAATGAATTATGCTTTAGACTTAATCAAGGCACAACAGACTATTCTATACTAAAAATTATGAAAAAGAATAAACAAAAGACTCAAACAAAAGACTCAACTACAATGCTCATCTCAATTTGAACCACCACAAATTCAAGGCAATTGATCATTTCAAAAAAAATAAATAAATTCCAAAAGGACTTCATTTCTCATTCAAAACCAAGGGAAATTTGTCATTCAAAACAAGACATTTAAGCTTCTCAAGTCATTGGCATGGACCATCAAGGTTTGCCTCGAGATTCACCACACAACTTGTCTCATTCATTTCCCTCAATTGAAATAGAGACTTCATGTTTCAATTCGAGTGCATGATGCCACTCACCATAAGAGAGAATCCCACTCACAATCAATCAATTCTCAAACAACGGTATTATAAGATAACCAAGAAGACTCTCACTCTCTCAAGAAAGTTCAAGTGCATACGTGTCGAACCATAGGCTTTCCCTTCATGTAAATCGCCACTAATGTAGGGTAGCTAAGATCGAAATCACCAAGGACTTATGGGTTACAATGATCGCTAGGGATAAGGTGAGGATTTCATTTGTTTGAAGTGACTACACCTCCCTAATGCTCTTTGTTCACATTTTGAATGCCGTTCACATTTTCAAATTTTAACTTCACCTTATTTCTCTCTTACACAACCCAAGATTCTCCTTTTCAATCATGATCATTCGACTCCTTGTATCACCTTAATTTGGTAGCACCTATTTTTACTTTCCATTTTTGCTCATTGGATTGAATTTTGGAGCAATTTTCAATTCAAACCTAAGGTGCTACCTTGCATTTGAAGTGCATTCCTTTTCTTCTCTTTATTTGATCACATACACCCCCACAGTTAGGCATTTGCTTATGTTGTCTTTTTATTTCCCCCTCAAACTTAGGCTTTAGCCTATATTTCACTTTCAAGCAATTAGGGAGGATGGGTGTCAAGATAGAGACTCAAAAAGGTCAAGGTGTTAACAAGGTGCCAAAGAATGGTTACAAGCTCAAAGGGGTTCACTAGGATTGATGTTATGGGAAGTCATTTGGGTGAAGTGGCTATCAAAAAGGGCCTAAGGTCATCTTCCAAGCTCGGTCACACCTAGAATTTTTCCTTGAATCACATTCGAGGAAAGTTCTAGACGACACACATGCAGGAGATTCAAGGTAAAGCCTCACCACACAAGGTATCATGCCACAAGACTTCTTTCACTAGTCTCAAAATCAATTGGGACAAATGATTTTTGACAAGCTATTTTGAGTTTGTTAGACACTCGTTTGTGAGTCAATCAAGACAAAGCGAGAGTGTGCAAGTCATGACAAGAGAATGGTTTTCCTAAAAAAAAATTCATTTCCCTTCTTTCTTTTATTTTCAAAAACAATTTGCCAAGAATATTTTTTCGATGGGCTCAATTCGAGACAAGCAACTACGGACTCAATTAAAAACTAAAACTTGGCATTTTCCCTTAAGAAAGTAGCCTCTCAATCTATCATAGGGAAACACCAACCTGGTTCGACACAAAAATAAAAGAAAAGAAAAAGAAAATAATCAAAAACTTTTGCTCCTTGGGAAAGAACCGTGGTATTAAGAAAACCCTTGGAGTTTATTGCTAAACTACTATTAACAAGGCGATATCTAATTGTGCGCTCATGATTCAACTAAAAACAAGCCTCGACGTAGGCCTTTAGCGCATTTGTAAATCAGGGGTACTAAGACAATGGGGAATGTAAGACCAACCCAGCAACACAATCTCAACATCAAAAATTAAGCCCGGCGAGGGAGCAAATAAGCTCAAAATAAAAGCATAAGCAAAAGGCCCGGCAAAGGCAATGTCATCACAACAATCCACAAATGTAAATAGTTACAGGCTCCCACAAACTTAAAGTAAGCATAGTTGCGATGCACAAGGAATTATACAATTAAGAAAGAGTGCCAAAAACTTCTTGAATCGGCTAATGATGACGACGATGCCTCCTTGAGTAGAACATATATAATGGCCTAGGAGATCACGATGCCAGTGGGACTGGCGATGCCAGCGGTGGTATATAGGTATGTGCTGGGCCTATCTGAAATCCCTCCACCGATGGAATCGATGGATCCCACAAGACTAGAATGAGTCCCGAGGGTCCACAACCCATCTGTCCTTGTAAGTCGTCAACTCATGATAGGAGAACCTTGGATGAAGTCCCCATTCTTTTACATATGTCATGGGGGGTTCCAAGTGATCTTGGATGACTGACTCTAAAATCTTGGGGCCAATCTCATCCTATGCCATATCATGTTGTACATTGGATATTTATTCTTCACCAATCGGATGCCACCCTGTGCACCAATCACCAGGAGGGCTAGCACACCTCAGCAAGGAATTTGAACTTGGGGTTGGTAGATTAATATCCCAACTTGGATCAACATGCATGACTGCTTGCTTGAGTTCCTCAAATTCTACTTCCATTGTATCCACTCTAGCACAAAGCTTTCTCACACTTGAAATTACTGGTTTCAAGGCCGACTT
Organism: Jaltomata sinuosa; assembly: GCA_003996215.1. NCBI lineage: Eukaryota > Viridiplantae > Streptophyta > Magnoliopsida > Solanales > Solanaceae > Jaltomata > Jaltomata sinuosa. The sequence goes on from QJPP01000259.1 coordinate 315,640, forward strand.
GATGGCGAATTGAATTAAGGTTGGAATGTCTTTGTCCAAATTATGGAGGAGCTCTTCATTCTTGTTAGTAAGTTGAGAAGGTTTTAGAAAGTTACCGGATTAGGAGGTGTCCTGAGATGCCATATGTATTGTGCTTGATGCTCCTAAAGATGGAGGTGAAATCTCTGCTTGATTATGAACAATGTGCTCAACTTGGGCCCTGCTTGTGGTTGCACGAGGTGTTTGAGCAAGGAGCTTTCTCTTGACATGCGGGGCATCCTTATCCCGCTTTGTGTCTAAATACACCATGCCCCTAGCTTGGGTGACCTTGTCTAATGAATGGAACAGAGGACATTCGGCTTTGATGTATAACAAATTGATGAGGACTAGGAAGTCCACGGAGGTGGAGTCGTGATTAGCTTTTTCTTGAGATGTTAAGATATGATTTCTCCCTCATTCAAGGGTAAGCTATCCATGACGTAGGCAATGATAATTTCCATCTATATAGTCACTTTAGTGGTGTGACTAGTTGGGATAAGTCTTGTACTAACAAAATCGAGCCACATGCGAGCTTCGAACTTAAGATCCGAGCAATAGATTTTCCCCTTTGAGATGGACCAAAAGGGGTTCCCTTCGGCTATGACCCTAGCAACCCACTCGTATTGATCATCCTTTTTAGCCACACGTTCAAAGTACATGGACTCTGGAATTGGTTCATCATACCAAATGGCAAAGTGGATGGCTGCGGGGGTAATGTCCACCTCCTTACCTCAGAACAATACCGACTTGAGTCATGGTAACTTGCTCAGCGGACCCTTATGTTTCAACATGTCAAGTCGGGACCGATTCGGAGCGTAGAATTCTCGTACCAATTTAGGAAAATAGGGACCCGGAGTCTTGGCAAATGTACCCAAGCTCTTATGTGGAACTGTTTTAGAATGTTCGAGAACTCTTCTTGAAAATCTTCCACTTTGAACCCCTTCTCTTCCAAGAATGGTCATTTTCCCCAAAATTTGGGGTATAAAGCTTCCATCCCCTTGAGCCCAAATCGGAGTTGTGGTTCATTGGGCCGTCCCTCTTGCATAGGAACACCTGCACTGGAGGCATGTTTTGTGGCACGCCTCTTTTGATGAAGCTTGTTGGAAGACATACTCCTGCAAATGGGGGTTAGTATCAGGCACTACACATCTATATACAAGCTAAACAAAGTTAACAAACTATAAAAGATGGGATGCAATGGACTAGAAAAACAAAGTAGGTGACTGATGGCTTATGCGTACCACATGCGAAACGCACCAGAAAAAGTGTGCATCGCATGTGCTATCGCACAAGCTATCAGAATCCTACAGGGAATTTTTTATCGAGGTGCAAAGCTGATGCGGTCCGCACCAGCCAAAGTGCGCATCGCGCCATGCTTCACCCCTCGAAGCAGTGACTGGCTCTTTCTTTTCAACATGTTGTGATTCCTTGTGCTATCCGCACATCAAGATCTATGTATAGCATGCGAAACGCACAAAGGCACAATTAGAATTTTTGGTTCCTTGTGTTCTTGTGAATTCCGCATGTGATCCGTAGAGAAATATGTGCTTAGGAACTTGGTACCGTGCAACAAACCCATCAATCATTAAACAAGAGGGATGAGGGATATCATGACCACTACATCCGGGTACTCATACTTCTCCGAATTTCCATTTACAACCACAACAAGCAAGCAAAGAACTTAACGACTTCCCTTAAGATGGACGTTACCCCATCTATCATCGGGAACATCAAGCCCTTACTTGCATTAATGGGCACCAACAAATTTTAGCAACAATTAACCCCTCCCCGTAAAAGATAATACACCTAAAGATAATTTGTAACAATGAATCATGGGCATACAAGTAGAAAAATTCATCCTCATAATCGATTTTCAACAAGACCTTATGACTAACGACGATTTTCCCTTAAGAACGACGTCACCCAATCTATCGTCGGGCCAAACCATTCGTCAATCACAAGTGGGTTACTTAGACTTCACCCCAAATACAGATTTCAAGGCCAAAATTCAATACCAATCAACATGCATTAGCAAAATTCAGGTTCTACCAAGTTGACAATAAGCAAAATTATTAATGCAACTCAAAATTGGGGACCCAAAATTTTCAAATCTTACCCAAAATCAACATAGAAATTCTACTAAGCATGCTTCACAACTTTCATAAAAACTAGTATTTAACATCGGAGAACTTACCACAAGTGAAGTTTAGGCAGAGAGAAGTGAAAATTAAAGCATTTAGTAATGCAACAATGGTGACCCAATCAACTCACCCGGAGAGATGATGGCGACAACAGTGGTGGAGCGGCGGAGATGGTTGGATGAGGGAAGGGAAAGATTTTGGGGAAGTTTGAGGGATTTAGAGAGAATTTTGGGAAAGAAATTGTGAAGTTTGGAGAAAAGATGGTGGAAGATGAAGAAGGAGGCGGTTTTACGAAGAAAATAAAAAAGAAAAGTCGACTGGGTCGTCTCCGGGTTGGGTTGGTCAACGAGTTAGGTCAATTAAAATTCAAATTTACCTCTTGTGCAATGCGACATGCGATTCGCAGTAGCCTTGGTGCGGACCGCATGGCATTTCACACATCGCCCTTTTTCTCCCCTGGGTTTGCCCATGCTTCTGGTTTGCCATGTGACGGAGGTGCAATGCGCACTTGGACCGCACGGCCCAGCACACATCACCTTTAATTTTTAAACTTCTTTCCAGGCACTCTATTTTGGTGTGCGATGAGCTGTGCGACATGCACAATTGTTCGTGCGGTCTGCACAGTACTCTGCACAACCCATGTTTTCACTTTTCCATGTTTCTACTCCATGCATTTCCTATAAACACACCAAAAACAACAAAAGATAACAAAATATAAAGTAAAGAAACTTGGGTTGCCTCCCCAGCAGCGCTTGATTTAACATCGTGACTCGATAATAGTACCTCCACCTCAGTCATTGTCGGATAGCATGCTGATTTGGTTGGCGTAGCCCTATCTTAAGAAGGAGAATTTCTCCATCAACAACTTAGATACATCATCATGTTACTTAAATATGAGTGTTTTGTCCATTTCACACTCCTCATGAGCATCATCAAGCTTATCTTCCGAGTCTATTACTGATATCACTCTCAATTCATCAGACGGCCTTGTGTATTGGCACACATTGAAAGTCACTACTTCCTCCCCACTTGAAATTTGAGTTCTATGAGTTCGACATCAACAAGGGCCCTTCCTGTGGATAATAGTGGTCTCCCCAAAATAATAGGTACCTCAATATCCACCTCACAATCAAGAATGATAAAATCTACTGGGAGATAAGCTTATCTACCTAGACCAATATGTCAAATAGGATCCCTACCGGACGCTTGATAGACCGATCAGCCATGAGCAATCTCATAGATGTAGGCTTTGGCGCGCCCAATCCCAACTTCTTAAAGATTACTAGGGGTATCAGGTTGATGCTTGCCCCCAAGTTGCATAAGGCTTTTTGAAATACAAACATCCCAATAGTACAAGGTATTACAAACGCACCCAAATCTTCTCTTTTCATAGCCACGTTGCTAGTCATTACGACACTACAACTATGTGAGATATCAATGGTGCCCACGTCGACAACCTTCTTCTTTTTAAGCAATTCCTTCATAAATTTTGAGTACCCCGACATTGGCATTAATACTTCTACTAAAGGAATATTTATTGAGAGCTTGCTAAAAAACTCAACAAACTTGCTAAACTTGTGCTCCTCTTTATTTTTTTTTATGCCTTTGCGGATACGGGGGAGGTCCTTTGGGAAGTGTGGTCGGCATATCTTTCACAGGCGGGGGACTCTCCTCAATATCGCCATCCTCCTTCTCATTATCAATCTCAACACTTATCGGGATATTGGGTGCACCACGCGTCACCCCCACCTCTGGGTCTTCAATGACATTTTCATGTGCACTCTTCTCATCTTTGCTACTTAGTTCCATGATAGGTTTAACAATAGGCTTATTGGGTTTCACACCCACCCTTACGACAGGTTCTCTTATTTCATTGGTTGTTCATCCACTCCTAGTAACAATAGCCATAATGTGCCCGTCACTTTTATGATTGGTCGTGGCATTACTAAGAAGTGGCACCTTTCCTCCCGGGTTCATTTGAATTGAGAGATGATCCATTTGGGCCTCAAGCTGCTTGATTGAGGTCAAATGAGAGATTACGGTTTGATGAAGTGTTGAGACTTCACTTTTAAGCTCATTTACTCCTGCACTAGTTGTATCTACCTTTTTCAGCACTAATGACAACATGTCCTCTACCGTAGAATTCCCAGGGTTGCTTGTGGTCGGTTGGTGGAGGGAGTCTACTCTGCTTGGGCGCACATAAGGACCTCAGTGATTATATCAATCACTATATCTGTCCTGATCATCTTTTATCCAACCTTGATTCTCTTCCCTTGGGCGATAGTACCTGGGATGAGAACCCGCCAACACAAAGCACAATTTACCATCTATGACTATCATCAACTCATCATCGCTAGGTTATATTTCCGGTGTACTCACGACATTTATGCCCCTAGCACCCATCACATGATTTGCCAAGAGATCAATTTGGGTCATCATTTTAGCCATGGTCTCATGTTGAATTTCCCCCCTTTTTCTAACTTCATTTGCCAAGATGTATGAGGCTGCTCCCGAGATTGGCTCATCTGCTTCTCTTGTATACCAAGCTTGGTTGGTTTTTGTCATTCGCTCAAATAAAGCTGAGGCAATGGAAAATTCTAAGTCCATGAAGGTACCATCTCCACGGTTGTCAGCCACCGACTTATTTATAGAATTCAATAACCGATAGAAGTTTTGTAGCAATACATTGTTCGACAACTCATGGTTCGGACACAAGAGAAGCTTCTTTTTGAACCTTAACCAAACATCGTGTAGGGGTTCATCCGAGAGTTGCCTAAAGTTGGTGATCTCATCTCTTATCTTCATCATTCAAGATGGAGGAAAGAATATTGATGTAAAGGCTTCAGCCAACTCAGCCCAAGATGTTATAGACCCGTTCGACAATTTCTCCAACCACGCCGTGACTTCCCCCGCCAAACAAAAGGGGAATAGGCACAATCAGATGGAGATGTTTTGAATGATGTAAGGTTGGCAAATCTCCACAAATTTTTTAATATGCCGGTTGGCATCTTCATGTGCTGCTCCACCAAATATGCTCTTCATTTGGATTAAGTGAAGCGTGGTGCTATTCACATGAAAAATTGCATTTCCCACCATGGGGGTAGGCAGATTGTAGCCACACCCTCTTGCATCATAGGCTCAGCCTCGTTGGCCTCCATGAATCCATCAACACTCTCGTTGTTATTGGCCTCGTTCATAGGCTAGCCTGCTTAATCACAACACAAATAACAAACAAAAGTAAAAGAAACAACCAATCTCAGTGACTTAAAATCAACAATCAAAAATAGCTATCAAATCAAGTCCCCAGCAATGGCGCCATTTTTGATAAATGCTCAAATTGTAATCCCCAAATATGGAGGCATGGTGATCATCAAGAAAAACACATTTATAAGTACCCAACAGGTGTCGGGGTTGTACCCACAGAGACTTGATACTAGCTATATAAATATTGTATCAAAATGAGTTCACAAGGAGAGTAAATGTTCAAAACACAAAAGTAAAAGGTTGAAGGAATTGGGATTCTGTCGCTACAATCACAATTTAAATTTAAAGTAAGTAAGTAAAATAGGTGTATCAAATTGAGTAGACAACTAGGGATGTGTATCCAATGGAGCTTTAATGTGGGATAGGGTGTTTATCAATTCACACTTATTTTCGCTTATTGACATAAGTAGCATTGGTCATGGGTATGGTTGTTTATCTCTCGATCAACAACCGATCAACAATCATATATCCGATAATCCCAGTTAGAGCATCATCGGTTAAATCAACAAGCAACCAATATCTATCTTGGGTAGGTTACACTATCTCTAACTTAGACCCTTAAGTGGGTGATTCCGTCGATATGAGCTATTTCTAGCCTCAAATCTGAATGGAGTCCCAAATTCCCACTAGTAATCTCACATCTGAAACCATGAAATTCTGTTTCAAGCAACAACATAGTCAATTAATGAAAATTAATGTTTGCAACCACCAATTTTTAGATTAAAACTAGGTGAAACTACTAGACCCATGTCAAATAAGCAAGAATAAACCACACCCACACCCATTTTTCAAACACCCATTATCAACGCATCCCTAGACAAATGAAATCAGCCACTCATAGCAAAGGAAAGAGATATACCAAATGGATAAGTCAAAATCCTGTTTATTCAAGCTAAATTTCAAGTTCTAAGCTCAATTTGAGTACACAAATTGTTAACCAAGAGAATGGATTCAAACCCTCTTCTCTTTGGAGAGGAAAACCTTTTCTCAAAGTAAAAAGCTATTCAAAATATTAAGAATTGAAGAATTGTATTAACAATTGTGCCTAAATTAGCCTTTTATAGTTTCCCAAAACGTCACTAAAATTCAAGACAAAATTGTCCTTCGAGTGATGTGCGACGTGACATGTGTTTCAAACATCATGATGTGCGCTTTGCACACTGTCTTCAGTTGGACCAGTGACTTCAGCTCATTTTGGAGGCTTTGTGCGAAAGAAGTGCGGTTCGCACATTGGGTTGTGTAGGTCGTACAACGACCGCACCCCTTAGCAGATTCTTCAATGAATTTTGCATATCCATGTGGCAGAGGTACGTTCCTCGACACATCTTGTGCGTTTCGCACGGGCACTGCATCTCAGGCCAGAATCTCCATCTTTTCCGATCCTTCCACACTTCACTCCTTTTGAGCTCTTTTTGGGTCCATTTCCTTGTTTTTCATCACTAATCAAAAGTACCATCATAAACATCAATAAAGGCCATAAGAACCTCTAAATCTATTCAAAAAATAGAAATAATTCATGGATTTAGGCTTAATAAGTTGGTAGATTACCGACTTATCAAACCCCCTAACTTGAACTATTATTTGTCCTCAAGCAAGATACTCACAAAGCAAGGAATGAATTATGCTTTAGACTTAATCAAGGCACAACGTACTATTCTATACTAAAAATTAAGAAAAAGAAAAAACAAAAGACTCAAACAAAAGACTCAACTAAAATGCTCATCTCAATTTGAACCACCACAAATTCAAGGCAATTGATCATTTAAAAAAAATATTCCAAAAGGACTTCATTTCTCATTCAAAACCAAGGGAAAATTGTCATTCAAAACAAGACATTTAAGCTTCTCAATTCATTGGCATGGACCGTCAAGGTTTGCCTCGAGATTCACCACACAACATGTCTCATTCATTTCCCTCAATTGAAATAGAGACTTCATGTTTCATTTCGAGTGCATGATGCCACTCACCACAAGAGAGAATCCCACTCACAATCAATCAATTCTCAAAACAACGGTATTATAATATAACCAAGAAGACTCTCACTCTCTCAAGAAAGTTCAAGTGCATACGCGTCGAATCTTAGGCTTGCCCTTCATGTAAATCGCCACTAATGTAGGGTAGCTAAGATCGAAATCACCAAGGACTTATGGGTTACGATGATGGCTAGGGATAAGGTGAGGATTTCATTTGTTTGAAGAGACTACACCTCCCTAATGCTCTTTGTTCTCATTTTGCATACCGCTCACATTTTCAAATTTCAACTTCACCTTATTTCTCCCTCCCACAACCCAAGATTCTCCTTTTCAATCATGATCATTTGACTCCTTGTATCACCTTTATTTGGTAGCACCTATTTTTACTTTACATTTTTGCTCATTTGATTGAATTTTGGAGCAATTTTCAATTCAAACCTAAGGTGCTACCTTGCATTTGAAGTGCATTCCTTTTCTTCTCTTTATTTGATCACATACATCCCCCACACTTAGGCATTTGCTTATGTTGTCTTTTTATTTCCCCCTAAAACTTAGGCTTTAGCCTATATTTCACTTTCACGCAATTAGGGAGGATGGGTGTCAAGATAGAGATTCAAAAAGGTCAAGGTGTTAACAAGGTGCCAAAGAACGGTTACAAGCTCAAAGCGGTTCACTAGGATTGATGTTATGGGAAGTCATTTGGGTGAAGTGGCTATCAAAAAGGGCCTAAGGTCATTTTCCAAGCTCGGTCGCACCTAGAATTTTGTCTTGAATCACATTCGAGGCAAGTTCTAGATGACACACATGCAGGAGAGTCAAGGTAAAGCCTCACCACACAAGGTATCATGCCACAAGACTTCTTTCATTAGTCTCAAAATCAATTGGGACAAATGATTTTTGACAAGCTATTTTGAGTTTGTTAGACACTCGTTTGTGAGTCAATCAAGCCGAAGCGAGAGTGTGCAAGTCATGACAAGAGAATGTTTTTCCTAAAAAAAAAATTCATTTCCCTTCTTTCTTTTATTTTCAAAAACAATTTGCCAATAAATTTTTTTCGATGGGCCCAATTCGAGACAAACAACTATGGGCTCAATTAAAAACTAAAACTTGGCATTTTCCCTTAAGAAAGTTTCCTCTCAATCTATCATAGGGAAACACCAACATGGTTCGACACAAAAATAAAAGAAAAGAAAAAGAAAATAATCAAAAACTTTTTCTCCTTGGGAAAGAACCGTGGTATTAAGAAAACCTTTGGAGTTTATTGCTAAACTACTATTAACAAGACGATATCTAATTGTGCGCTCATGATTCAATTAAAAACAAGCCTCGACGTAGGCCTTTAGCGCATTTGTAAAGCAGGGTTACTAAGACAATGGGGAATGTAAGACCAACCCAGCAACACAATCTCAATAACAAAAATCAAGCACGACGAGGGAGCAAATAAGCTCAAAATAAAAGCATAAGCAAAAGTCCCGGCAAAGGCAATGTCATCACAACAAACCACAAATGTAAATAGTTACAGGCTCCCACAAACTTAAAGTAAGCATAGTTGCGATGCACAAGGAGTTATACAATTAAGGAAGAGTGCCAAAAACGTCCTAAATCGGCTATGATGACGACGATGCCTCCTTGAGTAGAACAAATATAATGGCCTAGGAGATCGCGGTGCCAGTGGGGTTGGCGGTGCCAGCGGTGGTATATAGGCATGTGCTGGGCCTATCTGAAATCCCTCCACCGATGGAATCGATGGATCCCACCAGACTTGAATGAGCCCTGAGGGTCCACAACCCATCTGTCCGAGTAAGTCATCAACTCGTGATAGGAGAACCTTGGATGAAGTCCCCATTCTTTTACATATGTCATGGGGGGTTCCAAGTAATCTTGGATGACTGACTCTAAAATCTTGGGGCCAATCTCATCCTATGCCATATCATGTTGTACATTGGATATTTATTCTTCACCAATCGGATGACACCCTGTGCACCAATCACCAGGAGGGCTAGCACACCTCAGCAGGGAATTTGAACTTGGGGATGGTGGATTAATATCCCAACTTGGATCAACATGCATGACCACTTGCTTGAGTTCCTCAACCTTCACTTCCATTGTATCCACTCTAGCGCAAAGCTTTCTCACACTTAAAGCTACTAGTTTCAAGGCCGACTTGATGGCGAATTGAATTAAGATTGGAATGTCTTTGTCCAAATTATGGAGGAGCTCTTCATTCTTGTTAGTAAGTTGAGAAGGTTTTAGCAAGTTACCGGATGAGGAGGTGTCCTGAGATGCCACATGTATTGTGCTTGATGCTCCTAAAGATGGAGGTGAAATCTCTGCTTGATTATGAACAATGTGCTCAACTTGGGCCCTGCTTGTGGTTGCACAAGGTAATGGAGCAAGGAGCTTTCTCTTGACATGTGGGGCATCCTTATCCCGCTTTGTGTCTAAACACACCATGCCCCTATCTTGGGTGACCTTGTCTAATGAATGGAACAAAGGACATTCGGCTTTGATGTATAACAAATTGATGAGGACTGGGAAGTCCATGGAGGTGGAGTCGTGATTAGATTTTTCTTGAGATGTTAAGATATGATTTCTCCTTCATTCAAGGGTAAGCTATCCATGACGTAGGCAATGAGAATGTCCATCTCTATAGTCACTTTAGTGGTGTGACTAGTTGGGATAAGTCTTGTACTAACAAAATCTAGCCACATGCGAGCTTCGAACTTAAGATCCGAGCAATAGATTTGCCCCTTTGAGATGGACCAAAAGTGGTTCCCTTCGGCTATGACCCTAGCAACCCACTCGTATTGATCTTCCTTTTTAGCCACACGTTCAAATTACATGGACTCTGGAATTGGTTCATCATACCAAATGGCAAAGTGGATGGATGTTGGGGTAATGTCCACCTCCTTACCTCAGACCAATACCGACTTGAGGCATGGTAACTCGCTCAGCGGACCCTTGTGTTTCAAATGTCAAGTCGGGACTGATACGGAGCGTAGAATTCTCGTACCAATTTAGGAAAATAGGGACCCGAAGTCTTGGCAAATGTACCCAAGCTCTTATGTGGAACTATTTTGGAATGTTCGGGAACACTTCTTGAAAATCTTCCACTTCGAACCCCTTCTCTTCCAAGAATGGTCATTTTCCCCAAAATTTGGGGTATAAAGCTTCCATCCACTTGAGCCCAAATCAGAGTTGTGGTTCATTGGGCCGTCTCTCTTGCATAGGAACACCTGCACTGGAGGCGTGTTTTGTGGCACGCCTCTTTTGATGAAGCTTGTTGGAATACATACTCCTGCAAATGGGGGTTAGTAGCAGGCACTACACATTTTTGAATATGTCGGTTGGCATCTTCATGTGTTGCTCTACCAAATAGGCTCTTCATTTTGATTAAGTGGAGCATGGTTCTATTCACATGAAAAATTGCATTTCCCACCGTGGTGGGTAGGCGGATTGCAGCCACACCCTCTTGCATCATAAGCTCAGCCTCGTTGGCCATCATGAATCTATCAACGCTCTCGTTGTTATTGGCCTCGTTCATAGGCTAGCCTGCTTAATCACAACACAAACAACAAACAAAAGTAAAAGAAACAACCAGTCTCAAAGTGACTTCAAATCAACTATCAAAAATAGCTATCAAATCAAGTCCCCGGCAATGGCGCCATTTTTGATAACTGCTCAAATCGTACTCCCCAAAAATGGAGGCATGGCGATCGTCAATCAAAATAGATTTATAAGTACCCAACAGGTGTCGGGGTCGTACGCACAGAGACTTGATGCTAGCTATATAAAGATTGTATCGAAATGAGTTCATAAGGAGTGTAAATGTTCAAAACACAAAAGTAAAAGGTTGGGGGAATAGAGATTCTGTCACTACAATCACAATTCAAATTTAAAGCAAGTAAGTAAAACGGGTGTATCAAATCGAGTAGACAACTAGGGATGTGTATCCAATGGGGCTTCAATGTGGGATAGGGTGTTTATCAATTCACTCTTATTTTTGCTTATTGACATAGGTAGCATTGGTCATGGGTATGGTTGTATATCTCTCGATCAACAACCATATATATGATAATCCCAGTTAGAGCATCATCAGTTAAATCAACAAGCAACTAATATCTAGCTTGAGGAGGTCACACTATCTCTAGCTTAGACCCTTATGTGGGTAATTCTGTTGATATGATCTATTTCTAGCCTCAAATCAGAATGGAGTCCCAAGTTCCCACTAGTAATCTCACATTCGAAACCATGAAATTCTCTTTTAATCAACAACATAGTCAAGTAATGAAAATTAATGTTTGCAACCACCAATTTTTAGATTAAAACTTGGTGAAACTACTAGGCCCATGTCAAATAAATAATTATAAGCAAGAATAAACAACACCCACACCCATTTGTCAAGAACCCATTATCAACACATCCCTAGACTAGTGAAATCAGCCACTCATAGCAAAGGAGAGAGATTTACCAAATGGGTAAGTCAAAATCCTCTTCATTCAAGCAAAATTTCAAGTTCTAAGCTCAATTTGAGTACACAAATGGTTAACCAAGAGAATGGATTTAAACCCTCTTCACTTTGGAGAGGAAAACTTGTTCTCAAAGTAAAAAGCTATTCAAAATATTCAGAACTGAAGAATTCTATTTACAATTGTACCTAAATTAGCCTTTTATAGCCCAAAATGTCACTAAAATTTAGGACAAAATTTCCCTTCGGGTGATGTGCGATGCGACGTACGGTTCACATGTCGCGAGGTGCATGTCGCACACTTTCTTCAGTTAGACCAGTGACTTTAGCTCATTTTAGAGGCTTTGTGCAAAAGAAGTGCGGTTCACACATTGGGTTATGCGCGTCGCACAACAACCGCACCCCTTAGTAGATTCTTCACTAAATATTGCATATCCATGCGGCAGAGGTTCGTTCCGCACCACATCTTGTGCGTGTCGTATAGGCACCGCATCCTAGGCCAGAATCTCCATCTTTTCTGATCCTTCCACACTTTACTCCTTTTGAGCTCTTTTTGGGTCCATTTCCTTGTTTTTCATCACTAATAAAAAGTACCTGCATAGACATCAATAAAGGCCATAAGAACCTCTAAATCTATTCAAAACATAGCAATAATTCATGAATTTAGGCTCAATAAGTTGGTAGATTACTGACTTATCAAAGCCAAAGTTTAAAAATGTGAGCGTTGTTCAAAAATGATAAATAAATCATTAGGGAGGTTTAGTCACTTGAGGCAAATGCAATCTTCACCTTAACCCTAGCCAACATCGTAATATGCAAGTCCTTAGTGATTTAAAGCTTGGCCACTCTACATTAGTGGCGATTTACATGAAGGGCAAACCTATGGTTTACATGTGTGCACTTGAACTTCCTTGAGAGAGTGAGAGTCTTTTTTGTTCTCTTATAATCCCTTGTATTGTGAAATTACATGATTGTAAGTGGGATTCTCTCTTATGGTGAGTGGCATCATGCACTCGAATTGAAACATGAAGTCTCTATTTCAATTGAGAGGAATGAATGAGACAAGTTTATGGCGAATCTCGAGGCGAACCTTGATGGTCCATGCCAATGACTTGAGAAGATTTACATCTTATTTTGAATGACAAAATTCCCTTGATTCTTGATGAGAAATGAGGTCCTTTGAAAAGGTTTTGAAATGAATAATTGCCTTGATAATGTGGTGGTTCAAACTAAAATGAGCATAGTAATCTAGTCTTTTGTTTGAGTCTTTTTGTTTATTATCTTTTCTTGGTCTTAGAATAGATTAGTCTTTTGTGCCTTGATTGAGTTTTTGAGCATAATTCATTCCTTACCTTATGGGTATCTTGCTTGAGGACAGGCAATAGTTCAAGTTTGGGGGTTTGATAAGTCGGTAATCTACCAACTTATTAAGCCTTTACTCATGAATTATTGCCATGTTTTGATAAGATTTAGAGGTTCGTATGGCCTTTATTGACGTTAATGCAGGTACTCCTATCCTAGGTAAGAAAACAAAGAAATGGACCCAAAAGAGCTCAAAAGGAGTTGAAGTATGAAGTTGATCGGAAGAGACAAAGATTCTGTCGTGAGGTGCAGACCTCGTGTGACACGTACAACACAAGGTGAGGTCCAAATCTTCCTCCATATGAATCCCAAAAGAGAAGAGAAGGATTTGTTATAGGGTGTGACCGTCGTGCAACACGCACAAGGCCTGGTGCGAACCGCACCCTGCTTCACATGACAACTGGAAGTCGGATGAGTCACTGTTTTGCTTGTGTAGAGCTGTGCGATGTGCACAATATGATATGTGAAATGCATGTTGGGCCGCATTTCTCCCAAAGGGCATTTTTGTCCATTTTGATATGACGATTTGGGAACATTCTAAAACCCAATTTAGGCATAGTATTCAGCCTAAACAAGCCTGAATGGATCTTGTGTAGGCATAGTACCCAATTTTGATGATGGGTACTTGATAAAAGGGTATGGGTCTTGCTTATTTGTGTTTATGATTCCTAATATGATATGGATCTAGTGATTTCACCATATTTTAACTCTAAAATTGGTGGTTACAAATATTGATTTAATTTACTTGATTGTGTTCTTGCATGACAAAGGGGTTCATGATTTCGTATGTGAAATTGCTAGTGGATACTTGGGAATATTCCACTTAGATTGAGGCTATACATAGCTCAATTCACCGAAAACACCCATTTAAGGGTCTAAGCTAGAAATAGTGTGACCTCCCCAAGCCTATATTGGTTGGTTTATGCCTAAACAATGGTGCTTAAACAAAGATCGTTGGATGAATGTTTGTGTGATTGAGAGATTAACAATCATGCCTAAAATTAATGCAATCTATGTTATTTAGTAGGAATTTACGCAATTAAGTAAGTACCTTGACCCGTATTCGAGTCCTATCGGAAACACATCCCTAGTCGTCCTCTCTCTTGTTTACACCTCGTATTTATTTTATTAATTGGTTTGGAGTTGAATTGTGACAGATTTCCAATTCCCCCTTTTTACATTATTTGTTGTTTGGACAATCTACTCTCGTTGTGAAGTCTTTTCTACAATCTCTTTGGCTAAGCTCCAATTCTCTGTGGGATTGACCCCGACTCTCGTCAGATAATATAAATTTTATTTTGCTTAATGATCAGTGATACCTCCATCTTTGAGAGTACATTTGAGCATTATTAGTTTTCACGAGACCATTCCACGGCTCGTGGTTCAGTCCACAGCTCGTGGACTTGGTTTGTGGTTTCAGTTCTCAACTCTAACAGCTGGATAATTAGAATTTTGGGCTGGTTCTGGTCTTAGGATTTTCTGGGGTGTTATAATATATTTCCCTTGGGATCATTTTTCCTTGAATAAAGGCTAAAAAATCTGAGTTTAGAGGGAAAGGGCTGCAATCCCTACTAACTGAGTTCTAAAAGCTGATTTCTAATTGAATTTAGTTCTAAGGACATGAGAGCATGCTAAAAATGTAGGAATAACTTAGGAAACATGATATTGAGACTGAAATACACATGAGCAAATGGAGAAACTAGAGAGGAACTATTACCTCAAGCTGAAGCTGGATCGGAAGGAAATAGGTGAGGGTACTTCGCGATCATAGTTGCTTCTGCCTCCCAAGTATCTCCCTCAACTAACTAATTTCTCCACAGAACCTTCACCGAAACTTCTTCCTTATTTCTCAACCTACGAATCTGATGGTCAAGAATCTCAATTGGAACCTCTACATAGGTGAGGCTATCTTTCACACCCACATTCTCTATTAGCAAAATCGATGACGGATCACCAATATACCTTTTTAACAAGGATACATGGAAGACTGGATGAACGCTGCTAGTTCGGCTGGAAACTCTAACTAATAAGCCACATTGCTAACCCTCTTCAGGATTCTGTAAGGACCTATATATCCGAGACTGAGCTTCCCTTTCTTGAAAAATCTCATCACACCCTTCATGGGTGACACTTTTAGAAAAATCCAATCATCAATCTGAAACTCTAAGTCCCTTCTTCTCACATCCTTATAGGACTTCTGATGACTCTAGGCAGTCTTTAATCTTTTCCTAAAGAGTTGAACTTTCTCCATAGCCTCATGGGCTGAATCTGGCCCAATCAAAGCTGCTTCACCTTCTTCAAACTAGCCAATAAGTGATCTACACTTCCGCCAATAAAGTGCCTCATACGGTGCCATCTGGATGCTATAATGGAAGCTGTTATTATAGGCAAACTCTATGAGAGGTAAGTGCTCATCCCAATTACCTTTGAAATTGATCACACAAGCCCTCAACATATCTTTTAAGGTCTGAATGGTACACTCTGCCTGATCGTCTATCTGGGGATGACATATTGTGCTGAGACTTACCTGGGTACCAAGACTTTTCTGGAATGATATCCAGAAATAAGATGTAAATTGAGTACCCCTTATCTGATATGATAGACAAGGAAAACCCATGAAACCTGACTATCTCACTGATATAGAATCTAGCATAATCCTCTGCTAAATTTGTAGTCTTGACAGCTAAAAAGTGACCTGACTTAGTTACCCTGTCCACTATCACCCAAATAGAGTCATGTTGTTGGCGAGTACGAGGTAAACCTGTAATGAAGTCCATATTGACCACCTCCCACTTCCAATTGGGAATGTCAATATCCTGAGTCATACCTCCCAGACTCTGATGTCCTACCTTCATAAGTAGATCTAGGCCAGTTCTTCACTTCCTCTATCTTCTATGAATCAACTCGGATGCCCTAACTAGACACCACATGACCAAGGAAAGCAACTGACTTCAACCATAATTCACACTTACTGAACTTGGAGAATAATTGGCAATCCTTGAGAGTTTGCAGCATAACCCTCAAATGATTTGCATGCTCCTCTTCGCTATGAGAATACACAAGGATATCATCTATAAAGATGATAAAAAACATGTCCAGATACTGCTTGAACACCCTGTTCATCAAGTCCATAAAAGCTGCATGAGCATTTATTAGTAAAAAAGACATAACTATAAATTCATAATAACCATACAGAGTTCAGAAGGCTATCTTCGGAATGTCACCATCTCTAACCTTGAGCTGATGATAGCCAGATCTGAGGTCTATCTTAGAAAATCAACTATCACCTTGAAGCTGGTCAAACAAGTTATCAATCCTAGGAATGGGATACTTATTCTTGATAGTGACTTTGTTCAATTGACGGTAGTCTATGCACATCCTGAGTGAACCATTTTTTTACGCACGAAGATAACTGGAGCACCCCATAGAGAGATGTTAGGACTAATGAAGCCTTTATCTAGAAGGTCTTTAAACCATTCCTTTAACTCATTAAGTTCAGCTAGAGACATTCTGTAAGGTGAAATGGAGATAGGCTGGGTATCTAGGAGGAGATCTTTTTTGAAGTCAATTTCCCACTCGGGAGGAACTCCGGGAAGATCTTCTGGAAACACTTTTGGAAATTTATTAACCATTGGTACTGACTCAAGAGTTGGGGTCTCGAAATTTAAATTCTTAACTCGAACAAGATGATAGATACACCCTTTGGAAAATATTTTTCTGGCCTTAAGGTGTGAGACAAATCGACCTACAGGCACTGAGGTATTACCCTTCCATTCTAAGACTGATTCATTTGGAAACTGGAATCGAACTATCGTGGTTCTACAATCGACTGAGGCATAATAGGAATGTAACTATTCCATGCCTAAAATAATATCGAAGTCAGTCATATAACCTTTTTGGTGTTGACCGCCACCTGCGCTAGATGAGGCACCCTGCTGAGTCAGGCGACTTGCTAGAGCTGTTGTAGAATTGGCCTGATGTTACAGGCAAGCATCCCTGCCATTTGGTGAAGCCATTGGACACTCTTTCATTTTGTGGTCTGGCTTGCCACATCCAGAATAGTTCCCACTACCTGCCATACACTCACCTTGGTGGTTCCTACCATACTTTTTGCAAACCGGATGAGTACACCCACTAGTTACACTGCCCTAGGACTTCAAGCCTGGTGCCCTATCCCGCTGATCCTATATGAACTTGGGCATTAGGGAACTAGGAGATGATTGGGCTGGAGCCAAAGACTTTTGGCAGAACTAAGAGCGAGCACTACCATCTAACCTCTGTTGAGAATAACTAAAGTTACCTATTCTATCCCTCTTATTTTGTTTTCCCCTTTCTTTGATCTTTTCCTCCTCAATTTGTTGGGCATGAGTCATAAACCTAGAGATATCCATCTTCTTCACCAGCATCACAGTCCTGCACTCTTTGACCATATCATCAGAAACTCCTGACATGAACTTACTCATACGGGCTCTGGAGTCAGGTTTCATTGCCAGAGCATACTTTGATAGTTGAGTAAACTTGAGAGAATACTCCTTCATGCTCATGTCACCCTACCTTAAGTTGATGAACTCATCAACCTTGTCTTCCCTGAATGCAAGTGGGAAGAACCTATACAAAAAAGCACTCATAAACTGATCCCAATCTACCGGGCCTGCATCCATACTCCTAGATTCTTTCCACTCCTTGTACAAGATATGAGCCACTTCTTTCAACTAATATGCAACTAAGTCTGAACTTTTAACTGGGGTAAAACCCATAATCTTTGTGACCTTCTAGATGTCGTCTAGAAACTCCTGTGGATCCTCCTCAGCCTTAGAACCATGGAACTCCAGAGGATTCATCCAAGTGAAGTCTCATACTCTAGCTATTGATGTGCTAATCTGTGGGTTAACTAGTGCCACAACCTATTGATTTACCTAAGCAGTCATGCCTGATCTAGCACTTGGAAAGCATCTCTGAACTTAGCATGGGTGACCTATTCATTCAAGGGGTCTATCGGAAGTGGTGGTGCTTGATGATTTCTATTTCCTTTGCCATTTCTCCTTCTGTTAGCTCTTTTGGGAGGCATTTTCTGTAGCGCATAGAACACGAGTTAGAAGGAGATCAAATAGATCTCACACTTTATCACACGATATGGAACAGAAAGAAGGGAAATTTTCCTAATAATGTCTTGTAGCCTCTCTCTCATAAGTGTGGCGCACTTCACACCTATGAAAAAGACTCTACTTGATATAGCTTTATGACACCCTAGGACACATTAAATTTGATGCTCTGATACCAAGTTTGCCATTCCACGAGGCTACCCCCTAGATGCCACGGTGCTTAGAGTCACAAGCGGCCCCAAACTAACCCATGGTCTAACATATACTAAGCATTTCTGAATAAAACATTAGTTGTGCGGAAGCTAAAATGATGTAATCACAATAGTTTAAAATATCTAAATATATATAGTCTGATTGTATAAGCTGAAAACTAACTTCTATGTTTGAAAGACTCAATCTGAGATAAGTTGATGGGACAAGCCCCCAGCTAACTCTAAAAGTTTGAAAACTATAAATAAAGACTGAATAAAGACAACATAAATCTCATCCTTGAAGCATGAGGACTCACCAACTGAGCTGCTGAAAAGGGCTGGAGAATCGTACTAGGCGCAGTCTGGATACTGAATACATGAACCTACATTATAATAAGATGTAGCATAATAGTTTGTATCAGTACTCTGAATGTACTGAGCATGTGGAATATGCACAAATCTAGATAAGTTGGATATGATGAAATAAACTAAACATAAATGACAACTGAAACATGAGACCAAATATTAAACATTCAACTGTATAATATTGGACTGAACACTGAATAACTAAACACATGGTCAATGTAATACTAAATCTGAATTATAGGAGCTACTGTTAACTGACATACCCCAAGATGAGCTAATTGTAGGGCTAATCTTTAACCCCGGCTAGAAGGGTGTTCATACATTACCAAGGGTACAAACATAAACTGGTGTGGATATACTAATCTGATGTTCAACAAGGGACTAGGGTGTCAAGCCTGATCTGATAGGTGACTTCTTTAGAACCTACGGTTGCGTCGTAGTTCTTGGACTTAGGGACTTCTACTAAAGGTCTTAGCCTAAACTGACGGGTGAGCCTTCATCCCTTCATCCACTGGTGCTAAGTCAACTAACTTAATATGTAAATAAACAAATAAGTGACATATTGGATAGTTCAAATACTGATATTTTGAGAATGCACAATATGTTGAAACTGAAGGCATTCTAATTATGAAGTTCTGACTGACTGAATATCTGACTAAAATGCATGAACTTAAAACTGATCGGGTGTTCATAACCCACCATCCTAGTGAATTTAACTAATCTTAACAATACTAAAATTTGACTGAAATATGGAAATTCAGTAATGACCCTTCTGGTCATTTTTGTGTGTATGCTTTCTTTGTATTGTTAAAGCTTACCTGTAGTGGCCCCAAGTCTTTTATGACTTGCTGGGATCGGCAATTCGGTGCCCTAGCCGTTCATTTGGTTGTTATGGCCGTTTTCATATTTTAGAACTTAAACTTAGGAAATCATTGACTTTAGTCAATATTCTTAGCTAACACACTCGAAATTGAATTATGATAGTTCCATTAGCTCTGGTGAATGGAGTTAGGTCTAGATAGACCCTTGGTCAGGGTCTGGGAGCTTTCGGTCTTATTATGCCATGCGTTTTATGTTTTCTAGTCAAATAAACTTAGAAGTTTGACTTTGGTCAACATTAAGAGAAGACGGCCTTGGATGGAAATTCTATCAGTGATGTTAGTTCTGGAATGTCGAATTTGTGCTATAGAGACTTTTGGTTTGGGTCTCGAGACTTCCGGACTCATTTTGGGGTATTGAGTTTCGTTTTGGCTTAAGGTTGATTTTTGGGCGTTAGGTCTACTTTTTGTTAAATTGACCTTTGTTAGGTTTTTTATCAGTTCTGTTGAGTCTAGAATGTTGTTTTTGGTGTGGTAGCATAGTTGTTTTTGCATGTGTAGGGTCCCAGATGAGTCCTTTGGGCCCATCCAGAGACTTTTTATCACTCCCCTAGTTAGGAGGGGCGGACGTCAAGTGAGTTATACGAGAACCTGCTAAACATATATACTAAACTCATGATAAAGTTATAAACTGATAAGAAACAATATGGACATCAACATGTGTTTACATATTCTGAAATATAAATAACTGAAGGGCCCACTAGACAAACTGTACAGCTGAAACAAAACTATGTTTAAGTAGCCTCTAAAGAGTCTGCAACTAAAAATCTGATAACTAGTCGGGACAGGATCCTGACATACCCAACATACGATATGTACATGAATCCAAAACATGTGACCTAGGCATCTGATAGCTCCAGAGAGAGGTAGAGCTTACCAACTGATCAACGGGAAGGCACTGGTCTAATGTGGATGTCTGCTAGCCTGAGTACCTGAGCCTGCATTCATAAAATGCAGCGCCCAAAAATAAAGGGACGTCAGTACATATGAAACATGTACTGGTATGTAAAGCAGACTGAATAACAAGTAGACATGTAAGAATTCTCACTGAATTGAATATCAAAGATAGGAAAATCTGAGCATACACATACAAGGAATGTAATTTGAAACTGAAAGTGAAACTAATACAATGTCCAATATCAGGGGTCCTTATATAATGTCTTATACACTACTTAATTACATATGTTTAAAATACCTAGAATTTGCCTAGGTGACATCTTTACCCTTTTACATAATTTATCTACTCTTTATGTAATACTAACTGTCAAGAAGTCACAAGATGGCCTGTTGTCGGCGATCAGTGACACCTGTTTTTCATCTGTAGCCAACTATCACAACCATATGTGAAATCTCATAGTCTGGATAACGTGGTCTGTCAAGGTACGCCCTCCAGGGCTCCTGGAAGGTCTGCCCGCAGGCCTGTGTAGTCAGGGAATCCATGACGGGAAGTTCCATCTGACTGTATTTGAATTATGTTCATAGAATAGCGTCACACGTAGTGGCCCTAATGATACCCACCCCACGCTGCAGAGTAGGCTATAATCTTGTCTCGCTTGTAAAGGCTCATAGTAGGCACCTTATAAATCATATAACTCGTTATCTGAATATTGATTACTTTATTTTAGCTGAAGAATCATATATTTATGTGATCTTATATACTCAGGTCTATTTTGTGGCCAATTAATTTCTCTAAGTTTGTGACATATATGCTCGGTAACTTCTAAGAGTTTCAACTGAAGACATGTATGATCGTGTGAAACATGTGACTTCTTTGACTAGAAATGAGTAATATAACTCTATAGGTTTAGAACTCCACTCGAGAGAGACCTATAATAGAATTAAGCTTTTCTTTCAAGAAGCATATAATCTATGACGACCTTTATAGGAGGAACATGTGACTCTAGGTCGTGCCTTGATGGCAAAAATAGGTTTTAGCTTTACATACCTTACTTCGAGGACTCTCTCTCCCTTATGTAGCATCATTGGTTCCCTTCAAACACTCCTTATCTATGACATAACAACATATTCAATATTATAAGCGACTAACAAAGAAATATGGCGAGGTCGGGAAGATGATAATAGCTTACGAGCGACAAGCTTAGCAAATAAGATAATTAAATGGTGTATCATCCCACCTCTCTCTTTTCCCATTATCAACTGAACTATGACCACCTATGAAGTCAATATTAATCCCTCCATCAATTACTTACAATATGCAGCCCATTCCATATCCCAAACAAGGTTATAAACTTGACCCCTCGACTTTTAAATACCGCCTCGGGAGTTCTTTATTTAGTAGCGTTTAAATGACCCTTCAATCTCATAGATTAAGTTGGGAGAGAATTATAACATTTAATATAGTGATAGAAATCCAAATAACATATAAACAACATCCTCAATCCATTTAGGAATTTTATCAAACTGTTGACGAGGGACAAGCTTGCAAGAGCCGTAGAAATCGTGTTTGCTATACCTAGCGTCCCTCCTTATCGCAGCAAGTTTGCTGCCTCAATACACCACAATACACACCTCGTTTATTCAACAGCACAACCATTACATCCCTCTACATACTCCCACCTCACCAAATATATTAGTTACAATGGGAAAAACATGGACTCACGGCTTCCTTTCACCGTCCCGTGAGTCCTACCCGTAAACTATACTTAAAACAACTCTTAGAGTCATATTTATAGGGATAGAACAGCAGACATACCTTTATCAATAAGAATACAATCCTTGCACCCTTTATATCTTCAAGAACAACACCTTTTCCTTCAAGAAAACACTTGACTAAGTATGTTTCTGTGACCTACGATGAAAAATACACTTGATTCTTGATGGAATTCACTTACCTTAGGCTAGGGAGGGATTGAGATGAAGAAGAACTGAAGAAAACAAGTGTTAAGCAGGTCCCTTCTGTTCTGATATGTATGGGAGATGAAATACCAAAGTTTCAATATAAATACACCACTTTTGGCCGACTTACCCAAGGCTGCCACATGTCCCGCAGTGATTGGGTAGTGCGCGTGTCTATAGTAAAATGCGCATAACTTTTTACTCCGAACTTGTATGGATGAGAGGTTTGTTGTGTTGCAAACTAGACTCAAATATATGAAATTTGGTACTTCATAGGACCTCTAAATTCTTTTAAATTGGTATATATACCCATTACAAATAAGACCTTGTACTAGCTTGCTTGAAATAGTCCACCTTAGTGAATCCTTCAATTTGAACTTTTGTTCCAAGTCTCCATTTGGTCTATAACCTTGGTATATCACTTAAAATGGATTAGTAAGCGTCCCTTTTTATAATTATCCATTCACAACCTTATCCTCTTGGTTCATAATGATTTCTTCACGTTTACGAGTTGCACGCGTATCTTAAGTTCGGGGCACTACATTATCCCCCCTTGGGATCATTCATCCGTGAATGAAGGATACGACTCAAAATTATTCTAACTCTACCTTTTTCCAAAAAAAAAATGGAATAGTTTCCCTTGTAAACTGTCCTATCCGAAACCTGTCAGCTAACCAAAACACATACCATACACTTCACAGAGCGTCACAACAAGAGAATAATATTCAATAGGTATCAACGAGGCTCCGCTTGGCCTTATAGGAATGAAAACTATTGTAGTTAATATAGCTTACCTCATACTCCTTCAACTTTACATCTCAACTCTGAGGAACATATAGAATTCTTGAATCATAGGCACGTATCAAGTACCTGAACATTTAGCATATTGATAAAATAGTATTAACAAATATGACTAAAATTGATACTCGAATGAAAGGAGTAATGACTTTAAAAACCTTCTGGTTGTTCCTTGAATAAGTGAGGATATTTTCCCCTCATGTCGCCCTCTGCCTCCCACGTGGCTTCTTCTACATTCTGACTTTTCCATAGGACTTTAACTCAAGCTATTTCTTTCGTTCTCAATTTTCTGATTTGTCTATCTAGTATGGCCACCGGGACTTCTTCATATGATAAATCTCCTAAGATATCTATACCCTCTAAAGGGATAACTTGAGAAGGATCCGCTAAGCATTTACGTAACATAGACACGTGAAAGACTGGATGCACTGCTGCTAACTCAGGAGGTAAATCAACCTCATAGGCTACTTTGCCAACCCTCTTTAGGATTCTATAAGGACTAATATATCTAGGACTCAACTTACCTTTTTTTCAAAATCGCATAACCCCCTTCATAGGCGATACCTTCAAGAATACCCCATCAACTAGAAACTCTAAATCTCTGTGCCACACATCTGAATAAGATTTATGTTGGCTTTGAGCGGTCTTTAGCCGCTCCTGTATTAGCTTTACCTTTTCAACTGCTTGATAGACAAGATCTGGTCCTAATATTTGAGTCTCACCTACATCAAACCAACCAATAGGTGATCTACATCATCTCCCATAAAGAGCTTCAAATGGATACATGTCAATACTGGAGTGATAGCTATTATTATAGGCAAATTCTATCAAGGGCAAATGATCATCCCAATTGCCTTTAAAGTCTAGAATGCATGCTCTCAACATGTCTTCGAGTGTATGAATAGTGCGCTTAGCTTGGCCATCTGTCTGTGGATGGAATGTGGTGCTAAGGTTCACTTGTGTTCCCAAACTATCTTGGAATGACCTCCAAAAGTGTGAGGTGAACTGGGTACCCCTATCTGAAATGATGGACATTGGGATTCCATGCAAGCGAACAATATCTTTTATATATAGCTTGGCATAATCTTCTGTGGTACTGGTAGACTTAACTGGTAAGAAGTGGGCTAATTTTGTTAATCGATCAATAATCACCCAAATAGAGCCATGCTTGTGAAATGAGGAAGCCAAACCTGTAACAAAATCCATGTTAATGGACTCCCATTACCATACTGGAATACTCATAGTCTGAGCTAGGCCACCGGGCCTTTGATGTTCTGCTTTCACTTCCTGGCAGTTGGAGCACTGTGCTACAAACTCTGATATATCCCTTTTCATGCCATTCCACCAGTAGACCTCTTTAAGGTCATGGTACATCTTTGTAGAGCCTGGATGAATGGAATACCAAGAACAATTATATGTTGTCTTAGACCATCTACATTAGGAATACACAGTCTTCCTTGGCACCTTAAGGAACCATCCCCTGCCATCTCAAATGATGAAATTTTTTGTTGTCGGATTCCTTCTCTGTACTGGAGTAATAAGGGATCATCATATTGTTTTTCTTTCACTACCGCCACTAATGATGACTCCGTAGTGTTCTGCACAACCACACCCCCATCTTCAGAATCTAGAAGTCAAACTCCTAGACTGGCTAATCTGTGAACATCTCGTGCTAGTTCATGTTGATCGAGTGAAAAATATGCTAGGCTGCCCATAAGAACGTGACTGAGAGCATCTGCTACAGTGTTGGCTTTACCGGGGTGGTAGAGAATATTGACATCGTAGTCTTTCAGCAACTCTAGCCACCTTCTCTGCCTCAAATTCAACTCCTTTTGCTTGAAGATATATTGGAGAATCTTATGGTCTGTAAATATGTCAACATGTACCCCATACAAATAGTGGCGCCAAATCTTAAGTGCGAATACAACTGCTGCAAGCTCTTAATCATGTGTGGGGTAGTTCTGTTCATGCTTTTTCAATTGTCGAGAAGCGTATACTATAACCTTCCCATATTGCATCAAGACGCATCCTAGGCCGACACCCAAAGCATCACAATCAATGGTATACCCTTTTGTGCCCTCTGGTAAGGTCAATACAGGAGCTGTAGTTAATCTATCTTTTAGCTCTTGGAAGGTTCTTTCACAAGCATCTGACCACTGAAATTTGGCTGCTTTCTGTGTTAATTTAGTCAATGGGGCGGAAATAGAGGAAAATCCCTCCACCAACCTTCTGTACTAACCGGCGAGCCCCAAGAAACTACGCACTTATGTCAGAGTGGTAGGTCGAGGCCATCTCTTTACAGCCTCTATCTTCTGAAAATCCACTTTGATACCTTCACCAGAGACCACATGGCCAAGAAAAGCCACTGAGTTCACCCAGAACTCACATTTAGAAAACTTGGCATAAACCTGGTGTTCTCTAAGAGTGTGTAGAATTGATCTAATATGGTCTGGATGATTTGCCTCATCACGTGAATATATCAAGATATCATCTATAAATACAATCACGTACATATCAAGAAAGGGTTTGAAAACCCTATTCATCATATACATGAAGGCTGCTGGGGCATTCGTCAGTCCAAATGACATGACAAGGAACTCAAAGTGCCCATATCTAGTTCTGAAGGCTATCTTCGAAATATCAACCTCATGTATCCTCAACTGGTGATAACCAGATCTTAAGTCAATCTTTGAAAAACATTTAGCTCCCTGCAACTGATCAAATAAATCATCTATTCTAGGTAGGGGGTACTTATTCTTTATTGTCACTCTATTCAACTGCCTGTAATCTATACACATTCACATTGTTCTATCCTTCTTACGTACAAATAGTACTGGAGAGCCCCATGGAGATATGTTGGGTCGAATAAAACCTTTGTCAAGTAGATCTTTCAACTGCTCTTTTATCTCTTTCAACTCTGCTGGTGCCATTCTATAAGGCGGAATGGATATAGGCCGGGTATCGGGATCTAGGTCGATACCAAAGTCAATATCTCTAACCGGAGGTAATCCAGGAAGTTCATTAGGAAACACATCTGGATATTCATTCCCAACGGGTATGGACTGAAGAGTTGACATACGTTTCTCTGCTTCAAGGTCTCTAACATGGACTAGGTGATATAAACACCCTTTTGTTATAAGCTTTTGTGCCTTAAGATAGGAAATAAACCTTCCTCTAGGCATCACAACATTCCCTTTCCACTCCAAGATTGATTCTCCCGGGAACTGGAATCGAGCAACCTTAGCTCGACAATAAACTATAGCGTAACAAGAGGATAGCCAGTCCATGCCCATAATGACATCAAAATCAACCATGTCCAGCTCTATCAAGTTAGCCAATGTATCATGGCCACATACTGTTACTAGACACCCATAGTAGATCCTTTTGGCTATAATAGACTCTCCTACTGGAGTCGATACTGCAAATGGCTCACGTAATAACTCTGGCTCTATTCCAAACTTCTTAGCAACAAATGGAGTAACATATGACAGGTTCGCCCTTGGATCTATCAATGCATAAACATCATAAGAGAAGATGGATAAAGTACTTGTAACCACATCTGGGGAAGCTTCTGAATCCTGTCGGCCTGCTAATGCATACATTCGATTTGGGCCAACTCCCAAACCTAAACCTCTACCTCTACCCCTGCTTGTACCTCTGCCTGTCTGTGCCTGAGGATCGCGAGATGAAGGTGGTGCTGAAGAAGAGGATGCTCCTGCAGAGCCTGTGGATAGTGATATGTCACCCCTTCCCTCAGCTCTAAGTCTAGGACAATCACGCATTTTGTGACCCTCGAATCTGCACCCATAGGAAGCAGTAGAACCATATAAGCACTCTCTGAAATGAGAATGACTACATTTTTTGCACGTAGGACGAGGTGGTAATCCCCGACCAGTACCTCTCTGATAGTGAGGGCCTGGTGCCCTAGAAGTTTGACTCTAATCCTGTCTGGACCTTGATGACTGAGCTGGAGCACTAGCTATGAAGCTGGATGCTGACTGAGCCTGCCTAGGTGGACCTATGCTGGAGGAAGCCCTGTCACTTTTGTAATACCTTCCAGTTGCCCTGGCCCTCTTACTCTGCTTCCCTTTTTGATCTGTCTGCCCTGCGGTCAGGGATGCGATCCTCTGCCTGCTGTGCATATTCCATCAATCTAGCAATATCCATATCATTATTAAGTGCAGCAACTGCACAAGAGTCAATCAAATGATCTCCGAGGCCACCCATAAAGAAATGCATCCTTGCCCTCTGGGTGCTGACCATCTCTGGAGCATATCTGGCCAACTGCGTAAATCGCATGCTATACTCCTTAACACTGAGGTTATTCTATCGTAAGGATAGAAATTCATCCACCCTCGCTTCCCTAATCTCTAAAGGTAAAAAGTGATCCATAAAGGCCCTCGAGAATTCTTCCCAAACTGCTGGAGGGGTGTTCGGGCCCCTGGAATCGACCC
Organism: Jaltomata sinuosa; assembly: GCA_003996215.1. Lineage (NCBI taxonomy): Eukaryota > Viridiplantae > Streptophyta > Magnoliopsida > Solanales > Solanaceae > Jaltomata > Jaltomata sinuosa. Next base: position 343,511 of record QJPP01000259.1, read on the forward strand.
ACATCTCATGCCAGGAAATGGCAACATCTTTTAGCTGATAGGAGGCCAATTCCACAGCCTCAGTCTCAGATATATGCATAACCCTGAATATTATGTTGATCTCATCTATAGACTGTTGAGGGTCCTCTTTCACACTAGATCCTGTAAACACCGGGGGATTCATCCTGAGGAAATCATGAACTCTGGATCTGGCAGTCTCCCCCTGAATAGTGTTACGTGTAGCAACATTCTGTCCTTGGACTTAAGCAGCTACTAGCTGGGTGAACAATTGTATTGCTCCTCTATGATCCTGCTCTTTGGCACCTGGTGGTGGTACAGGAAGTGTATAAACTGTTGTTGATGCTACTGGAGGTGTAGAAACTCTTGTATGCCCTTCTGTTCTAGGCACCTGAGTACTTGGCAAGACCTCTTGAGCCCTGGTCTGATCCGCTAATACTGGAGAATGCTCTATAGTGGCTGCCTCCTGATTAGTGCTGGTAGTGGCCCTATGGCCTACATTATCCGTTTCTTTGGTAGACATGATCTGTATCACAAATAAGCAGAATGTGAGTCATAAGTAACTTTCTATGACTTAGCTCTACTGCACGATCTAAATTTTAATAGAAGGTCAGATTCTTAAATGCCCGTGTAGTCCCTTAATTATAAATATGGCGCGCAACACATTCATAAGGAAGGTCCTACTAGACACGGCTTCTAAGACTCCCTGGGACACTTGAACCTTATGCTCTGATACCAAGTTTGTCACGCCCCTAGCTAGGAGGGGCGGACGTCAAGTGAGTTATATGAGAACCTGCTAAACATATATACTAAACTCATGATAAAGTTATAAACTGATAAGAAACAATATGGACATCAACATGTGTTTACATATTCTGAAATATAAATAACTGAAGTGCCCACTAGACAAACTGTACAGCTGAAATAAAACTATGTCTAAGAAGCCTCTAAAGAGTCTGCAACTAAAAATCTGATAACTAGTCGGGACAGGACCCCGACATACCCAACTTACGATATGTACATGAATCTAAAACATGTGACCTAAGCATCTGATAGCTCCAGAGAGAGGTGGAGCTTACCAACTGATCAATGGGAAGGCACTGGTCTACTGTGGATGTCTTCTAGCCTGAGTACCTGAGCCTGCATTCATAAAATGTAGCGCCAAAAAATAAAGGGACGTCATTACATATGAAACATGTACTGGTATGTAAAGCAGACTGAATAACAAGTAGACATCTAAGAATGCTCACAGAATTGAATATCAAAGAGAGTAAAATCTGAGCATACACATATAGGGAATGTAATTTGAAACTGAAAGTGAAACTAATACAATGACCAATATCAGGGTTCCTTATATAACGTCTTATATACTACTTAATTACATATGTTTAAAATCCCTAGAATTTGCCTAGGTGACATCTTTACCCTTTTACATAATTTATCTACTCTTTATGTAATACTAACTATCAGGAAGTCACAAGATGGCCTGTTGTCGGCGAGAGACACCTGTTTGGCATCTGTAGCCAACTATCACAACCATGTGTGAAATCCCATAGTCTGGATAACGTGGTCTGTCAATGTACGCCCTCCAGGGATCCTATAAGGTCTGCTCACAGGCCTGTGTAGTCAGGGAATACACGACGGGAAGTTCTATCTAACTCTATTTGAATTTTGTGCATAGAATAGCATCGCACGTAGTGGCCCTAATAATACCCACCCCACGCTGCAGAGTAGGAAGGCTCATAGTAGGCAACTTATAAATCATATAACTCGTTATCTGAATATTGATTACTTTTTTTTAGCTGAAGAATCATATATCTATGTAATCTTATATACTCAGGTCTATTTTGTGGCCAATTAATTTCTCTAAGTTCGTTACATATATGCTCGGTAACTTCTAAGAGTTTTAACTGAAGACATGTATGATCGTGTGAAACATGTGACTTCTTTGACTAGAAATGAGTACTATAACTCTATAGGTTTAGAACTCCACTTGAGAGAGACCTATAGTAGAATTAAGATTTTCTTTCAATAAGCATATAATCTATGACGACCTTTATAGGAGGAACATGTGACTCTAGGTCGTGCCTTGATAGCGAAAATAGGTTTTTAGCTTTACATACCTTACTTCGAGACTCTCTCTCCCTTATGTAGCGTCATTGGTTCCCATCAAACACTCCTTATCTATGACATAACAACATATTCAATAGTATAAGCGACTAACCAAGAAATATGGTGAGGTCGGGAAGATGATAATAGCTTACGAGCGACAAGCTTAGCAAATAAGATAATTAAATGGTGTATCATCCCACCTCTCTCTTTTCCCCTTATCAACTTAACAATGACCACCTATGAAGTCAATATTAATACCTCCATCAATTCCATACAATATGCAGCCCATTCCATATCCCAAACAAGGTCATAAACTTGACCCCTCGACTTTTAAATACCGCCTCGGGAGTTCTTTATTTAGTAGCGTTTAAATGACCCTTTAATCTCATAGATTAAGTTGGGAAAGAATTGTAATATTTAATACAGTGATGGGAAGTCAAATAACATATAAACAACATCCTCAATCCATTTAGGAATTTTATCAAACACTTGACGAGGGACAAGCTTGCAAGAGCCGTAGAAATCGTGTTTGCTATACCTAGCATCCCTCCTTATCGCAGCAAGCTTGCTGCCTCAATAAACCACAATACACACCTTGTTTATTCAACAGTACAACCATTACATCCCTCTACATACTTCCTCCTCACCGAATATATTAGTTACAATGGGCAAAACATGGACTCACGGCTTCCTTTCACCGTCCCGTGAGTCCTACCCGTAAACTATACTTAAAACAACTCTTAGAGTCATATTTATAGGGATATAAAAGAAGTCATACCTTTATCAATAAGAATACAATACCTGCACCCTTTTTATCTTCAATAACAACACCTTTTCCTTCAAGAAAACACTTGACTAAGTATGTTTCCGTGACCTACGATGAAAAATACACTTGATTCTTGAAGGAAGTCACTTACCTTAGGATAGAGAGGGATTGAGATGTAAAAGAACTGAAGAAAACAAGTGTTAAGCGGGTACCTTATGTTATGATATGTATGGGAGACAAAATTCCCCAGTTTCAATATAAATACACCACTTTTGGCCGACTTACCCAAGGCTGCCACATGTCCCGCAGTGATTGGGCAGTGCGCGTATCTGTAGTAAAATGCGCATAACTTTTTACTCCAAGCTCATATGGACGAGAGGTTTGTTGCGTTGAAAACTAGACTCAAATATATTTAATTTGGTACTTCATAGGACCTATAAATCTCTTTATATTGGGATATATACCCATTACAAATAAGATCTTGTACTAGCTTGCTTGAAATAGTCCACCGTAGTGAATCCTTCAATTTGAACTTTTGTTCCAAGTCTCCATTTGGTATATAAGCTTGGTATATCACTTCAAATGGATTATTAAGCATCCATTTATATAATTATCCATTCACAACCTTATCTGCTTGGTTCATAATGATTCCTTCACATTTACGAGTTGCACGCGTATCTTAAGTTCGGGGCACTACACTTTTTCCCCCTTAAGTCTCTGCTGGTTGTTGTTTCAGGTGCAGGCCTTAGGCCTTAATCGCAACCATGAAGGAATCCATCATGATCGTGATGGTCTGCCTCGTTAGTCATCATGATTGTGAGGGTCCCTTCACGCGATCGCGATGAAGGGCCTATGGACCCGCCCCTCTTTGTTCTACGCAATTGCGCGGCTCCTTCTCGTGACCACGATGAAGGGACTGCCCCATTGTTCTTCAAGACTGCATGTCTAGCCATTGTGATCACAATGGTCTAGCCATCATGGTCATTGTGACCACATGGGGTCCCTTCTCGATCGCGAAGAAAGACCCCTAGGCAGTATATAAAACTCCCTCTTCATTTTCTTCACCTCTTTGATGCATTTCTCCATTAAAATACAGTTCAAGCTCCCCTTTTCTCCATATTACTTCAATTCCTAGTGCTAGAGTGTGATTTTCTTGCCCGTGATTGTTTCTCCATCATAATTGTAAGTTTTAATCCGTTTAAATTTTTTAATTCCCCTCTTCGATTACTTATGTTGTTCCTCTAACTTGTTGGCTGTTTTAAGCCATTTCCATGGCCAATTTCTTCTAATATTCTGAGCATGCACTCATGAGAGTGTGGTGATCACCTAATATTTTTCTGTTTCCAGTTTTGGGTTGCGAGGCCCACGGGCCGGCCTATGACCTAAATTTCAACCCAGTTATACTTTTAGCAATATAGGTATCGTTAGCTTTATTTTAGTGCATAGAGTATGTTTATGATAGTTTGACTACTGTTCGGAGATTCTCGGAGAGGTTCAGGATTGGACATCATCGTTCTAGCAGTTTGTCATTGGACGACAGGTAGGTTACGGTTTGTCCTTATTAGACTTTGTGTATATAGGCTATAATTGTACTAATTACCATCCTTGGGTTGGGTTTTTTAGCTTTGTACCCGGACCTTGTCCACGTTTCACATCCGTCTTATTTTTGCTCCTATGGTTGTGGTATTCGCTATAGTTGGTAGTATCAACCTTGTGGTCCTATCTGGCCTTGTATTTGACTCTGGACCATAGATGGTGGGTTATTTGGGAATGTCTATGAGTCCCGAACATCGATATTAGATTGTAAAGCTGGTTATCGTTGTCGTAGAGTGATTGGATCTTGTGCAGGGCCGATAGGTTAATTTTTAGTTGTTGGGCTGTTAATTGTGTTTGAGCATGACATTATCATGCATACAAAGAGATTTTCCACATGTTTTACTATGATTTTGGCTTCGGGCCTACTATAAATGGATTTCTAAACCTTGCATGGCTCTGAGAGCCTGTTTTTGGTAAAAATGTTTATAAAAGGGTTTGGAACTGACTTTCGTGGATCTTCTCTGGGTAAAAGAGTTAAATGGATGATTTTTCACTGGTTTTAATACTTATACTAGACCTGGTTAAGCCGTGGTACTAGACATGATTTACTATTGATTTGAGATGATACTAGACTTGAACGGGCCAAGCATCAGACTTGTTTCACTACTGTTTTAGACTCGGTTATGCCTGGGCACCCTTGTTGGGATTTTTGAGACTTAATTCACTGTTTTAGACCAGATAGACTCTGGGCATGCATTTTTGAGATTTGGTTACTGGCTTGGGTCTAGATACACTCCGAACAATTATATTGAGATTATGAGATTTAGTATATGGTCGAGGACCTCCATGGACCTTTCTGATCCAGACCAGGGGCTACATGCCGACTGTGCCAGAGGAGGGGTATACAGTGTAGTTGAGGTATACGGGTTGTGTCCTTCCATGGATCCTACTTACTGGGCCCATAGGCAGCGGAGGAGGTACATACAGGGTTACTGTTCCACCTAGTTTTCACTATTATATCATATCATTAATTTGCGTGAGATTCCACTTTGTTTGCTATTTGATGAGTGTATGCTCTAGTAGTATGGGATGTTGGAGTGTTTACCTTCACTTGTATGCGTTCCTTGGGTGTATGGGCAGCCGCTGGGACTGTAGGTAGACTTATTGTTATCCTATCTCATTTCTGTTTTTTATTATGGTTATATTTGGGTTCTTATTTGAGGTTTTACATTTGGGGGTCGTGTTGTATATACTTCTGGTTCACTTCATGGTTATACTTGGATTATTGGCTGATTATCCCTACGTTGAGAGTGTATTATTGGTATGATTTAGTTGTTAAAAGTGGGTTTCAAGCATGAGTTTGTTTACTTGCTTTCCTTTCTTCCCTTTTTTACTTGAGGTTACCGGTATACCACCTATTTCTTAAAACACTCTCTTTATATGTATTGTTATTGCAAGGACCCCAGGTGCATTCTTCTTCCCGTCACCTGTGTTCTGTGATGTATATTTCTTGTAGCTAGCTGAGCATGATTGTTTTCTCCTTGTATTCCTTCTGTGTTAGCTTCCTTGTACTTAGTTATTGCTTCTGTGACCTCTTCTTTGCTATCTGCTATATTATTGCTTTTACATCTTATATGTGCTCAGTCGGCCTATGTTGCCTACTGGGTACCTATTTCTTAGCAATTGGTTCTCAGACTACACTCTACATCTTCCTAGTGCAGATCCTAGTGTGGGCCATCAACGATGATTTATGGAGACTCGTGCAGGCTGACTTTTGGACTATCCAAGGCTGAGGGTGAGCTCTTGATGACCAGGGCTTAGCTTTTAGCTTATCTTTTGTATCTTCTACTCCTTTGTTAATCAGAGACAGATGTATTTATTCTTTTGGATCTTTTGTACTCTTTATATTTAGTACCAGCCCCTACACTATGATACCAGGTCATGCGTATGGTTTAGCTTCTACTTATATACATATTCCATATGCTTATTTCTTTGTTTAATTCCTTTGCTTCTGCTATTTATATCATTCTTCCACATGCTTGTTAGATAGTAGCTCATTACTAACCGTTCCAGGCTACGGGGACTGATTTGCCTATACAGGGGTTGTAGATGCCATCATGACAGAGAAATCGGGTCGTGACAGCTTGGTATCAGAGCATAGGTTCACTGATGTTATCGGTATAGGATCCAATGTCTAGTAGAGTACTGCAAATTGGGGCAGAGACGTCTGTACTCAATCTTCCGGAGGCTACAGTGGCATCTTAGGAGACATGACTCTTTTCTTGCTTCTATATCGTGCATCTTATCATTGATAGTTTCCTTAAATCTCACTTATTCTAGTTCATTCTCCTAAAGATGGTTCACATGAGATCGTTGACATTAGGCGAGGGCGAGCCTTCGACTCCAGCACACCCAACTCAAGCTAGGGGCTGAGGAGGTCGTAAAGGTAGGGGTCGAGGACGTGCCCGAGCAACGGCACTTGCTAGAGCTACTAGGGTCGAGATTGAGCCCGATATTGTCCCAGAGCAGCAGCACATAGACTGGGGGATAGCCCAAGTACCTCCAGTGCCATCACCAGCTTTTGTACCAGCTTCAGCCCCATCTCCATTGTAAAATATTTGAAGTTTACTTCTTCAGTTGTTGGGTATGTTAGAGGGACAGCCTTCAGATATGGCACAAACATTCGCTCAGGGGGAAGCCCTGGATATTCAGAATTTAAGAGCATAGCCTGCTACTGTGGCTCCCCGTGCTGAGGTTATTCTGGTACCATTTTTGCACAGCCTCTTGCTCTTCACCCAGCTATGACAGCGACATAGCGGAAGGCATTGGGTAGATTTTTGAGATTGGCTCCACCTAGATTTGCTAGTACACTATTCAAGATCCATATGATTTTATCTCTACTTATGAGGAGATGCTACACCATTTGGGTTTTTTGGAGACTCACGGTGTTAGATACACTACTTATGAGCTGGAGGGCCCAGCTAAGTTATGGTGGAGGGCCCAGCTAAGTTATGGTGGAGGGCCCAGGTTTCTTGCAGACTATTTTTGTCTCCTCCATTACCTTGGTCAGAGTTCTATGAGGCCTTTATGGCCAAGTTCTTACTACAGAGCAATAGAGAGCGTCATAGGGAGCAGTTCACTGGACTTATGCAGGGATCTATGACTGTATCTGAGTACGAGACTTGTTTCAACTAGCTTGCTCCATTTAGGGCCATGATTATCCCTACGAAGCCCGATAGAGTCTGTAGGTTTGTTTGAGGGTGGAGATTAGAGTTCAGATAGATAGCTGAGGTGTTAGTTTCTAGAGGTCGATCCTTCTAGGATATAGCTGATCATGCTCGTACTATAGAGGATTTGCACCGTCATGATCTGGCGGCCAAAGATAAGATGCCACATTACTAGGGTAGCTACAGTAGTTCATGTTATAGTGGTAGAGGTTCAGGCCAGTGGGGTCGAGGGTATCAGCCACAGAAGCACCAGGGTCAGACTACTCGACCAGTTTAGGCTTTGCTTCAAGCTTCCGATGAGTCTCATTTTGAGTAGGGTCAGAGTAGTCAACAGGGTTATGGTGGTCAGACTCTGAAGGGTATAATTTTTGGGCCATCAATTCATGGTGGGAACATAGGTGCAGCTAGTTCATCCAGGTAGGGTAGGCCGTCAGGGTCTTGTTATGAGTGTGGGTTCATCAGTCAATTTGCTAGAGATTGCCCCTAGCAGGGTATAGTTCAGCCAACTGCTTAGCCGGCTCATCCTATCTGTGTAGTTCAGCCATCGGCTAGATAAGGTGGTGGTCAGGCTAGAAGTGGTGCCCAGCATGTCAAGACAGGTGGTAAGGATGCCAGTTGGTCAGGTAGAGGTCATCGTTAGTTTTATGCGATCCCTGGGAGATCGGAGGCAGAGGTCTCGGATGCTCTGATCACAGGTACAATTTTTGTATGCTGCTAGTTAGATTTGGCTTTATTGATCCTAGATCTACTTGTTCATATGTTTCTTCCTACTATTTGCCTTGTTTTGGGTTGGCTAGTGAGCCATTACCTATACATGTATCTTTTTCGACCCAAGTAGGAGATTCTTTAGTAGTGGATCAGATTGTGAGATCCTATATGATTTTTATTGGTGATTTGAAGACTTGGGGTGATTTGATGATTTTTGATATGTTAGACATTGATGTGATTCTGGGCATGGACTGGTTATCCCCTCATCGTGCAATTTTGGATTTTTATGCCAAGACTGTTACCATAGCCGTGATCGGCATATCCCTGGTTGTGTGGCAGTGTTTTACCAGTCACGCACCGTCTGGGATCATTTCTTATCTTTGATCTAGAAAGTTGATTTCTTATGGGTGTTTGGCTTATCTAGCATATGTCCGAGATGCTAGTGATGATACTTCTTCCCTTGAGTCAGTTCCTGTGGTTAGAGATTTCCTTGATGTGTTTCCGACCGACCTGTTGGGCCTTCCACCTAAGAGTGATATTGACTTTGCTATTGAGTTAGAGCCAGGCACCAAGCCCATTTCTATTTCTCCTTATCGTATGTCTCTAGCTGAGTTCATAGAGCTTAAGGAGCACCTCCAGGACTTGTTAGCTAAGGGTTTCATTAGGCTGAGTGTGTCACCTTAGGGTGCTCATGTTCTATTTATGAAGAAGAAAGATGGTCGATGCAGATGTGTATTGATTATTGGCAGCTGAATAAGGTGATAGTGAAGAATAGGTATTCGATGTTGCGTATAGATGACTTGTTTGATCAGCTTCAGGGTTCATCCATGTTTTTGAAGATAGATTTGAGGTTCGACTACCACTAGTTGAGGATTAGGCGGAGGACATCCCTAAAACAGCATTCAGAACACGTTATGGCCACTATGAGTTCCTGGTGATGTCTTTTGGGTTGACTAATGCCCCCGCAGCTTTCACGAACTTCATGCACAGGGTTCTAAGCCCGTATTTGAACTTGTTTATGATAGTCTTCATTGACGACATCCTGATATACTCACGAAGTAGAGATGATCATGAGCAACACTTGAGGGATGTACTCCAAACTTTGAGAGATCATCTGCTTTATGCCAAGTTCTCAAAGTGCGAGCTTTGGCTTGAGTTAGTAGCATTCCTAGGACACATGGTTTCTAAGGATGGGATTAGAGTAGACCTGGGAAAGATTTTGGTAGTTCGTGATTGGTCAAGACCTACTACTCCTACCGAGATTTGCAGCTTTGTTAGGTTAGCAGGGTACTACATGAGGTTTGTCGAGGGGTTTTCTTATATTGCAGCACCTTTGACAAGGATGACTAGGAAAGATGTCCCATTTTAGTGGTCGGGTCAGTGCAAGGATAGCTTTCAGAGGCTAAAAGCCCTATTGACTTTAGCTCCAGTGTTGAATTTTCTAGTTGAGGGTCAGAGCTTCTCGGTATATTGTGATGTTTCAAGAGTTGGTCTTGGTTGTGTATTGATGCAACAGGGTTGAGTGATAGCTTATGCATTGAGACAGCTGAAGGTTTACGAGTGCAACTACCTCACTCATGATTTGGAGTTAGCAGCGGTAGTCTTCGCGCTTAAGATTTGGAGACACTACTTATATGGGGTTCATTGTGAGATCTTCACCGATCATTGTAGTCTTCAGTACATCACGAGTCAGCGAGAGCTGAACTCCAGGCAGAGGAGATGGATAGACCTTATGAAGGACTATAATTTTACTATTATGTATCATCCCAGCAAGACAAATGTGGTGTGGATACCTTGAGTCAGATGACAATGAATATGGTCAGCCTAGCTTCACTTTCAGTTTCAGAGTGGCCGTTGGCCTTGGACATCCAATCCTTGGCTAACCATTTGGTTAGTCTTGACTTATCGGATCCTAGCAGAGTTCTTGACAGTATTGAGGTTTGTTCTACCTTGGTCCATCAATTTTAGAGCCGTCAATTTAAGGATCAGTGGTTATATGACCTTCGTGATCAGGTTGTTTGGGGTGATACTAGCCGGGCTACTCTAGATTCAGATGGTGTTCTGAGGTTTGATAGTCATCTTTGTATTCCGAGAGTTGGGGATTTGATCTAGTTGATTCTTTGGGAGGCACATTGTTTTAGATATTCCATCTATCCTAGTGTAGCCAAGATGTATAGAGATTTGAGACAGCTTTACTAGAGGAGTGGTATAAAGCAGGATATAGCAGAGTTTGTATCTTGGTGCTTGACTATCAGCAGGTAAAGTTCGGGCACATGAGACCTGGTGGATTGATGCAGCGACTTCCCATTCTTGAGTGGAAATGGGAAGGGATTACTATGGACTTCATAGTTCGGTTGTCGCACTCTTTTTGAGGGCTTGACTCTATTTGGGTTATAGTTGATCAGCTGACTAAGTCAGCGCACTTCTTGCTAGTCTATTTTACTTACAGTGCAGAGAGGTTAGCTCAAATTTACCTTCGTGAGATTGTTCGGTTGTATGGGGTCCCAACTTTTATCATTTCAGACCGCGGCACTTAGTTAACATCTCAGTTCTGTAGGGCTATCCAGCAAGACTTGGGTACAGAGGTTCATCTTAGTACTCCATTTTACCCAAAATGATGGATAGTCCGAGAGGATTATTCAGGTCCTAGAGGATATGTTACGGGCCTGTTTTCTTGACTTTGGAGGTTCTTGGGATCAGTTTGTTCCATTGCCGGAGTTTGCTTATAATAATAGCGTAAAAGGGCTAAAAATACCCCTGGACTATCTAAAAAGGTTTAAAAATACCCCTTGTTCATCTATTTGGCTAAAAATACCCCTCAATCCACCTTTTTGACCCATTTTTACCCTTAAAACTAACATCCCTTTTTTCTATTAATTTTTTTTATTATATTATTTATTATGTGGCAACTCTCTATTGGACAAAATTAAAACCCCAACCCACCAAACTTTTTCCTCCTGCCCCGACCCAATTCCAATGCCCCATGACCCAAACCCATTTAAAAAAATTCATTACCACACAAAATTATACATCTCTCTTTCACCTGAACTTGATCCCACTTTTTTCTTCTTATTCAAAGCTTAAAATTCAGGTATTTTGAAGGCTAAAATTCTGGCTCAAACATACTCCAAAGCTGATCTACGTTTAGAGAGATCCTGCGAAAATCTGCAACACAATACTGATAATAATGATCCCGAGAGCTCGAAGAGAGACCTAATACATGTGATATCAATGTTCTGATTAATCACTACTAAATACATATGATTCCACTCTTATATGAGGTAGCCAAAGGTTTACCAAGATCACTCCATGGACAATAACATATTAGGGATGTGTGTTCTTTCAATTAGCTTATCATTTTAGCATTGATATCGACCAAATATGAACAAGTCCATCAACAGAACCAGCAGTAAAATAAGTGCCATCTGCAATGATACAAGATCAGCTCTAATTAGATGCAATTCGATTTGCATTTGCTCCGAAAGTGCCACAAATTTCTACCATCAACAAGATCAAAATGAATACTCTTATTGTAGTAGAAATCAGGACATTTTAGCCGAATGTTTAGCCTTGAAATTGCTAAATTTCAAGCTTTAAAGAAGAAGAAAATGGGATTATGTTCAGGTGAAAGAGAGATGTATAATTTTGTATGCTAATGAATTTTTTTAAATGGGTTTGGATCATGGGGGCATTGGAATTGGGTCAGAGCAGGAGGGAAAAGTTTGGTGGGTTGGGGTTTTAATTTTATCCAATAGAGAGGTGCCACGTAATAAATAATAATAATAAAAATTAATAGAAAAAAGGGATGTTAGTTTTAAGGGTAAAAATGGGCCAAAAAGGTGGATTGAGGGGTATTTTTAGCCAAATAGATGAACAAGGGGTATTTTTAAACCTTTTCAGATAGTCCAGGGGTATTTTTAGCCCTTTTTCGTAATAATAGTTTCTATTTGAGTATTGCATGGCACCATTTGAGGCATTGTATGGTACGCATTGAAGATCGCCAGTAGGTTGGTTTGATGGTTAGGAGTCTAGGCCATAGAGTACATATTTGCTTCGCGATTCCTTAGACAGAGTCCGAGTGATTCAGAACACAGCTTGGGTAGCCCAGAGTAGGCAGAAGATCTACGCTGATCGTAGACTTCGTGCCTTAGAGTTCACTGTTGGTGGCTTGGTCTTTCTCTGTGTATTGCCCATGAAGGGCGTGATGAGGTTTGGTAGGCAGGACAAGCTTGGCCCCAGGTACGTTAGGCCATTTGAGATCCTCCAGAGAATTGGTAGTGTTGCCTATATGCTAGCTTTGCTTTCAATATTTTCAGCTATGCACCCAGTATTTCATGTATCGATTTTGCGAAGGTATGTTCCAGATGAGTCTCATGTGTTACAGTGGGATACGGTTCAGTTGGATAAGAGTTTGGCCTTTGTTGAGGAGCCGGTAGCTATTCTGGCAGAGATGTCAGGAGGTTGAGATCTAGAGAGATTTAGGTTGTTAAGGTTCAGTAGAGGCACCGTCCAGTTGAGGAGGCTAACTGGGAGACCGACAGAGAGATACGGGCCCAGTATCAGTAGTTTTTTTAGCCTTCAGGTACTCCATTGTTCTTGACTTTCGATGACGAAAGTCCTTTTTAGTAGTGGATGATGTTATGACCCTTCCGGTTATTCCCACGTGTATGCTTTCTTTGTACTGTCAGAACTTACCTATAGCGGCCCCAAGTCATTTATAACTTGTTGGGATCGACGATTCGGTGCACTGGTTGTTCGTTTGGTCGTTATGGCTGTTTTCTTATTTTAGATCTCAAACTTAGGAAATCATTGACTTTAGTCAACATTCTTAGCTAACGCGCTCGGAATCAAATTCTGACAGTTTTGTTAGCTTCAGAGTGTGGATTTTGGTCTAGATGGACCCTTGGTTGGGGTCTGGGAGTTTTTGGTCTTATTTTTCCTTACGTTTTGTGTTTTCTAGCCAGTTGAACTTTAAAGTTTGACTTTGGTCAACATTCGGAGAAGACGGCCTCGGATGGAAATTTTTTCAGTGCTGTTAGTTCCAGAATGTTGACTTTGCGCTAGATGGACCTTGGGTTCGATCCCGAGGCTTCCAAACTCATTTTGGAGTATTGAGTTTCGTTTTGGCTTAAGGTTGGTTTTTGGGTGTTGGGCCCACTTTTAATTAAATCGACCTCCGTTGGGTTTTTTGTCAGTTCTGTTGAGTCCAAAATACTATTTTTGGTGCGGTATCATAGTTCATTTGCGCGTGCAGGGTCCCGGATGAGTCCTGTGGGCCCATCCGGAGACTTTTTCCCCATTAAGTCTCTACTGGTTATGTTGCATGTGCAAGCCTCAGGCCTTAATTGCGACCATGAAAGAAGCCATCACGATCGCAATGGTCTACCTTGTTTGTCATCGCTACCGCGAAGGTCCCTTCATGCGATCGCGATGAAGGGCCTATAGACCCGCCCCTCTTTGTTCTAAGTGATCGCGGGACTCCTTCTCGCGATCGTGATGAAGGGCATGCCCCCTTGTTCTTTTTAACTGTGTGTCTAGCCATCATTATCGTAATACTCTAGCCAGTGTGGTCATCGCGACCGCGTGGGGTCCCTTCGCGATCGCAAAGAAGGACCCCTGGGCAGTATATAAACCTCCCTCTTCATTTTCTTCACCTCTTTGACGCATTTCTCCATTAAAATACAACTCAAGCTCCCCTTTTCTCCATATTACTTCAATTCCTGGTGCTAGAGTGTGATTTTCTTACTCGTGATCATTTCTCCATCATAATTGTAAGTTTTAATCCATTTAAATTCCGTAATTCCCCTCTTCGATTCCTTATGTTGTTCCTCTAAATTGTTGGCTATTTTGAGCTATTTCCATGGCCAATTTCTTCTAATATTCAAATCATGCACTCATGAGAGTGTGGTGATCAACTTACGTTTTTCCATTTCCAATTTCGGGTTGCAAGGCCCACAGGCCTGCCTGTGACCTAAATTTTGACCCATCTATACTTTTAGCAATATGGGTATCGTGAGCTTCATTTTAATGCGTAGTTTATGTTTATGAAAGTTTGATTACTGTTTGGAGCTTCTCAGAGCGGTTCGGTCTTGGACATCATCGTTCTAGCAGCTTATCGTCGGACGAGAGGTAGGTTACGGTTTCTCCTTATTAGACTTTACGTATATAGGCTATAATTGTACTAATTAGCATCATTGGATTGGGTTTATTAGCTTGATACCCCAGAACTTGTCTGCTTTTTCACATCTGTCTTATTTTCGCTCCTATGGTTGTGGTATTAGCTATAGTTGGTAGTATCACCCTTGTGGTCCTGTGTTGCCTTGTATTCGACTCTGGACTATAAATGGTGGTTATTTGGAAATGTCTATGAGTCTTGGACATCGATATTCAATTGTAAAGCTGGTTATCTGTGTTGTAGAGTGATTGGAGCCTGTGCAGGGCCAATAGGTTGATTGTGAGCCATTGAGCTGTTGATTGTGTTTGAGCATGCCATTATCATGCGATAAAGATATTCTTCACATGTTTTACTACGATTTTGGCTTCGGGAATACTATAAATGTATTTCTAAACTTACATGGCCCCGAGGGCTCATTTTCGATAAAAATGGTTATTAAAGGGTTTGGAACTGACTTTCGTGGATCTTCTTAGGGTAAAAGAGTTAAAAATGATGATTTATCACTGGTTTTCATACTTATACTAGACCCGGTTGAGCCGTGGTGCTAGACATGTTTTACTATTGATTTGAGATGATACTAGACTCGGGCGGGCCGAGCATAAGACTTGTTTCACTAATGTTTTAGACCCGATTATGCCTGAGCATCGTTGTTGGGGTTTTTGAGACTTAATTCACTGTTTTAGACTCGGATAGACTTCGGGCATGCATTTTTGAGATTTTGTTACTGGCTTGGGTCCGGATACACTTCGGACAATTATATTGAGATTATGAGATTTAGTATCTGGTCGAGGACCTCCATGGACGTTGCCGATCAGGACCAGGGGATATATATCGAGTGTACCGGATGAGGGGTATATGGTGTAGTTGAGGTATACGAGCCGTGTCCTTCTATGGATCCTACCTACTAGGACTATAGGCACCGAAGGAGGTACATACAGGGTTATTGTTCCACCTAATTTTCACTATTTTATCATATCATTCATTTGCATGAGATTCCACCCTTGTTTGTTGTTTGTTGAGTGTATGCTTCGGTAGTATTGGATGCCGGAGGGTTTGCCTTCACTTGTATGCATTCCTCGGGTGTATTGACGCCCGCTGGGACTGTAGGTAGACTTATTGTTATCCTATCGCATTTCTGGTTCTTATTATGGTTATATTTGGGTTATTATTCGAGGTTTCACAATTGGGAGTTGTGTTGTATATACTTCTAGTTCACTTCATGGTTATACTTGGATTATTGGCTTATTATCCCGATGTTGAAAGCATATTATTGGCATGATTTAGTTGTTAATATTGGGTTTCAAGCATGAGTTTGTTTACTTGCTTTCCTTCCTTCCCTTTTTACTTGAGGTTACCGGTATACCGCCTATTTTTTAAAACACTTTCTTTATATATATTGTTATTGCAAGGACCCCAGGTGCATTCTTGTTCCCTTCACCTATGACTGTGATGTATATTTCTAGTAGCTAGCCAAGCATGATTGTTTTTCTCCTTGTATTCCTTCTGTTCTAGCTTCCATGTACTTACTCGTTGCTTCTGTGACCTTTTCTTTGCTATCTGCTATATTATTGCTTTTATATCTTATATGCGCTCAGTCGACCTATGATGCCTACTGGGTACCTGTTGCTTAGCAATTGGTGCTCATACTATACTCTGCATCTTCCTGGTACAGATCCTAGTGTAGGCCATCACCGATGATTCATGGAGACTCGTGCGGGCTGAATTTTGGACTATTCGAGGCTGAGGGTGAGCTCTTGACGATCGGGGCTTAGCTTTTAGCTCATATTTTGTATCTTGTACTCCTTTGTAATTTAGAGACAGATGTATTTATTCTTTTTGATCTTTTGTACTCTGTATATTTAGTACCAGCTCTTATACTATGATACCAGGTCGTGGGTTTGGTGTAGCTTCCACTTATATATATTCCATATGCTTATTTCTTCATTTAATTCCTTACTTCTGCTATTTATATCATTCTTTTGTATACTTATTAGATAGTAGTCCATTACTAACTGTTTTAGGCTACGGGGACTGGTTCGCCTACAGAGAGTTGTAGGTGTCATCATGACTGAGAAATTGGGTCGTGACAAATTCATAGTTATAAATTCAACATTCAAGGATGATACCACATAGAGAGGGTTTTAGGGTTCTGAGAACATAATAGTACTAGGCTTCAAGAAACATGAAATGAAGATATATAAATAATAAGGAAACTGAAATACAAGGGAATTCATCACAATTATAGGAACCCTAGGTTCTGAAGGTTGAACTGAAACTGAAGAACTTAACTAAATCTAGGGACTCAATGGGTGAAAGAAACCCATTAATGAAATCCCACATACCTGGAACTAGAATCTACTTGTTATATGTCTTGTTACTTTCATGTTATATTATTAGGTCGGGGCCTATGATACCTACTAATATATAGTGTGTTATATTGATACTACCATGTACTCTTCTCTTGTTGGATGTAGACCGTGTTTCAGAGGCTGAGACGCGACCTCGGCTAGAGTAGAGAAACTGACTGCATATCCAAGGGTAAGTACTACTCCTCAGGCTGCCATGGATCCTCCACGAGTTATTATCCTTCTTCTGGACAATGAAACTCTCTTATTTTACTACTTTTAGTAATTATTGGATATCTTAGACAATGTTGATTTAGAGTTTTGGACGATGACTTTCAGTTCTTGGGGATGTTTTAAGTTATTGAATTCTGCACTGTTTCTTATATTATATTAGAGGATTATAATTTATTTATAATTTAGGCTGGTTTACTTAATTATACTTCTAAAATGGGTTAAGTATAAGACTAATGTTTGGGTTGGTTGGTTCCTCCTCGTTCTTCTTCTCTTCACCTATGTTCTGTGATGTATATTTCTAGTAGCTATCCGAGCATGATTGTTTTCTCCTTGTATTCCTTCTGTGCTAGCTTCCATGTACTTACTCGTTGCTTTTGTGATCTTTTCTTTGCTATCTGCTATATTATTGCTTCTACATCTGATATGCGCTCAGTCGGCCTATGATGCCTACTAAGTACCTGTTGTTTAGAAATCGGTGCTTATACTATACTCTGCATCTTCCTGGTACAGATCCTAGTGTAGGCCATCGCTGATGATTCATGGAGACTCATGTGGGCTGACTTTTGGTCTATCCGAGGCTGAGGGTGAGCTCTTGACGGCTGGAGCTTAGCTTTTAGCTCATATTTTGTATTTTGTACTCTTTTGTTATTCAAAGACAGTTGTATTTATTCTTTTGAATCTTTTGTACTCTGTATATTTAGTACCAGCTCTTATACTATGATACCAGGGCGTGGGTTTGGTGTAGCTTCTACTTATATATATTCCATATGCTTATTTCTTCATTTAATTCCTTGCTTCTGCTATTTATATTGTTCTTTTGTATGCTTATTAGATAGTACTCCATTACTAACTGTTTTAGGCTACGGGGACTGGTTCGCCTACAGAGAGTTGTAGGTGCCATCATGACTGAAAAATTGGTCGTGATAAATTCATAGTTATAAATTCAACATTCAAGGATGATACCACATAGAGAGGGTTTTAGGGTTCTTAGAACATAATAGTACTAGGCTTCCAGAAACATGCAATGAAGATCCATAAATAATAAGGAAACTGAAATACAAGGGAATTCCTCACAATCATAGGAACCCTAGGTTCTAAAAGTTGAACTGAAACTGAAGAACTTAACTAAATCTAGGGACTCAATGGGTGAAAGAAAACCATTAATGAAATCCCACGTACCTGAAAATAGAATCTACAGAAGAATTCTTAGATTGGAGCCTGAATCTTGAAGACACTTCTGCTTGTTCTGTAGATGAAAGGAGCATTTCTTTTCTCTGTTTTTGCTAAGAGTCAACTGGTTTTGGGAGAATAGGAAAATTTAGTCTAACTCTGATTAAAAACCGCTTAAATTATACCCAAAATAACTAAGTGTAGGTGTTAAAAAGGTTATGGAAAAGACCGGGATGCCCCTAGATTTAAATAATAAAACTACTGAAAAATTCACGATCTGAGTTCCATGGATGAAAACCACGGTCTGTGGATGCTTCCACGGCCCATAGAACCCTGTTGTGATTCCTGGGCCTTTTTTGTCAGGATTTGGGTCTGATTTCCACGACCCCAATCCATGGCCTGTAGATCATTCCACGGTCCGTGAAAGTTGGTCATGGTTCTCAGAGGAACTGTTGACCCTCAGATTTGATTCCATGGATGGAAATCAGGACCTGTAGTTCCATCCACGGTCCGTGGATCCCTCTCATTGATCAAGACCTGAGAGTTTGATCTGCAGGGCTATTTTCACGAGACCATTCCACGACTCATGGTTCAGTCCACGGCTCATGGACTTGGTCCATGCTTTCATTTTTGAACTCTGACAGCTGAATACTTAGGATTTTGGGTTGGTTCTAGGCTTAGGATTTTTTAGGGTATTACATTATTAGACTAACAACTATTTTTGTTAATCAATTACACAAAAAGAATATTTATATCACGATTTAATAGTCAAAGATTCAAAGTTTAGAAAATATTACCTAAAATTATACATCCTATATAATTTTACCCCAAAAATTTCATTCACAGACATCTTAAATCTAACTTGACATATGTAGATCCATGAGAACTGAAATACTAGCCAAATAGCTTGTTACACTTTACAAAATAGTAGTGAAAATGGCTTCTGGATCACTTGGATGGTAATAGTCATGAACAAAATCCTACAAAAAGAATGTGACACTTCTTTAATCAACTGGACCAAGTGAAAACACTAAGAAAACAAATGATTTACATAACCCATAAAAGTATAACAAATTACTTATTCGACATTCATATATATGTTCAAGAGGTAAGTACTATTAGATAAAAATAATGCATAAGAATACTTAGGAAGCTTTTGTATATGGGAAGACATGTCTCATATTTAATTCTAGAAAATTCATTTTGAATATAGGATTGTTATATCATATTTCCACCCTTGAAGCTAGATATGCATTATGCTGGTTATACTTGCACTTTAAGAAGCAGTGCATGTTGCTAGAATTTGATGTTCTACTAATGTGAATTACTTTAGTAGAGAAGTTATAACAAACTTATCACAATTATACTATTCATAAGTCATAACACTAACAATAAAAGATCAGAACAACATATGAATTGGCCCAGGCATCATATATACTTACCATATATGTTGCAACTTATAATTATATATCTATGATGCGAGAACAACTTTTACTTTCCGCCAAATCTAAAAAGAAATAAAAAAAATATAAGTTAAGAAAATGAACTATTTATATTATCAATATAGTGCTCATATAAACAAGATATTCTTACCAAGTTTAAATTGCTTCAAATAATCTATATCTTCCTCAACTCCAATGGAAGTGAGTCAGTTCGAAGCCAATCTTGAGAGCACACAAGAGCTTGTACTAATTTAGGAGTCAATGAACTCCTAAATGAATCAAGAATACGCCCTCCCATACTAAATATACTCTTTGAAGCCACACTAGAGACAGGAACTGCTAACACATCATGAGTTATTTCAGCAAGAATAGAAAATCTAGGTGAATTTATTTTTCACCAAAGCAAGATATTAAAATCATCGCTTCCATTCTAAGTTGCTTCACCTAGATACTTGTATAACTCTGTTTTAGCATTTGAAGTTCCACTATCAGCTTTATGCTTCTTGAATTATTGTGTAAATATTGCAGCTGATTTTTTAGCTTGAGTTTGATGACTACTTACACTTGATAAGTCCAATGTGCTGCCAGATGAAGAAATAGATGAAGATGATGAACTTTGAGACTTTTTTGAATGTTTTTTGGCATACTCATCTAACAAAGAAGCCATGTACTTATACACTTCACCTACTATTTTTTCCTATTTCTTCCCTAGACATACTCACCAGTATATAAGTAATATACTCATTCTTATAGCGTAGATCCAGAATACATGCGATAAAAATTATTCTATTCATCTTTTCTGGTTTACCCCAATATGTTTGAAATTTCTCTTTCATATTGGTTGTCATTTTACTCAAAACAGAATCTTCATTTTCTATGAAACCTTTCAAAGCATAATAAAGCAAACATATTTTAATAAAGTGAATATTTGACGTAACATAAAGTGAACCTGAGACCTTTAAGGTGAGTTCATAAAAAGTTTTAAGAAATTTCATCATGTGCCTTACTTTTTCCAATCAGTAGATAAAAGTGAACCTGCACATTTTCCATCTTTATAAACATTAGTAAGTAGATAATGTAACAATCCACAGTCAAGAGCACCATAACTTTTAAATCCATCCTCGAATTCTTGTGCCACATTTAGCATCAAATAGGTCAAATTTCACCTACTAGGAACCTCCAAGCATGATGATTTCTTACATACTAACTTTTCAAGTTCACAACATTCTTTAAACTTATTCAACCTTGCCAGAGATTGTCTAATGTATCTTATTACTTGTCTAACACGTTTCATAGAATCACCCATTTCCTTTAAACCTTCTTGAATAACCAAATTGAGAATATAGGTCATACATCTCATATGAAGGTGATTACCATCCATCATATTAGTTCCCCATTTCTTAAATTGGTTAGACAACTCTTTCATTGTGATGTTATTTTAACTTGCATTATCAACGGTAATAGTGAAGACTTTGTCTAGACCCTAATCAAGCAAGCACTTTGTAATAACACTTGCTATATCCACAACTTTATGACTAGCAATTGGACAAAAATTTATTATTCTTTTATGCATAGTCCAATCTTTGTCGATAAAGTGAATCGTAAGACACATATAATTAATCCTTTGCATTAAAGTCCATGTGTCAGCAAACTCTTTGTTGTGTTTCTGTTAAAAATTTCTTTAGTTTGTATTTCTCTTCACCATAAAGATCAAAACAATCCCTAGTCATTATTTTACGAGAGAGAATTCAAAATTGAGGTTGCACTACATTCACAAAGTTCTTAAAACCTTCCTTTTCAACAAAACGGAAAGGTAGCTCATCAATAATAGTCATCTTAGCTAAAGCAGCCCTACACAGTTCTTGATCAAATTTCTAAGAGTCAAGTATTCCCTTACCTAACTTTTTACCACCTTGAATTAGTTGAAAGGCTAACTTACTTTTATTAGTTTCAACATTATGAGAAACTTTTGGGCACCTAGACGTATGACCTATCAATTTTGAGGTACTATTTTTAATTTTAAATTTAGATATGAAAAAGCACAGTACTTACACTTTACAGTCAGTTGTTCATTAGGATCATCAATCTTTTCGAAATGATATCAGGCAACAGATCTTTCCATGATGAGTTTCCTTTTTTTGAGTCAATTTCACTTATAGATATGGTTGCATTTGAACACCCACTTTCATCAATTTTAGCTTCATTATCTTCCATCTATGAGAAAAAAAATACACAATAAAAGCATTAAAGATTGAGCAAGAGAAAAGAGGAGAATTGGAGAAGAAGATTTAAAGTAAAAAAGACGATTTATCTGAAGCAACAATTGAGCTAAGCAAGAAGAAGGTAATCTATATTTTGGTTTTGAAAGTTCAACTTTTATCTTATTGAACAAAAAATATAAAAAAAACATAGATAGTAGAGAGAAGTCAATAAAGACTAGAGAAAGTGTGTTTTTGAGAAATTTGATAGACTATGTCTATATCTATAGTTGAATTGGAAGTCGAAACAAAAGTGAAGTGAAAGTACTCTACTGAGTGCTGACAAAAGACTAATGGAATTCCCCAAAATTTAGTACTTTTGAATGTACAATTAGCTGGATACATATTTATGTTTAATAATCTTAAATATAATATATATGGGTTCTATATGTTATTATAATACTTCAGTGAGGTGTATGATATTTTGGTATTTATTTTATAAATATAAAATATCATATCAAATATCAAAAATATTTAAAATACATACCGAATACCATACCAAATACCACAACATCTATACCACAGAATTAAAAAAATTGGTTTTGGTATGGTATTTGGTATATACCATATCATGTCCACCCCTAGGTCTGGGAACCTAATTGCATTTATACAAATATTGATATTATTTTAAGGGATCGGATACCATGCCAGTATAGTACATAGACACCTAGGGTCCCATACAGGTCATGGCTAGTGGAAAGAAATAAGACTCTTAGCATGTGTGTACAATCTTGCATATACAATTGAATTATCATTGCACTCATTATCGTACGGTTCCATGGTTAGTCATTGTGAGATGATATTATGGTTATGATTGAGGTTGAAGGTACTAGTAGCACTGATGAGAGATAGATGGACATAGATTCTATATGATATGACTATTAAAAGTATTTACTCGTACATTATTATGGTGATATTCAGTGACTTTTGTGAATTGTTATTGATGTTGCTGATGGGAGATTTAATGGTTCTCGGTGTGGATCAATCCTTGATATGATAATGTGATAATGAAATTATTGATGTCCTAAATGGCAGAGCTAAAATGGGTGAAATTTACCCTTATGTGATATTTTCAATATGAACCTTGTTTATATTTATTTGAGGGCTTGAAAGTCTAATTGATAGCTGATATGCCTATTGGGTGACTTGAATACCTACTTAACAATCGTTGGAGACTGATATATCCTTGATATTTGATGTTTGTTGGTGACTATTATGCCCTTGTCTATTACATTGTCAAGTCCTTAAATGAAGGTTATTATCTGATTTTGATGATCTCTGAGAGAACTTGAGAAATGGGTAAGGCTTGATAATACTTAACAACTGATTTTGAATGAGTAGCTAATCATTGTTATGAATTTTAAAGGAGAATATTATGACTATTTGAAATGTTTTAGAGATAATTGCTAAGGTTGATTAGAACTTAGAAGATTAATATAATTGTTGTGGATCAAAGTGGAGTAATAAACGAGGTAGAAACTTAGTGGAAAGAGGTGGACTTGGTGTGAATTTTATTATTGGTTGTCATGTTTATCCTGTTGATATTATATGGTATTGCATGATCTAATCCTGGTCGGCCGATGATACCTATTAGTACATGTGTTTGTACTAATTGTACTCTTGCTACATTCTCTTTAGGTGTAGTCATGTTGCAGGACCAGTTGAAGTTCTTATGTGAAGCGGTGAGTATTCATCAATAGCTTCTGCTCATCCTATTCCTACGTGGGAGTTGTGTCTTTATTTTGTCTTTCATTGTATTAGAGGCTCTTGTCATGTCTAGACTAGGTCCTTGAAAAGATATTGTTCTTTTAGTTTGGTGTAAAAACTTTCATAAGATTTTGTTAGAAATTCAACAGTTTAATAAAATTTGTTCTAATAACTTCCGCATGCTTATGGTTGGATGGTTCAGGGTTCTCCTATCTGTATGAATTAGAATAGGTGCTTGCACGATCCTATCATAATTGGGGTCATCACAGAGAATGTCTAGAAGTAGAATCATTTATGAAATTAAGTAGAATATTTATATGTTAGCCAAGGAATGCTATCCATTTTTAAAAAATATTCCTACATGTTGGCCTTAGATGGTACAGTATTTTGAAGAATATGTACCAAAGCTAGATTGTAGATTTCTAAAGTGGAATTATCCTCAGGAAGGGTGGTACAAGTTTAATAGTGATGGTTCTTCTAGAGGTAATCCAGGGGAAAGTTCTATGACTTTTTGTGTAAGAGATTGTAGTGGGGACCTCATCTATGCTAGAGCTAGAACTATCCCAGATATTTTTAGATTTGTCCTGAGGCAATTGCTTTACATAATGGGTTAGAGTTATGTGTTAGCAACAATCTATTTCCTTTGATCCTTGAAATAGATTCTTTATTTTTTAAGAAGACTGGGATACCGATGGAGTATTTGTATAGATATACACAGAAGTAGGATCTGGAGAAAAATGGGGGAGAAAAAAATCCTTCATATCTTAAGAGAGGGAAACCAACTTGTGAATTTTTTCACTAACATGGTTTTTAGTTTTGCAGGTACATATCAAGTCTCTAATTATCAATGTCATAATTCGAAATTGGGCCATGATGGTGTCTACGTAAACCCCCAGTAGACAAGCCAAAACTCAATAATGCGGAAGATAATTAATAACAATTAAACTAAGGAAAAGTGAAAGATATAAAAGATTGACAGGGCAATACCATATATACATACCAACGTACAAAATATACATAAGATGACCTTAAAGTGACCAAAGAGATAAAATAATACGAGAACCAACCCGGACCTGGTGTCACTAGTACAAGAGCGACTAAAGTAAGGAGTAGCTATACAACAGACTCTGTCTATCCAAAATATAAAATATGGACAGAATATACAAGATGGAAAGCATGTGAAGTCTCCAAAAGCGTCGAGAGCTCACCGCGATGCATACTGCAACAGGCCTCGAACGATAAGAAAGTCAGTGAGGGTGGCTCGTACTAGGTGTTGCATCAGAAAAAGATGCAGAGTGTAGTATGAGTACCAAGACAACAGGTACTCGGTAGGCATTATAGGCCGACCGAGCGCAGAATGAAATATATATATATAATAAGATACAGGAAAGCAGTCAAAATATAGGGATCCACCTAAATCTAGTTATAAAGCCAAAAATCAAAGCAACCTAAAATAATAAAAAGAGTAAAGTAATAACAAGATCAACCCAAATCAACCATCAATCCAAACATACCTAAGGCCAATGCATAGCGATATGACAATGATGTAATATATGAATGTTTACAAGTCAAACCCAGTATCTAGTACACGAGCGCCCGGGATGGAACATCGAGCTTATTAAATGAGTGTATGAAGGAAAAAACTCGAAATAGAGCATCCAGCGCCCAGAATTGACCTCGAACTCATCAACGTATGCATAAAAGTAAAACTCGAGATAACAAATCGGGCACCCAAAATTTAACCTCGAACTCATAAACGTATGCATAAAAGTAAAACCTGAGATAACACATCAGGCTCCCAAAATTTAACCTCGAACTCATCAACGTATGCATAAAAAGTAGTATTTCTCCCTTTTCCTCCCAAAAATCAGTAATAATTTCGAAGCAATCCTTTTAAAAGCCTAAAGATCATGAAAACCCAATATTTATCAAGTGTAGGACCAAAAAGCCTTAAAGTCATTCTTTTCCGTACCGATAGCATGACAATGCAGTATGAGCATATTTCCATGTTTAGAGAAAACACATAACAAGGATAAACAGGGTAAAGCACCTTCCAAACCAAGAAAACTGACCTGGGACTCCATCTAAATCCAAGTTATGGCCTCAGGCCCACAGTTACACATAACGATATAATAAAGCGAAAAGATACCAAAAATAAAGCGAAAAGCACCGAGAAGCTCTACTCTACCTCTAAAGCCTCCTAAAAGCATACTAAGGATTCTATACTAGCCATAAAGATACTACAAGCTCCTAGGCTAAGGATAAGCATGATAATTCTAAACTATAATCTGAAATGGCTAATTTAAAGTGGTAAACAGGATTTAAGCCTAAATCTATCTAATATCCTACCTAATATTCCAGTATCATAAAAGTATATATAATCTAGCTAAACTCAGTCTAGAAGGTAAATCGTAACCTACCTCGAGGCCGAACTACAAACACGAACTGTCACTCGTCTGCCTTTCCCTTTTGAATAGTCTCAGAAAGCTTCCACATTATCAAGAATATAATCTAGGTGTCAAGACGAGAAGAACGATACCCATATTGATATACAGAAAATCAAGCCGGAAATTGGGTCAAAAAATGACCCTCGGGGTCTGCGCAATGATACAGAAAAATAAAATTCACAATTATGCCCGCGGTGGATTTACGAAACCATGCTCAAAGTTTGAGCGCGAACGGAGTTTATTTTGGGGCTCAAATCAACCCCGAAGTGCTACTAATTCAAGAGGACAACAATGGAGAATCAAGGATTCGGAGGGCAGAAGCATTCCGGAGCTAACAGCACTGACAGATTTTCCATCCGAGGTCGTCTTCTCCAAATGTTGACCAAAGTCAACCTTACTAGCCAAATTGGCTTGAAAACACAGAAAGCAACACAAAACCAAATCGAAAGCACTCAGACCTAGACCAATGGTCCTACTAGACTAACATCCCCTTTCTGGAGCCAACGAAACTATAAAAATTTGTTTCTGAGCACGTTTACCAAGAAATTTGACCAACGTCAAAGATTTTCTAAGTTCAAGTTCTAAAACAGGAAAATGGTCATAACGACCTAACGAACGGCCTGGGCACCGAACCGTCAGTCCCGGCAAGTCATAAATGACCTGTAGCCACTGAGGGAAAGATCAAAATGCAGAAAAAGGATGAAAAATAGAAAATGACCTGGAGGGTCATTACAATATTCACTACTAAAAGAAATTTCGTCCGCGAAAGTTAGAAAAAGGATAGTACCTGAAGACTCAAAAAGACGAGGATAATGGGTCCACATATTGGTCTCAATCTCCCAAGTAGCCTCCTCGACAGGACGATGCTTCCACTGAACCTTAACTGATGGAATCTCCTTGGACCTCAACTTCCAAACCTGTCCGTCCAAAATAACAATAGGCTCATCCTCAAAGCCTAAGGACTCATCCAACTGAACCAACTCTAACTGAAGCACGTGAGACTCATCCAGAATATACCGTCGCAGCATGGAGACATGAAACATAGGATGCACACTAGAAAGAGTAGGAGGCAAGGCTAACTAATAGGCAACCTCCCCAATATGATAGAGGATCTCGCATGGCCCAATGAACCTAGGACTGAGCTTACCCTTCCTCCCGAACCTCATCACTCCCTTCATAGGCGATACTAGAAGGAACATACTGTCACCAACTATGAACTCTAGATCTCAAACTCTCCAGTCAGCATAACTCTTTTTCCTACTCTGGGCAGTGCAAAGTCTCTCCTGAATAACCCAAACTCTGTCTATAGAATCATGAAGCAAGTCAGTACCCACGGACTAACCTCGAAAGCATTAAACCACCCACCGAAGATCTGCACCGCCTACCATACAAAGCCTTGAATAGAGCCATCTGAATGCTGGAATGGTAACTATTATTATATGCAAACTCTGCCAAGGCTAAACATTGGTCCCACTGACCCCGGAAATCAATAACACAGGCTCGCAATATATCCTCCAAAACTTGAATAGTACGCTCTGACTGACCGTATGTCTGTGGATGAAAAGCGGTGCTAAGCTCAACCCTAGTACCCAACTCTCTCAAAATAGACCTCCAGAAGTGTGAAGTGAACTGAATACCTCAGTCAGAGATGATAAAAATTGGCACACCATGCAAACGGACAATCTCCCAAATATAGATCTTAGCCAATCTCTCAAAATTGTAGGAAGTCTGAACCGGCAGAAAGTGAGCAGACTTCATCAACCTATCCACGATAACCCAAATAGCATCAAATCTATGCAAGGTACATGGCAAACTGACTACAAAGTCCATAGGAATCTGCTCCTATTTCCACTCCGAAATAGGTAGCCTCTTAGACAAACCACCTGGCCTCTGGTGCTCAAACTTCACCTGCTGATAGTCCAAGCACCTAGATACGAAAGCTGAAATATCCTTCTTCATCCCACACAATCAGTAGTGTTGCCTCAGGTCACGATACATCTTAGCTGCCCCGGGATAAATGGAATACCTAGAACAATGAGCCTCTTCTAATATCAATCTGACTAAGTCACCAACTCTAGGAATGCATATATGACCCTCAATCCTTAGAATACCCTCTGAATCCAAAGTTGCCTTCCTAGCCTCACCGCCCAACACTTTGTCACGAATGATCCTCAACCTCGCATCATCAAATTGATGTTCCTAAATCTGCTCCAACAAGGAAGATCTAGCCTCAATACAAACAAGAATATGGCCCAGCTCAGAAATGTCATGTCTAACCAACCTGTTAGCCAAGGACTGGATGTCCCAAGCTAAAGGTCGCTCCACTGTCGCTAAGAAAACCAAGCTACCCATACTCACCGCCTTCCAGCTCAAGGCATCTGCCACCACGTTTGCCTTGCCTAGATGATAAAGAATAGAGATGTCATAGTCCTTCAGTAACTCCAACCACCTACGCTGCCTCAAATTTAAGTCCTTTTGGCTGAAAATGTACTAAATAATATGATGGTCGGTAAAGATCTCACAATGCACGCCATAAAGATAAAGCCTCCACGTCTTCAACGCGAAGACTACCACTGCTAACTCTAAGTCATGTGTGGGGATGTTCTTCTCGTGAATCTTCAATTGTCTGGAAGCATATGCAATAACCCAGCCCTGCTGCATTAACACACAACCCAAACCAATACCTGATGCATCACAATACACGGTGAAACCCTGACCCTCGATCGGAAGAGTAAGAATCAAAGCTGAAGTCAACAAGGCCTTGAGCTTAAGAAAGATCGCCTAACACTCATCTGACCACTGGAAGGGAACATTTTTCTAAGTCAATCTAATCAATGAAGCTGCTATCGAAGAAAAACCCTTAACAAACTGTCTGTAATAACCTACAACCCAATGAAACTGCAAACCTCGATAGGAGAAGTAGGCCTAGACCAATCACGAACTGCTGCAATCTTTGTTGGATCTACCAAAATCACATCCTTGGACACCACGTGCCCCAAGAATTCCACAGATTCAAGCCAAAACTCACTCTAAGTGAATTTGGCATATAACTGATGGTCTCGCAAGGTCTGAAGTACAACTCTAAGATGCTTCTTATGCTCCTCTCTACTCCTCGAGTAAATCAGAAGGTCATCAATGAACACAATCACAAATAAGTCCTAGTAGGCACTGAACACATGGTGCATCAACTCCATAAATGTTGTTGGGGCATTAGTTAACCCAAAAGACATAACTCGGAACTCATAATGGCCGTATCGAGTCCTAAATGCAGTCTTTGGGATGTCCTCAGCCCTAATCCTCAATTGATGATAACCGGACCTCAAATCTATCTTAGAGAATACCGCTCCACCCTGTAACTGATCAAACAAATCATTAATACATGGCATCGGATATCTGTTCTTAACTGTCACCTTATTTAACTGTCTGTAGTCAATACACATACGCATAGATCCGTCCTTCTTCTTCAGAAACAGAACTGGAGCACCCCAAGGAGACCCACTAGGCCTGATGAACCCTCTACTCAACAGATCCTGGAGCTAATCCTTAAGCTCCCTCAGCTTAGCAAGTGCCATCCGATATGGTAGAATATAAATGAGCTTGGTGCCCGGCTCAACATCGATACCAAAATCAAAGTCACGATCAGGAGAAAAACTCATAAGATCAGAAGGAAACACATCCGAATACTCACAAACCACAAGAACTAACTCAAGAGGAGGTGTGGTGGCACTCGTATCATGGACATAGGCAAGATAAGCTAAGCACCCCTTCCCAACTAACTACTGGGTGCTCAGAAAAGATATAACTCCCTTCGGCATGTGGCTATCGGCTCCCTTCCATATGATAGGAGGGATACCAAGCATCCGAAGAGTAACAGTCTTGGCAAAGCAATCCAAGACTGCGTGATAAAGAGATATCCAATCCATTCCCAAGATCACATCAAAGTCAACCATATCAAGTACACCCAAGTCTACCCACGTGTCATACCCCAAGATAGTCACCACACAAGCCCGATACACTTGATCCACTACTAAAGAATCACCTACTGGGGTAGATACATGCAAGGGCGCAGGCAAAGACTCGCAAGCAGACTCCAGACGAGTAGCATAATAAGAAGAAACATATGAGAATATAGACCCCATATCAAACAAAACAGAAGTAGACTGATGACAAACAAAGATCATACCTATGATCACAGCATCTGAAGCCTCGGCTTTTGCCCGGCCCAGAACTGCATACATGTGGCTCCGACCTCCATGACCACCTGACCTACCGGACTGAGGACCACCTTTAGTACCCTAGAGACCACCCCTACTACCCTGTGAACCACCTCTAGCTGGTGGTTCTAGAGCCCTGGGGGCCTAAACCAACTGATCATGTTACCTCTGATGTAGTACTGACGAAAAATCTCTAGCAAAGTATCCTATCTCACCACACTCGTAACAACCCAAACCATATGTACCCCGCTGTGAAAACTCGAATGAATCAGAATGACCAGTATGACCTATGGACCCTGAATGGCCACCTCATGGAGCAGGAATGATACTCTGGCTACTCTGTCCCTCAGAAGTCTATAATGCTGCCTGAACAGGCTGGCTCGGCTGGAAGCACTGCTGGTGTTGACCTCTACCATAGTACCCTCTACCACGGGTCTAGGAACTGCTGAAACTGCCCTAATAGTGGGGCCTCTTATCGCTGCCCCCTTGGGCCTTGCAAAGTATGCCCTAAATGGTACGGGCATAATCCACCACCTCAAGAAAACATAGACCTGATACTACCATACCCTCTGTAGCCAAGCAAAGATGCAAGGTCAAACCTCAAACAAACCAGCGTACTCTCTCGTGCTCGATGGGCAAAATCATAGTGTCGTGTCTGGATAACTGGTGGAAGCGAACCTCATACTCAGTCACAGTCATGGAGCCCTTCTCCAACCCAGAGAACTGATCCATCAACCGCTCTCTCATGCTATGATTTACATACTTCTATAGAAAAGCTACGAAGAACTGGCCCCAGGTAAGTAGAGGTGACTCAGCTGGTCTGCAAGTAACATATGACCTCCACCATTGTTTTGCTAGACCATCCAGCTGAAACGCAGTGTAATCTACTCCATGTGACTCTACTAACCCCAAATTATGTAATCTCTCCTAGAAGCTTGTCAGAAACTCATGTGCATCCTCCCTAGAAGCACCTGAAAACCTTGGAGGACCCAATCTCAAGAACCTACCAAGCATATTTTTCTCATCAGAAGACATAACTGGCACGGCTGGAAGAGGTGGAGCAACTGTAGGAACCGATATTATCTCTAATCTGGAAGCCACAGCAACAGGCTGTGCTCCTGTACCCTGTGCTTCTACCTGAGCTGAAGTATGACTCTCATCTTTAACCTGAGAACCAATCAGAGTGGCCGGCAAAGCTGCTGGTGGAGTCATACCCTCAAGGAACCTCAATAACCAAACTAAAGTGTCCTGCAACACTGGAGTAGCCACAAAACCTGTCGGATGCTAGGTTGGCCCTACATGCTCCAGCTCATACTGAACCTCATCTACTCTAAACTCAGGCTCTGGTGACGATAGTCTAACTCGGGCCTGAGCTAGCACCATAGCCCGTGCCCTACCTTGACCTCTGGGTCGACCTCTACCCCATCCTCTAGTTGGGGATCTAACTGCAGGCACAGGGGCCTCATCTGCACCCACTACAGATCTCGTCCAAACCATCTGAGAAAGAGTGAAACAAGGATACTCAAAAGTTGAACAAGTTAAGAATGCACAACAAAGAATCAAACAACATGACACATTTCCTAAGAATGTCCTATAGCCTCTCGCAGATTGGATACGGACGTCATTGTACCGATCCACAAGACTCTACTAGACACTTTGCTCTTGTACTAGTGAGATCGGTGAACCAGGAGCTCTAATACCACTCTGTCATGACCCAAAACTGGTCCATGATGGCATCTACATAAACCCCCCAGTAGACAATCCAAAACCCAATAATGCGGAAGACAATTAATAACAATTAAACTAAGGAAAAGCAAAAGATATAAAGGAATGACAGGGCCAATAGAATATATATACCAACGTACAAAATATACATAAGATGGCCCTAAAGTGACTAAAAAGATAAAACAACACGAGAACCAACCCCTAGTGTCACTAGTACAAGAGCGACTAAAGTAAGGAGTATCTATACAACAGACTTTGTCTATCCAAAATATATAATATAGAGAGAATATACAAGATGGAAAGCATGTAGAGTCTCCAAAAATGTCGGGAGCTCACTGCAATCTGAACTACAACAGGCCTGGAACGATAGGAAGGTCAGTGAGGGTGGCTCGTACTAGGTGCTGCATCAGAAAAAGATGCAGTGTGTAGTATGAGTACCAAGACAATGGGTACTCAGTAGGCATCATAGGCTGACCGAGCGTAGAAAGATAATATATATATAATAAGATACAGAAAAGCAATTAAATACAAGGATCTACCTAAATCTAGTTATAAAGCCGAAAATCAAAGCAACCCAAAATAATAAAAAGGGTAAATTAATAACAAGATCAACCCAACTCAACTGTCCATCCAAACACACCCAAGGCCAATGCATTGCAATGTGACAATGATGTAATGTATGAATGTGTACAAATCAAACCCGGTATCTAGTACACGGGCGCCCGAGAAGGAACATCGAGCTTATCAAATGAGTGCGAGAAGGAAAAAACCTGAAATAGAGCATCGAGCGCCCGTAATTGACCTCGGACTCATCAACGTATGCATAAAAGTAGAACCCGATATAACACAACGGGCGCCAAGAATTTAACCTCGGACTCATCAACGTATGCATAAAAGTAAAACCCAAGATAACACATCAAGCACCCAGAATTTAACATCAGACTCATCAACGTATGCATAAAAAGTAGTATTTCTCCCTTTTCCTCCCAAAAATCAGTAATAATTCCAAAGCAATCTTTTTAAAAGCCCAAAGATCATGAAAACCCAATAGTTGTCAAGTGTAGGACCAAAAAGACTTAAAGCCATTCTTTTCCATACCGATAGCATGACAATGCAGTATGAGCATATAAATTTCAATGTTCAGAGAAAACACACAACAAGGCAAAACAGGGCAAAGCACCCTCCAAACCAAGAGAACTGACCTGGGACTCCGTCCAAATCCAAGTTATGGCCTCGGGCCCACAGTTACACATTATGATAGAATAAAATGAAAATAAAGCGAAAAGCACTGAGAATCTCTACTCTATCTTTAAAGCCTCCTAAAAGCATACTAAGAATTTTATACTAGCCATAAAGATACTACAAGCTCATAGGCTAAGGATAAGAATGATAATTTTAAACTATAATCTGAAATGGCCAATTTAAAGCGGTAAACAGGATTTAAGACTAAATCTATCTAATATCCTACCTAACGTTCCAGTATCATAAAAATATATATAATCTAGCTAAATTCAGTCTAGAAGGTAAACCATAACTTACCTTGGGCCGAACTGCAAACACGAATCATCACTTATGTGCCTTCCCTTTCCGAACAGCCTGAGAAAGCTGTCACACTATCAAGAACATAATCTAGGTGTCAAGACAAGAAGAATGACACTCATATTGATAAAAGAAAATCAGGTCAGAAAATGATCGAGGCCCGCACAATGAAACAGAAAAATAAAATTCACAATTATGCCCGCGGTGGATTTAGGAACCCATGCTCAAAGTTTGATCATGAATAGAGTTCATTTTGGGGCTCAAAATAGCCTCGAATTGCTACTAATTCAAGAGGACAACAATGGAGAATCAAGGATTCGGAGGGCGGAAACTTACCAAAAATTGAGAGAGCAAACGCCTAGGAGGTGAGTTTCATTTCCCCACCAACATGCAAGCTCAAGAACAGATTTCTACAAGGATTATCCAAGCTCCAAAAATAAATCAACAATGGAGTTTTAGTAAATGGAGAAGAAGAGAGCTTTGGGGAAGGATAACTTACCAATTATCGAGGGAGAATGAATTCATGAAGATCAACTAATTTCCCCAAACTTATGAACTATTAGGAGAAATTTGGTAGAGGGAATAAGGTGTTTAGAATTGGAAAACAAGAGCACCTAAGGCAAGAAAAATGAAGTGGACAGCTTAAATAGCTATCTGGAGTCCTTCATCGCGATAGAATTAAGACCCTACGTGTTCGCGAAGAAGAGCGAGCCAGACCATCGCGTTCGCAACAGGCTAACCACGTAATCGCATAGAGCAAGCCCCTACTTCATTATGATGGTGACTATAAATCTTCACGGTCATGATGATCAAGAAAGTAGACTATCGCAAAATCGACGGCCACCTCGCGATCGCGATGACCAAACTGGTCTGCAACTTTATTGCAGCAACCAGCAATTTACAAGGCAGAAAAAGTCATCCGACGGACCCTTAGGATTCATTCTGAACCTCATGAACACAAACCAATCATGCTACCCAACCAGAAAAAGCATTCCAAACTTAATAGAATTGGTGAAACTCCCAACAAAGATCATTTTAAGGAAAAAGTGGGCCCCATGCCCAAAACCAACTTGAAACTCAACACCTCAAAATAAGTTTGGAAACCCCGGGACCCAAACCAAAGGTCCCCCTAGCCCAAAGTTGATATTCTAGAGCTAATAGTGCTGACAAATTTTGCATCTAAGGTCGTCTTCTACGAATATTGACCAAAGTCAACCCTACCAGATAAACTAGCTTGAAAATACAGAAAGCGACACAAAACCAAACCGAAAGCACTCAGACCAAGACCAATGGTCCTACTAGACCAAAATCCCCGTTTTGGAGCCAACGGAACTGTCAGAATTTGGTTCTAAGCATGTTTACCAAGAAAGTTGACCGAAGTCAAAGATTTTCTAAGTTCAAGTTCTAAAATAGGAAAATGGTCATAACGACCTATTGAATGGCCCAGGCACTGAACCGTCAGTCCTGGCAAGTCATAAATAACCTGTAGCCGCTGAGGAAAAGCTCAAAATATAGAAAGAGAACAAAAAACAAAAAATAACCTGAAGGGACATTACAATCAAGATGCACTTACAAAAGCTAAAAGATCATCAATGCTGACAAGTCACATCTACCTAACATGAGAAACAAGATTATCAAAAGTATTGTAATGACCTGTTTTATTGTTACACTAAAATAAGACATAAGTACCCGGCTAGAAAGTCCCTAAGGTGAGATTTAAAAATCTCAGACTAGGGTGAGCTTAGATGAAATTATAAGGTATTGTGCCTTAGAGGTAATTTGTGTTTCATGTGATATCATATGATAGTGTGGTGTCTATTTTTGGGTAGTCAACTATCAGAGGATTTCATAGGAAGTTTCAGAATGAGAATCAGAGTCATAGGACTCTGGATATGATAGTTGCTGCATAGAGAATAATTTGTGGTGTCTATAAGTAATGTATGTTATGAAATAAGGTTCTAGGAGTGAGATAGCAGTGTTTTGGAAATTGCCCTTCGCCACGATGAGAGGATGCTTCATGGTGATGGTTCGCCGTGATGAACGATCCTCATCACAATAAAGAAAGTGTCCATCGTGATGAGGAAATGGGAAAGTATACCTGGGCAGCCTGCAGTTTTTTGAGTTATTTCTCTCATTATTCTATTCTATTAGCTCCAAGAAGTAGGTTTTCTAAGAAAACTAGGGCAGTATTTATTGTTTGAGGTAAGTAAACCGTAAAACTCTTCATTTATTGATTATTGATCTTTCTTGAACCTTGGGGGAAAGAATTAATGGTGAAATTCTTGTAATTAAGCCCTAGAAGCATGAACTTGGGGAAGAACCCTATGGGTAGGTGTGAAATCACCTAGAATTGATCCTAGGATGTATATTTTGATTTCCTAGCATGAAATTGATTGTATTTAACTTGATTAGAGTTAGTGGGGAACCTTGAGTTCCATAAAGGTGAGACCTTTAGGCCTAAAAATGGCTAAAAGAGCATGAAATTGATTAGAAACCTTTTGTTATTGACTCTATGAATGTAATGGGTCTAATTAGCGATTAATTAACCCTTGGAAAATGTTAGGAACCTTGTTTAATGGGTAGAATTATTGGGTTTGATTTCCAAAGCCCAAAATGAAGAGTAGATGATTAACTACTCCTATATTATTATTATTTATAGACTTTGATCACTCTGAGGTGTTAAGGGGAGGCAAGACCATCGTGAATTATATTGCGGGTGTTGATTCTTCACTCGAGGTAGGTTATGATTTGAATTATAGTTAAGACTCACTTTATTGCATGTGATGTGGTAGAGCTGTGTGCCTTGTGGTTGGTCTTCGAACGTGGTTGAATTATATGTGTTTTCCTGTTATGCTTGTATGAATAAACTAGACGAATAGGAAGTGATGAATGAGCTAAAATAGCTAAGTGTGGTAGTGTCTTGGGCACTGAATATTTTCAGGGAATTAGGTCTGGTAGCCTATTTATATAGATATTGATGTTGATACAATTGTTACAGATCGGATACCATATCGGTATGGTACATGGACACCTAGGGTCCCATGAAGGTCATGGCTAGTGGGAAGAAATAAGAGCCATAGCATGTGTGTACACTACTTTACCTTGTTTTTTATTATTATACTGCTTTCTATAGTGAATTGGTTGAGAACTAATGTGAGACTAGAAACACATGCGATATAAGCGAG
This sequence comes from Jaltomata sinuosa, assembly GCA_003996215.1. Lineage (NCBI taxonomy): Eukaryota > Viridiplantae > Streptophyta > Magnoliopsida > Solanales > Solanaceae > Jaltomata > Jaltomata sinuosa. The sequence goes on from QJPP01000259.1 coordinate 380,298, forward strand.
GATTGATGGACATATTGATATGTGAGATAATTGTTGGAAGTGATTATTCCTTTCCCTCTTATGATGATATTCTGTGGATTGTGAACTTGAGGATATTGTTGTTGACTTGACTTGAAAAGACTATCTGATGACTGATTATATGCTAAGTGTTGAAGTTCTTCTACTTGTTATATGTCTTGCTACTTTCATGTTATATTATTAGCTCGGGGCCTATGATACCTACTAGTACGTAGTGTGTTATATCGATACTACCATGTACTCTTCTCTTGTTGGGTGCAGACCATATTCCAGAGGCTGAGACGCGACCTCGTCTAGAGTAGAGAAACTAACTACAGATCCAAGAGTGAGTACTACTCCTCAGGCTGCCATGGATCCTCCACGAGTTATTGTCCTTCTTCTGGACAATGAAACTCTCTTATTTTACTGCTTTTAGTAATTATTGGATATCTTAGATAATGTTGGTTTAGAGTTCTGGACGATGACTTTCAGTTCTTGGGGATGTTTTTAGTTATTGAATTCTGCACTGTTTCTAATATTATATTAGAGGATTATCATTTATTTATAATTTAGGCTGGTTTACTTAATTACACTTCTAAAATGGGTTAAGTATAATACTAAGGTTTGGATTGGTTGGTTCTCCCACCGGAGGGTTAGTGTGGGTTTCAATCATGGCTCATTTGGATCGTGACAATTTTATCCATTAATATGAAGTCGTGTTATTTTGATTTTGATATAAGTCGTCTAAATATATTTACATCATTCAAATATATATAACATTTAGTTTAATGAAGTTGCTACTTTTTAATAATGTTATTCTTTTTCTATATATATTTTTATTGATTGATGCAAGACACACATGCAAAGCATGTATACTAAACTAGTCTATATCTATATTATATTAAAAGTGTGAAGTACCTTATAATGTAATTAGAACTTTTTGCCTTTCATTAAAAGACTATACAATAGACAAAACTGTTATTTACTATTTTCTCAAATTATTATTAATTATCTTTATAATATTGACTATAATCTTGAAAAATTAAGTCATAAAACATATGATAAGTGAAAAATACATAAAGAATTAATGTTAGTAGATTTTCTTTTTCATTGTGTACATAAAAACCCCTCTCCTTCGAGTCATGTGTCTCAAGGACCACCTCTCTGCCGTTACGGCATTCTTCTGCTCTAATCTCTGAAATACTAAAATAAATGGTAAGAAGAAAAAAGAGAAAAACCAATGTTTAGTACGACAAAAAAAGAAAAAAGAAAAATACCTACGTTTAGTACAACAAAAACATAAAAAATATATGGTGGAAGAAAAAAAAGAAGGAAAACCTACATTTAGTACAATACAACTCTTTTGCTTTCTCAATGCTTACGTTTAGTACAACAACAAAAAAAATATATATATATATATATATATTCTGGAAGAAAAAAAAAAAGGAAAACCTACATTTAGTAAAACGTTTTTGCTTTTTCAAAATTATGTTCTCTATTAATATTATATAATGTGATTTGAAGCTTTAGTTTATATTATTGGCTATGTAGTTTTGTTTTACTGCTTTCTAGGATTTATGTTACATGTTAGATTTTGGTTTTGGTTTTGTTTTTTCGATATCCTCCTATGGTGTTTTATGTGTAATTTTTGTTTCACCTTTTGAAAAATTGAATATATTATGTGAATATATATATATATATATATATATGAATAAGAACTCCAAATATTTAGTACTCTAAAAGCAACTAAAAATTTGCTTCTTAAACCCATTCTCCACTCCAATTTTTATCTCAGCGTCTGTGTTAAGCCTTCAGAAATCGGCTCCGTTGGTGTCAACATGCTTGGTTTGAGGTTGTTTTTGTACTTTCAGAGTTACAAAAGGTTGTGTAATAACCCTCGTGGCTATTTTATTACTTTTATTTCTTTTTACTACTTTGACCCTTTCCATAGCTTCTTCATGGTTTGTTTGACTTGCGGGAATGGATGGTATGCTTTCCAAGGCGTCCGATCGAGTTTTAGAAGAGTTTTCCTATTTTGGAGATCTTAAAGTTGAAATGTTTGATTTCGATCAACATTAGAAGTAAATGGGCTCATATGGAAATTTTGTCAATGCTGTTAGCTCCAAAATATGGACTTTGGGTTATTAAAACCTTTGGTTTGGGTCCCGAGGCTTTCAGACTCATTTTAGGCACTTGGGTGGTTCTTAGGCAAAACCAGCAAAGTGTTGACTTGTAAACATTTCATCAATACAACCTTCGTTAGTTATTTTGATAATTCTGTTGAGTTTAGAATGTCATTTTTAGTTGGGTAGCATATTTAGTTTGTGTTAACGGGATTCCAAATAAATCTCGAAGGTCCATTCAAAGAATTTTGAGACTTGTATTTTTGCTGGTTTGCTAGTGTTGGTGTAGGTCACATTTCTTCATCGCTATTGCGATGAAGACCTCACGATCGTGAGGGGCTGACTTGTTGGCCATTGCGTTCGTGAGGTGGATTACCCGCGATCATGATAAAGGGTCCAGTGGACCCAGCCACCTTTGTTCTACGTGATCGTGTGGTTGGCCAGTGCAATTGCAATGGTTCAGCCAATGTGGTAATCGCAACTGCGATAGGGGTCCTCGCGATCACGATGAAGGACCCCTAGCAGTTATACATTTCTCAACTTCGTTTTCTTTACCTTTTCAAATGAAATTTCCATTTCCTTTGAGCTTGGAGCTTCCATCCTTGATACTTCTTCACCCAAGTTTGATCTGGTAAGTCCCTCACATTTTTCCGCTTATTTCCCATTAGTTTATGTGATTAGTTCGTTCTTAATTTTGCAAAATTCCTTGTTAATTTCTTAAAATAATTCCTTGATCAGAGTAAATTTCGGACCTATTTTGATCCCCAAAACTTGTCCCATTCACGCTCAAATTTTAGGCACGAGTTTCGGACCCTATTTAGAGCGTAATTACAATTTTATTTCTATTTTTGTTAGTGGGCCCCGAGGATCAATTTTTTACCCAATTTTTGGCTGGAGATTCTAAATATCAATATGGGTTTTGTTGATCTTATCTTGATGCATAGAATATGTTTGTGATAGAGAGACAACGATCTGAGGCTCTTCGAAAGGGAAAGGCACACTAGTGATAGTTCGTGTTTGTGGTTCGATCCAGAAGTAGGTTATGATTTACTGCTTTTAAACTTAACTCGGTTAGATTTTATAATTTATAAGTTCCATAATAGTTAGGGTCGATTGTAGGATAGAATTAGGCTTAAAATGATCCTTGCTTACAAATTTGCCATTTTCGGGATCTTAGACAAGGACCTTCATCTTAAATCTTCGTTTAGGTTTCTTTTAGCCTTAAGGTGATTAGGATAGAATCCTTAGTATTAAATTTAAGATTTTTTCGTGGTAGAATAGACTATTGTTGATGGTTATTGTTATTGCTCTATTTTATCTTTAATTTCTAAATATTGTGAAATTGTGGGCCCAAGGCCATAGTTTTGGACTGGGCAAGATTTCAGGTCAGTATCTCTTACTTGAAGGGTGGTTTGCCCTGTTTGGTATTTATCTGTGTATTTACATGAATCCTGGGATGACACGTATGCATTCATACATTCATTTTCATGGTTCTTGGCATGGTTCGGAGGAGGAATTTTAGCTTCCAATTTTGAAAAGAGAATTTTCACCCTTACTGCTTTTTTCAATATTCATGAAAAGATTTTTACTATTTTACTACTGATTTTGATTTTTAAAACTAAATATCTCATATTTTACTGATTTGGGTTTCTAGGAGAAAATATTTACTTACTTTATGTTTGTTATAAGATTCTGGACTCATATTTACTTACTTTACGTCTAATGTAAGATTTTGAGTGGCAATGGAGCATATATCCGAGTTATTTACTTTATTTTATATGTTGATGAGGCTCGATAAAACTGCGAGATGATTCGAGGATCATATAATGTAGCCTGCGAATTGATTTTGGAGTTTTTACTTTCTGCATTGCCCACATACTGCATCATATCCTCCCATAATGCACTGCATCTTCTTGTGTTTGTATTTGAGTGTAATATTATCTCTACTGTTATTATCTTCACCGTCAAATCCTTGGTTACATAAGGTTCTGGTTCCATTTTCGTTGAAGTTATCCTTATTTTGTCTAGACTTCTAGGTTGATTAAAGTGCTTAGTTTACTTCCATGCCTCTTATATTATACATTATCTCCTGAGATCGATCAGCCTATGATGCATACTGAGTACCCCATATTTTGTTACTCATACTATATTTTTGCATTTTTTCGATGCACCACCTAGTACGAGCTACCCTTGTTGATATCCTACTCATTCGAGGCTTGCTGCTGTTAGGATCATGGTGAGCTCCTGACGTCCGAATATTTACTGCTTTTCCTCAACTCTTACTATCTTTATTTTGTATTTTGGGATAGACAGTAGTATCTTGTATAGCTTTATTTTGGTATGTTAGACGCTTTTATACCGGTGACACTAGCTCTGGGGTTTGGTTTTTCTGTATATATTTCATCTTTCTTGGTCTCTTTAAGGCCCATTTATATTTGTTACACCATTTTGTATATATCTATGTTGGTGGCCCTTTTTTATTTAGTATCTTATTTATGCTTTTTTGATTTTAGCTTCATTTTGTAGTGTCTTATCTGGAGTTTTAGCTTATCTACTGTGGGGGTTTTAGTAGGTGCCATCATGGTCCGATTTTGGATCGTGGAAAGTTTCTTACTAAGGAACATAAGGATTTTGCTGCAGTAGCTGATGATCTTCTACTTCCGCCTTCAATGGGTTCTTATCGACTCTTCAGCCATTGCAGGTTAGGAGTTTATGTTTTATGAATTTTATTTCATCATATGATTCTGTATAATTAATTTGAAAGTTAAACTATTTTTGGATAGTGATTATGTAAAGTGAATAGATTTATTTTTCTTATTTTATTTGCGTAATTGTTGTTTAAGTTTTAAATAATTAGTTATTGGACACTCTTTTGTTCTTAAACTTGCCTTCTTTAATATGTTTTAAACATGTAATGAAGCTGGACTTGAATTTTTTATCATCTTGAGTAAGAATTTGAATAAATTTATGCTTGGTGCCAAGTTTAGTTGTATACATTTGTGTTCGTTTGATTCTCAACTCCCGATGGAGATTGCTTTATCATGAAAAGGCATCAAATTAGTTCATTATTCCTTGTTTTGTGACAGTAACTTTGAAGTTCGCAATAATGTATGCTGGTGAAACATTGAATTGCCTTCCATGTTTCTATAATATACTCACAATAATTTGTCCTGATGTCTCTTTTGGGCCCGTTGGTATATGTTATATTGTTTTGTATATATCTATGTTGGTGGCCCATTATTATTTAGTATCTTATTTCCGCTTATTCTGTTTTAGCTTTATTTGTAGTGTCGTATCTGGGGTTTTTGCTTGCCTACTAAGGGGTTTTTAGTAGGCACCATCATGGCCCTATTTCGAGTCATGACAGCGTGGTATATGTGCTTTAGGTTCACCGGTCATTCCAGTACAATAGCAAATGTCTAGTAGAGTCTTGTGGATCGAAACGATGATGTCAGTATCCTATCTGCGGGAGGCAATAGGGCATTCTTAGGAAGATTTCCATCTTGATTGATTCCTTATCGTGCGTCCTTGATTCTATCAACTTCTAAATGTCATTTGTTTCACTCTTTCTCAGATGGTTCAGAAGAGGTAGGCAACAGGTGAGTACGAGGCCCCTACGCTTGCGGTTAGAGCCCCAGCTAGGGGACAGGGTAGAGGTTGACCCAGAGGTCGAGGTAGGGCATGAACTGTGGTGACATCTCGGGCCCAGGCTAGGGTACCATCACTAGAGCCAGCGGTCTAGATAGAGGATATTCAGCATGAGTCAAAGGATGTGGGCCAGCCCAGCATCTGATGGGTTTTGTGACTACATCAGTTCTGTTGTTGTGGCTCCCAAATTAGAGGTGTTGCCTATTCTATTGGTTGCTCAGCCTATTAAACCTAGGTCGGTTATGTCTTCTGAGGAGCATAAGATGTTTGGTAGGTTTATTCGGTTGGGTCTTCCAAGGTTTTCTAGTGCACCAGGGAAGGATGCTCATACGTTCTTAGTCAGTTGTTGTCACGACCCAAAATTGAATCATGATGGCGCCTACTAAAAACCCCAAGTAGGCAAGCCAACCCGAGATTACGATAATACAACTAAGCATTTAAATAAGGGAAGCAGAAGAGAAAACACAATAAGATAAGGGCTAACAGTATAGATATATACCAACCGTACAAAATATACAAAAATGGCCCTAGAAAATGACCGGAAAAGACAAAACATATGCAGAAACCAACCTTGGACATGGTGTCACTGGAACAAGAGCACCTAAAGTACAGAATACAATATACACTATCTATCCAAAGTACAAAATTTAGACAAAATAATAGAATAAAAGCAGTAAAGATCTCCAACCACCTGGGAGCTCACCACGATCCGAACAGCAGCCCACCACGAATGAATGGTTGGTCATTGAGGGTGGCTCGTACTAGGTACTCCATCAGAAAAAGATGCAAAGTATAGTATGAGTACCAAAACACGGGGTACTCAGAAGGCATCATATGCCGAACGAGCTTAAAAAATAATATATATTATAAGATACAAGAAAGTAAGCTAGCTACAGAGATCCACCTAAATCTAGTTATCAACTAAAAAGAGCCATAATCTAACAGATGGTGAAGATAATACTAATAAGGAAATCAGGCATTTAAAGCAAAATCAATCAACATAGAATGCGGTGCACATGAGATGGATATGGTGCAGTATACGGCCGATGCAACATGAGTCCAGAATCTCAGCATCGGATGAACAGTAAGTAAATATGAGTTTGGAATCCCAGCATCAGACATGCAATAAGTAAATATGAGTCTGAAATCCCAACATCGGACATACAATGAGTAAAATTGCCCTCCATGGAACTTAAATTAGTAAAAAGGGAGGAATCTTAGCTTTTATATCTGAAATCAATAGTAAAGTAGTACAAATCCTTTTAGAAGATCGAGATGCATAGTAATAGTGAAAAACCTCTTTTTAACTCAGAAACCAACCATTCTTTCTTAGAAAACCCAGTTATATGCTAAGTTTATGATCGCATGAATGAATATATGTAGAACAGCATCCAAGTAAATGTAGAATTATATACCAAAGATAGGGCAAAGGTGCCTAAACAAGGTACTTACATGGAACTCCGTCCAGTCCAAAGTTATGGCCTCGGGCCCATAGTTACACAACAATGGTAAATAAAGATGGAAAAATAGAGCTATAATACATAAATAAACCAAAGCACCTACTCTACCTCGAAAACCTCCTTAAATTACTCTAAGAATTCTAGACTAGACACATCAAAGCTAAAAGCTCCAAAACTAAGGATAAGCATGATAGTACTATTCTACAGTCCTGGAAATGGCCAAAATAAGTAAAAGACAAGATTTAAGCCTAATTCTCACCTAAAACCTATCCTAAGATTCATGCAACTTATAACATATAAAACCTAACTAAAGCAGGTCTAAGAGAAATAAACCATAACCTACCTTGGGGTAGAACTGTAAGCACGAACCACCAATTGTGTGCCTTCCTTTTTTTGGATAGCTTCAGAACATTGTGTAATGACCCTTCTAGTTATTTTTGTGTTTATGCCTTCTTTGTGCTCCTAGAGCTTGCCTGTAGCGGCCCTAAGTTATTTATGGCTTGTTGGGACCAGTGGTTTGGTGCTCTGGCCGTTTGTTTGGTCATTATGACCGTTTCCCTGTTTTAGAGCTTTAACTTAGAAATTTGTTAACTTCGGTCAATGTTCTTGGTAAACACACTCAAAATCAAATTTTGACAGTTTCGTTAGCTCTGGAGCATAGATTTTGGTCTAGATGGACCCTTGGTCGGGGTTTGGGAGCTTTCAATTTTGTTTTGTGTGAGTTTTTGTGTTTCTAGCCAAGTTGAACTTGAAAGTTTGACTTTGGTCAATTGTCACGCCACGAGCCTACCCCCTGGATGTAACATGGTACCCAAGATCACAAGTGATCTTAAGATGACCCTCTGGCATTAGCATGACTTAAAAACTAAACAAAACATAAGAACGAAAGCTTAACTGAAGTAATGAGCAACTGAATCTGTTATGAAAATATAAGTCTTAAACGACAATCTGAAATAAGCTGAATATCTGACTCTATGTCTAAAAGCCTCTACTACCAACGAGTTTCTGGACAAGCCCCTAGCTAACTCTAAATATTGAAACTGACTAAACAAACTATGTACTAAAATGAAGCTAGACTCCAAATTCTCAAATGAGGAGGACTCACCAAGTTGGCTTGAGGTGCTGCTGATATACTAGCCACGAATCTGGGAGCGGGCTACAGAATCTACATCATAATAGGTTGCAGCATAAAGAAGTATACGGTCAGTACTCTGGAATGTACTGAGCATGTGAGATATGCATATGTCAGAATATAATATACTTGAAAGCATGGTTAAAACTGAGTTCATTCATAAATAGGAGAAATCATACGTAAATATCATAGTTTAAGTAGAAAGCATGAGATAGAAGTCAAACTTCAAAATAAGATACCATAAGACTTAAAAAGCGTGAAAACATTTATACGAGAGTTTCTCTTAATCGAAATAACCCATGATGAGGTACATGGAGTCCAGTGTCATACACCTACACCAAAAAAGATTGTACTAACCGGCCAAGGTTAGAACCATATCTAGTAGGATCATGTCATAAGCCACGGAGGGCAACCTACAATGGCAACGTAGTTTTGGATTTGGGTTATCTAGAAGCCTCATCGCTCGGTGCTAAATATTAATCCCAAAACATATCATAAAGCTCACATACATGTGACATATCTAGATGCCAAATCTTGTTCATAATCATAATCATATTGGAAAACCCGGATCATCTTACAACTCATAAACCTTAGTTTTGAAAATAGTTCATGAGCATTAATGGAACGTCGGGATGTCATACAAATCATGAATATACTGTTATGAGTCTAGGCTCCATATCATGTCATAAATCATATGCTAAAAATCATGTATTTGAAACGTGCCATGTTCATCGTGCTTGTAGAAAAATCAGGAAAAACTTACTCAACACATGCATAGCTTTATAGATTATAAAAATAAGGTTTTTGATTGGAAACATACCATAGGGTGAAATCATGCTAGAAATTATTCTCAATGCATGGTCTTTTTAAAACACTTAAGGAATCTCATATGAAACATGGGTAAAAGGTAAGAAACCATGAATTGATGCTAGTAAACTGAATTCATAAAAATCTCACAAATAGGACAAGGGTTAGCCTTCAAATCATGAACAGGAAATTACTTATAAAAATCCATGCAAAATAATGCAATTTAAAGTTAGGATTCATAGAAGAATCATGAAGAAACAATTTATGGAGAAACCCATGAGAATAGGGTAAGAACCATAATTTAGAAATTCATAAAATCAATTTAGGAGATTGGGGTTTTGGGCATAAGGGTGAAAGGAATCCCTTGTTGAACACCCACATACCTGAGTTGAAGCTTTCTTAATCTAGGCCTTGAGAAAAATGGAAACTTGGAGATGAATTCCTTAGCTTGGAGCGTGGAGCTTGAGAGAATGGAGACCCTTTGTCTTTTTAGGATTGAATGAGGGTCTTAGAGGAGACTAAGACTAAATGAAGTTAAAACCCTTCTAGAATTGTCCAAAACGACATCACTTAGGAGTTAAAAAGGTGGGTAATTACAAAAATACCCTAGGGACTTAATTTAGAGAAAGTTAATTAAAACCTCGGCTTCACGTTCCACGGACCTATTCCACGAACCGTAGATGGAACCACGATTCGTGGACTGGAGTCATAGTTCTTGAGCCTGAAATACAAGCTGCAGATCATGTTCCACGAGTGAATAGTATGGTCCGTAGAAAAATCTATGGTTCATAGAACCCACTCATGGTTCATGAGGAATTACTGACTCTCAGGTCTGAGTCCACGAGGGAAAACTATGGTCCATGGTTTGATCCATGATCTGTAGATCCCAATACTGGTTTTCAAATCAAAGACTTGACCTGCAAAAAACATTCCACGAGTTCATTCCATGGATCATAGTTCAAAGCGCGTCTCGTGGTTTGGACTCATAATTCCTGAAATATTCAAAATTTTCAGAGATTCTAAGTTTAAAAGTTGGATCGAATTCCGAGGTGTTACAAGATCTCCCCTTTGGGATCATTCATCCTCGAATGAAGACTAAGTATGGAAAACTAGAGAGAAAACAACCATACCAACCAACAGAACATGAAAACTAAACAATAAGCATGACAACTGAGTTTCAACTTAAAAACATGATTGAACTAACTCTGAAAACATGAATACGTTCTAGGATCATGAGGAAAACTGATGGGATAAGAAACTGATTATCTGACATAACGTCTAGTTTGGATTAAGGGTAGGGACTTGACTGGAACTCATAGAGGACAAATGCATCTTTAGGAATCGCAGTTAACCGAAAGGGATGTCAAACTGAGAGAAGTAGTTTTACAGGAAAACCCTTTCCTTGTATACTGGCCTTTGGAATAATCACCAACAGGTCTGAACTGATTTGATATGAGGAGTCTAGTATACTGGAACCTGAAGCTACTGTACATAAGATATGAGCATTCTATACAGGGAGTAAGAACAAGGCTATTCTCGTCTTAACAATACGTTTGACAACTTTTCAGCTGAGGAAAACCTTTCTAACTATACTAACTCCTCTAAATATCACACTGACCATAAGCAACTATAATTCTCACCAGCGCACATAAAGATACTAAGGTCTAAGCCTAACTACCTACTTCCACCATGTCCAAGCCCATCTCGACTTAATCTCTTGCATCTAGAGTTATCTCCTAAGAATAGTATTTCTTCTTATCACAACAACCAACTAACCTTGAGCTCCAAATCAAAGGGTCACTAGTCGCACGAAGCAAAGGCCCACTTATTTTTCATCATGTTATTCAAGATTATAACTATGGTCACCTAATGGTTTTGTAGCTTACCCTATTCAAGACTTCCTTCCTCTCCTATCATACTTAGGGGTTGCAGCTTCAAGAGCTTCCACAAAGAGAAATACCAAAATTCCTCATCTAACCACTTCACATGAGTAATCCTTACCTTGCAATTCACCCACACTAGAAGCCAATGTGGAACAAGTACACCAACAAGGAAAGAAATCTACTACTCCTCATCTAGGCTACTACTAGGATTCCTCCCCTAACACCTATAACAACATAAGTCAGAATCTTGAAAGAAAAGAGCGGGAGCATAAGCGTTCACGAATGAAGGATTAATGATCGGTCCTAACTCACACTTAGCATGATCTGGCCACTCAAGGTGAGGCTTGGGGAATCAAGCACAATAGGCACGAGAAATTTACATATTGGGCACGTAAGGCATAAATAGTAGGGATCACCACCCCCATTATTAAAGGTAGGGTCCAAAGGGCTTTAGAGCAAGGAAATCACAAGCGCGGACTGTTTTAAGAAATTAGGTCTAAGCACATACATGGCGTAGCATGATTTGATTAGCCATTAAGGCATGTATGAGGACTGAACTGAGTAAATAGGATTAAGCATACTATGAGACATGAGTTTACATACATAATGAGTCTTAGGGCATAAATCTTGGATTTATAGAATCGCAGAGTAAGAGTAGAATCATTGTCTGAAGAAACCACTTGTCATTCTAGGAGCTGAATATGAGCGTGAATCTGAATGGAGTACGTAAATTAAAATAGGAACATGGCGCTGACGTATAAGGCATGCAAAAGGTGTTGTAATGACAGAAGTATACTTAGGATGCTAGGATGGAAATACGCCTCTGCCTCCCCTAACTCTGTCCTAACACTCACTAGCATCACCACCTGAGCCTCCAAATCTGACTAATTCTATATCCCACCATCTCCCTCTTAGATTCATGCTACCCTTCTAAGTCTATGGACTTCTCACCAATCTCTAAAAGGAACTATGATCATTTTACCCTAACAGAACATACACTATTCCTGAATTTAGCACGAATATCCACTTCCTTCTATAGTCTAAGACTCTCCTTCGCCTAAAGGTCTAGGCCTCAACTCTTCTATCTCCACTTTGTTCTAAGTTAAGACAACTCACAAGAAAACAAGAATAGAGGTTCGGGGACTATAGATGCATAAAGGAAGATATCTAGTGACATACCTAATTCAGCTTCTGGAGGAATACTCTGACCCGACTAGCTAGGCAGTGAAAGGAATCAGTTTTGGAGCTGAACACCACTGTTGCTCTACTTAGCTGAGGGGCAATCCTTGATCCTATGGCCTAACTGACCACACCGAAAACACCCCTCTTTTTCAGCAAGGCACTCACCTAGATGAAATTTACCACAACTACTACAATAAGGGTACCTCAAGGTCTTCAGAGCCCTATTATCACAAGACTGAGAATCGAGTGCAGGTGTGCTAACTGGAGATGGGATTGGTCTGGATGACCTCTGCTGAAAAGATGACCGGTTCCTACTACCAGTTTTCTGCTGACTAGAGTCATGGTTCCATGTCCTGGTCTTCTTGTTCTTCCTTTTCCTCTTCTTTAGTTTCTCTTTCTCATTAAACTGAGTTGTTATGGCTTGAGCCAACATATGGATGGCTTCATGAAACTCCGCATTCATAACCTCGTAGTTTGGAACATGAGGATTAATATTTCTCTTGGGGTTTCTTCGTGGAGGCATTTATCTGAAATATGTAAGGAACAAATTAGAAGGGTAAATAGAGTTAGACTCTATCACACGATAGTGAAAACGAAAGAAGTGAAGTTTTTCCTTAGACACCTCGTAGCTTACCTCTCATTTGTGTGGCACGCTTCACACACATGAAAGAGACTCTACTTGATGCAGCTTTGAGACACCCTATGACTCTTGAACCTGATGCTCTAATACCAAGTTTGTCATGCCCCTAGCCTATCCCATGGAAATAACACGGGACCCAAGATCAGAAGTGATCTTAAGATAACCCTCTGGCATTAGCATGACTTAAAAACTGAACAAAACATAAGAATGGAAGCTTAACTGAAGTAATGAGCAACTGAATCTATTATGAAAATATAAGTCTAAAATGACAATCTAAATCAAGCTGAATATCTGACTCTATATTTGAAAGCCTATATTACCGATGAGTTGATGGGACAAGCCCCCAGCTAACTCTAAATACTGAAACTAACTAAACAAAATACGTACTGAAACGAAGCTAGACTCTAAGTCCTCGAATGAGGAGGACTCACCAGGCTGGCTGGAGGTGCTGCTGATCTACTAGCCATGAATCTGGGAGCGGGCTACAGAATCTACATCGTAATAGGATGCAGCACAAAGAGGTATGCCGTCAGTACTATAGAATGTACTGAGTATGTGAGATATGCATATGTCAGGATATAATATACTTGAAAGCATGCTTACAACTAAGTTCATGCATAAATAGGAGAAATCATACGTAAATATCGTAGTTTAAGTATAAAGCATGAGATAGAAGTCAAACTTCAAAATAAGATACCATAAAACTTAAAAAGCTTGAAAACGTTTAGACGAGAGTTTCTCTTAACCGACATAAACCATGATGAGCTACATGGAGTCCAGTTTCATACACCCACACTGAAAAAGGTTGTCCTAACCAGCCAAGGTTAAAACTATATCTTGTAGGATCCTGTTAAAAGCCACGGAGGGCAACCTACAGTGGCAATGTAGTTTTAGATTTGGGTTATCTAGAACTCTCATCGCTTGGTGCTAAATACTACTTTCAAAGCATATCATAAAGTTCACATACATGTGACATATCTAGATGACAAATCTTGTTCATAATCATATTGGCAAACCCGGATCATCATACAACTCACAAACCTTGGTTTTGAAAATAGTTTATGAGCATTAATAGAACATCGGGATGTCATACAAATAATGAATATACTGCTACGAGCCTAGGCTCCATATCATGTCATAAATCATATGTTAAAAATCATGTATTTGAAATATGCCTTGTTCATCGTGCGTATAGCAAAATCATGAAAAACTTACTCAACACATGCATAGCTTTATAGATTTTAAAATTAGGGTTTTTGATTGGAAACATACCATAGGGTGAAATCATGCTAGAAATTATTCTCAATGCATGGGCTTTTGAAAACACTTAAGGAATCTCATATGAAATATGGGTAAAAGGTGAGAAACCATGAATTGATGCTAGTAAACTGAATTTATAACAATCTCACAAATTGGACAAGGGTTATCCTTCAAATCATGAACAGGAAATTACTTATAAAAATCCATGCAAAATCATGCAATTTAAAGTTAGAATTCATAGAAGAATCATGAAGAAACAATTTATTGAGAAACCCATGAGAATTGGGTAAGAACCCTAATTTAGAAATTCATAAAATCAATTTAGTAGATCGGGGTTTGGGGCATAAGGGTGAAAGGAATCCCTTGTTGAATACCTACATACCTGAGTTGAAGCTTTCTTAATCTAGGCCTTGAGAAGAATGGAGACTTGGAGATGAATTCCTTAGCTTGGAGCTTGAAGCTTGAGAGAATGGAGACACTTTGTCCTTTTAGGATTGAATGAGGGTTTTAGAGGAGACTAAGACTAAATAAAGTTAAAACCCTTCTAGAATTATCCAAAACGACCTCACTTAGGAGTTAAAAAGGTGAGTAATTACAAAAATACCCTAGGGACTTAATTTAGAAAAAGCTAATTAAAACCTCGGCTTCAGGTTCCACGTACCCATTCCATAGACCGTAGATGGAACTACGGTTCGTGGACTGGAGTCTTAGTTCTTGCGCCTGCAATACAAGCTGCAAATCATGTTCCATGAGTGAACAATATGGTCCATAGAAAAATCTACGATCTATAGAACCCACTCGTGGTTCATGAGGAATTACTGACTGTCAGGTCTGATTCCATGAGGGGAAACTATGGTTCGTGGTTTGATTCATGATCCATAGATCCCAAATTTGGTTCTCAAATCAGAGACTAGACATGCAGAAAACATTCCGCGAGTTTATTCCATGGCTCATGGTTCAAACCATGGCTCGTGGTTTGGACTCGTAATTCCTAAAATGTTCAAAAATTTTGAAGATTCTTAGTTTAAAAGTTGGTTTGAATTCTGGGGTGTTACATCAACATTAGGAGAAGATGGCCTTGGATGGAAATTTTGACCACACTATTAGCTCCAGAATGTCAACTTTGGGCTAAAGGAACCTTTGGTTTGGGTCCCGAGGCTTCCAGACTCATTTTACGCCATGGGGTTCCATTTTTGAAAGTTTGGCCTAAGTTGGTTCATGGGCGTGGGGCTCACTTTTCATCGTATCGACCTCCATTAGGATTTTCATTGATTTTGTTGAGTTTGGAATGCCATTTTTAGTCAAATAGCTCTACTCGTATGTGTTTGCGGGAACCCGGATGTGTTTCCAAGGGTCAGTCGGAGAAAAATCTTGTTGTGACTTTGCTGTTAGCAGCTGTTTCTGTCATGGCAACAGCTTGGCCTTCACCTACGCAGGGCATGACCGCCTACATGTAGGGTATATGCCAGCCGCCCCTCTATTGGCCTTCGCCTAGGCCCTACATAGGCCGTGTCCACAAGCCTGCGTGCGTAGTGGCCTGGCCGCGTGCGTGCTAGTCAAGCGCCTGGCCTTCGCATGTGCGATGCCCGCCTGTGTATGCGTGGTTGCATAAGCAGCAGCCTGGCCGCGTCCGCATGGGCATGTTCTAGAAGCTTTACGTTGTCTTCACTCCTCTTTTCATTTCATTTAAAACCCAACTCCGAATTCTCCATAACACCAGCTCCAAAACTCCCTTTTCTTCACCCCTTGCTCATCAACTCTTGGAGGGGAAATCCTCATTGCTTCTTGATCAATTCCCATCATTTAATCCAGTAAGTTTCTTCTTCCCTAAAGTTGATTTTCCTTCATTGTTGAAAAACCTCCATTGTTGTTTAATTCTTAAAGCTCGGGAATCCTTTGTAGAAGTTGCCCTCTTGTGATTGCATGTTCGTGGGTTCGTTAAATTCACTTCCTTGGCGTATTTTCTCTCGTTGTGGTAAGTTGTTCTTGCTCAATTTTCGGATTTCATTCTTAAAATTCCATCCTTTAACTCCTACTTGAGCGGGCGATTTTGTGCCTTTCCCTTGGCCAAAATTTGCTCAATTTTGGAGCATGCCTCCTTAATATTTTTGTGATCGTCGTGCTTCTTTCCATTTTTTATTTTGGGTTGTGGGACCCACAGGCTCACTTTTGACCCAAATTTTTGCCCGGATATTATTATAGCAATATGGGTATCGTTAGTCTCGTGTTAACGTGTAGTTTATGTTTTTGATAGTTTGATTCCCGTTTGGAGCTTCTCAGAGCAGTTTGGGCTTGGGCATTGTCGTTCCAGCATCTTGTCATCGGACGACAGGTAGGTTACAGTTTAACTTCCCTAGACTTCACATATATAGGATAAAATTGTACTAATGGGAATCCTTGGGTTGGGTTAATTAGCTTGGTACCACAGACCTTGATCGCTTCTTCATGTCTGACTCGTTTTTCTTTCTCCGATGTTTATAGTATTTGTTATATATGATATTATTACCCTTGTGGTCCTGTGTGACCTTGTATTGACTCTGGAACATAGATAGTGGGTTACTTGGGAATGTTTGTGAGTCCCGGACATTGTTATTATTGTTATAGAGCTGGCTATCTGTGTTGTAGAGCGATTGGAGCCTGTGCATGGCCGATATGTTGATTGTGAGCCGGTGGCTATTATTTGTGATTGAGCATGTAATTTTCATGCATATAAGGGATTTCTACATGATTTTACTATGATTTTGGCTTCGGGCCTACCTTACATGGTTTTCTAAATCTTGCATGGCCTCGGGGGGCCGTTTTCAGTAAAAATGGTTATGAAATGGTTTGGTACTGTTTTAATGGATCTTTTTGGGGTAAGAAAAGTTAAAAGAGAAATTTATCATAGTTTTCCTACCTGTACTAGGCCCGATTGAGCCGAGGTGCTAGAATGGTTTGTTGTTGATGAGAAAGGATATTAGACTTGGTAAAGTCAAGCACCAGACTTGATTTACTACTATTTTAGACCCGGATACGCCCGGGCACCCTTGAAAGGAGTTTTTGAGACTTATTTCACTGATTTAGACTTGGATAGGATCCAGGCATGCATTATCGAGATTTGGTTACTTGTTTGGATCCCGTGACACTCCGGGTTGTTACTTCGAGGTTTGAGATTTAGTATGTGGTCTACGAGTAGACCTCCATGGACCCTATTATTTGGACCAAGTCCTACGGGCCGAGGGTGACCAGAGGAGGGTGTACGGCAGAGTAGAGGTACTTGGGAGAATCCCTTCCATGGATCCTGCTTCCATTGGACCTTTGGGGTACCGAAGGGGGTAACATACGACACTACAATCACACTTAGTTCAGCATATCATGTCATATCATCCATTTTCGTGAGATTCCACCCTTATTTGTTATTTGCTGAGGATACGCTTCGGTAGTATGGGATGCCGGAGGGTTTGTCTTCACTTGCTTGTGTTCCTCGGGTGTATGGGCGCCCGTGGGACTGTAGGTAGACTTATTGTTACTCTATCACGATATTGATTCCTGTTATGGTTGCATATGAGATTGGATATTGATAAAGTTATTCTTGGGCTATCGATTGATAGTTTCTTGACTTGAGATTAGTATGCTTAGTTTGGTTAATAAATCTTGTTTTCGAGCATAACTATCTTTATTCTTCTTATTCCTTCTCTTTTCACTTGAGGTTATCGGTATACTGCCTATTTCTAAATCTCTCCTTATATATATTGTTGTTGCGAGGATCCCAGGTGCGTTATTTCCTTCTTTCACCTGTGTATGTGATGTATATATATCTAGTAGCTAGCCATGTTTGTTGCTTTCTGCTTGTATTTCCTTCCGTGCTAGCTTCCGTGTACTTATTCGTAGCTTTCTGTGACTATTTACTTCTACTCTTCTTATTACTGCTCTTTTATCTTATATGTGCCCAGTCGGACTATGATACCTACTGGGTACCCATTGCTTAGCAATTGGTGCTCATACTACACTTCTGCATCTTCTGGTGCAGATCCTAGTGTGGGCCATTATTGTTAGCTCGTGGAGACTCGTGCAAGGAGTTTTTGGACCATTCCAGACTGAGGGTGAGCTCTTGGCGACCGGAGATTAGCTTTTAGTTTATATTTTGTATCATGTACTCTATTACTAGTCGGAGATATCTGTATATATTGTTTTGGATCTTTTGTACTCCGTTGATGTAGTTCCGACTCTATACTATAATACTAGGTCTTTTTTGGTTGGTTTAGCTTTCGTATATTTGTTATATATATTCCTGTTGTTCACTTTCTTTACTTATCGCCCTTGCTTCTGCATTTTCTTACTATTTTTTCGCTTACTTTCTAGATAGTAGCCCATTTCTAACCGTTCTAGGCTACGGGGATTGGTTCGCTTACTGGAGGGTTGTAGGTGCCATCATGACCAAGAAATCGGATCGTGACACGCTGCCACACTATCATAAACATAAACTAGGTGTCAAGACGAGAAAAATGACACCAATATTGCTATGCAAAATTTCGGGCCAGAAATTGAGTCCGAAAATGACCCTTGGGGCCTACTTAATGAAACACAAAATGAAATTCATAAACATGCTCCCAACGAGGTGCGAGGTGCATGCCCCAAATTAGGGTGGAAAAGACGTAAATTCGAACCTCGAACCTCAAATGGTCTGAAACATGCCACTATAATGGAAGAAGGATCATGCAAAATTTAGGATTCCAATTCAAGAACGAAATGCGAAATAAGGGACTAGATGCAAGATAAAACGAGGGGGGGAATGAGTGTTACCTCAAAAGCTCAGCAATTCACCCAGAATTGGTGCTCCTCCTTCACCAAGCTTAACAATGGTGGAAATAAGTTGTTGGAATGAAGAAATGAAGGAGGACTTCATTTAAAACTGCCAGTTGTATTCAGGAAAAATGACTTGGGATTGAAAAATCATTTCGAAAATCTATTTAAAGTTTCCAAAAATGTTTTTGATTGAAAACAAGAGTCGCCACTTAGTTTTTATGAAAGTAAAAAAAACCAAGAAATACTTATAAAATTTCAAAGTCTAAAACAGATAAAGACTAGGAAAAGTAAGAAATTAAGGGTAAGGGTTAAAATTAATATCCCGAGAAGGTTATGAAGGCACTCGGGATATCCGCTAACTCGCGGTTATCCGAACTTGTTTGAAAACTAACTTATTTTGACTAACTTGAAAAAATGTTTGTTTATTTTTTGGAAAAACATGAGAATTATAATTTTGATAAAGAGATGAGGAAATTTGAAATAATTTTGGAAAAAATATAGCAAGAATCACTTTAAAGCAAATTATAGGAATACTCGAGTTAAAGCTAAGACAATGTTTTTCATACGCAAAAATTAATTAGTCAAATAAATTTGATTTAATGAAAAGTGTTTAAACAAGAATGATTTTTCCTTTGGGGATTTCAACTAAGTTAAAAGAGTTAGTTCAATTAATCATACAAATAAACTTAACTAAACAAATACCAAGAAATTAAAGGGAGAGAGGTAATTAAGCTCTTTGGCCCAATTAATTTGGACTTTTAGTCCAATCTGTCCTCAACTAAATTATTTGGGCTTTGGCCCACTTCTGCTGCTGCTTTTGGACTTTTAGTCCATTTTTGTTCCCTTTCTGCCCATTTGGGCAGCTGCTGCCACTACATGGGCTTTAGCCCATTTTCTTCAAACTTAGTCCATTTTGGACAGTGGTGGCTACTGATGGGTATATGGGCTTGATCCACTTCTTCATTTTATTTTTCTTTAAACTTGTAACCAGCTCCAATTTGCTTCGTGAGATCAGTCCTCTTTAGGACTTGGATGAGCTGACTCGAAGAGGTCCATTGGGTTTGGCCCAATGGAAATGCAAGGTATGAGTCCAATTTAAACCCATTGAGGAGAGTTCATGCATAAAAGAGATAAAAATTAGTCACCAACTCAAACAAATATGAACTTGAACTCAACCAAAATCGTAAGCACTGGTTTTATATGGGCATTCAAAATAACAAATTTTGAAGTAATCAATTAACATTCTAGAGGAGATGCTTACGAGAGAATTAAGATAGTAGCTTTAGCATTTTACTACTTTCATGAAATTATTACTAAAGAAAATTTGGCATGTATCAAGTGCTAATTCAGAAGTTTCCAAAGAGGCATAAGGTTGTCCCGTTATACACAAGATGCTTCAAATATTTGAGCAAACCAGTGATCATGCGTAGAAGAGATTATGCACCTATCTATGTTAAAGCCAAGTAAAAACTAACATGTGAACTGAATCCATTAAAATCACAAGATTAATCCAGGCCAACAGGGATACCAGTAGCCACGTAAGTAAGGGATTCATAAAAATCATTGGTTGCTAAGGGAGCAAAAGTGTCATCCTATTTTAAATAAAAATGAGTCACTGGGAAAGGACTTAGCAAGTAAAGAACTCTATGTGTTCATTATCATACTTCAAAAATAGCCAACTGTTGAATCAAAATAGAAACAGCCATAAGGAACCATATAGGAAGTAATGCTAGATCTAGTTCGAGGAACTATGTGAAGACGTTTCCAGTTAATGCAAATATGTGACTAAATAGCATACTAAGGACACTTCAGAACTTATGGATCAAGGAGAATTAATGACAAAGCTTAGCAAGATGCAAGGATCATGGTCTAGCCAATATTTCTCATAATAGATGATATTTTTACAACATGGTTTAACTTAAAACAAACCTACTGTTCAAATTTTGTTTTACACACACAAAGGCAAGAGCATGTAGACTCAACATCTTAGACAGAGGAATGACAAAAAGCTAATGTTTATCTATAATCTTAAGTCAAAAAACTCAAAGATGAAACGTATCATGGCAAAACATTCTACTGTTTTGATCCTTGAGGAAGAACTAACAAGTAATCCCAAGAATCATATTTGCTTTCTCACGTTCCCATTGATATTATGACATTAACAGAATCAACGGAGTAAAACAGCTAACAGAATCAACGGAGTAAAACAGCCTTACTCTACATTCACGACAAGAAAGAAAATGCAAATTTCATGAAACCTGAGTTGAATAACCCATTCAGTACTTTGAGGGGAAGTTGCTGACAGAGAATATTGGGAGACCAAGGTAGATGACCATGAAACTCTTCTTCTATCCCCTAATCCCAAAATCTCCAGGAAAAGAACTGAAGAACAAATTGTGAAGAACAAAAAGCTTCATCCCTTCATTTAAATATTTTTACTTAATATCACAAACCAAGAAAATACATCAGGGAATCCTTAACTTGAAAGAAATTGATTGGCTCCCACTGTTTCGACTTTAGGGAGTGACTAGAAAGTAGTCCCAAGAATCAAAACTTAGCTTCTTCATATTCTTATTGCTATGGTGAAATCAAACGAACTCTATCCTCTATTCTACGGCTACAAAGGAGAGAAATGAGAACTATGGAGACACTTAGAGTCTTTCAATAGGATCCTTGGAGGCAAAGTAAATGATTATGAAGTTCATTTTTGTCTCCTCTCGTTCTACCTCGAGAGAGAACTAGAGAGTAACTCTCGAGGAAGAGCGACCTCATCCCTTTGTGGGTCTTTTTTGATATCTAGAATCAAGAAAAAACTCTTCGGGAATCCTTAGTCGAAAATGCAATTAGTTCACGATAACAAACAATCAACCATTCTTATTTAAACATATACATGTCACAAATCAGTAATAGCAAGATAAAATTTTCAAACAGTTTCTAAACACACCAATGGCTTTCAAATGAATAAACTCCAAATTCGTATTATAATCCTTCACTATAATGATCAAATAATTTTCAAACAAGACCAGTTGAGACCAACAAGAGTTTGGGGCTAAAATAGTCCATTAACTATTAGAGTAGGTTCATTTTGATCCTTCAAATATAATTCTGAGCATATTTAGTCCCTTAACTTTATTAAAGTGGACCACTTTTGATCTCCCTAACAAAATTCGTTTAAAAATAATAGTGTTAAACTCATGTGGCAACCCACGTGACTTGTAAAATACAAACTCATAGATGTTAAGTGTTAGCTATTATGAGTATATATTTAATTTTGCACGCTCTTAAACACAATTAAGAAGAAATTCCCGCACCCTTCACCAAATTACTAGCTACGCCACTGACTTTAAGACCATTTTGTTACTGCAATTAAGAAAATGGTTATTTTTTTCGAGTGGGCAAATTATTGTGTTCTAAAATATTGTCTTCAAATATAAATAGCTACTACTATATTAATCCTAAAAAATTAAGAAGACAAGAAAGAAAGAAAATGTATATCAATTAAGAAAGAGATAACACTGTCAAATTTACACCGTTAGAAAATTATCTTTTCCGTTAATTTTTAACATTATTATGTTAGGAAGACCAAAAGTGCTTCACTTTAGTAAAGTTAAGGGACTAAATATGCTCAGGATTATATTTGAGGGACCAAAATGAACCTACTTTAATAGATGAGGGATAATTTTAGCCCAAGACTCAGACCAACAACATCCTACTCATTCTAATGAAAGATAATAAAAGAAAAGAGAGGTTTTAAAAAGAAGTCACCTGTTTCTGGGTAGCGACTGAGATTTACGAGCTCGTCAGAAACTTTTACCACCGGAACTTGAATTATTTCGCTGGGACTCAATTATTTGAAGTATTTTTCTCTCTGAATCTTTGGTTACGTGAGATTAGTGGAATGCTCCACCAAAATCCCCAATTTTTTCCCCAAAAATCCAGCCCCCTAAAACCTCAATCCTAGAGGATTTATATAGAGAAATTTGGGGTAGATTTGGGGGGGAAATCCGATGGGTCTTTTGGGAATTTCGTTTTGGGTTTTTCGAATTCAAAATTGAAACCAACCAAATTGAGCCAACGCATGTACTGTTGGTACGAATTCGCGGTGATTCCTCCGTGATTGAAGGGATGAGGACGTTGGAGGAGCCAGTTGTCCCTTCTAGAACTTTCACGATTCTCCATCTTTGAGAAAATGGAGGATTTAACGGAGTTTTGGATGGAATTTCAATGATTTTGGGCATCGTTTGGTGCTGGATACGTTGCGAAAGATGAAGAAGAGAGAGAGGGGTTTGTTGGTCGCTTCTGTTGTGGTTGTTCTCCGTTGTACGAAGAAGACGATGAGAATAAAGGGGCGCATTGGAAAGGACAACGCGTCCTTTCTGGGGAAACAACGATGGGAGCGTGAGGGAGATAATATGTGAGTGTGTGTGAGAGTTATTGAGGGAATATAGAGGTGTGCTAAGGTTGGGTTGGTATAAGGGTGATAAGTGGTGTTGGGCCGGGTCAGTTGAGCGAATTGGAGGAGAAGGGAATGGGCCGGCGGGTTTTGGGTGTTTGTTGGCCCAAAAACTGGCAGATATAAGGGGTAATAAGGTGGTTTAAGTTTTGACACATTTTGCAAAATGTGGCCACTCTTAAATTAAAGGGGTAGCCAAATTGGTAGGAATTAGAAAATATTCGGCTAGGATTTAAATAATTTTAGGGATTTAGGCTAGAATAGAAAATAAGATGAAGTAATTACAATAGATCTCAAGCTTTAATAAATTTAAACAAATTCAAAAATAATCATTGTATTTAACACTTAATTACCTCTGTTAACAAATTACGAAATTAATTTATTTAATTAATCTCTCATTTGAATTAATCTAGAGGAAAATCAAACGTTTAATCTTTTAAAAGGATTTCCTATGAAATTAAACTCTATAATAGTTCTTTAAGTAAACTTATATAAATTCCACGTAATTAAATATGAGAGATATAAATTATTACTTAGAACTATTATAAAGCTAATTTAGAAAATGTTTTATCCTTTTTTATAAAATAATTATTTCAAAAATTGTTTAAAATTAAAAAAGGCTCAAGATTAATTCGTAATGTGGCGGGTAAAAATTGGGTTTCAACAACTGCCCCTCCCTTTGGGTAGGGTGAGTGTAATGAACCCTGGGCAAAGGGAATTGACATTCCCAATTTTATCCAACCACAAATTCATCTTCAGAAAGTGGTTGGTTCTATCACAAATTTCAAGGAATCATGGCCGGACTCCAGTATAGAGTTTCCTACATATCTCAGGTTACATGAGAATTCAGGCCGCTTGTAGTTCAAGACGATTGATTTTACGCACAATTTTTGAAAAATTCTAGACTATCCCAATTTCAGAGTACGGAGAGACCGGAAAGCTGGGGAGTAAGAGGATTGGGGGATTTGAAATGCAGCTGAATTTTCAACATAGAGCCCTCCTACATATCCTAAGACTTGAGAATCATGCTGCTTGTAGTTCGACTCATTCGGTAGAAAAGGTGGTCTTTATGTTAAGATAACCTTTGGTTGGAGATGAATAACGAATAATTTAAGCTATAGAAAAGAGGCTTGTAACCTCTCAACTATGAATGTGGCGCACTTCACACCCATAAATAAGATTTTACCTGGACATAATTTCCAAAGCTCGAGGTGTATCATCACCCGAATTTGAAAAGAAGGAATATTGCTTTCAGCGTGAGTTCAGAAAGTACCCTGGATGCGAAACTAAAACCCAAAGATAAGAAATATCCACATGCCTTCTGACAGGGGTGTGGTTTGATGGCGGTGGTAAGTTTGTTCCTCAGCTCGCGTCCAAAGAGTTTAATATCCCTCTTCGGACTATGTCCCAGTTCGCTGTTAAGAAAAAGTTCCACGTTGTGATGTGTCCTTTTTTGGTGTAGTCCGCACCTGTGGTTTTGCTTTGAGAATTTCATCCTTTTCGGATGCTCTCGATAATATCTCAAAATAAAATTGTTAGTAGTAACATAATTCCACTTGGAGAGGTAGTTTCTTGGCCATACCTCATCCTTGGATTATATATGAATCTTAGGTTGTGACATCTTTTTGATGTGTTTTGTACCTGTTATTTTGGTTCGAGATTTTCATCCTCTTGTATGTTCTCGGAAATATCTTAAAACAAAATTGTTAGTGGTAAAGCAACTTAATAAGAAGAGATAGCTTTGTACCTCATTGTCGCATGTGTTGTTTCTTGAAGGAGATGTCTTCCTTTCCTGTCTGTGCTTTAGGAAATAGTGACTTTTATGATGAGAATATGATAGCCTTCGTAGCTATTGGTTAGGGTTGTCTTCATGGCAATTTTCGAATATGACGACCTAACACTTTGCGCATTCCCGTTGTTACAGCTTAGAAGTGTTAGATTTGCGTATTCTCGTTGCTGCGACTTGAACACTTTGCGCATTCCCGTTGTTGCGGATTAGAAGTGTTAGATTTGCACATTTCCGTTGCTGTGACTTAAACACTTTACGCATTCCCGTTGTTGCGGCTTAAAAGTTTTAGATTTGCGCATTCCCGTTGCTGCGACTTGAACACTTTGCGCATTCCCGTTGTTGCGGCTTATAAGTGTTGATAATCTAATTGCAATGAGGTGGTTGAATGTGGTAATATTTGAATATGATGACTTTTGTAGTCATTGCGATGGTGACGGTCCTCTTGATCATTTGTGCATTCTCTTGAATGTGATAGCCTTCTTGGCTATTGGTAGCGGTCTTTGCATATGTCTTTAGGGTAAGTCTCGCGCATTATTTGTATTGACACGACCAACAGATATTCCTTAAATTGTCAGGCTTTGGGTGATCTAGCACATCATTTGACTTTGGATAGAGGCGGCTTACAGATGCTTTTAACTTGTCAACTTCAAGTAATCTTGCACATTATCCAACTTTGAATACATGCGGCTTACATATGTCCTTCGAATTGCCAGTTTTTAGGGTAATCCTGCACTTTTATCCGACCTTGGATGTTACGCGACTTACAGATTTTCCTTGAATTGGGAGCCTTTGGGTAGTCCTGCACAATATCAACGCGGATATATCGTGGCTTATAGATAACCCTTGGACTATCAATTTTTGGTAGTCTTGCACTTTATCCAATTTCGGATATTATTGCGACTTACGCATTACCCTTAAACTTTCAATCTTCAGGTATCTTGCACACTATCCGGTTTCAAATATCGTTGCGTCTTACAGATAACTCTTAGTCTGTCAAGTTTCGGGCAATCTTGCACACTATCCGGTTTTAGATATCGCTGTGACTTACAAACGACCTTTGGACTTCCAATTTGGGGAAATTCAGTTCATCGTCCAATTAGGATGGCGTCTTACAGATATCCCTTGGACTATATGCTTTCGATCTCGATGACAAATGGTATTTGATTATTGGGGTGACAAAGCCTTTGCCGCACGATCAAATATAATTGCCTCTTTCAGCAATCGAGGCCTCAAATAAGAGTGCATAAATATCCTCAGCGTAAGACTCTATCGTCCTACGCAATATCGGATATAAATATGCTAAATGCCTGACTTGGCGTAATAGAGGAGCAAATTTACCCTCAACATCAGACTCCTCCATCTTACGTGATATCGGATATAAATAGGCTGAATGTCAGACTTGACATAATAACAATATTATCCTCAACGTCAGACTCCATTGTCTTACGCGATATCAGATATAAATATGCCAGGCTTGGCATAATAACAAGGAAGCAAATACATCCTCAACGTTAGACTCCTCCGTCTTACGCGATCTCGGATATAAGTATGTTGAATGTCAGACGAGGCATAATAAATGAAGCAAATATACCCTCAATGACAGACTCCTCCATCTCACGCTATATCGGGTATAAATATGCTGAAGGCCAGACTTGGCATAATAAATAATAACAGT
Organism: Jaltomata sinuosa; assembly: GCA_003996215.1. Lineage (NCBI taxonomy): Eukaryota > Viridiplantae > Streptophyta > Magnoliopsida > Solanales > Solanaceae > Jaltomata > Jaltomata sinuosa. The sequence continues at coordinate 407,132 of QJPP01000259.1, forward strand.
ATCCTCAATGTCAGACTCCGTCGTCTCACGCGATATCGGATATAAATATGCCAGTCTTGTCATAATAACAAGGAAGCAAATACATCCTCAACGTCAGACTCCTCCATCTTACGAGATCTCGGATATAAGTATGTTGAATGCCAGACTAGGCATAATAAATAAAGCAGATATACCCTCAATGTCAGACTCCTCCATCTCACGTGATATCGGGTATAAATATGCTGAAGGCCGGACTTAGCATAATAAATAAAAGTAATATCCTCAACGTCAGACTTCATCGTCTCACGCGATATCGGATATAAAAATATTGAATGCCAAATTTGGCATAATGAATGATAATGCTAATGATGATAATGATATCCTCAATGGTAGACTCCACCGTCTCACGCGTTCTCGGATATAAACATGCTGAGGGTCGATCCTGCGCAGCAAGTGAAACTTAGGGACGCCTATGAATGTCATCCTCTTTGAAATCGGCCGGTAAAGGGACATAATACTCGCAGCGAATGTGAATCTGTGGTATTGAATGATAATGTGGATGATCATGCAATGGTCCTCGTGACATGGTCCTCGCAACATGCAAATGTAATGGCCCTCACGGCATGGTCCTCGCGACATACAAATATGATGGCCCTCGTGGCATGGTCTTCGCGACATGCAAACATGATGGCCCTCGTGGCATGGTCCTCGCGACATACAAATATGATGGACCTCGTGGCATGGTCCTCGCAACATGCAAATATGATTGCCCTCGTGGCATGGTCCTCGCGATATGCAAATATGATGGACCTCGTGGCATGGTCCTCGCGACATGCAAATATGATGATCATGTGGATGATCATGCAATGACATACGTAGCAGTTGAAAAATATATCACCTTTGACTTTTTATGTTGTCCTGTTGACTCCCTCGTGTGTACCTGTGCTCACGACAAACAGTTAGTAGACACAGCATCACTTTTACTAGCGACCACAGTCAAACTTGAAAAACTTTAAAGGCAACGTCTATGAAGCTAATCAAAATAACTTTATTTCAAATACGAAGGAAATGGTCGTGCCCATTTTTTGGGATAGCCATAAATACCGTGTTTGAACATTATTTGTTCATGGTGATTTTTGACTTGCTGGGGATTGGCGGAGAACATCGTCGATCTCTTATTTGGCGTCCCAATTTGAGGTTGACCAAAATATCCTGATCTGCTTGGGGAATTGAGGATGTTGTCGATCTCTCTTTACTTAGTAGCACTTGCAAACTACAAGGAGATTCGCCCGTTCCAGGAGTTTTGCTTCTTTCGGCTTCTTCCCGCTATTTTGGATTTTCACACCAAATTTTTGGGCATCTGATCTCGTTGCGTCTCTTTGAATGCGTTGGATAATGAGAAACTGATTTCTAACACACTTTTCGGGACAACCTGCATCAACAGAAACATTGTTAGTTTTGGTGAAACTGATCTGTGTTGACCTCCTTCGATCTTCTGCTCCTTACTTTATCTTTTCTGGGTGACCTCCCTCCTCGGGTACTCATCGTCCTCGACCTCTTGGGTCACGGTGGACATAAGACAAAATTAAATTGTAAATGAGTAAAATTAATCTTTTGTAAAGATTCTTCAAACAATTTTTGGAAAACAAAGGTTTGAAAAAGAATAGCTTGAAAAAGTTTCTGCCCGTCGTGTTATGTGCCAGCTCAACGAATGTCCTTTATTCGAGGCCCTGATGTTTCTGACATACTGTTGGTGGACTCTGGAGATCCTTTGTCTTCCTAGATGGGGAGTTCAAATTTTTTTTTCAAAAATCTGTCATAGCTGGGGATTAATCCTCCTTGGATTGGAGATAGACGCTGATCTCTCGGTGTTGGAGAATTCTTCGGAGTTTAATTCTGAACTCTTGAATGAAGTTTGGTGGAAATTTTGAGGAAGACCTCAAAATTTCTGCCCCAATTAAGGTTTTTCAATGAATCTCACTCCATTTGGCAAGGGACTTGAGACTCTGTGGAGGTTACGAGATTCTTTCTCGATATTTATTTTGGTCGCTCTTCGGCATATTCTGTATTCTAATTTGTTGGAGACGATCTTCGCCTTTTGAATTTTTGAGATTCCTTTCTCAAAAATTCTTCTCCAGTTTCCATTTCCTGAGTGATATGACCGAGCCATTGTAGCGCCTACGTATCCCGTTGAGGCAGGAATCAGGTCAAACATAGTTCCCACACTCGAAGTGGGAGAATATTGGAAATTAATAAAGGGGTGATCGAAGCCGACACAGGCCGCCTACGTATCTCATTCTTGAAAATTCAGGTCAAACGTAGTTCAAAATAGGAAGGGAAAAGATAGATTTTTCTAAGGGGTTGACCGAAGACGACACAGGACACCTACGTATCTCATTCTTGAGAATTCAGGTCAAACATAGTTCATACATGAAGGATAGGGGATATTTAATATATTTACTAAGTGCAAAACGATTACAATCAGAAAATGCGATTACAAGGAAGGAAAGAAAGAAAAACTATCCTTAGATATAGTATTTCTTCACAGCATCGGAGTTGATAGGGTTAGGCCATACTTGGCCATCCATCTCGGATAAAATCAAGGCCCCTCCTGATAACACTTTGTGGACGACATATGGTCCTTGCCAATTAAGTGCAAATTTTCTTTTGTCTTGTGGGAGGAAAAGATTAACTGTCCATTTCCCGGACTGACCAATAAATTTTGGGAGATGATGTTTGTGCTTATCCTCGTCCTATTATTGTAGGATCAGTCAAAGATGTTGATGTATGGCTTGAGCAGACTGATAAGCTCTTTCTTTTATGCTTTTGACAAATGAACACCGATGTTGATTTCTTCAACTTGACCATTGCCTCTCAGATTGACCACCTCAAACTCTTTTAGATGGGGCTTTTCCTGATCTTCAAAGTTCTTAGACTTCTTGGTTGTTCGTTCCAGGACCATGATTTCTTCAACATGACTTTCAAAATCATTATCGTCTAGCTTGGTTTGTTCGTTAAGCTTTTGACTCGACATGACAGTTACATGTTTTAACTTATTGTTACTGAAACCAAAACAAAACAGGTTAGATAACAACAAGTAAATAAATAATCTTGAATGGTAAATGTTTTTGCAATAAGAGATGCTTTTCTTTGACATCCAAAAATATTTGCAAACTATGGCTATAACCCGCATGAATGCGAATCTGTGCCTTTTGAAAAGTAGTAAAATAGTATGAGGGAATTGAAAACATAAAGGGTGGGTCACGGAGCCTCATCCGTACCATCACCGATTTTCATAAAACAGAATCTTTTGTCTACCTAGCCGAGTGAAGAGTCACGAGGGGAGTTGTGGCCCAGTTCTACAATTCTTTGTCAGGCCTGGCATCCCTGATCATGGCTGCTTCAGGGATAGCATCACATTCCTCGAACAGATCTCCTATTCCATCCTCTAACCCATCGCTTGAGGAATCAATACGCTCTGGGAATGACTGATATAGGTGAAGTAACGGCCTTGGCGATCCTGACTGCTTCTCCGCCTTGTCTTCATACTTTAACCCATGCTTGATCAGATTTCTAGGGATGCTTATACCATCAGAACTCTTGCCTAACCCGAGATCTGGTTCATATCCTCTCACTGGTATCGCGATTGCGAGCTTTTTGTAGATAGTTGGCATGGAGATTTGAGGAGCAAGATCTTCTCCCGTGGCATTGACAATCTCTACGGTGTATAAATCGCTTGGCTGATTTTTAGTCAATGAGGAGTTGAGCGGAAGGATTCGGAGAGCAGACTGGGAGTTACCTAGAGTCGGGGTGTTGGCAGCGATAGCCAAGCTGGCCATATCTTTGACTTTCTGTACTTCTTCTTGAATTTGTTTCCATTTTTTTTGCAAGTTCCACAATCATTTCATTTTTTTTAGCGATAACATTGTCTCTCACGGTCAAGACATTCTCTTCCTCACTATCAGTCATTTTACCCTTAGCGAAGCGAGAGTTAGAGGAGGAATCTATGTGTGCCTTTGAGTGAGTGAAGTAGGGATGTTCGGCTAGTTTTGTCAACATAGATCAATTTCTATTACCTGTTGAAGTAAAATAACTCAAAGGCCGATATGTTAGATTCTGTTAGTGATAAACAATACAAGATATTCGACCTAGAAGGAACACATAAAGTTACTTTTTATCAAGGCAAATTAATCCACGGACATTTATTGGCTCAAGGGTATGATCAATTTTGGGGTAGGTAGATTCTATCACGAGATTTGACTTATCGAGTTTTCATCTTCCGATGTTTGTCCTGTAGCACTTGTTGTGTTTTTTTCTGAATTTTTCGGCATCTTCGTCGATGTGGGAAAGTGAAAATTTCTTAAGGTCGATCCCCGAAAGGATATAGTTTGGATAAGGCAAGTTCATTTTTTGAACAAGACTTAAAAGGGTTTTAAGAAGTCTTTGGATTTTTCTGGGGAAATTTGAAGAATTTCAATTGCGATTTTGATCGGATTTTTGCGGTGGGCTTTACATTTTGCTTACTGTGTTCTAGAAAATTTCGGCACGGAATGGACCAATTTTCCTTGATTCAAGCAACACACATAGCACATAAAGCAGTTATATCACATAACAGTTCATAGCGCGTCCTACACGGATATGTGACCTTTTATGCCAAAGGTGGGCCTAACGAATTGAAGGATGTGTGCCTTTTGTAAGACGTTCCATTGCCCCAAAATATAATACATATAAATTAATTGAATTAAACAGGGATACAAAGTAAGGGGAAGAGAAGTACAAATGAATATCAGTCCCACGCAGGGATACATTCCTAAACTAGGCCTCCGTGAATTCTTCATTCTCGAACTTCTTGCAAATTCTGAACGCCTTTCGGATGGCAATCTTCAAAATAAAAGACTATCTAAATATATTCCAACTCCGAGGGACAATGGTTCATATCCGACATCACATCCTTCAATTAAACAAATAAGGGATGATCGTCTTTTATTGACTCATGGCCAATAAACGCAAGGTGGTCTTTTCTAATGGGCTCAATACCCCTTAGGTATTGGGTCGTCCTAGGTCAATGCCTAAAATGGGTTTTGGTTTAGCTCTACGCTAGGTGTCTAGAGTGGGTTTGTTTTGAAATAGACCAGGTCCCAAGTGGACAACTTGGGTTGAAAATACGATAGCCATTGGACGCATGACGTACCCGTAAACTATCATATTTTTGAGAAAGTGTTATTTGTGGCGAGAGGCCATGGGAACATGAACCTCCTTAAACATAAATAAAATTGTATGTCATATGGCGGAATATGCTATGATATGCAATTACAATATATTTTGCGATAAAATAAACAAGTAATGAAAGCAATAAAGATTACTAATTATTACAATCCGAATAGTTAGTCAAATAAGTTAGTTGCAAATAATAAGGTTAGAACCTAGTTGAATTATCCCCAGCAGAGTCACCATTTCTGTTTTCGGAAAAAAATGGTTTATTTTAAAATTTATTTGGAAATCTAATTAAAGTTTCCAAAACGTTTTCAATTAGAAGCAAGAGTCGCCACTTAGGTTTATAAAAGTAATAAAAACTAAGAAAAACATATAAAATTTCAAAGTCTAAAACAGATAAAGACTAAGAAAAGTAAGAGATTAAGGGTAAGGGTTCAAATTAATATCCCAAAAAGGTTTTGAAGGCACTCGGGATATCCGCTAACTCGCGATTATCCGAACTTGTTTGAAAACTAACTAATTATGACTAACTTGGAAAAATGTTTGTTTATTATTTGGAAAAACATGAGAATTATAATTTTGATAAAGAGATGAGGAAATTTGAAACAATTTTGGAAAAAATATAGCAAGAATAACTTTAAAGCAAATTATAGGAATACTCGAGTTAAAGCGAAGACAATGTTTTTCATACGCAAAAATTAATTAGTCAAATAAATTTGATTTAATAAAAAGTGTTTAAACAAGAAAGATTTTTCCTTTGGGGATTTCAACTAAGTTAAAAGAGTTAGTTCAATTAATCATACAAACAAACTTAACTAAACAAATACCAAGAAATTAAAGGGAGAGAGGTAATTAAGCTCTTTGGCCCAATTAATTTGGACTTTTAGTCCAATCTATCCTCAACTAAATTGTTTGGGCTTTGGCCCACTTCTGCTGCTGCTTTTGGACTTTTAGTCCCTTTTTGTTCCCTTTCTCCCCATTTGGGCAGCTTCTTCCACAACATGGGCTTTATAGCCCATTCTTCTTCAAACTTAGTCCATTTTGGACCGTGGTGGCTACTGATGGGTATATGGGCTTGATCCACTTCTTCATTTTTTTTTCTTTAAACCTGTAACCGGCTCCAATTTGCTTCGTGAGATCAGTCCTCTTTAGGACTTGGATGAGCTGACTCGAAGAGGTCCATTGGATTTGTCCCAATGGAAATGCAAGGTATGAGTCCAATTTAAACTCATTGAGGAGAGTTCATGCATAAAAGAGATGAGAATTAGTCACCAACTCAAACAAATATGAACTTGAACTCAACCAAAATCGTAAGCACTGGTTTTATATGGGCATTCAAAATAACAAATTTTGAAGTAATCAATTAACATGCTAGAGGAGATGCTTACGAGAGAATCAAGATAGTAGCTTTAGCATTTTACTACTTTCATAAAATTATTACTAAAGAAAATTTGGCATGTATCAAGTGTTAATTCAGAAGTTTACAAAGAGGCATAAGGTTATCTCGTTATACTCGAGATGCTTCGAATATTTGAGCAAACCAGTGATCATGCGTAGAAGAGATTATGCACCTATCTATGTTAAAGCCAAGTAAAAACTAACATGTGAACTGAATTCATTAAAATCACAAGATTAATCCAGGCCAACAGGGATACCAGTAGCCACGTAAGTAAGGGATTCATAAAAATCATTGGCTGCTAAGGGAGCAAAAGCGTCATCCTATTTTAAAGAAAAACGAGTCACTGGGAAAGGACTTAGCAAGTAAAGAACTCTATGCGTTCATTATCATACTTCAAAAATAGCCAACTGTTGAATCAAATAGAAACAGCCATAAGGAACCATATAGGAAGTAATGCTAGATCTAGTTCGAGGAACTATGTGAAGACGTTTCCAATTAATGCAAATATGTGACTAAATAGCATACTAAGGACACTTCAGAACTTATGGATCAAGGAGAATTAATGACAAAGCTTATCAAGATGCAAGGATCATGATCTAGCCAATATTTCTCATAATAGATGATATTTTTACAACATGGTTTAACTTAAAACAAACCTACTGTTCAAATCTTGTTTTACACACACAAAGGCAAGAGCATGTAGACTCAACATCTTAGACAGAGGAATGACAAGAAGCTAATGTTTATCTAGAATCTTAAGTAAAAAAACTCAAAGATGAAACGTATCATGGCCAACATTCTACTGTTTTGATCCTTGAGGAAGAACTAACAAGTAATCCCAAGAATCATATTTGCTTTCTCACGTTCCCGGTGATATTATGACATTAACAGAATCAACGGAGTAAAACAGCCTTACTCTACATTCACGACAAGAAAGAAAAATGCAAATTTCATGAAACCTGAGTTGAATAACCCATTCAGTACTTCGAGGGGAAGCTGCTGACAGAGAACTTTTGGAAGAACAAGGTAGATGACCATGAAACTCTTCTTTTATTCCTTTATCCCAAAATCTCCAGGAAAAGAACCGAAGAACAAATTGTGAAGAACAAAAAACTTCATCCCTTCATTTAAATATTTTTCCTTAGTATCACAAACCAAGAAAATACATCAGGGAATCCTTAACTTGAAAGAAATTGATTGGCTCCCACTGTTTCGGCTTTAGGGAGTGACTAGAAAGTAGTCCCCGGAATCAAAACTTAGCTTCTTCATATTCTTATTTTTATGGTGAAATCAAACGAACTCTACCCTCTATTCTACGGCTACACAGGAGAGAAATGAGAACTATGGAGACACTCAGTCTTTTAATAGTATCCTTGGAGGCAAAGTAAATGATTATGAAGTTTGTTTTTGTCTCGTCTCCTTCTACCTCAATAGAGAACTAGAGAGTAACTCTCGAGGAAGAGCGACCTCATCCCTTTGTGGGTCTTTCTTGATATTTAGAATCAGGAAAAAGCTCTTCGGGAATCCTTAGTCGAAAATGCAATTAGTTCACGATAACAAATAATCAACCATTCTTATTTAAACATATACATGTCACAAATCAGTAATAGCAAGATAAAATTTTCAAACAGTTTCTAAACACACCAATGGCTTTCAAATGAATAAACTCCAAATTCGTATTCATAATCCTTCACTATAATGATCAAATAATTTTCAAACAAGACCAGTTGAGACCAACAACATCCTACTCATTCTAATGAAAGATAATAAAAGAAAAGAGAGGTTTTAACAAGAAGTAACCTGTTTCTGGGTAGCAACTAAGATTTACGAGCTCATCGGAGACTTTTACCACCGGAACTTGAATTATTTCGCTGGGACTCAATTATTTGAAGTATTTTTCTCTCTGAATCTTTGGTTACGTGAGATTAGTGGAATGCTCCACCAAAATCCCCAAATTTTTCCCCCAAAATCCAGCCCCCTCAAACCTCAATCCTAGAGGGTTTATACAGAGAAATTTGGGGCAGATTCGAGGGGGAAATCTGATGGGTGTTTTGGGAATTTCGTTTTGGGTTTTTCGAATTCAAAATCGAAACCAACCAAATTGAGCCAACGCATGTACTATTGGTATGAATTCGGGGTGATTCCTCCGTGATTGAAGGGATGAGGACGTTGGAGGAGCCAGCTGTCCCTTCTAGAACTTTCACGATTCTCCACCTTTGAGAAAATGGAGGATTTAACAGAGTTTTGGATGGAATTTCAATGATTTGGGCGTCGTTTGGTGCTGGATTCGTTGAGAAAGATGAAGAAGAGAGAGAGGGGTTTGTTGGTCGCTTCTGTTGTGGTTGTTCTCCGTTGTACGAAGAAGACGATGAGAATAAAGGGGCGCGTTGGAAAGGACAACGCGTCCGTTTTGGGGAAACAACGAGAGCGTGGGAGCGTGAGGGAGATAATATGTGAGTGTCTGTGAGAGGGATTTAAGGAATATAGAGGTGTGCTAAGTTTGGCTGGTATAAGGGTGATAAGTGGTGTTGGGCCGGGTCGGTTGAGCGAATTGGAGGAGAAGGGAATGGAGCGGCGGGTTTTGGATGTTTGTTGGCCCAAAACCTGGCAGATATAAGGGGTTATAAGGTGATTTAAGTTCAAAATGTGGCCACTCTTAAATTAAAGGGGTAGCCAATTTGGTAGGAATTAGAAAATATTCGGCTAGGATTTAAATAATTTTAGGGATTTAGGCTAGAATAGAAAATAAGATGAAGTAATTACAATTGATCTCAAGCTTTAATAAATTTAAACAAATTCAAAAATAATCATTGTATTTAACACTTAATTAGCGTTGTTAACAAACTATGAAATTAATTTATTTAATTAATCTCTCGTTTGAATTAATCTAGAGAAAAATCAAACGTTTAATCATTTCCTATGAAATTAAACTCTACAATAGTTCTTTAAGTAAACTTATATAAATTTCCCGTAATTAAACATGAAAGATATAAATTATTACTCAGAACTATTATAAAGCTAATTTTGAAAATGTTTTATCCTTTTTTATAAAACAATTATTTGGAAAATTGTTTAAAATTAAAAAAGGCTCAAGATTAATTCATAATGTGACAGGTAAAAATTGGGTGTCAACACCAGCGATCAACGCACCTGCGATCAAATTGATGCAGGTGTGGCATCGCCGCTGTGGCCAGACTACTGCAGGAGCGGAAGTCAATAGGACCCTCTAGCTTAAAAGGTGCGGCACATATGCCATAGGGGCGGAAAGAGCAGTGCAGGGGGGATGCCCTGCTGACGTCAGGCTGCACTGCAGGTGCAGTTCTTGCAGGTGCTGCCAAGACACTGCAGCCGTGCCCATACCAGAACCAGTAGCACCAACTGCGAAACTCAACTCCAAAACTCTTTGACCGCACCCTCAGGATTCATTTTGAGCCCCGAGAACACAAACCAAATATGCTACCCTACTAAAAGTGGTATTCTGGACTCAATAGAATCGACCAAATTCCCAACAGAGATCATTTTGATGAAAAGTAGGCCCCATGCCTAAAACTAACTTTTAGCCAAAAGTAACCTGATAGCCCAAAATGAGTTCGAAAGCCTCAGGACCCAAACCAAAGGTCCCATTAGCCTAAAGTCAATGTTCTAGAGCTAAAAGCGCTGACAAAATTTCTATCCGAGGCCGTCTTCTCCAAATGTTGATCAAAGTCAACTCTTCTAGCTTTAAGAGTTTCAAAACAGGGAAGTGTGCTTGAAACACAAATGAATTGCCCGAGAACCAAACCGTCAGTCTCGACAAGTCATAAATGACATGTAGCCGTTGTTGGAAAGCTCAAAATGCAGAAAAAGCACAAAAAAGAGAAAATGACCACAAGAGTCATTACAACAAACACCACTAATAAGGAATTTTGTCCTAAAAAATTTAGAGAAAAGAAGGTACTTGAAGGCTCAAAAAGGTGAGGATATTGGGTCCGCATGTCAATCTCAGTCTCCCAAGTAGCCTCCTCGACAAGATGATGCCGCCACTGAACCTTAACTGATGAAATCTCCTTGTCCCTCAACTTTCTAACCTGCCTATCCAAAATAGCAAGTGGCTCCTCCTCAAAGGCTAGGGACTCATCCAACTAGACTGAATCCTACTGAAGTACGTGCAACTCATCCGGTACATACTGCCTCAGCATAGGAACATGGAAAACGGGGTGAACAACTGAAAGAGTAGGGGAAAAGGCTAACTCATATGCTACCTCCCCAATGCGATGAAGGATCTCAAATGGCCCAATAAACCTAGGACTGAGCTTACCCTTCCTCCCGAACCTCATCACGCCCATCATAGGCATCACCCAAAGGAACACATGGTCACCAACCATAAACTCTAAGTCTCAAAGCCTCCAGTCAGCATAGCTTTTTTGCCTACTCTGGGCAGTATAAAGTATCTCCTGAATGACCCAAACTCTATCCATAGAATCATGAAGCAAGTCCGTACCACACGGTTTAACCTCAAAGGCATCAAACCAATCCATCAGATATCTGCACCACCAACCATACAATGCCTCAAACGGGGCTATTTGTATACAAGAGTGGTAGCTATTATTATAAGCAAACTCTTCCAAAGCTAAGAACTGGTCCCATTGACCTCCAAAATTAATAACACAAGCCCACAATATATCCACCAGAACCTGAATAATGCACTCTGACTGACCATCAGTCTGCAGGTGAAAAGTAGTGCTATGCTCAACTTGGGTACCCAACTCTCTCTGAATAGACCTCCAAAAACACAAAGTAAACTGAGTACCATGGTCAAAGATTATAGAAATAGGCACCCCATGCATTCACAATCTCTCGAATATAAATCTGAGCCAGCCTCTCTGAACTGTAGGAAGTCTGAACTGGCAAAAAATTAGCAGACTTTGTCAACCTATCCACGATCACCCATATAGCATCAAACCTCTGCAAAGTACATGGCAAGACTACTACAAAGTCCACAGCTATCTGCTCCTATTTCCACTCCAGAATGGGTAGCCTCTGAGTTAAACCACCTGGCCTCTGGTGCTCAAACTTCACCTGCTGACAGTTCAAGAACCTAGACATGAAATATATGATATCCTTCTTCATCCCACACCAGCAGTAGTGCAATCACAAGTCACGATACATCTTAGCTGCCCCGAGATGAATGAAATACCTAGAACAATTAGCCTCTTCCAAGATCAACCTGACCAGATCACCAACTCTAGGAACACAGATACGAACCTTAATCCTTATAACACCCTCTGAATCTAAGGTCGCCTTCCTAGCCTCGTTGCTCAACACTTATCATGAATGATCCTCATCTTTGCATCATCAAACTGTTGTGCTTGAACCTGCTTTAATGTCATGCCCCGAGACTACCCCCTAGGCATAACACAGGACCTGGGACCACAAGTTCCCCAAGTTAAACCTTGGTCATAGCATACTCAGACATTTATGAGAAAATATAGCGGAAGCATAAATAGAAAGCTAGGCAACCCAATCCATAATATTAAAGTCAAGATGAAACTTAATCCAAAAAGGGAGACTTGAATACTGTCTATGTCTAAAAAGCCTCTGCATATGACATAAGAAGTTGCTAGGACAAGACCCTAGCTAACTCATAGTACGAAAGTAACAGCTATAAAACAACTAGGATCATAAATAGCCCTCGAACAATGAGGACTCACCAACACTGACTGGAATGGCCTGCGGTCTCTAGCCACGTGCCTGAGAGAGAAAACCTGAGTCTGCATCATCAAAAGGATACATCGCAAAATATACGTTAGTACTATAGAATATACCGAGTATGTAAGATATGCATGATCATGTTAAAACATACTTAAAACGTGCTTAAAACATTATACAAACTGAGATCATGCATAAAAGAGAAGTCATAAAAAATATCACAATTTAAGAATGAGATAAAAGATAACATATCATGAGACTTAAAAACATTCATACGGGAGTTTCTTATAACCGACAATAGACCATGTGAGCTACATAGAATCTAACTATACAACCCTAGTTAGCAAAGCTTCCCCAAACCCTGCCAAGGTACGGGACACCATAATCTAACTATATAACCCTAGTTGGCAAAGCTGCCCTAATGCCCTCTCAAGCACAGGACACCATAATCAAATGTGGAACCACTTTCATAAGCCCATAGGGTGATTCATAACCTACGCTGGCAACGTAGTTTTGGACTTGGGTGATTGACCCTCATCGCTCGATGCTAAATACAACTCTCAAAACATGCATATAGCTTATAACATACTTGTGGCATATTTGATACCAAATCTATTTGAAAAGCATAAAGACATATCTGATGTCATGCAATTCTCATATCATAAGTTCTTGAAGCTTAGCATAGCCATAATTCAAAACATACTTTTCTTTCTGAATTCATAACTTGAAGAATTAGGCATGCAATTTCATAAATACATAAGGCCATGTTATCTAAACATGCCAATTTTCACCTGAAATCATGCAATTCAATGGAATCATGCTAGAAATCATCTTTAATGCATGGGCCTTTGAAATCAATTAAGAAACCTCAAATAAAACATAGATAAGTGATAACAAACCATGAATTGAAGCTTTAAATTTGAACCCATAAGTTTTCCCCAAATTGGGTAAGAACCCTAATTTCATAAACTCATAAATTAAAGTAAAAATCATGGGTTTTGGGAATAAGGGTGAAGGGAATCCCTTATTAAATATCCACATACCTTATAGAAGCTAGCTTGATCTTAAGATGAAAAGAAATGGAGGCTTGATCTTGGAGCTTGACACTTGGAGCTTGAAGGAGTTCTTTCTCCTTTTGGAATAGGATTGCTTAGAATGAGAAGAGTTTAGGCTATTAGGGAATAAAACCCTACTAAAAATGGTCAAAATGACCTCACTTGAGAGTTAAAAGGGTAGGTAGTTACAAAAATACCCTTGGCATTTAATTAGGAAAAAGCTGTAAAAAGTTGGGTTTCAGGGATCACGGGTGCATTCCACGAGCCGTAGAATGAACCACAACTAGTGGTTTCCACTCGTGGTTCCTGGCCCAAAATTCATGCTGCAAAAGAGGTTCTACGGGTCAACAGGACGGACCGTAGTTCAAACTACGGTCCGTAGACCAATTCATGATTCTCAGGGAATTTGTCAGCCTTCTGATCTGATTCCACGAGTGGACAAGACAAACCATAAAATGAACTATGGTTCGTAGAACCCACTCGTGGTTCTCAGACCAGAGGCTAATACTGTAGAAGACAAACCATGACTCCATTCCACGGCTCGTGGTTCAAACCACAGTTCCTGGATTGGACCCGTAATTCCTGGAAAGTTCAAAATTCTCAGATTTTCTAAGTCTGAAAGCTGAATCGAATTCTGGGGTGTTACATTTAACAAGGAAGATCTAGCCTCAACATAAGCAAGAATACGGATCAGATCAGAAATATCATATCTAACCAACCTATTAGCTAAGTACTAGATGTCAAAAGCTAAAGGTCTCTCCTCCGCTACCAAGAATGCCAAGCTACCCATACTCATAGCCTTCAGACTCAAGGCATCCACTACCACATTTTCCTTGCTCGAGTGATAAAGAATTGATATTTCATAGTCCTTCAGTAGCTCTAACCACCTGTGTTATCTCAAGTTTAGGTCTTTCTGGCTGAAAATGTACTAAAGACTACGATGGTCAGTGAAGATCTCACAATGCATGCCATACAGATAATGCCTCCAAATCTTCAAAGCGAAGACTATCGCCACTAACTCCAAGTCATGAGTGGGATAGTTCCTTTCATGAACCTTTATTTGTCTAGATGCATAAGCAATTACTCAGCCCTGCTACATCAACACACAACCCAAACCAACCCCAAAAGCATCACAATACACAGTAAACCCCTGACCCTCAACTGAAAGAGTAAGAACCAAAGCTAAAGTCAATAAGGCCTTGAGCTTTAGAAAACTTGACTCTCACTCATTAGACCACTGGAAAGGGACATTCTTCTTAGTCAATCTAGTCAATGGAGCTGCTATAGAAGAAAATTCCTCCACAAACCGTATGTAGGCCTAGCCCAGTCACGAACTACCACAATTTTCACCGATGAAACTGTGAACCTAGGTAGGAGAAGTAGGCCTAGCCCAATCACAAACTACTACAATCTTCATTGGATCTACCATAATCCCATCCTTGGACACCATGTTCCCCAAGAATGCCATAGACTCAAGCCAAAACTCACACTTAGTGAATTTGGCATATAACTGATTGTCTTGCAAGGTCTAAAAAATAACTCTTAGATACTACTACTGCTCCTCTCTACTCCTCGAATATACCAAAATATCATTGATGAACACAATAACAAAGTAATACAGGTAGCCTCTGAACACACGGTTCATCAACTCCATAAAAGTTATTGGGGCATTGGTCAACCTAAAAGACATGACTAGGAACTCATAATGGTCATATCGAGTCCTAAAAGCAGTCTTTGGGATATCCACAACCCTAATCCTCAACTGATGATACTCGAATCTCAAGTCAATCTTAGAGAATACCGTTGCACCCTATAGTTGGTCAAATAAATCATCAATATGCGGTATCAGATACCTGTTCTTAATGGTCACCTTATTCAGTTGCATGTAGTCAATACACATATGCATGGACCCATCCTTCTTTTTCATAAATAGAACAGGAGCACCCCACAGAGATATACTAGGCCTGATGAACCCTCTACTTAACAAATCATAGAGCTGATCCTTAAGCTCCCTCAACTCGACTGGTGCCATCCGATATGGCAGAATAGAAATGGGTTGAGTGCCTGGCTCAACATCAATACCGAAGTCAATATTATGGTCAAAAGGAAAACCTAGTAGATCAGAAGAAAACATATCTGAATACTCGCAAACCACATAAACTGACTCTAGTGAAAGTGTGGTGGCACTAGTATCACAGATATAAGCAAGATAGTCCATGCACCTCTCCCCAACCAACCGTTGGGCACTAAGGAAATATATAACTCCCCTCGACATGTGGCTATCGGCACCCTTCCATACAATAGGAGGGATACTAAGCATCCGAAGAGTGACAGTCTTGGTGAAGCAATCCAAGACCACATGATAGGGATACAGTCAATCCATGCCTAAAATCACGTCAAAATCAACCATGTTTAGCACAACTAGGTCTATCCACATGTCATACCCCAGAATATTCACTATACAAGCCCAATAAATATAATCCACTACTATAGAATCTCCTACAGGGGTAGCTACATGCAAAGGTGCAGGAAATAACTCACAAGCAGACTCTAGATGGGTAGCATAATAAGAAGACACATACGAAAATATAGACCCCAGATCAAATAATATAAAAGCTGACTGATGGCAAATAGAGATCGTACCTGTGATGACAACATCTGAAGCCTCAGCCTCTTGCTGGCTTAAAAGAAATATATGTGCTCCGAACGCTACGTCCACTTGATCTACCGACCTGAGGACCACCTCTAGTACCCTTGGGACCTCCCCTACTTCCCTGTGCACCACTTCTGGCCAGTGGCACTGGAGCCCTAGGGGCCTGAACCTACTGACCCTGCTGACTGTCGTGTCTAACTTTAGGACAATCTCTAACAAAGTGCCCTACCTCACCACACTTAAAGCACCCTTTGCCTACTGAATCCCGAATAAAAGAACCCGCTAAACTAGACTGGCCGCCATGGCCTGAATACCCAAAATATGCACCACAAAGAGACTAAACCAAGCCCTGACTACTCTAACCCTCTATAATCTATAGTGCCGCCTGAACAGGCCATCTCAGCTGGAAGCACTGCTGGTGCTAACCCCTACTAAAGTAGCCTCTACCTTGAGACTGTAAACCACTGTAACTACCCTAATAGTGGGGCCTCTTATCGCTTCCCATTTGGGCCTCGTGAAGTATTCCCTCAATAGTGCGGGCATAGTTCACAACATCTAGGAAATACCTGTTTTCACCAGTACAAGAGCCCTTAAAGTACATAATTAAGCTATACAATATACAGTGTCTATCCAAAGTATAAAATATAAACAGAATAGTATAAGGAAAGAAATAAAGGTATCCAAATGCCTGGGAGCTCACCACGATCCGAACAGCAGCCCGCCATGAATAAATGGATGGTCACTAAGGGTGGCTTATACTAGGTGCTGCATCAGAAAAAGATGTAGAGTGTATTATGAGTACCAAAACATAGGGTACTCAATAGGCATCATAGGCTGACTGAGATCAGAAAGAATATATATTATAAGGTATAGCAAACTAAGCTAGCTACAGGGATCCATCTAAATCTAGTTATTAACTAAAAAGATCCATAATCTAATAGATGGTGAAGATAATAATAATAAGGAAATCAGGCATTTAAAGCAGAATCAATCAACATACAATGTGGTGAAGTATGCGGCCGATGCAACATGAGTCTAAAATCCTACATCAGACAAACAGTAAGTAAATACAAGTCTAGAATCCTAGCACTGGATATGCAATAAGTAAATATGAGTTCGGAATCCTAGCATTGGACATGCAATGAGTAAAAGTGCCCTCCACAGAACTTATATTTGTAAAAAGACAGGCATCTTAGCTTTTACATCACAAATCAGTAGCAAAGTAGTAAAAATCCTTTTAGAAGTTTGAGATGCATAGTAATTGTAAAAAACCTCTTTTTAACTCAGAAACTAACAATTCTTTTTAAGAAAACCCAGTTATGTGCCAAGTTTATAATCATAGAAATGAATATGTGCAGTACAACACCCAAACAAATCTCAAAATATACACCAAAGATAGAGCAAGGACGCCCTCCAAATAAGGTACTTACCTGGAACTCCGTCCAGTCTAAAGTTATGGCCTCAGGCCCATAGTTACACAACAATAGTAAATAAAGATAGAAAAATAGAGCTATAATACAAAAATGAACCAAAGCACCTACTCTACCTATAAAACCTCCTTAAATTACTCTAGGTATTCTAGGCTAGCCACAACAATGCTACAAGCTCCTAAACTAAGGATAAGCATGATAGTGCTATTCTACAGTCCCGAAAATGACTAAAATAAGCAGAAGACATGATTTAAGCCTAGTTCTAACCTAAAACCTACCCCAACGTTCATGCAGTTTGTAACATATAAAATCTAACTAAACTAGTTCTAAGAGAAATAAATTATAACCTACCTCGAGGTTGAACTAAAAGCACAAACCGTCAATCATGTGCCTTCCTTTTTTAGATAGCCTCAGAATGCTTCCATATTATCATAAACATAAACTAGGTGTCAAGATGAGAATAATGACACCCATATTGCTATATGAAATTTTAGGCTAGAAATCGGGTCCAAAAATGACCTTTGGGGATCGCTTAACAAAATGGAAAATGAAATTTATAAAAATGCTCCAAACGAGGTGCGGGGTGCATTCCCTAAATTTTGGCAAAAAAGGCATAAATTCATACCTCAAATGGTCCAAAACATGCCACTATAATGGAGGAAGGATCATGCAAAATTTAGGATTCCAATTCAAGAATGAAACATGAAATAAGGGACTAGATGCAAAATAGAACAAGGGGAAAATGAGTTTTACCTTAAAAGCTTAGCAATTCACCCAGAATTGATGCTCTTTCCTATTAACCGAGCTTAACAATAGTGGAAATAAGTTGTTGGAATGAAGGATATGAAGAAGGACTTCATTTAAAATTGCCAACGATAGACCTACATGCGTTCAAATTGACACAGGTATGGCATCGCTGCAGCAGCCAGACCACTATAAAAGCAGAGGTCAACAGGACCCTTCAGCTCCATAGGTGCAATATATATGACGTAGGGGCGGTACCGCAAGGGCGGAAAGAGCAGCGCAGGGGTGAAGTCATGTTGACATCACCTTTCACCATAGGTGCAGTGCTTAAGTGCAGGGGCAGCTGTGTAGGTGCGACCAAGGCACTACAACTGCGCCCATACCAGAACCAGCAGCACTAAATTTCAAAACTCTCTGACCGCACCCTCAGGATTTATTTTGAGCCTCAAGAACACAAAACATATATACTATCCTACTAAAAATGACATTTCAAACTCAACAGAATCGCTAAAATTTCCAACAAAGATTGTTTCTTTAAAAAGTAGGACCCACACCCAAAACTAATTTTTATCCAAAAGTAACTTGATAGCCCAAAATACGTTTGAAAGCCTGAGGACCCAAACCAAAGCTCCCACTAGCCCAAAGTCAATATTCTGAAGCTAACAACATTGACAAAATTTTCATCCAAGGACGTCTTCTCCAAATGTTTATGAAAGTCAACCTTTCTAGCTTTAAGATTTTCAAAATAGGAAATAGGCTCAAAACACAAATGAACTACCCGAGAACTAAACGGCTAGTCCCGGTAAGTCATAAATGACTTGTAGCCACTGTGGAAAAGCTCAAAACATGGAAAAAGTACTAAAATAGAGAAAATAACCTAGAGGGTCATTAAGTTGCCAGGAGAGGTTACATAACCTTGGGTTCATAGAGTCGCACAGAGAACATTACACCGTGTTTTAGTTGGATGGTGCAGCGAAGTACTAGTGGAGGTCTTTTATAGCTTGCAGACCATTCGGGTCACCTCCGATGACTTTGGCTCAGTTCTCTGAGGTTTTCTTGGAGAAGTATGTACCGCGTAGCATGAGAGAGAGGTTGAGAGATGAGTTCTCCAGGTTAGAGAAGCGCTCTATAAGGATGAGGCATGTTTCCATGAGTTGGCTGGCAATGCTACTATCATTCTTCCTACAAAGCATAAGTGGGTTTGCCAGTTTATTAAGGGGTTGAGTCTACAGCTTTGGTTGGCTACAGAGTAGTTGGTGGCTTAAGGGGCTATTTTTATTACTGTTGTTGATCATTCCCGCACTATTAAGGATATTCATCATAAGGCCTATGAAGATAGCGACAAGAGGCCCCATCATCAGGGTAGATTTGGTGGTTTGTAGTCTAGAAGTAGAGGTTACACCGATAGAGGTCCTCCCTAGTATTTCCATCCTAGCAGGACTATTCAGGCAACACTATAGATTTCTAAGAGTGGGTATTCCGGTCAATGTGATCAAGGTAACTTGAGTTTAGGTCAGACTTCTCATGGTGCACATTTCAAGTATTCAGGATGTGATGGCCAGTAAGTTCAGCGGTTCTTATCCACGGGTATTAGCAGGATGAGGTTGCTATGAGTATGGTGTAATGGGTCACTCTATAAGAGATTGTCATAGATTCAGACATGACAGCCAGTAGGGTCATCTAGTTTAGGCCCCCCAAGGCCTCAGTGCCCCAGCCAGAGATGGTGGCAAGAGTAGTAGAGATGGTCCCCATGTAGCTTGAGGTGGTCCTCAGTCTCGTAGATCTGGTGGTCATGGTGGACGGAGTCATATGTATGCATGTCAAAGGGTGTAAGACTTAGATTTTATTGTTGGTGACCGAGATTTCCTTCATGTGTAGCCCATGAAGGGCATGATGAGGTTTGAAAGGAAGGGAAAGCTTAGCCTCAGGTTCATTTACCTTTTGAGATCCTTCGTCGCATTGGGGAGATAGCATATGAGTTAGCCTTGCCTCCTGCTCTTTCAGGTGTTCACCCTATTTTCCATGTTTTTATATTGAGGCAGTATGTTTTGGATGAGTCAGATGTGCTTCAGTGGGATTTGGTTCAGTTGGATGAGTCTTTGGTTTTTTAGGAGCAACTTGTTGCTATATTGGATAGGTAGGTTAGGCAGTTGAGGTCCAAGGAGATTCTATCAGTTAAGGTACAGTGGTGGCATCATCCTATCGAGGAGGCTACTTGGGAGACTAATATTGACATGCGGACCCAATATCCTCACCTTTTTTAGCCTTCAAATACCTTCTTTTCTCTAATTATTTTAGGATGAAAGTCCTTTTTAATGGTGTTTGTTGTAGGGTCATTATCTTACTTTTGCACCTATTTTACTATTTTGACCCTTCTCCTAGATTCTTTATGGTTTATTTGACTAACAGGGATAGGTGGCATGCTTTCTAAGGTGTTTGATTGAGTTTTAGAAGAGTTTCCCTATTTTGGAACTCATAAAGTTGAAATGTTTAACTTAGATCAATATTCGGAGTAAATGGGCTCGAATGGGAACTCTGTTACTGTTGTTAGCTCTGGAACATGGACTTTGGGCTAGTGAGACCTTTGGTTTGGGTCCTAAGGCTTCCAAACTCATTTTGGGCACTTGGGTGGTTCTTAGGCAAAACCAACAAAGTGTTGACTTTGGTTAACATTTTATCAAGATGAGTTATGTTGGTCATTTTGATGATTCTATTAAGTCCAGAATGTTATTTCTATTTGGGTAGCATGTTTGGTTTGTGTTCACGAGATTCTGAATGAATCCCGAGGGTCTATCCAGAGAATTATGAGACTTGTGGTTTTGCTGGTTTGTTGTTGTTGGTACTGGTCACATCTCTTCATTGCTATCACGATAAAGACCTTGTGATCACAAGGGGCTGACTTGTTAGCCATAGCATTTATAAGGTGGCTTCACTGCAATTGTGATGAAGGGTCCAGTAGACCCAGGCCCCTTTGTTCTATGCGATCACGATGGTTCAGCCAGCGTAGTCATCACGACCACGATAGAGGTCCTTGTGATCACGATGAAGGACCCTTGGCAGTTATATATTTCTCAACTTTTTTTCTTTACCTTTTCAAATGAAATTTCCATTTACTTTGAGCTTGGAGCTTCCATCCTGGAGAGATCTTTACCCAAGTCTGATTCGGTAAGTCCCTCACGCTTTTTCACTCATTTCCCATTAGTTTACGCAATTAGTGCATTCTTAGTTGCGCAAAATTACTTGTTAAATTCTTGAAACAATTCCTTGATCAAAGTAAACTTTGGGGCTGTATTGAGCCCTTAAATGTTTCCTGTTCACGCCTAAATTTTGGGCATGGGTTTAGGACCCTATTGAGAGCCTAAATGTAATTTTTTTTCTATTTTCATTAGCGGGCCTAGAAGGTCAATTTTTGACTCAAATTCTGGCTCAGATTCTAAATATTAATATGGGTATCATTGGTCTCATCTTGACGCATAGAATATGTTTGTCATAGTGTGGTAGTAATCTGAGGCCCCGAGGTAGGTTGCGGTTTACTTTTTCTAGACATAGCTTAGTTAGATTCTATATTTTATAAGTTCCATGAGAGTTAGGGTTGATTGTAGGATAGAATTAGGCTTAAAATGATCCTTGCTTACCAATTTGCCATTTTTGGGACCTTAGACTAGGACCTTCATCTTAAGCCTTAGATTAGGTTGCTTTTAGCCTTAAGGTGATTAGGATAGAATCCTTAGTATTGAATTGATGAGTTATTCGTGGTAGAATAAACTGTTGGTGATGGCTATGGTATTATTTAGTTTTAGCTTTAAAATGTTTATTATGAAATTGTGTGCCCGAGGCCATGATTTTGGACTGGGCAAGATTCCAGGTCAATAACTCTTACTTGAAGGGTTGTTCCCTATTTGGTGTTTATCTGTGTATTGACATGATTCCTGGGATGGTACGTATGCTCCATACATTTATTTGCACGGTTCCTGGCATGGTTCGGAGGAGGAATATTGGTTTATGATTTTGAAAAGAGGATTTTCACCCTTACTATTTATTTTGAAATTCCTAAAAATATTTGTGCTACTATACTATTGATTTTAAGTTTTTAAAACTAAACGTCTCATCTTTTACTGATTCGGCTTCCAGGAGAGCATATTTACGTAATTTACATTTGATGTAAGATTCTAGACTCATATTTACTTACTTTACATTTGATGTAAGATTTTGGGCGGCCTGAGGAGCATATATTTAGGTTATTTACTTTATTGCATATGTTGATGAGCTTCAGTAGGCCTGCGAGATGATTTGTGGAGCCTATGGGGTGGCTTGCGAATCAATTTTGGGGGTTTTACTTTCTGCATTGCCCATATACTGCATTATATCATCCCATAATGCATTGCATCTTTTGTTTGTATTTGAGTGTAATATTATCTCTATTATTGTTATATTCACCATCAAATCCCTGGTTACATAAGGTTGTGGTTCCATTTTCCTTATAGTTATACTTATTTTGTCTAGACTTCCAGGTTGATTGAAGTGCTTAGTTTACTTGCATGCCTCTTATATTATATATTATCTTCTAAGCTCGATTGGCCTATGATGCCTACTGAGTACCCCGTATTTTGTTACTCAGACTACATTTCTACATCTTTTTCTTATGCAGAACCGAGTACGAGCCACCCTGGTTGATCTCCTACTTATTTGAGTCTTGCTATTGTTCAGATCACGGTGAGCTCCTGGCGTCTGGAGATTTACTACTTTCCCTATACTCTTACTATCTTTATTTTGTATTTTGGGATAGACAGTAGTATCTTGTATGGCTTTATTCTGGTACTTTAGACGCTTTTGTACCGGTGACACCAGTTCTGGAGTTTGGTTTTATGTATATATTCTGTCTTTTTGGTCCCTTTAGGGATCGTTTGTATATGTTAAACCATTTTGTATATATCTATGTTAGTGGCCCTTTGTTATTTAGTATCTTACTTTCGCTTATTCTATTTTAACTTCATTTTGTAGTGTCCTATCTGGGGTTTTGAACTTGCCTACTGTGGGATTTTAGTAGGCATCATCATGGCCCAATTTCAGATCATGACAGGTTGTTTTCTATGGGACATAAGATTCTAATACAGTAGTTGATGTCCTTCTACTTCCCCTTCAACGGGTTCTTATTGTCTCTTTCACCATTGCAGGTCAGGAGTTTGTGCTTTATGAATTTTATTTCATCGTATGATTCTGTATATTTAATTTGGAGAGTCAGACTATTTTTGGATAGTGATTATGTAAAGTTAATAGATTTATTTTCATCTTTTATTTGCATAATTGTTGTTTACGTTTTAAATAATTAGTTAAGATGACTTCTTGAATATGTTTTAAACATGTAATGAAGCTGGAATTGAATTGTTTATTATCTTGAGTAAGAATTTGAGAATAAATTTATTGTTTTTGCCAAGTTTAGTTGTATAAATTTGTGTTATTTTGATTCTCAAGTCCCGATGAAGATTTCTTTATCATGAACAGGCATCAGATTAGTTCATTATAGCATGTTTTGTGACAGTAACTTTGAAGCTTTGCAAAAATGTATCCTGGTGAAACATTAAATTGTCTTCCATGTTTCTATAATATACTCACAATAATTTGTCCCGATGTCTCTTTAGGGCACATTTATATATGTTATATTGTTTTGTATATATTTATGCTGGTGGCCCTTTCTTATTTAATATCTTACTTCCGCTTATTGTGTTTTAGCTTTATTTATAGTGTCGTATCTGGGGTTTTTGCTTGCCTATTGGAGGATTTTTAATAAGCGCCATCATGACCTAATTTGGGGTCGTGACAGCATGGTAACAGAGCTTTAGGATCACCAGTCTTACCAGTACAAGAGCAAGTATCTAGTAGAGTCTTGCGAATCGATACGATGATATTTGTATCCTATCTGTGGGAGGTAGGGGTATTCACGGGTCGGTTTGGGTCGGTTTTTGGTCAAAACTAAAGCCAAACCAATTTAGTCAGTTTTTAAATTTCTAAAACCAAACCAAACCAAATAAAAAATTAACCGTCGGTTTGGTTCTTATCGGTTTGGCTCAGTTTGGTTTAATTTTTTTGGTTTGTGATCCTAACTGATGATAAATTGATAATAGTATAAAAAATGACAATGGCCAAAAGGCTTGCCTTAATACAAGTCCTAATAACGCCAACTAAGAAAATGTCTTTAACAATCCTATCTTGTTTGGCATTGCAAACAATAAATTCGTCTCTTGAATTTGTGAACCAAATGTCAAAATAATAAGCATTAGTAGTACTGTCTATAGGATAAAAATCACAAATAAATATTTTGTGGAGAATCAACCACCAAGAAAATGAGACAGTAATCCTCTAAATTCTAATGCATTAATTAGTAGTATGGAAAGAACCCCAAAATGCAATAATAAGCACTTGATTTGCTACGCATTATTTTAGAATTAAAATGAAAAGTGAGATCCTACGGTTAGAACTTAGACACCTAAAGGTTAAAGTGTTGGGCTTGAAGTTAAGGATTGTCGGGTTTGGGTTAAAGTATCGGGCTTGAGTAATTATAATATGCTAAAGTTAAGTTCATGATTAAAATATAATTATTTTATTTATGAATAATATATAAATAATTATAAATTTTGTATATATAATTTATCAGTTCGATTTAGTTATTTTTGTGGGTTTTTTTTAGTAAAATCATAATCAAACCAAATAATGTCGATTTTTAAAATTCAAAACCAAACCAAACCAAATGTCAGTTTTTTTAATCGATTTGGTTCGGCTTGCGGTTTGGTTTGGTGTTTTACCAAACCATGAACAGCCCTAGCGGGAGGCTATAGGGCATTCAAACGAAAATTTCCATCTTGATTTATTCTTTATCGTGCGTCCTTGATTCTATCAACTTCTAAATGTCATTTGTTTCCCTTTTTCTTAGATGGTTCAGACGAGGTAGGCAGCAGGTAGGTACGACGCCCATGCACCTGCAGTTAGAGCCCCAGCTAGCGAATGGGGCAGAAGTCGACCCAGAGGTCAAGGTAGAGCATGGACTGCTATTCCAGCTTGGGACCAGGCTAGGGTACCATCACCAGAGCCAGTAGTTGAGGTAGAGAATATTCAGCATGAGCCAAAGGATGTGGGGCCAGCCCAATATCCGGCAGGTATTGTGGCTACACCAATTCTTCAAGATACTTTGGTCTGGATCCTTGGTTTCTTGGAGGGTATGTCGCAGTCTAGGGATTTGCCTGGTACTCTTAGTCACTCACAGGTTTGAGATGAGGCTCAGAATTCAGCCCAGGCAGCAGCACAGGGTTTAGGAGCACAACCTGCTACTTCGGCTCCCAGATTAGAGGTGTTGCC
The DNA here is from genome assembly GCA_003996215.1 of Jaltomata sinuosa. NCBI lineage: Eukaryota > Viridiplantae > Streptophyta > Magnoliopsida > Solanales > Solanaceae > Jaltomata > Jaltomata sinuosa. The sequence continues at coordinate 432,644 of QJPP01000259.1, forward strand.
TATTCTATTGGTTGTTCAGCCTATTGTAGCTAGGCTAGTTATGTCTTCTGAGGAGCAGAAGATGCTGGGTAGGTTCACTCGATTGGGTCCTCCAAAGTTTTCCGGTGCTCCAGGGGATGATGCTCATGAGTTCTTAGACAGTTGCCAGGAAAGGTTACATTACCTTGGGTTAGTAGAATCGCACAAAGCAAATTACACTGCATTTCAGTTAGATGGTGCAACAAAGCAGTGGTGGAGGTCTTATATTGCTTGCAGACCAGTCATGTCACCTCTGATGACTTTGGCTCAATTTTCTGAGACTTTCTTGGAGAAGGATGTACCGCATATCATAAGAGAGCAGTTGAGATATGAGTTCTCCAGGTTAGAGAAAGGATCCATGACTATTTCTGAGCATGAGGCCCATTTAAGTGAGTTGTCTAAGCATGCAACTATGATTCTGCCTACAGAGCACGAGCGAGTTTTGCAGGTTTGTTAAGGGGTTGAGTCTACAGCTTCGGTTGGCTTTAGAGCAGTTGGTGGATTCAAGGGCTACTTTTCTTACTATTGTTGATCATGCCTGCACTATTGAGGATTTTCGTTATGAGCCCTACGGAGGCAGCGATAAGAGGCCCCGCCATTAGGGTGTATTTAGTGGTTCATAGTCTAGAGGCAAAGGTTACACCAATAGAGGTCATCCCAAGCATTTCCAGCCTAGCAAGCCTGTTCAGGATGCACTACAGATTTATGAGAGTGGGTATTCCAGTTAGAATGGTCAGGCAGCCAGAGTTCAGGTTAGAGTTCTGACAGTGTATATTCTGGGTATTCAGGTCATAGTTGCCAGTCTGGCTTAGCGGGTTCTTCTCCATGGGCAGTAGAGGGAAGAGGTTGCTATAAGTGTGGTGTAATGGGTCACTTTGTGAGAGATTATCCTAGATTCAGACATGACAGCCAGCAGGGTCAGCTACTTTCGACCCCCCAGGGCCCTAGTGCCCTAGCTAAAGGTGGTGGGCATTATAGTAGGGGGTGGTCCTTAGGTAGCTTGAGGTGGTCCTCAGTCCTCGTAGATCAGGTGGTCGTGGTGGATGGATCCATATGTATGCATTTCTAGACTGGTCAGAGGCAGAGACTTCAGATGATGTCATCATAGGTATAATCTTCGCTTGTCATCAGTCAGTTTCTGTATTATTTGATATGGGGTCTATATTTTTGTATGTATTTACTTATTATGCTACTATTCTGAAGTCTTTTTGTGAGCTATTGCTTGTACCTATTGATGAATGCACAAATCGTGCTTTCCAAGTAGGAGGTCACAGTGATCGTGCAGCAAAACAAAATTGATAAACCCAAAGAGTGTTGGGGTCGTACCCAAGGGACTTGGGGTAGCTATATATCAATTATAATGGATTGAGTTCAAGGTAAAAGTAATTGCTCAAAACAACAAGTAAAAGGATGGGGGAATCGGGAATGTTGTCACTACAATCACAATTCAATTCAAAAAGCAATAAAACTAAAGCGGGTGTACCAAGTCGACTAGATGACTAGGGATGCATATCCAATGGGGCTTTGGTAATGGGATAGGTTGATTATCAATTCATACCTATTCTCTCTTAATGACATGAATAGCATTAGTCATGGGTAATATTTTCTTATCTCTCGACCAACAATCTTATATCTGATGATCTCGGTTAGAGCATCATCAGTTTGATCAATAAACAACCAATATAGCTTGGGAAAGTCATACCATCTCTAGCTTAGACTCTTAAATGGGAGAATCCGACGATAAAAGCTATTCCTAGCCTCAAATCTAAGTGAAATCCCAAGTTCCCACTAGTAATTTCACATCCACAACTATGAAATCCTTTCTCAAGCAATCATATAGTCAAGTAATGTAAATTAATGTTTGCAACCACCAATTTTAGGATTAAAACTTGGTGAAATTACTAGACTCATGTCAATTAAGAAATTATAAGCAAGAATAGATAACACCCACACCCATTTCTTAAGCACCCATCATCAATAAACCCCCAGACAAGAGAATTTAGCCACTCATGGTGAGAGAGAAGGAGATACCAGCTGGGTAATTCAAAATCTCTTCCATTAGAGTTGAATCTCAAGTTCTAGATTATATTTGAGTACACAAATGTTAACCAAGAGAATTATATTTAAACCCTCTTCTCAATGGAGGTGAAGAACTTTGTCTCTAAGCTAAAAACTCTTCAAAATATTCAGAATGATAAAAGTTATTTACAATTGTGCCTGAATAGGCCTTTTATAGTTTCCTAAAATGTCACTAAAAATTAGGACAAAAATGCCCTTCAGGCAGTGTGCGGCATGACATGCGGTTCGCACGTTGCGATGTGCACATCGCACACTACCTCCGGTTGAACCAGTGACTTCATCTAGAATTAGGAGCTCCATGCGAAGGGGGTGCGGTTCACACCTTAGGATGTGCATATCGCACAGCGACCGCACCTCCTGACTGGATTTTTAGTGACTTTATGATCTTGTGCGGAGGAGGTGCGGTTCGCACCTCATCCTGTAAGTGTTGCATGGCCACCGTATCTCCAATCAGAATCTTCAGCCTTTCTGAACACTTCACATTTTACCCCATTTGAGCTTTTTTAGGGTCCATTTCCTTGTTTGTCATCATCTATCAAAATTACCTGCATAGACATCAATAAAGTCCATAAGAACCTCTAAATCTATTCAAAACATAGCAATAATTCATGGATATAGGCTCAATACGTTGGTAGATTACCGATTTATCAAACCCCTAAACTTGAACTATTGCTTGTCCTCAAGCAAGATACTTACAAGACAAGGAATGAATTATGCTCTAGGCTCAATTAAGGCACAAAAGACTACTCTACACTAAAAATTAAGAAAAAGAATAAACGAAAGACTCAAACAACTATGCTTATCTCAATTTGAACCACCACAAACTCAAGGCAATTGATTATTTCAAAAAAAATTCAAAAGGACATCATTTCTCATTCAAAATCAAGGGAATTTTGCCATTCAAAACAAGACATTTAAGCTTCTCAAGTCCTTGGCATGGACCGTCATGGTTTGCCTCGAGATTTGCCACACAACTTGTCTCATTCATTCCCTCAATTGAAATAGAGACTCTATATTTCAATTCGAGTGCATGATGCCACTCACCACAAGAAAGAATCCAACTCACAATAATTCAATTCACAAAATACGGGATTATAGGAGAACCAAGAAGTCTCTCACTCTCTCAAAAAAGTTCAAGTGCATACGCGTCGAACCATAGGCTTGCCCTTCATGTATATCGCCACTAATGTAGGGTAGCCAAGCTCGGAATCACCAAGGACTTGCGGGTTACGATGTTGGCTAGGGTCAAGGTGAGTATATCATTTGGATCAAGTGACTACACCTCCCTAATGCTCTTTGTTCTCATTTCGAACACCGCTCCACATTTTCAATTTCAACTTCACCTTATTCCCCCTCACACAACCAAAGATTTCTCATTTTAACTCATGATCATTCAAACTCCTTATACCACCTTCACTTGGTATCACCTATTTTTGCTTTTCAATTTGCTCATTGGATTGATCTTTTGGAGCAATTTTCAATTCAAAATTAAGGTGCTACCTTGCACTTGAAGTGCACTTCTTTTCTTCTCCTCATTTACACATGCACCCCCAAACTTAGGAATTTGCCTATGTTGTATTTGTTTCCCCCCAAACTGAGGCTTTTAGCCTACATTTCATTTTCAAGAAATTAGAGCGGATGGGTACCAAAATAGAGGTTCCAAAAAAGTAAAGGTGTTACACGGTGCCAAAGAACATCATAAGCTCAAAAAGGGTTCACTAAGATTTGATGCCGTGGGAAGTCATTTTGGTGAAGTGGCTGTCAAAAAGGGCCTAAGGTCATCTTCCAAGCCCCGCCACACCTAGAATTTTGCCTTGAATCACATTCGGGGCAAGTTCTAAACGAAACTTATGCACAAGAATCAAGGTAAAGCCTCACTACACAAGGCATCATGCCACAAGACTTCTTTCATTAGTCTCACAATCAATTAGGGTAAATGATTTTTGACAAGCTATTCCGAGTTCATTACACACTCATTTGTGAGTCAATCAAGCCAAAGCGAGAGTGTGCAAGTTATGACAAGAGAATTCTTTTCCTCAAAAGTTCATTTCCCTTGTTTCTTTTATTTTCTAACAACTTGCCACGAGAAATTTTTCGGTGGTCCCATTTCGAGACAAGCAACTACGGACTCAATTCTAAACTAAAACTTGGCATTTTCCCTGAAGAAAGTCTCCTCTCAATCTATCATAGGGAAACACCAACCCGGTTCAACTCAAAAACAAAAGAGAAGAAAAAAAAATCAAAACTCTTGCTCTTTGGGAAAGAACCGTGGTATTAAGAAAACCCTCGGAGTTTATTTCTAAACTACTAGTAACACGGCGATATCTGAATTTCACAGTCATGATTCATTTTAAAATAAGCCTCGGCATAGGCCTTTAGCACATTTGCAAAGCATGGGTAGCAAGACAATGGAGCATGTAAGACCAACCCGGTAACACAATAAAAATCAAGCCCAGCAAGGGCACAAATAAGCTCAAGGTAAAACAAAACATAAAGAAAAAATAAAACAAATTCTAAAGGAACATCACAATCATCCAAATATACCCGACAAGGGACAAATAATCTAGCAGAATAGAATGTCAATAGGGCCCGACAAGGGCAATAAAAGAAATAAAATGCCCGACAAGGGCAATAAAATGTCTCAAGCCCACTTATGGGCGCCAACACAAGCAAGTAAAGCCACCCCCTCCCCATAAAAGGAGCATTTCCCTCAATGCTCATAGTGCAATGGGAAAAAGGGTGGAACTCCCTGTAGGACTAGTCCTCATCATCAACATCGGCAGCTGCTTCCTCATCAGAGGCTCTCTCACTCAGGCCAACACCACACTTTTGGGAGTGCGCAGAAAGTGTGGAAGAATGGAGGGCCCTCTGAAAATTTGGATCCTGATCATTGCCCAACTCTTGATCATCATTGCCGGCAACTCCTCATCCTCATAGGATGCAAATAGGCTATCCAAGGGACCGGGAATGGAATGAGGTGGAGGTAAGGTGGTTAGATCTGCTTCTACCACCGAAGGTTTACCTTTTCCTTTCCGAACATCTTCCTGCAATGTCTTGATTAACCCCTCAATGACATCGACCCTCTTGCATAGTGAGTTCAAGCTATCCACCACCCCCTTGACTGCACTCTTGACAACCTTGTTTATCATTTCGAGTAGTTTGGCAGCTAGGTCAACAAGTTGCTTCTCATGGTTATGAGTTTTGTCAACCATGTCTTGAAGGATGTTTTTGGTCATTGAGGAGGATGGGGCATGTGTACGTGCCTCAGAGGTAGCCCTAGAGGGGGATGTAGTGTCTGCCCTAGCACCAAGCTCATCACTGTCAACTCCACTGAATTGCCCAACCCTTTGCTTCTTAAACCTAGGGGAGTCCCTATCTATTTTTTTATCAAGGTCGATGGTCCAAATAACATGAGTGAATTTGTCGCAACTGAGGGTAGGGATATCGGCCTTGGCACAAAGCTTAGTAATCAGCACTGGGAAGGGGAAGGAGTCATTTCCTCGATGAGATTTTCTCCTTATCACCATAGCCACTATTTCCCTAAAGTTCACATACTCCCCCATCATAATGGAAACAATTAAAATGGCCCCCTCTTGGGTTATCTTCTGATCATTTTGGGAAGACAAGAAGCGGTTGCGAATAAGATCATACCAAAGACGAACCTCAAAGATTAAGGACCTTCTTGGGATATCTACCCCCATAGTGGACCAAAGGGGAATATCTTGAGCAATGATGGGGGTTGTCTCCTAGTATGGCTTTGAGTCAGCCATCAATTTGGCCATAAGGGTTGGTGCAGGATCAATTGGTTGTCTTCAATAGATAGCATTGATGGCAGCGGGGGTGATGCTAACTTTCTTGCCTCTGACTATGATTGAGTCCAGGTTGGCAAATTTCTCCACAGGCCCTTTGTAGCCTTTGGAGTCCTGTGTAGCATGATAAGCTGCAAAGAATTCTCACATAATTTCCTCATAGTACCCATCGGGTATATCCTGAAAGGGCTGCCATTGTCGTTCAACAAATTGTTAGTGCATGGTAGGTAGCTCATCCCCGATCTAGCCCAAATTAAAACTTTGCTCCGCATTTAATCCTCTACCTTTGTCATACTTGTAGAAGGATTTCATGCCCTCTACTCCAAAATGGAGCCTCGCTTCTTTATCAGCAGACCTTTTCCTAGGTTGGCTTCCAGTGTTTCACCTGTTTGAAGACATATTCTGCATATAGATATTGTGAGCTAAAAACAGAAACAAAACCTAAAAAGAAGTTAGCAAACTACAAAGGATGTAATGCAAAGGATTGGAAAATCAAAGTAGGTGAATGTTGGCTTATGCGGACCACGTGCGAAATGCACCAGAGAGAGTGTGCATCGCATATTCTATCGCACAAGCAGACAGAATCGTACAGGAATTTTCCATTGAGGTGCGAGGCTGATGCGATTTTCACCATCAGAAGTGCGTGTCGCACCAGGTGTCGCCCCTCAGATTAGTGACCTACTTTGTATTTTCAACATAATGCGGTGCCTCATGCGACCCGCACATAAAGATATATACGTCCCATATGGAGAACACAATTGGAATTTTTTTATTCCTTGTGTGCTTGTGAGTTCCGCATGTGACCCATAGAGCAAGATGTGCATAGATACTGTGCACCCCATAACAACCCAATCAACATTAAACAAGGGGGACAAAGGGTATCATGACCATAACTTCCGAGTACTCAGACTTCCCCGGATTCTCATTGACACAATATCAAGAAAGAAAGGAACTCAATACTTCCCTTAAGATGGATGTTACCCCGTCTGTCATTGGGAACATCAAGCCCTCACTTGCACCATGAATATCCACAATTTCAGCAACAATTAACCCCATCCCCGCACAAGATCATATACCCCAAATATAATGCTAAACAAAACCATGGGTATACACTTAGCGAAATTTAGCCTCAAGAGATCATTTTTAATCAAAACCTCATAACAAACGATGATTTACCCTTAAAAATGACGTGACCCAATCTATCATTGGGCCAAATCATTCGTTCATCACAAGTGGGTTACTCAGACTTTACTCCAATACCTAATTCAAGGTTAAAATCACTACCAATCAACATGCATTACTAAAATTAAAGTTCTACCAAGTTGACACATAGCAATATCATCAATACAACTTATGATTGGGCACCCAAAATTTTCGGATCGCACCCAAAATCAACATGGCAATTCTAATAAGCATGCTTCACAATATAAGTTCCTAAACTTCATAGAAACAAGTATTTAACATCAGGGAACTTACCACAAGTGAAGATTATGAAGAGAGGAGTGAAAATTAAAGCTTTTTGTTCTTCGATAATGGTGACCCACAAAACCTTCCCGGAGAGATGACTATGGCGGTGGTGATGGACTTGTGAGGATTATGGGTGAGATAAGGAGACGATTTATAGAGAGGTTTGAGGGATTTAGAGAGAGTTTTGGGAGAAAATTTTGAGGGTTTGAGAAGAAAGATGGTGGAAGAAGAAGAGAAAAGGTTGTTTTAAAAGAAAAAGAAGAAGAAAGGTCGACCGGGTCATCTCCGGGTCAGGTCGGTCAATAGGTTAGGTCAATTAAAATTCAAACTTACCGCTGGTGCGCTGCGATATGCGATTCGCATCAGACAAGGCGCGGATCGCATGGCATTTTGCATATGCCCCTTTTTCTCTCCCAGGTTTGCCCGAGCATCTGTTTCACCATGCGATGGAGGTGCGACGTGCACTTTGGCTCGTGCGGTTCGCATGACCAATCGCATGTTGCCCCCAAATTTTCAAATTTCCTTCAGGCATCTATTTCACCATGCGATAGGTTGTGCGACACACACAAATTCTTGTGCAGTTTGTACAGTCCAGCGCACGACCCATTTTTGCCTTTCTTTCCCTTGTTAAATTTTTCCATCCATGCATTCCCTACAAAAACACAAAAAATAACAAAAGATAACCAAAAAAAATAAAGAAACTTAGGTTGCCTCCCAAGCAGCGGTTGATTTAATGTCGCAGCACAACGATACTACCTCAATCTTCAATCATTCTTTGGGGCAATAGGGTCGCTAGGCAACGTCCCTTTCATCCTCGGGTTCATTTGGCTTGAGAGGTGGTTTATTTGGTCCTCAAGGTGCTTGATTGAGGCTGAGTGGGAGCTCATAGTTTGGTGAAGTATTGAGACCTCACTCTTTAACTCGCTCACTCCCGTATTTGTGGTGTCCACCTTCTTAAGAACCAAGGACAACATGTCCTCCAACTTGGAATGGCAGGGGTTGCTTGTGCCCAGTTGGTAGAGAGAGTCCACCTTGTTCGGAGGGATATAGGGATTCAAACTATGGTGATTGAAATAATCACCATCCTTATCTCTATCCTGCCAATTTCCATCTCTTTCTTTGTCTTAAATCCAACCTTCGTTCTCCTCCCTCGAGCGATAGTATCCAGGACGATAACCCGCTGACACAAAATATAGCTTTCCATCAACCACAGTCATGAGCTCGTCATCACTCTCTTTGATTCCCGGTGTACTCACTGCATGCACTATCTTAGCACCACCATCTCCCATCATATGCTTGGCCATCAAGTAAATTTATGTCATCATTTTGGCCATTGTCTCATCTCGCTCTTCCTCCTTTTTCCTCGTTTCATTGATCAAGATGGGTGAGGGTCCTCCTGAAGTTGGCACATCCGCTTCTCTTGTATGCCAAGCTTGATTGGTCTTTGTCATTCGCTCTAACAAAGTCGAGGCTATAGGAAACTCTAAGTCCATGAAGGTACCACCTCCAAGATTGTCATCCACCAATTTATTCATAGAGTTCAATGATCGATAAAAGCTTTATAGCAGCACATTGTTTGACAACTCATGATTTGGACACAAGAGAAGCTTCTTTTTGAATCTTAGCCAAACTTCATGAAGAGGCTCATCCGGGAGCTGCCTAAAGTTGGTAATCTCATCTCTTAGCTTCATCATTCAAAATAGAGGAAAGAATATCGAGGTAAATGCCTTAATCAACTCGGCCCATGATGTGATAGAGTCATTCGGCAACTCTTCCAACCACATCGTGGCTTCCCCCATCAAGGAAAAAGGGAATAAGCGCAATCGGATAGACTTGAGAGATACGTTGAAAGATGAACGGTTGGAAAATCTCCACAAAATTCCGAATATGCTGGTTGGCGTCTTTATGTGTTGCTCCACCAAATAGACCTTCCATTTGGATTAATTGGAGCATGGTGCTAGTCACATAAAAAATAGCATTTCCCATCGTAGGGGGTAGGTGGATTGCACCTACACTCACTTGCATCATAGGCTTAGCCTCGCCAGCTTCCATAAAGTCGTCAACACTCTCATTATCGTCAACCTCGTTCATAGGCTAGCCTGCTTAATCACAACATAAACAACAAACAAAAGTAAAAGAAACAAGTACTCTCAAGGTGACTTCAAAACAACAATAAAAAATAGCTATCAACTTAAGTCCCCCGCAATGGTGCCATTTTTTATGAACGCTCAAATTGTGCTCTCCAAGTAGGAGGTCACATCAATCGTGCAGCAGAATAAAATTTATAAGCCCAACGAGTGTCAGGGTCGTACCCAAAGGACTTGGGGTAGCTATATATAAATTGTAATAGATTGAGTTTAAGGTGAAAGTAAATTCTCAAAACAACAAGTAAAAGGATGGGGGAATTGGGAATGTTGTCACTACAATCGCAATTCAATTCAAAAAGCAATAAAACTAAAGCGGTTGTACCAAGCCGACTAGATGACTAGGGATGAATATCCGATGGGGCTTTGGTTATGGGATAGGGTGATTTTCAGTTCATACCTATTCTTTCTTAATGACATGAATAGCATTAGTCATGGGTAAGATTTTCTTATCTCTCGACCAATAATCTTATATCCGATGATCTCGGTTAGAGCATCATTGGTTTGATCAATAAATAACCAATCTAGCTTGGGGAAGTCATACCATCTCTAGCTTAGACTCTTAAATGGGAGAATCCGATGATAAGAGATATTCCTAGCCTCAAATCTGAGTGGAATCCCAAGTTCCCACTAGTAATGTCACATCCAAAACTATGAAATCCTTTCTCAAGCAATCACATAGTGAAGAAATGTAAATTAATGTTTGCAACCACCAATTTTAGGATTAAAACTTGGTAAAATTACTAGAACCATGTCAATTAAGCAATTATAAGAAAGAATAGATAACACCACACCCATTTCTTAAGCACCCATCATCAATACACCCTTAGACAAGAGATGTAACACCCCGGAAATCAAACCAGCTATCTAAGTTAAGAATCTTAGAAAAATTCCATGTTTCAAGAATGACGGGTCCAAACCACGGACTATGGTTCAAAACACGGGTCATGGAATGGAACCGTGATTCCTGTTTGTTTGGTGCAGCCTCTGGTCTAGAACCACGAGTGGGTTCTACGGACCGTGGTTCAAACCATGGGTTTGTCCTGTCCACTCGTGGAACACAGATCAGAGGGAGAGTAAGTCCTCCAGGTTCCACGACTTGGTTTGATGACTCGTCATCTGAATGATGGCTCGTCATTTCGAGTCATGGTTTGACCCAGAGATCAGCTAAGTTTCCAGCAACAATGACTCCAAACGATGACCCATCATTTGTCCTACGGGTCCGTTCTGTTGAGCAGTAGAAATATTTCTACAAACTGTCTAGTCGACTAGGTTCCATGAGTTGGAACCACGAGCCGTGGTTCAAACAATGACCCATGGAACCAACCCATAGAACCTGAAGCTGACCCATTTTTTCAGATTGTTCTAAATTAAATCGCAGGGGTATTTTAGTCATTTCCCACCCTTTTAACTCCTAAGTAAGGTCGTTTTGACTATTTCAAGAAGGGTTTTCACCCTTATCATCCTAAGTCTCTTCTAAATCCTTCATTCACCTCCCCAAAAGGAAAAGAATTCCCCCAAGCTCAAGGTCTCAAGCTTCAAGTTTAAGTCTCCTAAGTCTTTCCAATCCAAGTGGGTTAGCTCCAATCAAGGTATATGGGTATTCAACACTGGGTTCCTTTCACCCTTGTGCCCAAAACCCCCAATTCTTACTTTGAAGTATGAACTTGTGAAATTAGGGTTATGATTAAAATTGGGGAAAACTTATGGAATCAGTTTCTATGCATCAATTCATGGTTTCTTATTGTTTATCTATGATTTTATGAAGATTCCTTAATTGGTTTCAAAAGCCCATGTATTCAAGTTGAATTCTAGCATGATTCTATTGAATTGCATGATTTTAAGTTAAAGTTTACATGTTTAGATAACATGTCCTTATGTACTTTATGAAATTGCATACCCATCTAGCACCACCATCTCCCATCACATGCTTGGCCATCAAGTCAATTTATGTCATCATTTTGGCCATTGTCTCATCTCGCTCTTCCTCCTTTTTCCTCATTTCATTGATCAAGATGGGTGAGGGTCCTCCTGAAGTTGGCACATCCACTTCTCTTGTATGCCAAGCTTGATTGGTCTTTGTCATTCGCTCTAACAAAGTCGAGGCTATAGGAAACTCTAAGTCCATGAAGGTACCACCTCCAAGATTGTCAGCCACTAATTTATTCATAGAGTTCAATGATCGATAAAAGCTTTATAGCAGCACATTGTTTGACAACTCATGATTTGGACACAAGAGAAGCTTCTTTTTGAATCTTAGCCAAACTTCATGAAGAGGCTCATCCGGGAGCTGCCTAAAGTTGGTAATCTCATCTCTTAGCTTCATCATTCAAAATAGAGGAAAGAATATCGAGGTAAATGCCTTAATCAACTCGGCCCAAGATGTGATAGAGTCATTCGGCAACTCTTCCAACCATATCGTGGCTTCCCCCATCAAGGAAAAAGGGAATAAGCGCAATCGGATAGACTTGGGAGATACGTTGAAAGATGAACGGTTGGAAAATCTCCACAAAATTCCGAATATGCTGGTTGGCATATTTATGTGTTGCTCCACCAAATAGACCTTTCATTTGGATTAATTGGAGCATGGTGCTAGTCACATAAAAAGTAGCATTTCCCATCGTAGGGGGTAGGTGGATTGCACCTACACTCACTTGCATCATAGGCTTAGCCTCGTCAGCTTCCATAAATTCATCAACACTCTCATTATCGTCAACCTCGTTCATAGGCTAGCCTGCTTAATCACAACATAAACAACAAACAAAAGTAAAAGAAACAAGTACTCTCAAGGTGACTTCAAAACAACAATCAAAAATAGCTATCAACTTAAGTCACCCGCAATGGTGCCATTTTTTATGAACGCTCAAATTGTGCTCTCCAAGTAGGAGGTCACATCAATCGTGCAACAAAATAAAATTTATAAGCCCAACGAGTGTCAGGGTCGTACCCAAAGGACTTGGGGTAGCTATATATAAATTGTAATAGATTGAGTTTAAGGTGAAAGTAAATGCTCAAAACAACAAGTAAGAGGATGGGGGAATTGGGAATGTTGTCACTACAATCGCAATTCAATTCAAAAAGCAATAAAACTAAAGCGGGTGTACCAAGTCGACTAGATGACTAGGGATGAATATCCGATGGGGCTTTGGTTATGGGATAGGGTGATTTTCAGTTCATACCTATTCTTTCTTAATGACATGAATAACATTAGTCAGGGGTAAGATTTTCTTATCTCTCGACCAATAATCTTATATCCGATGATCTCGGTTAGAGCATCATTGGTTTGATCAATAAATAACCAATCTAGCTTGGGGAAGTCATACCATCTCTAGCTTAGACTCTTAAATGGGAGCATCCGATGATAAGAGCTATTCCTAGCCTCAAATCTGAGTGGAATCCCAAGTTCCCACTAGTAATGTCACATCCAAAACTATGAAATCCTTTCTCAAGCAATCACATAGTGAAGTAATGTAAATTAATATTTGCAACCACCAATTTTAGGATTAAAACTTGGTGAAATTACTAGAACCATGTCAATTAAGCAATTATAAGAAAGAATAGATAACACTCACACCCATTTCTTAAGCACCCATCATCAATACACCCTTAGACAAGAGATGTAACACCCCGGAAATCAAACCAGCTATCTAAGTTAAGAATCTTAGAAAAATTCCATGTTTCAAGAATGACGGGTCCAAACCACGGACTATGGTTCAAAACACGGGTCATGGAATGGAATCGTGATTCCTGTTTGTTTGGTGCAGCCTCTGGTCTGGAACCACGAGTGGGTTCTACGGACCATGGTTCAAACCATGGGTTTGTCCTATCCACTCGTGGAACACAGATCAGAGGGAGAGTAAGTCCTCCAGGTTCCACAACTTGGTTTGATGACTCGTCATCTGAATGATGGCCCGTCATTTCGAGTCATGGGCTAAGTTTCCAGCAACGATGACTCCAAATGATGACCCATGATTTGTCCTACGGGTCCGTCCTGTTGACCAGTAGAAATATTTCTACAAACTGTCTAGTCGACTAGGTTCCATGAGTTGGAACCATGAGCCGTGGTTCAAACAATGACCCATGGAACCAACCCATAGAACCTGAAGCTGACCCATTTTTTCAGATTGTTTTAAATTAAATCGCAGGGGTATTTTAGTCATTTCCCACTCTTTTAACTCCTAAGTAAGGCCGTTTTGACTATTTCAAGAAGGGTTTTCACCTTTATCATCCTAAGTCTCTTCTAAATCCTTCATTCACCTCCCAAAAAGGAAAAGAATTCCCCCAAGCTCAAGGTCTCAAGCTTCAAGTTTAAGTTTCCTAAGTCTTTCCAATCCAAGTGGGTTAGCTCCAATCAAGGTATGTGGGTATTCAACACTGGGTTCCTTTCACCCTTGTTCCCAAAACCCCCAATTCTTACTTTGAAGTATGAACTTGTGAAATTAGGGCTTTGATTAAAATTGGGGAAAACTTATGGAATCAGTTTCTATGCATCAATTCATGGTTTGTTATGGTTTATCTATGATTTTATGAAGATTTCTTAATTGGTTTCAAAAGCCCATGTATTCAAGTTGAATTCTAGCATGATTCGATTGAATTGCATGATTTAAAGTTAAAGTTTACATGTTTAGATAACATGTCCTTATTTACTTTATGAAATTGCATGCCCATCTACCCAAGTATGAATTTAGAAAGGAAAAGTATATTTTGAGTTATGGCTTTGCACATTTTTTAGATGCATTATTTTGAATTGCATGACATCAGATACGTCCTATTGCTATTCAAATAGTTTTGACATCAGATATGTCACCATTTATGAACAGTTTTGACATCAGATATGTCACCAGTTATGAAAAATTTTAACATCAGATATGTCACCAGTTATGAACAGTTTTGATATCGGATTGTCACCAGTTATGAACAGTTTTGGCATCAGATATACCCCAGTATTATATGAGCTATATGTATATGTTTTGGGAGTAGTATTTAGCACCGAGTTGGACCAAGTGAGAGTACCCTCAGTCCCAGAACTACGTGCCCCCATAGTTTTGCAAGTCCCCTCTGTTGGGCATCACTTTTTAGTGATCATGCCTCAGTCATGCCTTTATACCCTGGCAAGGTATATTGGGTCCTCTCGATGGGGCATATACATCAGATTCCATGTAGATCACATGATCTATTTCAGTTAGAGAACCTCCCACAGAAGCAGTTTATGCTTTAAAAGTGTACTTGACTTTTATTCAGATTTTAGACTCTTGTTTATGATCATGTTTTCAGCTTATGGTGTTTCATAGAGTCATTTGCATCCAGTTTTACTTTTAAAGTATGATTTTGTGTAATGACCCTTCCGGTCATTTACGAGTTTTCACCTTTCTTGTACCGTTAGAGCTTGTTTGTAGTATCCCCAGGTCATTAAAGGCCTGTCGGGACCGGTAGTTCGGTGCCCAGGCCGTTTGTTTGGTATTTATGGTCGTATGATAAGTTTTGAAGTCAAATAAGTCGGCAAAAGTTATCGTAAGAGTCTTTAATAAATTTTTTAAACTTTGGGTCAAATGTCTTAGAGCTTTTCTCTCAATATATAAAGAGTTAGAAGTCCCCCAACCTACTAAATCGAAGGTCTACAAGTCTAGTTTCCAATGCACAAAATCTCACGTCTAACAAATCTTGGAGTAAATATTTATGACTGTTTTACCGTGGACTGTCTGGCAGAAACCGGGCCGCGAACCGGGTCGCGAACCGAGTCAGGTCAAAATTGATTTAAAGCCTCCAATTCACGTTTTAAAATGCCATTTCAGTTCTGAAACAGAGAGAAAACATAAGGGAGGGTTCTAAGAGAGTTCTTGAGTGATCAAGGTGCATTTTTGGTGATTTCTATCGCTAAAGTTATTTCTTACTTTCACATGTGCCTATGGTATATATATTCTGCTTGCTAGCCTCACATGTGGTTCTGTTGATTTCCGTCTGGGCTAGTTCCTATTTACCTTTCGTTGATTTCTGTGACTACTTGCTTCTATTCTGTCTGTTACTACGCTTTTATCTTATATGTGCCCAGTCGGCCCATGATACCTACTGGGTACCTTATGCTTCGCATTTGGTGCTCACCCTACCCCCTGCATCTATTGGTGCAGATCCTAGCATGGGCCATCGTCGTTAGATCACTGTGATTCATTCTTGGAGATCTGTTGGGGACTACTTCAGACTGAGGGTGAGCTCTTGGAGATCGGAGCTTAGCTTTAGTTTATCTTTTGCTTTATGTACTCTATTACCATTCAGAGACATCTGTATATATTGTTTTGGATCATTTGCACTCCATGTATATAGTTCTGGCTCTATACTATGATACCAGGTCTTATGGTTTGGTTTAGTTTCCGCATATGTATATATATATTCATGTTATCTATTCTCTTTATCTTGTTCCCTTACTTTTGCTTAATAAACTGTTCTTTTACTTATTTGTTAGATAGTGGCCCATTACTAACTATTCTGTGCTACGGGGATTGGTTCACCTACCGGGGGGTTGTAGGTGCCATCATGAATAAGAAATTGGGTCGTGACAGCTTGGTATCAGAGCTCTAGGTTCACCGGTGTCATCGGTATAGGAGCCAATGTCTAGTAGAGTCCTGCGGATCAGGGTGGAGACGTCCGTACTCAATCTTCGGGAGGCTACAATGACATTTTAGGAAATTTGACCCTTTCATTGCTTTTGTGTCGTGCATAGAACCCTTAAAGTTTCTGGAAATCTCATTTGTTCTATTTCATTCTTTCGCAGATGGTTCGTACAAGATCATCGGCATCAGGCGGAGATGAGCCTCCCACTCCAGCTAGGGGTCGAGGACGCCCTCGAGCAGCGGTACCTGCTAAAGCTATTAGAGTTGAGATAGAGCCCAAGTAGCACGTGGATCAGGGGGAAGCCCAGGTACCACCAGCTCCAATACCAGCTCCAGCTCACACTTCTGTGCCAGCTCCATCTGCAGCTCAGTCTCTAGATATTCAGGGATTACTATTACAGCTTTTGGGTATGATTGGAGAGCGGCCTTCTGAGGTAGCACAGAAATCCACTCAGGGGGTAGCCCTGGGTGCACAGAGTTAAGGAGCGCAGCCTGCTACTGCGGCTCCCCGTGCGGAGGTCATTCCGGTTCCATCAGTTGCACAGCCTCTTACTCCTCGCCCAGCTATGACAGAGTCAGAGCAGAAGGCGTTGGGTAGGTTCTTGAGGTTAGCACCTCTGAGGTTTGATGGTACTTCTGGACAGGATCCATATGACTTTATTACTACTTGTGAGGAGATGTTGCATCATTTGGGTTTGTTGGAGACTCACGGGGTTAGTTATACTACCTATCAGTTGGAGGGCCCAGTGAAGTTATAGTGGAGGGCCCATGTTGCTTGTAGACCACCATCGTCAGCACCTTTGACCTGGTCTGTGTTTTATGAGGCCTTTATCTCCAAGTTCCTACCTTAGAGTGATCGTGAGCATCACAGGAAGAAGTTTACTCACCTTATGCAGGAATCTACGACTGTCTCGGAGTATGAGACCTATTTTCATCAGCTAGCACCATTTGGAGCTATGATCATTCCTACCGAGGCAGATAGGATTCACAGATTTGTATGGGGTTTGAGGCCAGAGATCAGGTAGCCAGCTGAGATATTGATTGCCAGTGGTCGATCAGTTCAGGCTATTGCAGACTATGCCCGTACTGTGGAGGACTTATAGCGACATGATCAGGGGTCTAGAGATAAGAGGCCTCGACATCAGGGTGGCTACAGTGGTTCCAGATATGGTGGTAGAGGTTCTGGCCAGTGGGGCTGGGTTATCAACCACAGCAGCACCAACGTCAGTCCAGTCGACTGGTTCAGGCTTCCCTTCAGACTTTCGATAGTACCCAGTTCGAGCAGGGTCAGAGCAGCCATCACGGCTATAGCGGCCAGTATTCGAGGGGTACAGTATCTAGCGCATCAGGTCATGGTGTTCATACGGGATCTGCTGGTTCATCTCGACTGAGTAGGCTGTCAGGGGCTTGTTTTACTTGTGGTGTGATTGGTCATTTTGCTAGAGATTGCTCTCAGTAGGGTACAGTTTAGTTGGTCGAGTCTTTATGAGTAGTTCAGCCTCCGGCTAGAGGGGGTGGTCGTCAGGGTAGAGGTGGTGCTCTGCGTGGCAAAGCAAGTGGTAGGGATGGCAGTCGGGCAGGTGAAGGTCGTCGTCAGTTTTACGCGGTCCCTTGGAGACCAGAGGCAGAGGCCTCAGATGCTGTGATTACATGTACGATTTCTGTGTGCCATCAGTGTGCTATGGCTTTATTTGATCCTGGATCCACTTGTTCATATGTATCTACCTACTTTATGCCTTGTTTGGGGTTGTCTAGTGAGCCATTATCTGTTCCTATTTCTATTTCGACCCCAGTAGGAGATTCTTTAGTAGTGGATCGGATTGTGAGATATTGTACGATATCTATTGGTGATTTAGAGACTTGGGGTGATTTGATGATCCTTGATATGCTAGATTTTGATGTGATACTGGGCATGCACTGGTTATCTCCTCACCATGCAGTTTTGGATTGTTTTGCCAAGACCATTACCATAGTTGTACCCAGTGTATCCCCGGTTGTGTAGCAGGGTTCTGTTAGCCATGCACTGTCTGGGATCATCTCTTATCTTTGAGCTAGGAAGTTGATTTCCCGTGGGTGTTTAGCTTATCTAGCATATGTCCGAGATGCTAGTGCTGACCCTACGTCTCTTGAGTCTGTTCCTTTGGTTAGAGACTTCCTTGATGTGTTTCCTACCGACCTGCCAGGACTTCCACCTGAGAGAGATATTGATTTTGCTATTGAGTTAAAGCCGGGCACTAGGCCCATTTCTATTTCTCCTTACCGTATGGCTCCGGCTGAGTTGAGGGAGCTTAAGGAGCAGCTCCAGGATCTGTTAGCTAAGGGGTTTATTAGACCGAGTGTGTCACCTTGGGGTGCTTCTGTTCTCTTCGTGAAGAAGAAGGATTGGTCGATGCGCATGTGTATTGATTATCGACAGCTGAATAGGGTGACAGTGAAGAATAGGTATCTGATGCCGAGAATTAATGACTTGTTTGACCAGCTTCAGGGTTTAGTCATGTTTACGAAGATTGATTTGAGGTCCGGCTACCATCAGTTGAGGATTAGGGTAGAAGACACCCTAAGACAGCATTCAAGACACGTTATGGCCATTACGAGTTCCTGATGATGTCTTTTGGGTTGACTAATTCCCCTGCAGCCTTTATGAACTTGATGCACAGAGTTCTTGGCTCGTATTTGGACTCATTTGTGATAGTTTTTATAGACGACATCTTGGTATACTCGTGTAGTAGAGATGAGCATGAGCAGCACTTGAGGGTTATACTCCAGACTTTGAGAAATCATCGGCTTTATGCCAAGTTCTCAAAGTGCGAGTTTTGGCTTGAGTCAGTTGCATTCCTAGGGCACGTGGTGTCTAAGGATGGGATTAGGGTTGATCCGGGAAAGATTTTAGCAGTTTGTGATTGGCCTAGACCCACTACTGTTACTGAGGTCCGCAGTTTTATTGGGTTAGCAGGTTACTACAGACGCTTCATTCAGGGATTTTCTTCCATAGCAGCACCTTTGACTATGCTGACTAGGAAGGATGTCCCATTTCAATGGTCAGATCAGTGCGAGGATAGCTTTCAGAGGCTTAAGGCCTTATTGACTTCAGCTCCAGTTTTAACTTTGGCGATTGAGGGTCAGAGCTTCTCCGTGTATTGTGATGCTTCTGGGGTTGGTCTTGGTTGTGTGTTGATGCAGCAAGGTCGAGTAATAGCATATGTGTCGAGGTAGCTGAAGGTTCACGAGCGCAACTACCCCACTCATGACTTAGAGTTAGCAGCGGTAGTTTTCACGCTCAAGATCTGGAGGCATTACCTATATGGAGTTCACTGTGAGATCTTCACTGATCACCGTAGTCTTCAGTATATCACGAGTCAGCAAGAGCTGAACTCGAGGCAGAGGAGATGGGTCAAGCTACTGAAGGACGATGACTTCACTATTCTGTATCATCCGGGCAAGGCAAACATGGTAGCAGATGCCTTGAGCCGAAAGACAGTGAGTATGGGTAACCTAGCTTCTCTTTCAGTTTCAGAGCGACCGTTGGCCTTGGACATCCACTCCTTGGCTAACCGTTTGGTTAGGCTCGACTTGTAGGATCCTAGCAGAGTTCTTGCCAGTGTTGAGGTTTGTTCTACTTTGATTGATCAGATTCAGAGCCGTCAATTTGAAGATCAGCAGTTGTGTGACCTTCGTGATCAGGTTGTTCAGGGTGAGACCAGTCGGGCTACTTTAGATTCAGATGGGGTTCTAAGGTTTGATAGCCTCCTTTGTATTCCGAGGATTAGTGATTTGATTCAGTTGATACTTCATGAGGCACATTGTACTAGATACTCCATTCACCCTGGCACAGTAAAGATGTATAGATACTTGAGACAGCTTTACTGGTGGAGTGGTATGAAGCGGGATATAGCGGAGTTCATATCTCGTTGCTTGATTTGTCAGCAGGTTAAGTTGGAGCACATGAGACCTGGTGGTTTGATGCAGCGACTTCCCATTCCTGAGTGGAAGTGGGAAGGGATTACTATGGACTTCATTGTTAGTTTGCCTCATACTTCTCAAAGGTTTGATTCCATATGGGTGATTCTTTATAGGCTGACTAAGTCAGCACATTTCTTGCCGGTTCAGTCTTCTTATGGTGCAGAGAGGTTAGCTCAGATCTACCTTTGTGAGATTGTTCGGTTGCACAAGGGCCCAACTTCTATCATTTTATACCGCGACACTCAGTTCACATCTCAGTTCTGGAGGGCTATTCAGTGAGATTTGGGTACAGAGGTTCAGCTTAGTACTGCTTTCCACCCTCAGATAGATGGCCAGTCCGAGAGGACCATTCAAGTCCTAGAGGACATGCTTCAGGACTGTGTTCTTGACTTTGGAGGTTCATGGGATCAGTTTGTGCCTTTGGCTGAGTTTGCTTATAATAATAGTTTCCATTAGAGCATTGGCATGGCACCTTTTGAGGCCTTGTATGGTAGGCGTGGCAGATCACCGATTGGTTGGTTTGATGGTTCTGAATCTAGGCCACAGAGTACATATTTGCTTCGAGATTCCTTAGACCAAGTCCGAGTGATTCAGGATAGACTTTGGGCAGCCCAGAGTAGGCAGAAGAGCTACGCTGATCTTAGACTTCGTGCCTTAGAGTTAAGTGTTGGTGATTCGGTATTTCTCCGTGTATCTCCCATGAACGGTGTGATGAGATTTGGTAGGTCGGTCAAGCTTAGCCCCAGGTACATTGGGCCATTTGAGATTCTCCAGAGGGTTGGTAGTGTTTCATATCAGTTAGCTTTGCCTCTGATGTTTTCATCTATACACCCGATTTTCCATGTATCGATGTTGCGGCGGTATGTTCCAGATGAGTCTCATGTGTTGCAGTGGGAGACGGTTCAGCTGGATGAGAGTTTATCCTTTGTTGGGGAGCCGGTAGCTATTTTGGCCAGAGATGTCAGGAGATTGAGGTCTCGAGAGATTCTGATTGTCAAGGTTCAGTGGAGGCACCGTCCAGTTGAGGAGGCTACCTGGGAGACTTAGAGAGATATGCGGGGTCAGTATCCGCAGTTGTTCGAGCCTTCAGTTACTTCCTTGTTCTTGACTTTCGAGGACGAAAGTCTTTTTAGTAGTGGATGATGTAATGACCCTTCTGATCATTTACGAGTTTTCACCTTTCTTGTACCGTTAGAGCTTGTTTGTAGTAGCCCTAAGTCATTTAAGGCTTGTCGGGACCGTTAGTTCGATGCTCGGGCCATTTGTTTGGTATTTATGGTCGTATGATAAGTTTTGAAGTCAAACAAGTCGGCAAAAGTTATCATAAGAGTCTTTAATAAATTTTCTAAACTTTGGGTCAAATGTCTTAGAGCTTTTCTCTTAATATATAAAGATTTAGAAGTCCTCCAACCTACCAAATTGAAGGTCTACATGTCTAGTTTCCAATGCACAAAACCTCACGTCCAACTGATCTCGGAGTAAACATTTATGACTGTTTTACCAAAGACTGTCTGGCGCGAACCGGGTCGGGTCAAAATTGATTTAAGGCCTCCAATTCACGTTTTAAAATGCCATTTCAGTCTTGAAACAGAGAGAAAACATAAGGGAGGGTTCCAAGAGAGTTCTTGAGTGATCAAGGTGCATTTTTGGTGATTTCTATCGCTAAAGTTTTCCCCCGTGCCTAGAAACGCGACCTCTACGCGTGGCAGCCATTTTCCCCTTCGATAAACAACATTTGGAGCTGGTTTCAAAAGATAGGAATTGGTATTTCATGATGTTTATTCAAGATTTACACTTGGTTTGCTAAGGTAACCATCTCGGGGCTCTTTTATGATCATTTTTATGAAGTTCTACGGACGTTTCATCAAGTTATGATTCTTTTGGGAAATCTGCCGATTTAAGCTTAATTATGAACTATTTATAGGTGAGTATAATCTGCGTATATATAGTGTTTATGAAGCTTAGGACGTAAGGAACAATTTCTGTGAAGGAACTACGGGCATTCAGACGTTCGTCGGAGGGTATTTTTGTCATTTTGGAGATTCTTGGAGTGGTTCGAGCTTGGACATCGTCGTCCTAGCAGCTTGTTGTTGGACGGAAGGTAGGTTATGGTTTAAAATCCCTAGACTTAGCATATATAGGATAAAATTGTACTAGCTAGCATCCTTGGGTTGGATTATTAGGTTGGTACCACAGACCTTGACCACTTTATTCATGTCTGCCTAATTTTTTTCCTCCGATGCTTGTTGTACTTGCCGATATCTTTTATTTACCCTTGTGGTCCTGTGAGGCCTTGTTGACTCTGGAACATAGAAGGTGGGATATTGGGAATGTCCGCGAGTCCCGGGCATCGAATTATCCTTCTAGGCTGGTTATGCTTGTTGAGTAGCTGTGGGCCTGTGCAGGGTCGATAGGTTGATTGTGAGCTGCTGGGCAGCTATTGTGTTTGATCATCCCATTTCCATGCATATAAAGAGGTTTTATCCATGTTTTACTACGGTTTGGCTTCGGGCCTACTGGCACTATTTTCTAAACCTTGCATGTCCCCGGGGGGCCGTTTTTGATGGAAATGAATTGGAAATGGTTTGATTTAACTTGTGAATATTCTTGGGTAAAAGAAGGTAAAATTATGATTTATATCACCAGTTTTACGATTAACGCTAGACTCGGCAGGGCCGGGGTGCTAGTTGAGTTTTCTTGCTACTTGAGATGATTTTAGCCTCGGTCGGACCGATCACCTGAGATTACTTTCTACTGTTTAGACCCGGTTATGCCCGGGCACCCTTGGAGAGGTTTTTGAGATATTTTCCCACTACTTTAGTCCTGGACAGGGTCCGAGCATGCATATTCGAGACTGGGTCTCTATCTTGAACCCGAACTTGCTTCCGGATGACATGTTTTGATACTGAATTTTAGTATGGGGTCAGGGACCTCCATGAACCTTGCCATCCAGGCCTGGGGCTTTGGGCTGCGTGTGCCGGAGGAAGGGTTTACGGTGGAGTAGAGGTATATGGGTAGTGCCCTTCCATGGAACCTACCTGCTGGGCCGGATCAGCACCGGAGGAGGTACATACAGAGATACCATTTCACTTGAGATCTTCATGCATCATATCATTCATTGTTTGAGGCTCCACCCTTGTTTGTTGTTTGTTTATTGTACGCTCTGGTAGTATGGGATGCCGGAGGGTTTGTTTTCACTTGTTGTGTTCCCAGGTTGTATGGGCGACCGGGGGACTGCAGGTAGACTCTTGTTATTTATTTATGGAAGCTTCCCTGTTACGGCTAAGTTGTTGGTTTCTGGATTTGAGATTGACATGATTAGTTCGATCTTTGATTTCTATTTTCCCTAGTATGTCTATCTCTACTCTTCACTCCCTTTTTCTTGTGCTTCAGGTTACCGGTATACCGTCCATTTCGTAAACTTATTATGTATATACTGTTATTGCAAGGACATCAGGTGAGTTATTTCTTACTTTCACATGTGCCTATGGTCTATATATTCTGCTTGCTAGCCTCACATATGGTTCTGTTGATTTCCCTCTAGGCTAGTTCCTGTGTACCTTTCGTTGATTTCTGTGACTACTTGCTTCTATTCTGTCTGTTACTACGCTTTTATCTTATATGTGCCCAGTCGGCCTATCATACCTACTGGGTACCTTATGCTTCACATTTGGTGCTCACCCTACCCCCTGCATCTTTTGGTGCAGATCCTAGCGTGAGCCATCGTCGATAGATCACTGTGATTCATGCTTGGAGATCTGTTGGGGACTACTTTAGACTGAGGGTGAGCTCTTGGAGATCGGAGCTTAGTTTAGTTTATCTTTTGCATTATGTACTCTATTACCATTCAGAGACATCTGTATATATTATTTTGGATCATTTACACTCCATGTATGTAGTTCTGGCTCTATACTATGATACCAGGTCGTGGGGTTTGGTTTAGTTTCCACATATGTATATATATATTCCTGTTATCTATTCTCTTTATCTTGTTCCCTTACTTTTGCTTAATAAACTGTTCTTCTTCTTATTTGTTAGATAGTGGCCTATTACTAACTGTTCTGGGCTACGGGGAGTGGTTCGCCTACCGGGGGGTTGTAGGTGCCATCATGACTGAGAAATCGGGTCATTACATTTTGATTGCTAAAGGCATACTCAGCATGTTTTAAATGGTTTATCATGTTCATGCATTACTCAGATACTCGGTACATCCTATAGTACTGACGCATATCTTGCGCTGCATCCTTTGATGATGCAGATTCAGGTGTACCTCCTCAGATTCGTAGCTAGAGTTTCCTAGCCATACCCAGATAGCTGTTGGTGAGTCCTCTTAGGTCGAGGACTAGTGATATTTCTAGTTTTATTGGCTTTTCAATTCCGTACTCGAGTTAGCTAGGGTCTTGTCCTAGCAACTCCTTATGTCATGAGTAGAGGCTTTTCAGATATAGACAATATTTGAGTCCTCTCACGGATCTTGTATTCCTATTGACCTGATTCTACATGTATGTTATTCTGACTTTATCTATTATGCTTCCGTTTATCTTTTATTATGCTTGAGAATGCTATGACCAAGGGTTAGCTTGGGATCGTTATGGTCCTAGGTCCCGTGATACGTCTAGGGGTAACCTCAGGGTGTGACAAACTTGGTATCAGAGCCTCAGGTTTAAGAGTCCTAGAATGTATGAAAGCCGCATCGAGTAGAATCTTTTTCATGTGTGCGAAGTGCACCACATATATGAGAGTGAAGCTATGAGATGTCTTAGAAAACCTTCACTTCCTTCATGATCATGTCATGCGATAGAGCTTAAATCTTATGTTCCTCTAATCCTCATCTTGTACATTTCAGATTATGCCTCCTCAACGACTATGCCTCCCCGAGCTGCACGGAATGTTGTTCCTGTTGTTCCGATCCCCGATGTCACGAATGAGGAGTTCAGAAATGCCATCCATTTGCTATCCCAGACTTTGGCCACTCAGGCTAATCAGCAGGCTCCTTCCCCTATTCATCCTCAAGGTGGGGTAGCAGCCCAAGTTCGTGACTTCGTCCGAATGAATCCACCTAAATTTTGGGGTTTGAAAGTGAGTGAGGACCCGCTCAACTCTATTGATGAAGTGTAGAAGATCTTCGAAATTATGCAAGTGGTTGGGGTTGATTGTGTTGAGCTTGCATCCTATCAACTCAAGGATGTAGCTCATATTTGGTTCACGCAATGGAAGGAGACTAGGGTGAGGGACGCGGTCCCTATGACTTGGGAGTGTTTTGAGAGGGCCTTCCTTGATAGGTTCTTTCCCCGAGAGTTGAGGAAAGAGAATATGGAGGAATTTGTGAACTTGAGACATGGTTCGATGTCGGTTCAAGAGTATAGTCTGAAGTTCACTCAGTTGTCTAGATATGCTCCCTCCATGGTAGTGAACCCGCATGATTAAATGAACAAGTTTATTTATGAGGTTTTTAATGTGGTTAAGAAAGAGTGTAGGTCTTCCTTACTGTTGAGTGACATGAACGTTTCCTGACTCATGACTCATGCCCATCAGATTGAGGGTGACAAGCTTAGAGAGATGGCAAGGGAGAATAAAAGAGCTAGATCTAAGGGCTCGGGATTTAGCCATCAGAGGTCCGGAGGTGGACATTGATCCTTGTTCCAGAAGAAGTCATCAGGCCATGTTCATTCTTATGCTAGTGCTCCGACCTAGGCCTAGAGGCCTCGTTATGATCAGGGTGGTGGAGGATCTGGTTTCTATTGCCAGTCTCAAGGTAGTGTTGCTAAGGGATCTTCCTACCCAGCTTGTGTTAAGTGTGGGAAGAACCACCCCGGTGAGTGTTTGGCTGGTATAGAGGGTTGTTTTGTGTGTGGTCAGACTGGGCACCGTATCAGAGATTGCCCTTCATCTAAGAAGGGACAGGGAGGTAGGACTCAGCCTACCCCAGTAGCTTCAGGAGGTAGGACAGCCCAGCAGGGCACAACTTCTAGTTCTAGTGGTTAGCGCTAAAACCGTCTCTACGCTATGTCCTCCCGTCAGGATCAGAAGAGTTCTCCAAATGTTATCACTAGTGTGTTGAAAGTATTCTCTTTTGATGTGTATGCTTTATTGGACCCCGGTGCCTCCTTATCTTTTATGACCCCTTATATAGCATGCAAATTCGAAGTATGTCCTGAATTACTTTTAGAACACTTTTGTGTTTCTACTTCTGTTGGTGATTCAGTCTTAGCCAAAAGAATCTACCAAAATGTCCCTATCTCAATCCTTCATAGAGTCACTTCAGTGGATCTAGTAGAGTTAGAGATGACTGATTTTGATGTCATTCTTGGTATGGATTAGTTGTATGCATGTTATGCTTCCGTTGATTGTCGTACTCGGGTTGTCAGTTTTAAGTTTCCTAATGAACTCTTTTTAGAATGGCAAGGTAGCCCCCTTCCTTGAAAGGTCATTTCATATCTTATCTTAAGGCTAGGAAGATGATTTCAAAAGGGTATGTTTATCAGATATTGTGGGTTATGGACACAGAGTTCGAAATCCCATCCCTTCAGTCTGTTCCTATTGTGAATGAATTCCCAGAAGTATTTTCTGATGATTTGCCCAGAGTCCCTCCTGAGCGGGAGATAGACTTTCGGATAGATCTTCTTTTGGATACGAATCCTATCTCTATTCCTCCCTAGAGAATGGCTCCCACAAAACTTAAAGAGTTGAAAGATCAGTTGAAGGATCTTCTTGATAAAGGTTATCAAGCCTATTATTTCTCCATGGGGTGCCCCAGTTTTGTTTGTTCGGAAAAATGATGGTTCTCTTAGAATGTGTATTGATTATCGTCAGTTGAACAAAGTCACAATCAAGAATAAGTATCCCATTCCTAGGATTGATGACTTGTTCGATCAACTTCAGGGTGCTAGTTTTTTCTGCAAAATCAACCTTAGATCTGGTTATCATCAGCTTCGTGTTAGAGAGTGTGATATTTCGAAGACAGCATTCAGGACTTGGTATGGTCATTATGAGTTTCTCATTATGTCTTTTGGTCTAACTAATGCTCCTGCAGCCTTTATGGATTTGATAAACCGTGTGTTCAAACAGTACCTGTATATGTTTGTGATTGTTTTCATTGATGATATCCTCATCTACTCTCAGAGTGAGGAGGAGCATGCAGACTATTTGAGGGTTGTGTTGAAAATTCTCAAGGACCAGCAGTTATTTTCTAAGTTTAGTAAGTGTGAGTTTTGGATGCAGTCTGTTGCTTTTCTGGGTCATATTATGACTAAAGATGGTATTCGAGTTTATTCCCAAAAGATTGAGGCAGTGAAGAGATGTCCTAGACCTACTTCTCTGTCTAATATTAGGAGCTTTTTGGGTTTGGCAGGTTACTATAGAAGGATTTTCTTCCATTGCTACCCCTTTGACCCGATTGACTCAGAAGAAGGTAAAATTTTAGTGGTCCGACTTGTGTGAGAAGAACTTTCAGGAATTGAAGACTAGATTGACAACAACTCCAGTGTTACCTCTACCCGAGGGCTTAGATGATTTTGTTGTGTATTGTGATGCTTCTAGGATTGGTTTGGGTTGTGTTCTGATGCAGCGTGGTAAGGTGATTGCTTATGCTTTGAGACAACTTAAGACTCATGAGAAGAACTATCCTACTCATGATCTTGAGTTGGCAGCCGTGGTCTTTGCTTTGAAGATTTGGAGACATTACTTGTATGGTGTACATGTGGATGTATTCACCGATAATAAGAGTCTTCAGTATGTGTTCACTCAGAAGGAATTGAAATTGCGGCAAAGGAGATGGCTTGAGCTTCTCAATAATTATGATATGAGTGTGCTTTACCATCCAGGTAAGGCCAATGTCGTGGCGGATGCTTTGAGTAGACTGTCCATGGGAAGTGTGTCTTCCGTTGATGATGGGAAAAAGGAATTGGTTAAGGAGGTTTATAGGCTAGCTCAGTTGGGAGTTTGCCTTATGGACTCGACAGAAGGTGGTGTGATTGTACCGAATGGTGCCGAGTCATCTTTGGTAGCAGAGGTGAAGGCCAAGAAAGACAAGGATCCCATTTTACTTCAGCTTAAGGGTGAGATTCATCAGCAGCGAGTGGAAGTTTTCTCCCGGGGGGGAGATGGTGTGCTTCGTTATCAAGGTCGCTTATGTGTGCCAGATATAGATAGATTGATACATCAGATTCTGACTGAGGCTCACGGTTCTAGATATTCCATCCATTCGGGTGCTACTAAGATGTACTGTGATCTACAGGAAGTCTTTTGGTTGAATGGTATGAAGAGGGACATAGCCAGGTTTGTGACTAAGTGTCCCAACTGTCAGCAAGTAAAAGTGGAGCATCAAAGGCCAGGTGGCATGATTCAAGATATTGACATTCCCACTTGGAAATGGGAATCCATCAATATGGACTTTATTACTGGTTTGCCTCGTACTCGAAGGCAACATGATTCTATTTGGGTGATTGTCGATCAGATGACCAAGTCATCCCACTTCTTGGTTGTTAAGACTACTGATTCAGCAGATGACTATGCCAGACTCTACATCCGGGATATAGTTCGATTGCATGGTGTTCCCTTGTCCATCATTTCTGATAGAGGTCCTCAGTTTACATCTCAATTTTGGAGATCGTTTTAGAAAGGTCTTGGTACTCAGGTGAAGCTTAGCATAGCTTTTCACCCTCAGACAGACGGTCAGGCAGAGTGCACTATTCAGACTTTGGAGGATATGTTGAGGGCATGTGTGATTAGATTCAAGGATAATTGGGATGATCACTTACCTCTTATCAAGTTTGCCTACAACAACAACTTTTACTCTAGCATCCAGAAGGCTCCATATGAGGCACTTTATGGCTGGAGGTGCAGATCTCCTATTGGTTGGTTTGAGGTAGGTGAGGCAGCCTTGATCGGTCCATATTCAGTTCATGAGACTATGAAGAAGGTTCAGCTTATTAGGGAAAGGTTGAAGACCACTTAGAGTCGACAGAAATCTTATGCGGATGTGAGGAGCTGGGATTTGGAATTTGAGGTTGACGATTGGGTTTTCTTTAAGGTGTCACCCATGAAGGGTGTGATGAGGTTTGGCAAGAAAGGAAAGATTAGTCCCTGTTTAGTAGGTCCTTATAGAATTCTGAGGAAGGTTGGTAAGGTTGCCTATGAGTTGGATTTTCCATCAGGGTTAGAAGCGGTTCACCCCATTTTCCATGTTTCCTTGTTGAAGAAGTGTGTTGGTAATCTGAGGTTTATTGTCCCCTTGGAGGATGTGGCTGTGAATGATAGTCTCACCTATGAGGAGGTTCCCGTGGAGATCCTTGATCGTCAGATTCGGAGGTTGAGAAACAAGGAAGTCGCTTTGGTAAAGGTTCTTTGGAGAAATCAACTTGTTGAAGGAGCTACTTGGGAAGCGAAAGAGGCCATGAAGGCCAAATATCCTCATCTCTTTCCTTCCGATTCAGTTCCAGCTTGATGTACTAGTTTCCTCCTTAGTATTCCCCTCCGATTCTATTCCACCAGTTCCTCTTATGATTCTAGCATGCATCCATGCTTTACGAAGTTAGTTTATCATGTTTTCAAGTTGAAAAGTTTAGTTTTTATGTTTACTCTTTGATTTCCATGTTCAGTTGCTGGTTGGGCTATTTTCTCCTCAGTTTTCCCTTGTTTAGTCTTCATTCGAGGATGAATGATCCCAAGGGAGAGATATTGTAACACCCCAGAAATCAAACCAGTTATCTAATTTAAGAATCTCAGAAAAATTCCATGTTTCAGGAATGACGGGTTTAAACCACAGACCGTGGTTTGAACCACGGGTCGTGGAATGGAACCGTGATTCCTGTTTATTTGGTGCAACCTCTAGTCTGGAACCACGAGTGGGTTCTACGAACCATGGTTCAAACCACGGGTTTGTCCTGTCCCCTCATGGAATACAGATCAGAGAGAAAGTAAGTCCTCCAGGTTCCACGACTTGGTTTGACGACTCATCATCTGAACGACGACCCATATTTCGAGTCGTGGTTTGACCCAGAGACCAGCTAAGTTCCCAGCAATGACGACTCTAAACAATGACCTGTCGTTTGTCCTACGGGTCCGTCCTGTTGACCCATAGAAATGTTTCTGCAGACTGTCTAGTCGACCAGGTTCAATGAGTTGGAACCACGAGCCATGGTTCAAACGATGACCCATGGAACCAACCCGTAGAACCTGAAGCTGACCCATTTTTACAGATTGTTCTAAATTAAATCCCAGGGGTATTTTAGTCATTACCCACTTTTTTAACTTCTAAGTGAGGTAGTTTTGACTATTTCAAGAAGGGTTTTCACCTTTATCATCCTAAGTCTCTTCTAAATCCTTCATTCACCTCCCAAAAAGGAAAAGAATTCCCCTAAGCTCAAGGTCTTAAGCTTCAAGGTCAAGTCTCCTAAGTCTTTCCAATCCAGTGGGTTAGCTCCAATCAAGGTATGCGGGTATTCAACAATGGGTTCCTTTCACCCTTGTGCCCACAAACCCCAATTCTTACTTTGAAGTATGAACTTGTGAAATTAGGGTTTTGATTAAAATTGGGGAAAACTTTTGGAATCAGTTTCTATGCATCAATTCATGGTTTCTTATGGTTTATCTATGATTTTATGAAGATTCCTTAATTGGTTTCAAAAGCCCATGTATTCAAGTTAAATTCTAGCATGATTCCATTGAATTGCATGATTTTAAGTGAAAGTTTACATGTTTAGATAACATGTCCTTATGTACTTTATGAAATTGCATGCCCATCTACCCAAGTATGAATTTAGAAAGGAAAAGTATATTTTGAGTTATGGCTATGCACATTCTTTAGATGCATGATTTTGAATTGCATGACATCGGATATGTCCTATTGCTTTTCAAACAATTTTGACATCAGATATGTCACCAGTTATGAACAGTTTTGACATCAGATATGTCACCAGTTATGAACAGTTTTGACATCAGATATGTCACCAGTTATGAAGAGTTTATACATCAAATATGTCACCAATTATGAACAGTTTTGGCATCAGATATGCCCCAGTATTATATGAGCTATATGTATATATTTTAGGAGTAGTATTTAGCACCGAGTTGGACCGATAAGAGTACCCTTAGTCCCAGAACTATGTGCCCCCATAGGTTTTCAAGTCCCTTCTATTGGGCATCAGTTTTTAGTGATCATGCCACAGTCATGCCTTTATACCCTGGCAAGGTATATTGGGTCCTCTCGATAGGGCGTATAGATTAGATTCCATGTAGCTCACATGTTCTATGTCAGTTAGAGAACCTCCCACAGAAATAGTTTGTACTTTAAAAGTGTACTTGACTCTTCTTCGGATTTTAGACTTTTGTTTATGATTATGTTTTCAGCTTATGGTGTTTCATAGAGTAATTTGCATCCAGTTTTACTTTTAAAGTATGAATTCAATTGATAAAGGCATACTCAGCATGTTTTAAACTGTTTATCATGTTCATGCATCGCTCACATACTCGGTACATCCTATAGTACTGACGCATATCTTGCGCTGCATCCTTTGATGATGAAGATTCAAGTGTACCTCCTCAGATTCTTGGCTAGAGTTTCCTGGCCACTCCCAGACAGCTGTTGGTAAGTCCTCTTAGGTCGAGGACTAGTGATGTTTCTAGTTTTGTTAGCTTTTCATTTCCATACTTTGAGTTAGCTAGGGTCTTGTCCTAGCAACTCCTTATGTCATGAGTAGAGGCTTTTCAGATATAGACAGTATTTGAGTCCTCTCACGGATCTTGTATTCCTATTGACTTGATTCTACATGTATGTTATTCTGACTTTATCTATTATGCTTCCTCTTATCTTTTGTTATGCTTGAGAATTCTATGACCAAGGGTTAGCTTGGGATCCTTGTGGTCCCAGGTCCTGTGTTACATCTAGGGGGTAACCTCTGGGCGTGAAAAGAGAATTTATCCACTCATGGTGAGAGAGAAGGAGATACCAACTGGGTAATTCAAAATCCCTTCCATTAGAGCTGAATCTCAAGTTCTAGATTCAATTTGAGTACACAAGTGTTAACCAAGAGAATTAGATTGAAACCCTCTTCTCAATAGAGGTGAAGAACTTGGTCTCTAAGATAAAAACTCTTCATAATATTCATAATGATAAAAGTTATTTACAATTGTTCCTGAATAGGCCTTTTATAGTTTCCCAAAATGTCACTAAAAATTAGGGCAAAAATGCCTTTCGAGCAGTATGCAGCATGATATGCGGTTTGCATGTTGCAATGTGCGTGTTGCACACTTCCTATTGTTGAACCAGTGACTTCAACTAGAATTGGAAGCTCTGTGTGAATGGGGTCCGGTTCACACCTCAGGATGTACGCATTGCACAACGACCGCACCTCATGACAGACTCTTCAGGGACTTTATGATCTTTTACGGAGGAGGTGCGATTCACACCTCGGTCTGTGCATGGTGCACTACCACCACATCTCTAGTCAAAATCTTCAGCCTTTCCAAACACTTCACACTTCACTCCATTTGAGCTCTTTTTGGGTCCATTTCCTTATTTATCATTATCTATCAAAAGTACCTGCATAGACATCAATAAAGGCCATAAGAACCTCTAAATCTATTTAAAACATAGCAATAATTCATGGATATAGGCTCAATAAGTTAGTAGATTATTGACTTATCACCTATGCATGTAGCTACCAAACAGTAGATTCTTTAGTAGTGGATCATATATATCGGGCTTATGTAGTGACTATCCTAGGGTATGACACTTGGTTAGACCTGATTGTGTTAGATATAGTTGATTTTGATGTTATCTTAGGCATGTGTTGGCTGTCTCTTTATCATGTGGTCTGGGATTGCTTTTCCAAGACCATTACTCTGCGTATGCCTGGTATCCCTCTTATTATATAAAAGGGTACCGATAGCCACATACTTCTGAGATCCCAGCAGTTGGTTGGGAGGGGGTGCTTGGCTTATTTTGCTTAAGTTCGTGATACTAGTGCCACCATGCCTTCTATTAAGTCAGTTCATGTGGTTTGCGAGTATTTAGATGTGTTTCCTACTGATCTATTGGGTCTTCCTCCTAATCTAAGGGGTTCATTAGGCCGAGTGTATCTTCGTGGGGTGCTTTTGTTGTGTTAGTGAAGAAGAAGAATGGGTCCTTGCATATGTGTATTGACTACAGGCAACTAAATAAGGTAACCATTAGAATCAGGTATATGATGTTGTGTATTAATGATCTGTTTGACCAGCTATAGGGCACAACAATGTTTTCTAAGATAGAATTAGTATCGGGTTATCACCAGTTAAGAATTAGGGGTACAAACATCCCAAAGACTGCATTTAGGACTCGATACAGCTACTATGAGTTCCTAGTCATGTCTTTTGGGTTGATCGATGCCCCAGCAACATTTATGGAATTGATGAACCATGTGTTCAGAGCCTACTTGGATTTATTTGTTATAGTGTTCATCGATGGCATTCTGGTTTGGTTGAGGAGTAGGGAGAAGCATGAACAGTATTTAAGAGTTGTGCTTCAGACCTTACGAGATCAGTAGTTGCATGAAAAATTCACTAAGTGTGAGTTTTTGCTTGAGTTTGTGGCATTCTTACAGCACGTGGTGTCTAAGGATGAGATTATGGTAGATCTGGTGAAGATTGTGGTAGTTCATGATTGGGCTTGGCCTACTTCTCCTATCGAGGTTTGCAGTTTAATTAGGTTGACAAGGTACTATAGACCATTTATGGAGGGTTTTCTTCTATAGCAGTGGGTTTGACTAGATTGACTCAAAAGAATGTCCATTTCCAGTGGTGTAACGAATGTGAGGCGAGCTTTCTGAAGCTTAAGGCCTTATTGACTTTAGCTCTGATTCTTACTTTTTCAGTTGAGGGCCAGGAGTTTACTGTGTAGTGTGATGCTTTTAGAGTTGGCCTGGGTTGTGTATTGATGTAGCAAGGCCAAGTTATTACTTATTCTTCCAGACAGTTGAAGGTTCATGAGAGGAATTACCCCACCCATGACTTGGAGTTAGCGGCGGTAGTCTTCGCATTGAACATTTGGAGGCACTATCTATATGGATTACATTTTGAGATCTTCACCGACCATCGTAGTCTTTAGTACATCTTCAGCCAGAAGGACCTAAATTTGAGACAGTGCAGGTAGTTGGAGTTACAGAAGGACTATGATATTTCTATTCTCTATCACCTGGGCAAAGCAAACATGGTAGCGGATGCCTTGATCCAGAAGACAGTGAGTATGGGGAGTTTGGCATTCTTGGTGGTAGAGAAGAGACCTTTGGACATCCAGTCCCTAGCTAACAGGTTGGTTAGACTTAACATTTCTGAGCTAGGCTGCACTCTTGCTTGTTTTGAGGCTACATCTTTATTATTAGAGTAGATTTAGGCACTGCAGTTTGACGATGTGAGTTTAAGGATCATTCATGATAAGGTGCTGAGTGGCAAAGCTAGGAAGGGAACCTTAGATCCAGAGGGGAGTTCTAAGGATTTAGGGTCATATTTGTATCCCAAGTTTTGGAGATTTAGTTAGGCTGATATTGGAGGAAGCCCATTATTCTAGATATTTTATTCATTCTAGGGCAGCTAAGATGTATCCTGACATGAGGCAGAAATATTGGTGGTGTGGTATGAAGCAGAATATCTCAGATTTTGTGTCTAGGTGCTTAAATTATCAGCAGGTGAAGTACGAGCACTAGAGACTCGATGATTTGAACCAGAGGCTACCCATTCCTGAGTGAAAATGGGAGAGGATAGCTATGGACTTTGTGGTAGTCATGCCACGTACCTTTTAGAGGTTCGATTTGGGTGATCGTGGATAGGTTGACAAAGTTTGCTCTTTTCCTTCCATTTCATACTTCTTACAGTTCAGAGAGGTTAGCTCAGATCTATATTCGTGAGATTGTCCATTTGCAGGGGTTTCCTGTCTCCATCATTTCTAATCATGGTACTCAGTTTACTTCATGTTTCTAGAGGTCAATTCAGAGAGTTTGGTACCTGAGTTGAGCTTAGCACTACTTTTGACCTACAGACTGATGGTCAGGCGAAGCATACTATTCAGGTTCTGGAGGATATGTTGTGTGCATGTGTTATAGATTTCGGAGATTAGTGGGACCAGTTTTTAGCCTTGGCAGAGTTTGCATATAATAATAGCAACGATTCTAATATTTAAATAGCTTCATTTGAGGTGTTGTATGGTAAGCGATGCAGGTCTTCGATGGGTTGGTTTGATGCTTTAAAGGTTAGTCCATAGGGTACCAACTTACTGCGTTATTCTATGGATTGAGTTCGGGTTATTCAGAAGAGACTCTGTACTTCCCAGAGTAGGCAGAAGAGCTATGTTGATCGGAGGGTGCGAGACTTAGAGTTTATGGTTGGTGACCGAGTTTCTCCTTCATATATCGCCCATGAAGGGCGTGATAGGATTGAAAGGAAGGGCAAGCTTAGCCGTAGGTTCATTTGGCCTTTTAAGATCCTTCATCGCATTAGGGAGGTAGCATATGAGTTAGATATTCCTCCTGCTCTTTTAGGTGTTCACCTCATTTTACATGTTTCTATGCTGAGGTAGTATGCTCTGAATGAGTCACACATGCTTTAGTGGGATTTCGTTTAATTTGATGAGTCTTTGGCTTTTGAGAAGGAGCCTATTGCTATATTGGACAGGCAGGTTAGACAGTTGACATCCAAGGAGATTTGGTCAGTTAAGGTTCAGTGGCAGCATCGTCTTGTTGAGGAGGCTACTTGATAGACCAAGATCGATATGCGAACCCGATATCCTTACCTTTTCAAGCCTTTGAGTACCTTCTTTTCTCTAACTTTTGAGGATGAAAGTTCTTTTAGTAGTGGTTGTAGTACTGACCCTCGAGGTCATTTTCTTACTTTCGTGCCTTTTTATTATTTTGACCCTTCCCGTAGCTTCTTCATGGTTTATTTGACTTGTGGGGATAGGTGGCACACTTCTCAAGGCATTCGGTCGGGTTTTGAAATATTTTCTTTATTTTGGAACTCTTAAAGTTGAAATGTTTGACTTTGATCAATGTTTGGAAAAAACGAGCTCGGATGAGAATTATGTCAGCATTTGATCTTAGGTGTATTTATACACCTAAGTTTCATTATTCATGCATGTTAAGCTTAGTTTTGAGGATAACTTGATGTGACATTGGGGCATATAGTGTGGATGTGTGTATTTGGTTGCTAAAGTACTCGTTTATAGTGTTTAAGGTGCATTGGGAACAAGCCAAGAGTCAAAATGATCAAATAGAGTTTAGATGAGAAAACTAGTGTTGCTAGCTTGAGTTATGTGTATTCTAGCGTACTTTGACGAGCTCTATTGTGTTGTATGGACTAATATGTGTTATGAGTTGTTTTAGGAGACTATGGGAGGATCTATGGAAGCAAAATGAAGCCTACAAACAAGCTACAAACCATGGGACACAAAGAAAGGTGGAAAGAGTGCGTTGGAGGTGAAAATGGGAAGCCAAAATACACCCCCGTGCCACGGAAGCTAGTCTCCATTTTATTGGCGTGGCACAGAGGTGGACCATCAACAAGTTTGCAATTTATAGTGAGATGCCGCATTATAGGTGTGGCATGGCAGTAGTATGTTGCGATACTGGCATGATACGATACTAGCCTATAGCGATAAGGCCGTGGCACAAAGCTTGGTCTCCGCGATATTGAGGTGCCGCGGAGTTGGGTCTCATCGGTTACAAGTTATCCTACACTATAAATAGGAAACTTAGATTCAATTGTAAACACACTTAGACAGTTTTGGATTCGAAAACACAAGAAGGAGGCGGCCTTTAGGGTTCTTATTCTCTTCTTTTTTATTACGTAATTCTTGTACGAACTACATCAATTTTGTAATTGCGAATTAGATTATGAGTGGCTAAACACCCTCTTTCTAAGGTTGAGGCTATAACATGATTGCTTAAGTATGGTTTATTAGTTGGTTTATATGCTTATCATGTCATGTGATTGTTCTTACGTTCTTGTTTTTACTATTCTAAAGTGTCATGAAGTTTAGGGTAAATCTATGTCCTAAAACGAATTGACCATAGGAGTGGAGGAATGGAATAAAGAACGTAGGGAGTGTGGATCATGTCTTTGATTGTGAGATAGCAATTGTAAATGATGATTTGTGGTTAGGATAGCGATATACCTAAATGCCCCACTTGGTTGATGAAACGGGAAGATAATTTATTGCATCCAAATTAAAGACTCACATCCCCGCTCAACAATGTAGTTGTGAGATTAATTTGGGTAGATGACTTAGAGGATGACCATTCCCAAGTTGTAATATCAACCCCGTAGATCAACAATCACGATAAACACTAAAACCGGCTAGAAACCATAGTTATGCATGAATGTGAAGTAAATGCCTCAACCCTGGATCTCTCCATCTATTGTTTACAATCCGAATTTCATATCGTCGTTATTTCTAGTATTAAGTTTATAAAAACAAAGATCAAACTCTTGGTTACGAATCTCACTTGTTTAATTTCAATAGTGATAATTAAGTTGGATTGTTTGCTAAACACCAAGTCATTGTGGGATTGATATTCGGCTCGTAAGAGCCACTTTATTACTTGCACAACCACGTACACTTGTGTGTGCGCTTGGGAGTAACAAGTTTTTGGCGCCATTGCCGGGGACTTGAAAATTAAAAACCTTCTAAGTTTTAGTTTTACTATTTTATTTGATAAGTTCTAACAACTTGGTCTTGGCTACTGAATTTGCAGGTACAGATCTGAATCTCGAGCAAGATGGCAAGGGATAGGGAATTGGTTGAACCACATCCCAAACCTGAGCGACGCTTGCACCAATTGAGAAGAGAAGCAGCACTTCTCTACCCAATTCCCCAAGTCCAACAGGCTGAGACTATTCCTGCAGTCATGGCTGATGAACAACCACCAGCTCGTAGGACAGTGCGCGAAGTGGAAATCCTACTCGCAACTAATATGACCTCATGTATTCAGAAGCCAGCCGTAGGAGGCAGATTTGAACTGAAACAGAACATGGTGCAATTGTTGAACATAAGAGGACAATTTACAGGTTTGTCACATGAGGATCCGCAGGTCCATCTTCAGAACTTTTTGGAGATAAGTGACACATTTATTCCAATAGGAGTCTCCACAGACTATGTGAGGCTCACACTTTTCCCATTCTCACTTTTGGGAGAAGCAAAGAAATGGTTGAAGGCAGAACCTTCAAACTCAATAACAACCTGGGATGATTTAGCAAATAAGTTCCT
Source organism: Jaltomata sinuosa (assembly GCA_003996215.1). Classification (NCBI taxonomy): domain Eukaryota; kingdom Viridiplantae; phylum Streptophyta; class Magnoliopsida; order Solanales; family Solanaceae; genus Jaltomata; species Jaltomata sinuosa. Next base: position 470,958 of record QJPP01000259.1, read on the forward strand.
CATCTGAGTCTTTCCATTAGGCAAAACTGCAAAGTTGAGGAGTGAAATCCTAAGTTTCAAGCAAAAGCCAGACGAAAATCTCTATCATGCATGGGAGATATTCAAGTCTCTTCTCAGGGATTGACCACATCACCAGCAGACTAATGAGGTATTAGCTCACACTTTTGTTGAAACTCTTGACCATAACACAAAATTTTTGCTAGATTCACTGGCAGGTTGTCAGGCTTTGGAAAAAACCTATGATGAGCTATATACTCTCCTTGACCATATTGCACAAGGTAATCCAAAGTGGCAGGATGATATATCCAGGAATATGGTGAAGAAGCCCGCATGCATGCTAGAGGTAGATAGTGTCATAGCATTGGCTGCACAGTTTGCCACTTTTCAGAATTAGGTGATGACTCAGTTCAACAAACTAAGTATGGCTCAATCTCAGGCTCAAGTTAATACAGTACAACATGTTCAAACTTGGTGTAAAACTAGTGGTATTAGTTGTCATTCAGTAGACTTATGTGGAGAGAATCCGGAGTTGGTAAATTTTGCGGGCAATGCATAAAAAAATAATCAAAACTATGGTAATGTCTACAATTTCAACTGGCAGAGTCAGCCCAACTACTCTTGGGGAAATAATCAGGCTCAACCACAGTAGTTTCAGCAGCAGCAAGGTATGCAGACTAACGCTCGGGCCAATAATATGGAAAAGACTTTGAAAAAGATTTTGGCCAACCAAGAACAAATGGCTGCAGAAATCAAAAATCAAAAACTAGCTCAGAAGAATCTTGAGATACATACGGGTCAGTTAGCTCAGGCACAAAATATAAGACCCCAAGGGTTCTACCTAGTGACATAGAAGCTTCAAAGCAATTTATGGCCATTACATTGAGGAATGGTAGAGATTTAGGTGATAAACCTCCAAAGAAAAATCATGAGATGCAAGTAGAATTGGTCACACTTGAGCAGACATAAAAGAAAATTGAACCCAAAGTAGCTGACAAAAGGGGAAGTATGAGTACACTAATAAAAATTCAAGTGAGCAGACTCAAGACAGACCACCACCACTATTCCCTCAAAAGCTTATAAAAGCCAAAGAGGATGCTTATTTCAAGAAGTTCTTTGACACTTTCAAAGAACTTCACATTAACCTTCCTTTGTTAGATGTTTTACAGGGAATTCCTAAGTATGCTAAGTACTTAAAGGATGTGGTGGAAAACAAAAGGAGGCTTGGGGATATTGAGACTGTGGTACTCACTGAAGAGTGCAGTTCGGTGGTTTTGAGCAAGATGCCCAAAAATCTCAAGGACCCTGGGAGTTTCACCCTTCCTATACAAATTGGTGAAAGTGATGTTGTCCAAGCTTTGAGTTATTTGGCGGGAAACATCAATTTGATGCCCCTTTCAGTGTTTAATACTCTAGGGTTGGGAAAGCCAAGGCCTGCATCAGTTGTACTACAGATAGCGAACAGAACTAGAGTGGTTCCCGAAGGAATTATTGAGGATATTCTCATCAAGGTGTATAAGTTCATTATTCCTGCTGACTTTATTATCCTTGATTATGATGTATATGATAGGGTACCAATCATATTGGGACATCCATTTTTGGCTACCGGTGGAGCTTTAATAGATGTTAGAGAGCGCACGCTAAAAATAAGATTGAATAATGAAGAGGTGGTCTTCAGAGTATACAAAGCACTCAACACACCCTCACATTACAAATATATGTGCATGATCACAGCGATGGAAGTGGATGAGTGTCAGGTGGAGAATAGAGAACCTCTAATTACCTCTTCGGACTATCTCATAGAGCTGCCTAAGTTGACACATAAGCTTGAACCCAAAAGACTTGAATGGAATCTTTAGAAGGTAGGTGTAAGAAAGGCTACAGACCTCGATAGTGAGCACATGAGGGGTCAAAAAAAAGGAAAAGATGGGCCCCGAGTAGGAGGAAGAGGATGAGAGAATGGGAATGAGAGTTGTGATGTGAGTCATGCTGCGATAACAAATCAGGCGCTGCTTGGGAGGCAACTTAAGTTAAGATAGCATTTTTGTTATTTTTAGTTTTTTTTGTATCACCTTTGTTTTTGTTTCTGTGTTGTGTCGACGGGTTGAAGGGAAGTCTGAGTACCTAAAATCTTAGCTAAGGAGCATGGAAAACACTAAGTGCGGGGTCCTCCGGACCCCCTTGATTGACTTGATGCTACTAGCTAGGCCTAGAGGCCTCAGGAAGTATTTCTATCTTGACTTTTAATGTATACAAAGTATGTTTTTGAGTGTGGGGTGGGAATCTTCCAATTTGTTTAGGGTAAAGTACGCTATAGGATTTCTATTTTTATTTATTTGCTAGTTTGTGATTAAATTGAAAAAAGAAATATAAATTTTTTTTATCTTTGATTGTTTTCAGTTTTTGTGTTTGGTCTGCTAAGTAGAATCACACTTCACCCGACCCTCGGGTTTTTTTCTTGTTCTTTTTTTAGGTGGGGCCTTTGAACCCAGTATCCTTTTTGATTTTTAGGAGTAAATTTGAAAAATTTGTCATTAGGAATAAATAGAGATGCTCTTGCTAGGTCCTTCACATGATTACTGGTTGCAAATGGGTGTTTAATCTATGGCATGATTTTTGAATGACTACTGTGAGACACCTAGGCTCTTTTATCTGACTTGTTGGCTTAAATTGGAATTCTTACAATTGCTTGGCTGAGAGTCTATAGGTATCCATCTTGATTTGAATATGTGCCAAGTGTGAGTGAGGTCTTGTTATATTCTATATTGCATTTTGGTGTCTAGAACTTGCCCCGTGTATTTCCAAAGCAAAATAAAGAATATTAAGTTTAGGAGATGATAGAGGCATTTCTTTGATAGCCATGTTTTATACGTTCTTTATTTGCCCTTTGTGCATGACCTTAGCTAGCCCCGTTGAGTCTTTAGCCTATTTTTTGGTAGCCTCATATAAAGCTTATTCCTTTTCTTTCAATTGCCCGTAATTTGATCCAAAACTCCTAAACGCTTTAGTTGAGAAATTAAGATGTTAAGTAGTGTAAAATTGAAGAAGGAAAAAGTGAAGTGAAGCCCCAATGAAATAGCTTTTGGTGTGTTGAAAAGGTTTATGTGTTGTTGGTATGGAGTAATGTAATAAAAAGAAAAATTGATCAAAAGAAGTGAATCATATGGTGATAGCAAATACTCTCTACTAAACATGTGTAAGCTAGCTTAAAGAGATGGAGCAAAATGAAAGAGAGTTGGAAAGATAATAGTAGTGTAAAATAGGTTGGTTGGAGATGAGTTTAATGTAAAGGGTGATGTATTGCGCTTAGGGAAGATAGTCATATTCTTGACCAAATAGTTCCTACCCGTCCTTAGCCTACTTTACAATCCCTAAAGTCCTACTTGATCTTGACCTTTGACATTCTTATTTTAGTGGAATATTACACGAAGGGCAAGCTTATGGTTCATCTTATGTGACATGTTAATTCTTTGTGAGAGTGAGTGAAATTTGATTCTTTCACCCATTCTTGTGATAATTTTCATATGTGTGAGTGAATATGGGTGACTCTCTTGTGGTGAGGGAACATGTTTAATGATGGATAGGTTACTTGTACGATCTCTTAGTTGAGTAATGTGCATGAGTTTTCCAACTGGGAGAAGTCAATTCTTGAGGCTAGGAAGTCTTGAAGAATATGACATGCCTAAGGTAGAACTTGATATTCATGTAGTCATTGTAGTTCTAGTTTGAGTGTCTTAGTCTCAATAGGGATGTTGGCGTCTTTCTTGATTGTGATTAATGTAAGGAGTTGTTCGAGGACGAACAAGGCTTTAGGTGTAGGGTGGTGATCTTAGGCATATTTATACACCTAAGTGTCATTATTCATGCACGTTTAGCTTAGTTTTGAGGATAACTTGATGTGATATTGGGGAAAATAGTGTTTATGTGTGTATTTGGTTGCTAAATTACTCGTTTATAGTGTTTAAGGTGCATTTGGAACAAGTCAAGAGTCAAAATGATCAAATAGAGTTTAGACAAGAAAACTAGTGTTGCTAGGTTGAGCTATGCATATTCTAGCATACTTTGACGAGCTTTATTGTGTTATATGGACTAATGTGTGTTATGAGTTGTTCAATAAGACCATTGGAGGATCAATGGAAGCTAAATGAAGCCTACAAACAAGATACAAACCATGGGACACAAAGAAAGGTGGAGAAAGTGCGTTGGAGGTGAAAATGGGAAGCCAAAATACACCCTCGTGCCACGGAAGCTAGACTATATTTTATTGGCGTGGCACGGAGGTGAGCCATCAACAAGTTTGCAATTTCTCATTAGATGCCGCGTTATGGGTATGGCACGGCAGTAGTGTGCCATAATAATGTTGTGACATAGCAGTTGTCATGCCCTGAGGCTACCCCCTAGGCGTAACACGGGATCTGGGACCACGAGTGCCCCGAGCTAACCCTTGGTCATAGCATAACTCAAGCATAAAAATTAAGCATAGAGGAAGCATAATACGAATTAGATAACTCAATCCATAAGATAAAATCAAAATAACATGATTCGAAAGAGATCCGAATACCGTCTATGTCTGAAAAGCCTCTATACATAACATAAGGAGTTGCTAGCACAAGACCCTAGCTAACTCAAAGTACAAAAATAAGTAGTCAAAACAACTAGAGTCATAACTAGCCCTCGAATAATGAGGACTCACCAACACTGACTAGATATTTGGCTTCGTCTAGCCACAAGCCTGATGGGAAACACCTGAATCTTCATCATCAAGAGGATGCAGTGCAAAATATGCGTCAGTACTATAGGATGTACCGAATATGTGAGATATGCATGATCATGATAAAAACATACTTAAAACATGCTTAAAGTGAACCTTTTCATAAAGAAATAGCATAAGAGAATTATCAAGATATAAGACATAAAACGTGAAGTACAGTTAAAATTCAAAGTATGATATCATATAACTTCATAGCTTGAAAATAATCATGTGGAAGTTTCTCTTAACAGACATAAACCATGCTGAGCTACATGGAGTCCAATGTCATGCACCCATACTGAAAAAGGTTGTCCTAACCGGCCAAGGTTAGAACCATGTCATAAGGATCCTGTCATAAGCCACAGAGGGCAACCTACGGTGGCAATGTAGTTTTGGACTTGAATTATCTTGAACCCTCATCGCTCGGTGCTAAATACTACTCCCAAAACATATAACATAAGGCTCACATTCATGTGACATATCTAGATGTCAAGCTTTTTCATAAACATGTTCATACCCCGGATCTTCATACTACTTACAAATCTTGGTTTAGAAACTGATTCATGAGTATTGATGGCACATCGGGTGTCTTGCATTTCATAATAATTCATAACTTGAAAACTTGCATGGCCTTAGTTCAATTTCATAATAATATATACTTTCATAAAATATAGGAACTAGGCATGCATTTGCTTGAAATTCATGAAATCATGCTATCAATTTGCCCAATTTTCTTAAATCACTTCATGCATGTAGGATTCACCATAATTAACCTTCAATTCATGAAATAGGAGTTCATATGTAAAAACCCATGCAAAATTGTGCAATTTAATGAAATTTCATAATAAAATCATGAGAAGGTAATTTATAGCAAAACACATAAGAATTGGGTAAGAACCCTAATTTGAAAGTTCATGAAATCACAATTTAAAATTTGGGATTTTGGGCACAAGGGTGAAAGTAACCCATTGTTGAATACCCACATACCTTGATTAGAGTTAACCCACTTGAAATTGAAAAGATTAGGAGACTTGGACTTGGAGCTTGAGACCTTGAGCTTGAGAGAGTTCTTTTCCTTTTTGGGAGATGAATGAGGTAATGAGAAGGGACTTAGGCTAATGAGGTTGAAAACCCTTCTATAAATAGTCAAAACGATATCATTTAGGAGTTAAAATAGTGGGTAATGACTAAAATACCCCTGGACCATAATTGGGAAGAAGCTAGAAAAATTTGACTTTCAGGGACCGCAGATGGGTTCCATGAGTCGTAGACTAAACCACGGCCTGTGGTTTCCATCCATCGTTTCTGGCCAAAATAACAGGCTGCGGAAGGTAGTCTACGGGTCAATAGGACGGACCCGTAGAAAGTTTTATGGGTCATAGATCCAAGTCGTCATTCCTGGGGAATGACAGACCTCAGACCTGAGTTCCACGAATCTACTTTACTGTCCGTAGAACAAACTACAATCCGTAGAGTGAACTCGTGGTCTCAGACCAGAGATTGGTTCCTGCATACCTAAATCACGGTTCCATTCCACGAGTCATGGTTCTAACCACGGTTCGTGGTTTGGATCCGTCATCCCTGGGAACATTAATTTTTTTCAGAGTTTCAACTTAGAAAGCTAGTTCGAATCTCGGGGTGTTACAATATCTCCTCCTTGGGATCATTCATCCTTGAATGAAGGCTAAGTAAGGGAAACTGAAGAGAAAACAGCCCAACCAGCAACAAAACATGGAAATCAAGGAATAAACATGTAAAGTGAACTTTTCAACTTAAAACATGATTGAATCAACTTCGAAAACATGAATGCATGCTAGGATCGTAAGAGGAACCGATGGAATAGGATCAGAGGAACATTCTAAGGAGGAAACTATTACCTCAAGCTAAAACAGAATCGGAAGGAAAGAGATGAGGGTACTTGGCTTTCATGGTTGATTCCGCTTCCCAAGTAGTTCCTTCAACAAGCTGATTTCTCCAAAGAACTTTTACCGAAGCAACTTCTTTGTTTCTCAACCTCCGAATATGACGATTAAGGATTTCTACAAGGACCTCCTCATAGGTAAGACTATCCTTCACACCTACATCCTCCAAAGGAATAATCAAGGTCGGATCACCAACACACTTCTTTAGTAAGGAAACATGGAAAACCGGATGAACCGCTTCTAATTCCGTTGGCAAATCTAACTTATAAGTAGACTTACCAACCTTCCTCAGAATTTGATAAGGGCCTACAAAACGGGGACTAAGCTTCCCTTTCTTTCCAAATCTCATCACACCCTTCATGGATGACACCTTTAGAAAAACCCAATCATCAACTTCAAATTCTAATTCCCTTCTCCTCATATCCGCATATGATTTTTGTCGACTCCAAGCGGTCTTCAAACTCTCCCTAATAATATAAACTTTCTCCATGGTCTCATGCACCGAATCTAGGCCAATCAAAGCTGTCTCACCTACCTCAAACCAACCAATAGGAATTCTACACCTCCGACCATAAAGTGCCTCATAAGGAGCCATCTGGATGCTAGAGTAAAAGTTGTTGTTTAGGCAAACTCGATAAGAGGTAAGTTATCATCCAATTACCTTTGAAATCAATCACACAAGCCCTCAACATATCCTCCAAGGTCTGAATGGTAAGCGCTGCCTGGCCATCTATCTGAGGGTGAAAAGTTGTGCTAAGCTTCACCTGAGTACCAAGACCTCTCTGAAACAATCTCCAAAACGGAGAGGTAAATTGAGTACCCCTATCTGAAATGATGGACAAAGGAACACCATGCAATCAAACTATCTCCCGGATATAGAGTCTGGCATAATCGTCCGTTAAATCCATAGTCTTAACAGCCAAGAAATGAGATGATTGAGTCATCCATTCGATAAACACCCAATTGAATCATGTTGCCTTCGAGTATGAGGCAAACTTGTAATGAAGTCCATATTGATCGCTTCCCACTTCCAAGTAGGAAGGTCAATATCCTGAATCATGCCACCTGGTCGCTGGTGCTCTACCTTCACTTGCTAATAGTTGGGACACTTAGCCATAAAACTAGCTATGTCCCTCTTCATACCATTCCATCAATAGACTTCCCGTAGATCATGGTACATCTTAGTTACACCGGGGTGAATGGAATATCTGGAACTATGAGCCTCAGTCAAAATCTGCTGGCGCAACCCATCTACATCTGGCACACATTGTCAACTCTGATAACGAAGTATACCATCTCTCCCTTGGGAGAAAACCTTAACCCTTTTCTAATGGACTGCACCCTTAAGCTGAAGTATAATTGGATCACTGTCTTGCTTTGCCTTCACTTCTGCTACCAAGGATGATTCGGAACCAATAACACTACCTTCTGTCGAGTCCATAAAGCAAACTCCCAGCTGAGCTAGTCTATGAACCTCTTTAACCAATTCCTTCTTTCCTTCTTCGACTGAAGACATACTACCTCTCGACAATCTACTAAGTGTGTCTGCCACAAGATTGGCCTTACCCGGATGGTAAAGCACAGTCATATCATAATTCTTAAGAAGCTCAAACCATCTTCTTTGTCACAAATTCAATTCCTTCTAAGTGAACACATACTGAAGGCTCTTATGATTAGTGAATACATCCACATGCACCCCATACAAGTAATGTCTCCAAATCTTCAAAGCAAAGACCACAGCTGCTAACTCAATATCATGAGTAGGGTAGTTCTTTTCATGAGTCTTAAGTTGTCTAGAGGCATAAGCAATCACCTTACACGCTGCATTAAAACACAACCCAAACCAATCCTAGAAGCATCACAATACACAACAAAATCATCTAGGCCCTCGAGTAGAGCTAACATTGGAGCTGTGGTCAATCTAGTCTTCAATTCCTGAAAGTTCTTCTCACACAAATCAGACCATTGAAATTTTACCTTTTTCTAAGTCAATCGAGTCAAAGGGGCAGGAATGGAATAAAATCCTTCCACAAACCTCCGATAGTAACTAGCCAAACCCAAAAACCTTCTAATATCAGACGGGGAAGTGGGTCTAGGCCAGTTCTTTACTGCCTTTATCTTTTGAGAATCAACCTGAATACCATATTTAGTCACAATATGACCCAAAAAAGCAACAGACTGCACCCAAAACTCACACTTGCTAAACTTAGCAAATAATTATCGGTCCTTGAGAGTTTGCAACACAACTCTCAAATAGTCTGCATGCTCCTCCTCACTCTGAGAGTAGATGAGGATATCATCAATGAAAACAATCACAAACATATCTAGATACTGCTTGAACACATGGTTCATCAAATCCATAAAAGCTGCAGGAGAATTTGTTAGACCAAAAGATATCACAATAAATTCATAATGACTATACCGAGTCCTGAAGGCCATCTTCAGAATATCACACTCTCTAACATGAAGCTGATGATACCCGGATCTAAAGTCAATCTTGGAGAAGAAACTAGAACCCTGAAGCTGATCGAACAAGTCATCAATCCTAGGAATGGGATACTTATTCTTGATTGTGACCTTGTTCAACTGACAGTAGTCAATACACATTCTGAGGGAACCATCTTTCTTTCGCATGAATAAGACTGGAGCACCCCATGGAGAAATGTTAGGCCTGATGAAATCCTTATCAAGAAGATCCTTCAACTGCTCCTTTAACTCCATAAGTTCTGCAGGGGACATTCTATAGGGAGGGATAGAGATAGGATTCTTATCTGGAAGAAGATCTATCCCAAAGTTGATTTCACGCTCGGGAGGGACTCAAGGTAGTTCCTTGAGGAACACTTCTGGGAATTCATTCACAATGGGAATAGACTAAAGGGATGGGGTTTCGGACTCCGTGTCCATAACTCGCACTATGTGATAAACATACCCCTTTGAAATCATCTTCCTAGCCTTAAGATAAGATATGAAATGACCTTTCGAGGATGGGGGACTACCTTTCCATTCTGAGATGGGTTCAGTTGGAAACTTTAAGCTTACAACCTGAGTACGACAATCAACAAAAGCATAACAAGCATGTAGCCAATCCATACCAAGAATAACATCAAAATTTATCATCTCCAACTCTACTAAATCCACTGAAGTGACTCTATAAAGGACCTAGATAGGGCAATTTTGGTAGATTTTTTGGGCTAGGACCGACTCGCCAACAGGAGTAGAACCACAAAAGGGTTCTAAAAGCAATTCAGGACATACTTAGAATTTGCATGCTATATAAGGGGTCACAAAAGATAAGAAGGCACCGGGGTCCAACAAAGAATACACATCGAAAGAAAAGACTTTCAATATACCAGTAACAACATCTGGGAAACCCTTCTGGGCTTGACGAGAGGACATAGAATTAAGGCAGTTCTGGCGCTGACCACCAGAACGAGAAGTTGTGCCCTGCTGGGCTGGTCGACCTCCTGGGCTGCTAGAGCAGACTGAGCCCTACTACCTCCCTACCCCTTCTTAGCTGAAGGGCAGTCTGTAATCATATGTCCAACCTGTCCACACCTAAAGCATGCACCTGTGCCCAAATGACACTCTCCCGGGTGAGTCTTCCCACACTTGCTGCAAATAGGGTGGGAAGATCCCTTAGCAACACTCCCATGAGACTATGAATAGGAACCAAAACCTCTACCAGTCTGATCATGATGAGGCCTGTAGGCCTGGGTAGGAGGACTAGCAGAAGAATGAATGGGTCCTGATGACTTCTTCTGGAACGAGAAGCGATATCCGCCATCGGACCTCTGATGACAAAAACCTGAACCCTCGGATCTAGCCCTCTTATTCTCCCTAGCCATCTCCCTAAGATTGTCTCCCTCGATCTGGTGAGCATAGATCATGAGTTTGGAAATGTTCATAGCACTCAACAGCATAGAAGACCTACACTCCTTCCTCACCAAATCTGAAACCCCGTAGATAAACTTGCTCATCTGATCATGCGAGTCTGCTACCATAGAGGGGGAATACCTAGACAACTGAGTAAACTTCAAACTGTACTCCTGAACAGTCATAGATCCCTATCGCAAGTTCACAAACTCCTCAGTCTTCGCTTGCCTCAACTCTCAGGGAAAAAATCGGTCGAGAAAAGCTCTCTCGAAGAACTCCTAAGTTATAGGGACCACGTCCCTAGCTCTAGCTAGTGGATAGTCTTTTTGTTGTTTATGTTTTAAATAATTAGTTAGCGGATACTCTTTTGTTCTTAAAGATGCCTTCTTTAATATGTTTTTAAACATGAAATGAAGCTGGAATTGAATTGTTTATCGTATTGAGTAAGAATTTAAGAATAAATTTATGCTTGGTGCCAAGTTTAGTTGTATAAATTTGTGTTCTTTTGATTCTCAGCTCCCGATAAAGATTGCTTTATCATGAAAAGGCATCAGATTAGTTCATTATTCCTTATTTTTTTACAATAACTTTGAAGCTTAGCAATAATTTATGCTGGTGAAATATTGAATTGCCTTCCATGTTATTATAATATACTTACAATAATTTGTCTCAATGTCTCTTTAGGGCTAGTTTATATATGTTATACCATTTTATATATACCTATGCTGGTGGCCCTTTCTTATTTAGTATCAAACTTTTGCTTATTCTATTTTAGTTTTATTTGTAGTGTTGTATCTGGAGTTTTGGCTTGCCTACTGGGGGATTTTTAATAGGCGCCATCATGGCCTAATTTTGGGTCGTGATGGCGTGGTATTAGAGCTTTAGGTTCACTGGTCTTACCAGTACAAGAGTAAGTGTCTAGTAAAGTACCATAGATTGATACAATGATATATGTATCCTATCTGCAGGAGGCTATAGGGCATTCGTAGGAAAATTTCCATCTTGATTGATTTCTTATTGTGCATCCTTGTTCTATCAACTTCTAAATGTCATTTGTTTGACTCTTTCTCATATGGTTCAGATGAGGTAGGCAGCAGGTGAGGATGAGGCCCTTGCGCCTGTGGTTAGAGCCCTAGTTAGGGGATAAGGCAGAGGTCAGCCTAGAGGTTGAGGTAGGGCATGTGCTACTATGCTAGCTCAGGCCTAGGCTAGGGTACTGTCACCAGAGCCAGTAATTAAGGTAGAGGATATTTAGCATGAGCAGGAGAGTATGGGTCTAACCCAGCATCCAGCGAGTTTTGTGGCTACACCAGTTCTTCAGGATACTTTGGGTTAGATCCTTGGGTTATTGGAAGGTATGTCATAGCTCGGGGTTTATCCTGGTACTTCTAGTGGCTCATATGTTTGAGATAAGGCTCAGACTTTAGCCTAGGCAGCGGTATAGGGTTTAGAAGTATAGCATGCTACTGCAGCTCCCAGATTAAAGATTTTGCCTATTTCGTTGGTTGCTCAGCCTATTGTATCTAGGACAATTATGTCTTTTAAGGAGTAGGTTCCTTTTGTTGGGTCCTCTGAGCTTTTCTGGTGCTCCGGGGAATGATAGTCATGAGTTCTTACTCAGTTGCCAAGAGAGGTTACATAACCTCAGGTTAGTAGAGTCATACAAAGCAGATTACACCATATTTTAGTTGGATAGCAGCAAAGCAGTGGTGGAGGTCTTATATTGCTTGCAGACCAGTCGGGTCACCTCTGATGACTTTGGCTCAGTTCTTCGAGGCTTTCTTAGAGAAGTATGTACCGCGTAGCATGAGAGAGCAGTTGAGAGATGAGTTCTCCAGGTTAGACCAGGGCTCTATGACTGTTTTTGAATACGAGACCCATTTCCAGAAGTTGTCTAGGCATACTACTATTATTCTACCTACAGAGCATGAGCGGGTTTGTCAATTTGTTAAGGGGTTAAGTCTACAGCTTCGGTTGGCTACAGAGTAGTTTCTGGCTTTAGGGGTTACTTTTCTTACCATTATTGATCATGCTCACACTATTGAGGATATTCGTTGCAAGGCCTACAGAAGAAGCAACAAGAGGGCCCGCCATCAGGGTTGATTTAGTGGTTCAATGTCTAGAGGAAGAGCTTACACTGGTATAGGTCATCCATAGTATTTTCAGCCTAGCAGGCCTATTCAGACGGCACTATAGATTTCTGAGAGTGGGTATTCTGGTCAGAGTGTTCAGGGCTGCCAGAGTTTAGGTCATACTTCTCACGGTACACATTTCAAGTATTCAGGCTGTAGCGGCCAGTCTGGTTCAGCAACTTCTAATCCACGGGCATTAATGGGCAGAGGTTGCTATGAGTGTTGTATAATAGGTCACTTTATCAGAGATTGTCCTAGATTTAGACATGGCAGCTAACTGGTAAGTTAGTTCAGGCCCTCAGGGCTTTAGTGCCTCGACTAGAGGCGGTGGGCAGGGTAGTAGGAGTGGTCCTCAAGTAGCTTGAGATGGTCCTCAGTCTGGTAGATCAAGTGGTCATGGCGGATAGAGCCACATGTATGCATTTCCAGGCCAGCCAGAGGTTGAGGCTTTTGATGATGTCATCACAGGTATGATGTTCATTTGTCATAAGTCAGCTTTTGTATTATTTGATCCGAGTTCTATATTATTGAATGTATCTGCTTATTATGCTACTCGTCCAAAGTCTTTTTGTGAGCTATTGCATGTGCCTATGCGTGTATCTACCCCAGTAGGAGATTCTTTAGTAATAGATCATGTGTATCAGGCTTATGTAGTGAATATCCTGGGGTATGACACTTGGGTAGACTTGGTTGTGTTGGATATGGTTGATTTTGATGTTATCTTAGGCGTGTATTGGTTGTCTCCTTATTATGCGGTCTTGGATTACTTTACCAAGAACATTACTTTGTGTATGCCTGGTATTCCTCCTATTTTATGGAAGGGTACTGATAGCCACGTGCCAAGAGGGGTTATACCTTTTCTAAGAGCCCAGCAGTTGGTTGGGAAGGGGTGCTTGGCTTATCTTTCTTACGTCTGTGATACTAGTGCCACCACACCTTCTATTGAGTCGGTTCCTATGGTTTACAAGTATTAGGGTGTGTTTCTTACTGATTAGCTGGTCTCTCTCCTGATCATAACATCGACTTTGCTATTAATGTTGAGTCGGGCACTCAGCCCATTTTTATTCTGCAATATCAGATGGCACCAGCCGAGTTAAGAGAGCTTAAGGAGCAGCTCCAGGATTTTCTGAGTAAGGGGTTCATTAGGCCGAGTGTGTCTCCGTGGGGTTCTCCTATTCTATTTTAGAAGAAGAAAGATGGTTTCTTGCATATATGTATTGACTATAGGTAGCTGAATAAGGTGACCATTAACAATAGATATTTGATATCACGTATTGATGATTTGTTTGACCATCTACAGAGCGCAACAGTGTTTTCTAAGATAGGCTTGATATTAGGTTATTATCAGTTGAGGATCAGGGCTACGAACATCCCAAAGATTGTATTTAGGACTCGATACAACCACTATGAGTTCCTAATCATGTCTTTTGGGTTGGCCAATGCCCCAGCAGCATTTATGGATTTGATGAATCATGTGTTCAGAGCCTACTTGAATTCGTTTGTTATAGTTTTCATTGAATAATTCTTGTGTTGTGATGCCTTGTGTGGTAAGGCGATACCTAGTTCTTGTATGCATATGTCATCTAGAACTTGCCCCAGATGTGATTCAAGGCAAAATCCTAGATGTCACTGAGCTTGGAAGATGACCTTAGGCCCTTTTTGAATAGCCACTTCACCCAAATTGACTTCCCTTTACATTGATCCTAGTAAGCCCCTTAGAGCTTGTGACCTTTCTTTGTCACCTTGTTGATACCTTGACCCTTTTTGGAACCTAAATTTTGCACCCATCCTCCCTAATGGATTGAAAGTGAAACATAGGCTAAAAGACTAAGTTGGGGGGGAGGGGAATTGAAATGATAACATAAGCAAATGCCAAAGTTTGGGGGTGTATGTACTAAGATGGAGAAGAAAATGAATTGTGATTTAATGCAAGGTAGAACCTCATGCTTGAATTGAAAATTGCTCCAAAATTCCCAATGAAATGAGAAAAATGAAAGAAAGAAATAAATTGGTTCTACCAAGTGAAGGTGATATAAGGATGTCAAATGATCAAGTTTGAAGGGGAAGCTTAGGTTGTGTGAGGCAGAAACAAGGTGAAGTCATTGATCGAAAATATGAGCGGTGTTTCTAAGATGATCAAAAAGAGCGTTAGGGAGGTATAGTCACTTGAGCCAAATGTAACCCTCACCTTAGCCCTAACCAATATCGTAACCCGCAAGTCCTTAGTAATTCTGAGCTCGGTAACTCTATATTAATGGAGAATTACATGAAGGGCAAGCCTATGGTTCGGTATGTGTACACTTCAACTTCTTTGAGAGAGTGAGAGTCTTTCAGTTCTCTTATATTCCCTTTGTCTTGTTAAATGCATGATTTGTGAGTGGCATTCTTTCTTGTGGTGAGTGGCATCGCACACTTAAAAGGAATGAATAAGTCTCTACTTCAATTGAGAGAAATGAATGAGATAAGTTATGTGGCGAATCTCGAGGCAAACCTTGATGGTCCATGCCAATGACTTGAGAAGCTTGATCTTGTATTGAATGGCAAATTCCCCTATTTTTTAATGAGAAATGAATTTTTTTTGAGGAATAGTTTGAAATGATCAAATGCCTTGAGAATGTGGTGGTCCAAATTGAGATAAGTATTGTAGTAGAGTCTTGTTGTTTGAGTCTTTTTGTTTGTTATTTTTCTTAGTTTTTTTTTAGAGTAGAGTAATCTTGTGTTCAATGCATGGGTTTTAGAGCATAATTCATTCCTTACTTTGTGAGTATCTTGCTTGAGGACAAGCAATAGTTCAAGTTTGGGGGTTTGATAAGTTGGTAATCTACCAACTTATTGATCCTTTATTCATGAATTATTGCCTTGTTTTGATGAGACTTAGAGGTTCTTATGGCCTTTATTGATATGAATGCAGGTACTCTTGGTCAAAAGTAGAAAATAAGGAATTGGACCCAAAAGAGCTAAAAAGGAGTTGAAGTGTGAAGGTGATCAAAAGAGATGAAGATGCTTCCAAGAGGTGTGGCTACCGTGCGATATGCACAATGGCTGGTGTAGACCGCATCCCCCTTTGCATGAGACTCAGAATCGG
This sequence comes from Jaltomata sinuosa, assembly GCA_003996215.1. Classification (NCBI taxonomy): domain Eukaryota; kingdom Viridiplantae; phylum Streptophyta; class Magnoliopsida; order Solanales; family Solanaceae; genus Jaltomata; species Jaltomata sinuosa. Next base: position 486,717 of record QJPP01000259.1, read on the forward strand.
CTAAAGTACTTGGAATTTCCACCAAGATTGAGGCTAGAAGTATTTTAATCGCCAGAAAACACCTATTTAAGAGCCTATGCTAGAAATAGTATGACTTCCCCAAGCTTGTATTGGTTGTTTTGTGATGAACCTATGGTGCTTGAAAAGAGACCATAGGAAATATGTTTGGAAGATCGAAAGATTTACAAATATATCTAAAACCAATGCTACCCATATTGTTTATTAAGAATTTGAATAATTGAACAAACACCCTAACCCATGTTTAAATCCCATCGGAAACATATCCCTAGTCGTCCTCTCTCTTAATACAAATCCCTGTTTACTATATTGTTTTGCTCGAATTGCGATTGTGATAGATTCGCAATTCCTTGATTTCCCCCAATTTACTTTTATTGTTGTTTGAACATTTACTCTATTGGTGATTGATATACGACAATCTTATAAGAGACTCTACCATTCTCTGTGGGATCGACCCCAACTCTCATCGGGAATTATAAATTTTGTTTTGCTCTGACAATCGCTATCACCTCCGTATGGAGAATGTTACTTGAGCGTTATCACATCCTCCCCTTGAGTGCCTGAAAACCCTTAGGGATACAACCACAAAAACCTACTAAGTATCTTCTTCTCCTCAGAAGACATAACAGGCTGAGCTGGAGTAGGCAGAACAATTGTAGGAATTGGCAACACCTCTAAACGAGGAGCTGAAGTAACAGGCTGCGCTCCTGAATCCTGTGTCGCTGCTTGAACTAAAGTCTGAGCGTCATCCCTGAACTGTGAGCCAATCAAAGTATCAGGAGAAGCTACATGTTGTGACATGCCCTCGAGAAACCCAAGAAGATAAACCAATATATCCTGCAAGGCTGAGGTAGACACAAACCTACTGGGGGCTGGGCTGGCCCCACACATTCTGGCTAAAACTGCACCTCCTCAATCTCAATATCTGGCTCTAGCAATGGTAACCAAGTCTGGGCCCGAGCTGGCACCACAACCCGTAACATAGCTCGACCTCTGGGTTGACCTCTACCTCATCCCTAGATGGGGCTCTAACTACAGGCATAAGGTCCTCGTCCTCACTGCCGTTGATCTCATCCGGACCATATGAGAAAGAGTGAAAAAAAATATTTAGAAATTGATTGAGTCAAGGACGTACGATAAGGAATCAAATAAGATAGAATCTTTCCTATGAATGCCCTATAGCCTCGCACAGATAGGATATAAATGTCATCATACTGATACACGAGACTCTACTAGACACTTTGCTCTTGTATAGGTAAGACCGATGAATCTAAAGCTCTGATACAACTTTGTCACCACCTGAAATCGAGCTATGACGACATCCACTAAAACCCCCCAAGTAGGAAAACTAACCCAAGAGATTGTGGAAGTACAGTAAAACATTCATATAATACAAGCGGAAAGGAAATAATACAAGATACGAGCTAACAATATATATATATATATATACCAACAATACTAAATATACAAAAATGACCCTAAAGTGATCGAGAAAGACGAACATATATACAATCCGAAAGTACAGAAATAAGCTATACAATATACACTATCTATCCAAGGTACAAAATATAGACAGAATAGCAGAAGGGAAGCAGTAAAGGTCTCCAAATGTTTGAGAGCTCACCACGGTCCAAACAACAGCTGGCCACGAAGGAACGGATGGTCACTGAGGGTGGCTTATACTAGGTGTTGCATCAGAAAAAGATGCAGAGTATAATATGAGTGCCAAAGCACGGGGAACTCAGTAGGCATCATAGGCCGACCGAGCTCAGAAAGATAATATATATTATGAGATGTAGAAATGTAAACTAGCCACAGGAATTCACCTAAATCTAGTAATCAACTAAAAATAGCCATAATCCAACATCTGGTGAAGATACAAATAATAAGGAAATCAGGCATTTAAAGGAGAATCAATCAACTTACAATGTGGTGCAATATGAGATGGATGCGGTGCTGTATGCAGTCAATGCAACATGAGTTCAGAATCCCAACATGGAATGAACAATAAGTAAATACGAGTCCAAATTCATAGCATTAGAGATGCAATAAGTAAATATGAGTCTGAAATCCTAACATTGGACATGCAATAAGTAAATATGAGTCTGGAATCCCAGCATCGAATATGCAATGAGTAAAAGTGCCCTCCATGGAACTTAAATTAGTAAAAAGGGGGGTGTTTTAGTTTTTATATGAAATTAGTAGTAAAGTAGTACAAATCCTTTTAGAAATTTGAGATGTATAGTAACACTGAAAAACCTCTTTTTAACTCAGAAACCAGCCATTCTTTCTTAGAAAACCCCATTATGTACAAAGTCCATGAATGCAGAAAGGAGTATATGTAATACAACACCCAAGTAAATTCAGGAATATATATCAAGGATAGGGCAAGGGTGCCCTCCAAACTAGGTACTTACTTTGAACTCCATCCAGTCCAAAGTTATGGCCTCGAGCCCATAGTTACACAATAATGGTAGATAAAGATAGAAAACAAAACTATAAAACAAAGATAAACCAAGGCACCTACTCTACCTTTAAAACCTGCTTAAAATACTCTTGGGATTCTAGGCTAGCCATAGCGAGACTACAAGCTCCTAAACTAAGGAAGCATGATAGTACTATTCTACGGTACCAAAAATAGCCAAAATAAGCAAAAGGTAGGATTTAAGCCTAATTCTAACCTAAAACTTATCCTAATGTTCATGCAGCTTATAACATATAAAATCTAACTATACCAGGTCTAAGAGAAATAAATCGTAGACTACCTCTAGGCTGAACTGCAAGCACGAACTATCAATTGTGTGTCTTTCCTTTCCGGATAGCCTCAGAATGCTTTCACGCAATCACAACCATAAACTAGTGTCAAGATGAAAAGAATGATACCCATATTGCTATACAAATTTTTAGGCCAGAAATTAGGTCAGAAAATGATCCTCGGAGCCCACGCAATTAAACAGAAAACACAGTTTAAAATTATGTTTGCAATGGGTTTTCTAAACTCATGCACAAAATTTGAGCGCAAACAGAATTTATTTCAGAGCCCAAAACAGCCCCAAAAGTTCTCTTGATCAAGGAATTTGACGGGAATTTAGAGGTGAAAAACATGGATTGCTAACAAAAAAGGGAGAGGGGGATAACGATGGACTTACCGGGAATAGTTGGGTTGAACACTTGCTCCAAACTAGCTCCCAAACTCTATTTTAATGGAGGAAATTTGGAGTTTTGAAGGAGAAACCAAAGTTAAAACAATATATAGGTGCCAGGGGTCCTCTTTCGCATAGGCATGGATCCCACCGCATATTCGGGCCTGCGTAGGTTGCCCCCTACCGCATACATAGAGAAGGATTTGGGCTGGGTCACCTGGACCATTCTTTGCAAATATGATGGATATGCTGCGTACACGGGCTCGTGTCGGCAGCCACCCCTCTTCGTATGCAAAGGGTTAAGTGACCCCAATAGCAATAGAAAAATAGCAAATTTTCACAACTCAAAAAGTCACTGGATGGACCCTCGGGATTCATTCAGAACCCCGCGTATGCAAATAAACTATGGTATCCTTCCAAAAATGATATTTTGGACTCAATAGAATTGATGAAATTCCTAACAGAGATTGTTTTCATAAAAAGTAGGCCCCACGCCCAAAAACTAACTTTTAGCCAAAAAGAACCCAATAGCCCAAAATGGGTTTAGAAGCCTCGGGACCCAAACCAAAAGTCTTACTAGTGCAAAGTCAATGTTCCAGAGCTAACAATGCTGATGAAATTTTCATCCAAGGTCGTCTTCTCTGAATGTTGACCAAAGTCAACTTTTCTAGTTTTAAGAGTTTCAAAATAGAGAAGTGGGCTTAAAATACAAATGAACTGCCCGAGAATCAAACCATTAGTCCTAAAAAGTCATAATGACCTTTAGCCACCATGGAAAAGCTCAAAACATAAAAAAGTACAAAAATAGAGAAAATGACCTAGAGGGTTATTATACAACCCCAATTGCAAGTAATTGCCCTATTAGAAGCACACCCCTAGTTTCTCTAATCTTGATAGTCAATAGTTGTGTTAACCTTGATATTTGGTCATTCTTGATACAATTCACTTATTTACACACACCTCCAATTTATTTTGTTTGAAAATCTTATACAATGTGCATGCTTAGTGTGACTTGACGCACAAAATTTGGTTAATCTAGTTCCAATCCTTGTCGGATTCCACCCCGACTCTTAAGTTGAGTAATTATTTTTGCAAACGATAGCTTCCACCTCCTTAATTGGAGAGTGCCTTTGGACATTATCACTAGGTACATCTCAGGGCCCACACTAAAATTGTCTTCACTAAGACTTTAGTTTATTTCTTTTTTGATTATCCGGCACGCATGCCCTTGAAGGGTTATTGATACATTCAAATTGCACATCCAAAAAGATATAAAGAGTTTGTTGTTCAAATAAAGAACTCAAACAAGGTTGGGTCAAATCCCATAGAAAATATAATGAGAAATTCATCAATAGTGGTTATTCAGTCGGTAGTCGATATTTCAAGTGGGGTTTGACATAAAGAGTAAAAGATTTCAAGATTGTTGTTATTAGTTAACTATTATTTGAGAATTTTTTTTGAATTCAATATGTGAGAAAAGACTAGGACTATGTTCCCCATAAATTTCATAACTTCAGCAAGTCTAGTGTAGTAATGAATTATTCTTCTGTTACACATGCAAAACTGACGAATATTAGGTTCATCTAAAGTCTTTTGACCCAAGTAGATGAATTCTAAATCCTCCAGGACTTTGAGTATATATTAATTAAACTTCATCATAAGTTTCAGATTGACTATCTTAGTAATAACTCAAGTAATTAGATAAGGGGTGGAAGCCTCAAATCCCTATTGTTAATTCTTTTTCCTACTCTATACTTCTTTTATCAAGCAAGTGTAGATTAATGGCAAGTTGTAACATTTGTAACCTCTAAAAAGAATTCAATACGAAGGAATTAACAACACATGTGCAATCACCATTCAAATCAGTATTATGTAAGACTTACTTTCATTATTCAATCATGGTTCCCACAATTCTAGTTATGGTGTTTATCTACTCATGCTTACATGAACAATATCAAAATATGTAGAAGTAATCATTATAATGAACTTACAAGAGAAGAATAAAGAAACCAGAATTGTATTAGCAAATTTTTCATTCCCCAAGCCTACACCCTGGGTGTGGCCAACACCCAAAACCATGTTCTTGTATTATGGCTGTTTTCTCATGGCATATGAAAGACTCGGTTTATAACTTTGTTTTCGGTTTCATAAATGGATTTTTTTGAGAAAGGTTTTGGTACTTGACCTTCTTACTGGAAAACTTGGTATGTTTTATGAAGTACTATTTCAAAATAAACTTGCATGCCCGAGGAAAAGTATTCTGGGTGGTTTTACTAGTATTTTAAACTTGCATGCACAAAGAAAAGTGTTCATCGTGGTTTTTTTGGTACTTTAAACTTGCATGCCCGAAGAAAAGTGTTTCGGGTGGTTTTACTGATATTTTAAACTTGCGTGCCCGAGGGAAAGTGTTCTTGGTGGTTTTACTGATTATCCTCATGGCATAGTTATTGAGATATAATTTAGAATTAGTATACGAATTTCATGAGTCCCCTATGGGTCCTTCCTTTGCAAGCTACGACTGGAGGAGGAGTATGCGGTACTATTGACACTTGGCACGAATTATATGGCATATCATGGCATGATTCCATCTGCATTACCCTATTAGGTTGATTGTTAGTCACTATTGTCTGTTGTTTGTATCCTCTGGACTTATAGGGGGTCCGATTGGGTCTATTATTTGTTGGTTGTATCTCCGGGCTTATGGGGTTTCAGTTAGGTTATTTTCTATTTCTTTGTACCTTTCAGGCATATGGGGGCTCAGTTAGGTTGTAGCTAGACTATTTTACTTCATGCTGCCTTACTTTTCATGTTTTACATTTTGCTCAACTCTTTATTTTTCTACCTCATTATCTCTAGCTGCGACGTGTCCTTATATTGACTCCCTCTAATTGTCCTTTTTAGTTTATTCACACTTTCTATGCTTTTATTTTATTAGATCTCAGTCGGCCTATGATGCCTACTGGGTACAATGTATTTTGGTACTTATGCTACACTTCTGCATCTTTTTCCCTGATGTAGATCCTAGAACGAGTTATCATCATTGATGTTGTCCTGGTGTAGAGTTGCTGATTTGGAGATCTAAGGTGAGTTTTTGGGGTCTGAAGCTAACTAGTCTCCCTCTATTTTGGGATTAGTCCCTTTTTTGTATATCCGGAGACAATCATGTATATTTGTATCTATCTAGTACTTCTTCTGTTGTAGTAGCTTTTGTACCAACTCATACCAGGTTATGGGGGTTTTCTGTATGACTTACTCCTTTTTTTTTGCTTTATTTTATTTTCTGCTCTTTTATCTTTATTGTGTATCCGCTCATTTTGCTTTGATATTGTGTTTCGTACTAGCCCGCTTCTCGTTGTTCTGGGCTAAGGGTTTTGGCTTACCTACTGGTGAGATGTAGTAGGTGCCATCACATCTTGAGAAATCGGTTCGTGACATCAACCAAGATGTCAAACTCATTCTTGGTTTTACAATAAGGACACATGCGACCCACCAAGAAAACAAAACTCAGAGACTAAAAAACAAAGGACTTAAATTCAACAAATCATGATAAGATTCAGCCATACATTTCTAACTAAAATAAAGCAAACAAACAATTTTTTTTTAAAGACTTGCAACCTTGAGGTATCATTCTCTAACTAATAGACGAAAAACAAGTTAAAAAGGGTAAGAAATCCCATTTTTGGCAAGACAATCAGTGGTAGATTTAAAGTCCAAAGATGGTTGTAACATACTCAACTAAAGAGATTAATCGAATAGGGAATAACCCTTGTTTCTTTCAAAAAAATAGCGTCCATTAAGGAGTTAAAGATTCTTGACAATTCACAAACATGTTGCAACTAGTATTCATATCAAACAAATAGAAACAGTACCAAACACAATTAACAAATAGGTAGATGCTTCACATGACCCTCTCACACCAAACAAGAAAGGAACAGAAGAAAAATAGAAGGACTAAGAGTATTCTAATTGCTATATCAGTTGGTCAAATGAATAGACCATTGTAAGGTTCTTCTCATCTCACAGTCTGTCAACGGAAAACTAGAAGGAAATCCTATGAAAATGGCAACCTCATCCCTTTATAGGCCTTACTTGATATTAGGGATCAAGAAGATCCTCAGGGAGTCCTCGGCTCGAAAAGAAACACTCAAATTTGTAATAGAAAATCTCTTAAATCAATCACTAGAGACTGGTGTTGCACACTATTCATACACAGAGCTATGACCATAATTTATATGACATCATTGAGCAAGGTCGCAAAACAAAAACTCAGAAAACAACTTGAAATAACGTCACTACCCCTCAAGCTTCAAACACACAATCATATTTCAACTCTCAATCCCAGAACCTCACCACAACATAAAATCTCACATGAAAATTCAGTGTCCATAAGTCATATTATTCAAAACAGAATAGAAATGGGTTGAACGAGTGGGTTACACCACGCTGTTGGAGAACTTCCACCACGCAAAAGCTGGAAATAATTTCGTCGAAACTCTAAAACCTTTTATTTCTAAAAAAAATTGTACCCTTTTTGAGCTAGAGAAATTCTTATCTAAATAAAACTCAAGGGTTTCAATAAACCATCCCTTAATAATGGAAAATAAGATGCTTTTTATAGGGAATTTTTGGGTCTGAATTGGGGGGAAAATAGATGGGTTTTTGGGAAATTCACTTGGAAATTTCAAACTCCTCAAATGGATGGGGCTTGGCCAGCAAGGGATTGTACAATTTTGTACAAGAAATTCCATGAAATTCATGGAGGAGATGCCACCTAGGGCTTCTAGAAACTTCTTTGTTCTTGACAGCTCAGAACTTGACAGAGATAGAGAAATTATTTACGGAGGATGATGAAATTTTGGGGTTGATTGGCGTTGTTTATTGTTGCCTTTGGTCAAGAGTTTATGGGTTTGTAATTTGTCTTTTGTGAGATAGAGACGAGGAAAAAGAAGAGTGAATGAAGCGTGGGGAGAGGTACACTGTGGTCTTTCTTGGGGAATAGAGAGGATGAGGGATGAGTGTATAATATTTGGGAGAATAATATAAGTGTGAGTGTATATAATTTTAGTGTGTAGAAGTGAATGCTGATGGTTAAGAGGGACTAATTATTTAATTAATTTCTACTTTTAGATCAATTCTGAGGAAAAAAAACCTTCTCAATTTAAACATGATTTTCACTCAAAGGGCATGAATGCTATTGGGGCTCATAGAGCTCGATCTCATGAAGAGGATGATGTATATGCTTTTTTTAATAAGGAAGCTCGTGATATTTATAATCAAGCGGCAGGTTCTCGCTCTGGTTACTAAGGTGCCAACCAAGGTCCTTGGTGACCAAAGGAGGGGAACCAAGGTTGGAACAAGGAGAGAGATGGATCTTCAAGAGATAGGGATCATGACACAAATTAGAGCGAGCGTAATAGAGAGGTAGATAGGTATAATCACTGCACTAACAATCTGTAATTCCTCTTCCAAAGGCTGATGCAATTCCTATCCAAACAGGTGTTAGAGATCCCATGAGCCTTAAAGTTGAAGAGATCTTGGCAAGAGTTCTAAAAAAGTGGAATCTATGGACATCGGTGTTCGAGAACTGAAAAGTGAGGTCCCTACCCTCAATCATACTATGAGTTCCCATTCGTCTTCCATTAAACACCTTGAAGAACAAATGAATCATTTATGGGATCAAATAAACCCAAGGCAAAAGGGTACACTTTCTAGTGACACACTCTCTAATCTGAAGAATAATGGCCATTGCATGGTAATTGTCACTAGAAATAGAACAATGCTAGATGGTTTGATTTATGAAGTCAAAAATGTTATGGCCAAGAAGAATATAGGTGAGATTCCTAAAGTGGTAGTGAAGGCAAGTTAATCTTTGTTGAATAATGATAAGCGTTTGAATGTAGATGAAGAGATTCCAAGTTCAAAAAAAGAAAAGATGGAGCCTCCTTCTCAAGTTGTGATTGATATAGAGGAGGACCAAGGGGACAAAGTTGTGAATTCTCCATTGCCAATGCCCAAGTGTCCTTCTTCTTATCCTCAAAGATTGATAAAAAAGTAGGAGGACACCCAATTCAAAAAGTTTATTGATGTGTTTAGCAAATTTTCTGTGAACATCCCTTTGGTTGACGTCTTGATATAGATGCCTGGGTATGCAAAGTTCATGAAGAGTTGTTGATGAAGTAAAAGGTTATTTATATGGGCATGGTGGAGGTGTCACATAACTGTAGCACTATCATTGTTAGTAACTTGGCCCAAAAAAGAGAAGATCCGAGAGCCTTTACCATCTCTTGAACTATTGGTGTGTATATATTTAACAAAGCCTTGTGTGACCTAAGGGTAAGCATCAATTTGATACCCCTTGTAATTTTCAAGAAATTGGGCTTAGGAACCCCCAAGTGTAAGGACCCTTCTAGTTATTTTCATATTTATGCATTCTTTGTACTGTTAGAGCTTGCTTGTAGTGGTCTCAAGTCATTTATAACTTGCTTGGACCGGTGGTTCTGTGCCCTGGCTGTTCATTTGTTCGTTATAGCCGTTTCCCGATTTTAAAGCTTAAACTTAGGAAATTATTGACTTTAGTCAACTTTCTTAGCTAACATGCTTAGAATCACATTCTGACGTTTATGTTAGCCTTGAAGTGTGGAGTTTGGTCTAGTTAGAAATTTAGTCAAAGCCTGGGAACTTCCAGTGTGGGTTTTGTCTTGGTTTTTGTGTTTTTAGTCCATTTGGAGTTGAAAGTGTGACTTGGGTCAACTTTCAATGATCAGAGTGTCAGATTCAAAATCTTATGGTTCCATCAGCTACAGCATGTCGAGTTTGAGTTAGATAGGTGGTTGGATTGGGTCTCGGGTGATCCGGGCTCATTTGGGTGTTCGGTTAATTTTACTTAATGTTGAATTGGGTCAACATTCTCCCTAAATGATCTCGTATGGAATTTTCGTCGATTCCATTGAGTCCGGAATGTCATTTCCACTCTAATAGAATTATTGGTCTCTTAGTATTGAGTTCCGATTGTGCCCGAAATTCCCCGTAGAAGTTTTTAGCATTGCTGATATTTCTGCTGCGTCCAGCCCTAATAAAATACCTCAACTTCAATCTTTCAGCCTTCTTCTCCAAGTTTTCTCAGTCTAAACTTATTTTCTCTCAACCCAAATTGCTCCCAGATCAGTCCTTGGCCTTGGAGGTCCATAAATGAGTGATTAATCACGCTCTTTTGTCATTTGGGTAAGATCCTTCTTCCCCAACTTTACTTCTTCTCTATTAAAAACCTCCATTGATGAACTTATAAGCTTGGGGAAATTTTTCCTTGTAGTGGCTATTCGTTTCTTGTTGCATTCTTGTGTGTTCGGGGAATTCACTCTATTGGCGTGCTTCATCTCATCATGGTGGGTAACTTCTTCCTTTAATTTCTGGTTTTAGTCTTTGAAATTTCCCTCTTTAATTCACTACTTGAGCGGACTGTTTTGAGCCCTTTCTCTTGGGAAAATTTGCTCAAATTTGGGACATGCACTCATGGGAGTAGTATGTTCATCGTACTTCTTTTTGTTTCTAATTTTGAGTTGTGGGCCTCGTGGGCCCGTGTTGTATCCAAATTTTAGCTCGGCTAGTATTATAGCGATATGGGTATCGTTAGTCTTGTTTTAACATGTAGTTTATATTGTTGATAGTTTGACTTCCGTTTGGAGTTTCTTAGAGCAGTTCGAGCCCAAATACCATCTTTCTTGTAGCTTGTCGACGGACGACAGGTAGGTTACAGTATATTTTTCCTAGACTTTGCATATATAGGATAAAATTGTATTAATAGGCATTCTTGGGTTGGGTTTACTAGCTTGGTACCACAGACCTTGATCGCTTCTTCATGTCTGACTCATTTCTTTCCTCCGTTGTTTGTAGTATTTGTTATAAATGATGTTATTACCCTTGTGGTCCTATACGACGTTATATTGACTCTGGAACATAGATGATAGGTTATTTGGGAATGTCCGTGAGTCCTGGATATTGTTATTATTGTTATAGAGCTGGCTATCTGTGTTGTAGAACGATTGGAGCCTATGCAGGGACGAAAGGTTGATTGTGAGTTGTTGGGCTATTGTTTGTGATTGAGCATGCCATTTTCATGCATATAAGGGATTACTACATGATTTTTACTACGGTTTTGGACTCGGGCCTATCTTATACGGTTTTCTAAATCTTTCATGGCCTCGAGGGCCCCTTTTTGGTAAAAATTAATTATAAAATGGTTTGGTACTATTTTAATGGATCTTCTTGGGGTAAGAAAAGTTAAAAGACAGATTTATCACAGTTTTCCTACTTATACTAGACCCGGTTGGGATAAGGTGCTAGGATTGCTTTGTTATTAATGGGAAATGATGTTAGACTCGGTAAAGCCGAGCACTGGACTTGATTTACTACTGTTTTAGACTCGGTTATGCCTGGGCACCCTTAAAGGGAGGTTTTGAGATTTATTTCACGGATTTAGTCCCAGATAGGTTCTAGGCATGCATTTTTGAAATTTAAGTTACTGCTTTGGATTCGAATCCACTCTGGATGATGATATTGAGATTGATATTTAATATGTGGTTGAGGACCTCCATGGACCTTACCGATCCGGACCAGGGGCCACATACTGACTGTGCTGGAGGAGGGGTATATGGTGGAGTTGAGGTATATGGGTCGTATCCTTCCATGGGACCTACCTACTGGGACCTTAGCTGTCGGAGGAGGTATATACAAGGTTACTATTCAACCCAATTTTAATCATGCATCATGCCATTCATTTGTGTAAGGTTTCACCGTTGTTTGCTGTTTGTTGAGTGTACGTTCCAGTGGTATGGGATGCGAGAGGGTTTGGCTTCACTTATTTGTGTTCTTAGGGTGTATGAGCGCCCGTTGGGACTGTAGGTAGACTTATTATTGCTTTATTAAGTTTTATGATTCCTTATGCTGATTTCTTATTGTAACTTGATATTGAGACAAGTATTATGTAGCTAGTCCTGGTTATTATTCATGTGTTCAAGCATGCTATCATTATTTTGTTTCCCTCCTTGTCTTTATAATTGAGGTTACTGGTATACCACCCATTTTCTAAAAACTTCCATATATATTGTTATTGCAAGGATCCCTGGTGCGTTACTTCTTCCTTTCACTTGTGCCTGTGATATATATTCTAGTAGCTAGCCATGTATATTATTTTCTGCTTGTATTCCTTTCTTGCTAACTTTCGTGTACTTATTCATTATTTTTTGTGAATATTTGCTTCTACTCTTCTTATTACTGCTTTTTTATCTTATATGTGCCCAGTAGGCCTATGATACCTACTGGGTACCTATTGCTTAGCAATTGGTGTTCATACTACACTTCTGCATCTTCTGGTGTAGATCTTAGTGTGGGCCATCGCCGTTAGCTCGCGGTGACTCATGTGAGGAGATTTTGTACCATTCCAAACTGAGGGTGAGCTCTTAGTGTCTGGAGCTTAGCCTTTAGTTTATCTTTTGTATCATGTACTCTATTACAATACGGAGACATCTGTATATATTATTTTGGATCCTTTTGTATTCCTTATATGTAGTTCCGGCTCTTATACTATAATACCAGGTCTTTTGGGTAGGTTAGCTTCTACATATATGTTATATATATTTTTGTAGTCTACTTTCTTCGCTTATTTCCCTTGCTTTTTCCTATTTATACTGTTCTTCTGCTTGCTTGTTAGATAGTATACCATTACTAACCGTTCTGGGCTACAGAAACTGGTTCACCTACTGGGGTTGTATGTGCCATCATGACCGAGAAATTGGGTCGTGACATCTTGGTATCAGAGCCCTAGGTTCACTGGTGTCATCAGTATAGGAGCCAATGTCTAGTAGAGTCCTGTGGATTAGGGTGTAGACATCCGTACTTAATCTTCGATAGGCTACAATGACATCTTAGGAAACATGGACTTTCTTGCTTCTATCTTGTGCATAGTATCCTTGAAAATTTCTTGAAATCTCACTTGTTCTAGTTCACTCTTTCACAGATGGTTCATACGAGATCGTCAGCTTCTAGCAGAGGAGAGCCTTCGACCCCTGCACTTCTGACTCCAGCTAGGGGCCGGATTGGTCGCAAGGGTAGGGGTAGAGGTCATCCCCGAGCAGTGGCCCCGGTTAGAGCTACTAGACTAGAGATAGATCGCCCGACCATGATTATGAGCCCAAACTTGTTCCTGAGCAGTAGTATATGGACTCGGGGACAGCCCAGGTGCCACCAGCTCCAGTGCCAGTTCTGTGTCATCCCCAACCCAGTCTTCAGATATTCGGGGTTTACTTCTACAGCTTTTGGGTATGATTGGAGAGCGGCCTTCTAAGGTAGCACAAACATCAACTCAGGGGACAACCCTGGGTGTTCAGAGTTCAGGAGCACAGCCTGCTACTGTGGCTTCCCGTGCTGAGGTTATTCTAGTTCCAATTGTTGCACAACCTCTTGCTCCTTGCCCAGTTTTGACAGAGACGAAGCAGAAGGCATTGCCCAGATTTCTGAGATTGGCACTGCCTAAATTCTCTGGTATACCAGGTAAAGACCCACAGGACTTCATTACTACCTGTGAGGAGATATTACACCATTTGGGTTTGTTAGAGACTCACGGGGTCAGGTATACTACTTATTAGTTGGAGGGTCCAGTGAAGTTATGGTGGACGGCTCAGGTTACTTACAGACCATCTTCATCTCCTCCGTTGTCTTGGTATGAGTTCTATGAGGCCTTTTTGTCCAAGTTCTTGCCTCAGAGTGATTGCGAGCATCACAAAGAGCAGTTCACTAGGCTTTTACAGGGATCTATGTCTGTATCCGAGTATGAGACCCATTTCTATCAGCTTGCTCTATTTGGAGCTATAATCATTCCAACTGAGTCGAACAGGATTCACAGATTTATTTAGGGGTTGCGGATAGAGCATAGACAGATAGCTGAGATCTTAGTTGCTAGTGGTTGGTCATTTTAGGCTATTGCAGACTATGTACGTACTGTGAAGGACTTGCATTATTATGATTCGAGGGCCAGAGATAAGAGGACTTGTCATCAGGGTAGCTACATTGGTTCTTGTCATAGTGGTAGAGGTTCAGCCTAGTAGGGCTGGGGTTATCATCCACAGTAGCACCAGGGTCAGTCCAGTTGACCACTTCAGGCTTTGCTTCAAACTTAAGGTAGTTCTCAGTTTGAGCAGGGTTAGTCTTCGAGGGGTGCAACTTCAGGGCATTAGGCGATGGTGCCATACAGGTTCTGTTGGTTCATCTCGACAGTTCAGGTTGCCAGGGCCTTGCTATGATTGTGTTGTTGTTGGTCATTATGCTAAAGATTGCCCCCAGCGGGATACAATTCAGTCAGCCGCTCAGTCGGTCAAGCCTTTGCGAGCAGTTCAGCCACCGGCTAGTGAAGGTGGTGGTAAAGCTAGGGGTGGTGACCCCCATGTCATAGCTGGTAGTAGGGATGGCATTCGGGCAGGTGGAGGTCATCGTCAGTTCTGTGCGGTCCCTGGGAGATCGGAGGCAGAGGTCTCAGATGCTGTGATTATAGGTACAATATCTGTATGCTGTCAGTCAGCTATGGCTTTATTTGATCCTGGCTCTACTTGTTCGTATATATCTACCTATTTTTTGCCTTGTTTAAGGTTGGCTAGTGAGTCATTATCTGTGCTTGTATATGTTGACCCCAGTAGAAGATTCTTTAATAGTGGATTGGATTATGAGGTCTTGTATGATTTCTGTTGGTCATTTAGAGACTTGCGATGACTTGATGATCCTTGATATGTTAGATTTTATATGATACTGGGTATAGACTGGTTATCTCCTCACCATGAAGTTTTTGATTTTTATACCAAGACTGTTACCATAGCTGTGCCCGGTGTATCCTCAATTCTGTGGTAGGGTTCTGTTAGCTGCGCACCATCTGGGATCATCTCTTGTCTTTGAGCTAGGAAGCTAATTTCTCGCGGGTATTTAGCTTACCTAGCATACATCTGAGATTCTAGTGCTGACACTTCTTCACCTGAGTCAGTTCTTATGGTTAGAGACTTGTGTTCCCTATCGACCTGCCAGACCTTCCACCTGAGAGAGATATTGATTTTTCTATTGAGTTAGAGCAGGGCACCAGGCCCATTTTCATTTCTCCTTACCATATG
Organism: Jaltomata sinuosa; assembly: GCA_003996215.1. Lineage (NCBI taxonomy): Eukaryota > Viridiplantae > Streptophyta > Magnoliopsida > Solanales > Solanaceae > Jaltomata > Jaltomata sinuosa. The sequence continues at coordinate 502,024 of QJPP01000259.1, forward strand.
GCTCCATCTGAGTTGAGGGAGATTAAGGAGAAGCTCCAAGACTTGTTAGCTAAGGGGTTTATTAGACCGAGTGTATCGCATTGGGGTGCTCCTGTTCTATTTGTGAAGAAGAAAGATGTGTCAATGCGGATGTGTATTAATTATCGGCAGCTGTATAAGGTGACTATGAAGAATAGGTATCCGATATCGCAGATTGATGACTTGTTTGATCAGCTTCAGGGTTCTGCTGTGTTTTCAAAGATTGATTAGAGGTTCGGCTACCACCAGTTGAGGATTAGGGCGGAGGATATCCCTAAGACAGCATTCAGGACACGTTATGGACATTATGAGTTCCTTGTGATGTCTTTTGGGTTGACTAATGCCCCTGCAGCTTTCATGGACTTGATGCACAGGGTGCTTAGCCCGTAGTTTGATAGGTTCATGATAGTCTTCATTGATGACATCCTGATATACTCAAGGAGTAGAGATAACCATGAGCAGCACTTGAGGACTGTACTTCAGACTTTGAGAGATCACCGACTTTATTCCAATTTCTCAAAGTGTGAGTTTTGGATCGAGTCACTGACATTTCTAGGACACGTGGTGTCTAAGGATGGGATTAGAGTTGATCCGGGTGGGATTTCAGCGGTGTGTGATTGGCTTAGACCTACTACTCATACCAAGGTTTGCAGCTTTGTTAGGTTAGCTGGGTACTAAAGATGGTTCATCAAGGGATTTTCTTCTATAGAAGCACCCTTGACTATGCTGACTAGGAAAGATGTTCCATTTCAGTGGTCGAATTAGTACGAGGGTAGCTTCTAGAGGCTTAAGGCCTTGTTGACTTCAGTCCTGTATTGAGTTTACCAGTTGAGGGTCAGAGTTTCTCTGTGTATTATGATGTTTTTGGGGTTGGTCTTGGTTGTGTATTGATGAAACAGGGTCGAGTGATAGCATATGCATCGAGACAACTGAAGGTTCATGAGTGCAACTACCCCACTCATGACTTGGAGTTAGCGGCGGTAGTCTTCACGCTCAAGATTTGGAGGTACTACTTATATGGAGTTTATTATGAGATATTCACCAATCATCATAGTCTTCAGTACATTACGAGTCAGCAAGAGCTGAACTCGAGGCAGAGGAGATGGATTGAGCTACTCAAGGACTATGATTTCACCATTCTATATCATTCGGGAAAGGCAAATATAGTAGCGGATGCCTTAAGTTGGAAGATGGTGAGTATGGGTAGCCTAGCTTCACTTTCAGTTTCTGAGCAACCATTGGCCTTGGACATGCAGTCCTTAGCTAACTGTTTAGTTAGGCTTGACTTGTCAGATCCTAGTAGAGGTCTTGCCAGTATTGAGGTTCGTTCTACTCTAGTCTTTCAGATTCAGAGCTGACAGTTTGAGGATCAGAGATTTTGTGACCTTCATGATCAAGTAGTTTGGGGTGAGGCCAGCTAGGCTACTTTGGGTTCTAATGGTATTTTGAGGTTTGATAGTCATCTTTGTGTTCTGAGAGTTAGGGATTTGATTTAGTTGATACTTCATGAGGTTGATTGTTCTAGATACTCCATTCATCCGGGCACAGCAAAGATGTATAGGGATTTGAGACAGCTTTACTGGTGGAGTGGTATGAAGTGGGACATAGCGGAGTTCATATCTTGGTGCTTGAACTATCAGCAGGTTAAGTTCGAGCACATGAAACCGGTGGTTTGATGCAGCGACTTCCTATTCCTGAGTGGAAGTGGGAAGGGATTACTATGGACTTCGTCGTTGGTTTACCTTGTACTTCTTGAGGGTTTGATTCCATTTGGGTGATTATTGATAGGCCACACTTCTTGCCGGTTCAGACTTACTACAGTGTAGAGAGGTTTGCTCAGATCTACCATGGGGAGATTGTTCAGTTGTTTGAGGTCCCAGTTTCTATTATTTCAGACCGCGACACTCAGTTCACATCTCAGTTCTGGAGAGCTATTCAGCGAGATTTAGGTACAGAGGTTCAGCTTTGTACTGCATTCCACCCTCAGATAGATGGCCAGTCTAAGAGGACTATTCAGGTCCTGGAGGACATGCTTCGGGCCTGTGTTCTTGACTTTGGGGGTTCTTGGGACCAGTTTGTTCCTTTGGAAGAGTTTGTATATAATAATAGTTTTCATTCGAGCATTGGCATGACACCTTTCGAGGCTTCGTATGGGAGGCATTATAGATTGCTGATTGGTTGGTTTGATGGTTTAGAGTCTAGGCCTCAGAGTACAGATTTTATTTGTGATTCCTTAGACAGAGTCCAGGTGATTCAAGACAGACTTTGGGATGCCCAAAGTAGGCAGAAGAGCTACACTGATCATAGACTTCATGCCTTAGAGTTCAGTGTTGGTGACTTGGTATTTCTCCGTGTGTCACCCATGAAGAGTGTGATGACATTCGATAGGCGGGGCAAGCTTAGCCCCATGTACATTGGGCCATTTGAGATTCTTCAGAGGGTTGGTAGTGTTGCCTATATGCTAGCCTTGCCTCTGATGTTTTCAACTATACACCCAGTTTTCCATGAATTGATGTTAAGGCGGTATGTTCTAGATGAGTCTCACGTGTTGCAATGGGATTTGGTTCAGTTGGATGACAGTTTGACTTGTGTTGAGGAGCCAGTTGCTATATTGGCTAGAGATGTTAGGAGCTTGAGATCTAGGGAGATTTCGGTGGTGAAAGTTTAGTGGAGGCATCGCTCGGTCGAGGAGGCTACCTGGGAGACTGAGAGAGAGATACGGGCTCAGTATCCACAGCTATTTGAGCCTTCGGGTACTCTCTCTTCTTGACTTTCGAGGGCGAAAGTCCTTTTAAGTAGTAGATGATGTAATGACCCTTCCGATCATTTTTGCATTTACGCTTTCTTTGTACTGTTAGAGCTTGCCTATAGTGGCCCTAAGTCATTTATGTCTTGCTGAGACCAGTGGTTTGGGGCCCTAGCCGTTCGTTTGGTCATTATGGCCATTTCCTAATTTTAGAGCTTAAACTTAGGAAATTGTTGACTTTAGTCAACATTCTTAGCTAACGTGCCCGAAATCGCATGCTGATAGTTCTGTTAGCTCTGGAGTGTCGAGTTTAGTGTATTTGGACCTTTAGTCAAAGCCTGGGAACTTTTGGTGTGGATTTTGTCTTGATTTTTGTTTTTTCAGGCCATTTGGAGTTAGAAGTGTGACTTGGGTCAGCTTTCGATGATTGGAGCGTCAGATTCAAAATCCAACGGTTCCATCAGCTCCAGAATGTCGAGTTTAATTTAGGTAGGTGGTTGGTTCGGGTCTCGAGTGAGCCAGGCTCATTTTGGGTGTTCGGTTGATTTTAGTTAATGTTGACTTGGGTTAACATTCCTCTGAAATGACCTCGTATGGAAGTTTCATCGATTCCATTGAGTCTGGAATGTCGTTTCCACGCTAATAGCATTATTGGTTTCTTAGTATTGAGTTCCGATTGTGCCCGGAATGCCCCGTAGAAGTTTTAAGCATTGTTGATATTTCTGTTGCGTCCAGCCCCTATAAAATCCCTCAACTTTGTTTTTTCAGCCTTTTTCTCCAAGTTTTCTCACTCTAAACTTATTTTCTCTCAACCCAAATTGCTCCCAGATCAGTCCTTGGCCCTGGAGGTCCATAAATGAGTGATTAATCTCGCTCCTTCGTCGTTTGAGTAAGCTCCTTCTTCCCCAACTTTACTTCTTCTCCATTAAAAACCTCCATTGATGAACTCATAAGCTTGGGGAAATATTTCCTTGTAGTGGCTGCTCATTTTTGGTTGCATGCTTGTGGTTTCGGGGAATTCACTCCGTTGGCGTGTTTCATCATCGTGGTGGGTAACTTCTTCCTTTAATTTTCGGTTTTAGTCTTTGAAATTTCCCTCTTTAATTCATTACTTGAGCGGACTATTTTGAGCCCTTTCTCTTGGCCAAATTTGCTCAAATTTGGGACATGCACTCATGGGAGTAGTATGTTCATCGTACTTCTTTTCGTTTCTAATTTTGAGTTGTGGGCCTTGGGGCCTGCGTTGGATCCAAATTATAGCTCGGCTAGTATTATAGCAATATGGGTATCGTTAGTCTTGTTTTAACATGTAGTTTATGTTGTTGATAGTTTGACTTCCGTTTGGAGCTTCTTAGAGCAGTTTGAGCCCAAATACCATCGTTCATATAGCTTGTCGACGGATGACAGGTAGGTTACAGTGTATTTTCCCTAGACATTGCATATATAGGATAAAATTGTATTAGTAGGCATCCTTGGGTTGGGTTTACTAGCTTGGTACCACAGACCTTGATCGCTTCTTCATTTCTGACTCATTTCTTTTCTCCGTTATTTGTAGTATTTGTTATAAATGATGTTATTACCCTTGTGGTCCTGTACGACCTTGTATTGACTCTGGAACATAGATGGTGGGTTATTTACGAATGTCCGTGAGTCCTGGACATTGTTATTATTGTTATAGAGCTGGCTATCTGTGTTGTAGAACGATTGGAGCCTATGCAGGGCCGATAAGTTGATTGTGAGTCGTTGGGCTATTGTTTGTGATTGAGCATGCCATTTTCATGCATATAAGGATTACTACATGATTTTTACTACTGTTTTGGATTCGGGCCTATCTTATACGATTTTCTAAATCTTTCATGGCCTCGAGGGCCCGTTTTGGTAAAAATTAAATATAAAATGGTCTGGTACTATTTTAATGGATCTTCTTGGGGTAAGAAAAGTTAAAAGACAGATTTATCACAGTTTTCCTACTTATACTAGACCCGGTTGGGATAAGGTTTGAGGCTTGCTTTGTTATTAATGGGAAATGATATTAGACTCGGTAAAGCTGAGCACTGGACTTGATTTACTACTGTTTTAGACTCGGTTATGCCTGGGCACCCTTAAAGTGAGGTTTTGAGATTTATTTCACGAATTTAGTCCCAGAAAGGTTCTGGGCATGCATTTTCAAAATTTTGGTTACTGCTTTGGATTCGAATCCACTCTGGATGATGATATTGAGATTGATATTTAATATGTGGTCGAGGACCTCCATGGACCTTACCGATCCGGACCAGGGGCCACATGCTGAGTATGCTGGAGGAGGGGTATATGGTGGAGTTGAGGTATATGGGTCGTGTCCTTCCATGGGACCTACCTACTGGGCCCTTAGCTGTCGGAGGAGGCACATACAAGGTTACTATTCCACCCAATTTTCATCATGCATCATACCATTCATTTGTGTAAGGTTTCACCCTTATTTGCTGTTTGGTGAGTGTACGCTCCAGTGGTATGGGATGCCGGAGGGTTTGTCTTCACTTGTTTGTGTTCTTTGGGTGTATGGGCTCCCGTTGGGACTGTAGGTAGACTTATTATTGCTTTATTGAGTTTTATGATTCCTTATGCTGATTTCTTATTGTAACTTGATATTGAGACTAGTATTATGTAGCTGGGCCTGGTTATTATTCATGTGTTCGAGCATGCTATCATTATTTTGTTTCCCTTCTTGTCTTTATAATTGAGTTTACTGGTATAACACCCATTTTCTAAAAACTTCCATATATATCGTGAGGATCCCTGGTGCGTTACTTCTTCCTTTCACTTGTGCTTGTGATATATATTCTAGTAGCTAGCCATGTATATTATTTTCTGCTTGTATTCCTTCCGTGCTAACTTTCGTGTACTTATTCATTGTTTTTTGTGAATATTTGCTTCTACTCTGCTTATTACTGCTTTTTTATCTTATATGTGCCCAGTAGGCCTATGATACCTACTGGGTACCCATTGCTTAGCAATTGGTGCTCATACTATACTTCTGCATCTTCTGGTGTAGATCTTAGTGTGGGACATCGCCGTTAGCTCGCGGTGACTCATGCGAGGAGATTTTGTACCATTCCAGACTGAGGGTGAGCTCTTAGTGTCTGGATCTTAGCTTTTAGTTTATGTTTTGTATTATGTACTCTATTACTATACAGAGACATATGTATATATTGTTTTGGATCATTTTGTACTCCTTATATATAGTTCCGGCTCTTATACTATGATACCAGGTCTTTTGGGTAGGTTAGCTTCTACATATATGTTATATATATTTCTGTAGTCTACTTTCTTCGCTTATTTCCCTTGATTTTTCCTATTTATACTGTTCTTCTGCTTGCTTGTTAGATGGTATACCATTACTAACCGTTCTGGGCTACGTAAACTGGTTCACCTACTGGGGTTGTATGTGCCATCATGACCGAGAAATTGGGTCGTGACAGCTTGGTATCAGAGCCCTAGGTTCACTGGTGTCATTAGTATAGGATCCAATGTCTAGTAGAGTCCTGCGGATTAGGGTGTAGACATCCGTACTTAACCTTTGGGAGGCTACAGTGACATCTTAGGAAACATGGACTTTCTTGCTTCTATCTTGTTCATAGTATCCTTGAAAGTTTCTTGAAATCTCACTTGTTCTAGTTCACTCTTTCTCAGATGGTTCATACGAGATCATCAGCTTCAAGCAGAGGAGAGCCTTCGAACCCTGCACCTCTGAATCCAGCTAGGGGCCGGGGTGGTCGCAAGGGTAGGGGTAGAGGTCGTCCCCGAGCAGCCGCCCCTATTAGAGATACTAGACTAGAGATAGAGCCCGAGCATGATTATGAGCCCAAGCTTGTTCCTGAGCAGTAGCATGTGGACCCGAGGACAACCCAGGTGCCACCAGCTCCAGTTCTAGTTCTGTGTCAGCCCCAGCCCAGTCTTCAGATATTCAGGGTTTACTTCTACAGCTTTTGGGTATGATTGGAGAGCGGCCTTCTAAGGTAGCACAGGCATACACTCAGGGGAAAACCCTGGGTGTTCAGAGTTCAGGAGCGTAGCCTGCTACTGTGGCTTCCCGTGCTGAGGTTATTCTAATTCCAATTGTTGCACAACCTCTTGCTCCTTGCCCAGTTTTGACAGAGACGAAGCAGAAGGCATTGGCCAGATTTCTGAGATTGGCACCGCCTAAATTCTCTGGTGTACCAGGTAAAGACCTATATGACTTCATTACTACCTATGAGGAGATATTACACCATTTGGGTTTGTTAGAGACTCACGGGGTCAGGTATACTACTTATTAGTTGGAGGATAAGGGATTTCTACATGATTTTTACTACGATTTTGTCTTCGAGCCTATCTTATACGATTTTCTAAATTTTGCATGGCCTCGGGGGCCCATTTTTGGTAAAAATGGTTATAAAATGGTTTGGTACTATTTTAATGGATCTTTTTAGGGTAAGAAAAGTTAAAAGAGAGATTTATCATAATTTTCCTACTTATACTAGACCTGGTTGGGCTGAGGTGCTAGACTTGCTTTGTTAATAATGGGAAATGATGTTATACTTGGTAAAGCCGAGCACTGGACTTGATTTACTAGTGTTTTAGAGATGGTTATGCCCGGACAGCCTTGAAGGGGGTTTTTGAGACTTATTTCACCTATTTAGACCCGGATAGGTTTCGGGCATGCATTTTTGAGATTTGGGTTACTACTTTGGATCCGGATCCACTCCGGACGATGATATTGAGATTGAGATTTAGTATGTAATCGAGGAGCTCCATGGACCTTGCCGATCCAGACTAGGGGCTACGTGTTGAGTGTGCCAAATGAGGGGTATACGATAGAGTTGAGGTATACGTGTCGTGTCCTTCCATGGGACCTACCTACTGGGACCTTAGGCACCGGAGGAGGTACATACAGGGTTAATATTCCACCTGGTTTTCATCATGAATCATACCATTCATTTGTGTGAGGTTCCACCCTTATTTGCTATTTGCTGAGTGTATGCTCTGGTAGTATGGGATGCTGGAGGGTTTGTCTTCACTTATTTGTGTTCCTCGGGTGTATGGGCGCCTGTTGGGACTGTTGGTAGACTTATTATTGCTTTATCGCGTTTTATGATTCCTTATGCTAATTTCTTATTGTAACTTAATATTGAGACTAGTATTATGTAGCTGGGCCTGGTTATTATTCCTGTGTTCGAGCATGCTATCGTTATTTTGTTTCCTTCCTTCTCTTTTTAATTTAGATTACCGGTATATCGCCTATTTTCTAAAAACTTCTATATATATATATATTGTTATTACGAGGATCCCAGGTGCGTTACTTCTTCCTTTCACATATGCTTGTGATATATATTCTAGTAGCTAACCATGTATGTTGTTTTCAACTTGTATTCCTTCCATGCTAGCTTCCGTGTACTTATTCATTGTTTTATGTGACTATTGGCTTCTACTCTACTTAATACTGCTCTTTTATCTTATATGTGCCCAATCGGCCTATGATACCTACTGGGTACCCGTTGCTTTGCCATTGATGCTCATACTACACTTTTGCATTTTCTGGTGCAGATCTTAGTGTGGACCATCGTTGTTAGCTTGTAGAGACTTATGCAAGGAGATTTCAGACCATTCTAGACTGAGGGTGAGTTCTTGGCGACCAGAGCTTAGCTTTTAGTTTATCTTTTGTATCATGTACTCTATTACTATTCAGAGACATTTGTATATATTGTTTTGGATCCTTTTGTACTCCTTATATGTAGTTCCAGCTCTTATACTATGATACCAGGTCTTTTGGGTTGGTTAGCTTCTGCATATATATGTTATATATATTTCTATTGTCTACTTTCTTCACTTATTTCCCTTGCTTCTGCCTGTTTATACTATTCTTTCACCTGCTTGTTAGACAGTAGCCCATTACTAACCGTTATGGGCTATAGAAACTGGTTTACCTACTGGGGGTTGTAGGTGCCATCATGACCGAGAAATCAGGTCATGACACCAAGACAACTCCAATTAAGTTGCTTATGGCGGATAAATCAATCAAGCGCTCGATGGGCATACTATTTTATATTTTACTGAAGGTGGATAAGTTTATCCTCCTAGTGGATTTTGTTGTATATGATTGTGATATAGACTTTGAGGTTCCCATTATCTTAGGGTTACCATTCATATCCATTGGACGAGCCCTTGTTGAGGTGGAATATGGAGAGCTGAATTTCGGAGTGGGAAATAAATAGGTCATATTCAATGTTTGCCAATCGATAAATCCACAAAACGAATGTAGAGTGTATCCATGATTGACTCACGAGATGAGTTGGTTAAGGTAAATCATGTAGAAGAGTTTGGAGGGGAATTATCGGATGAATGTCTTGTGACGTATGATGAGTTAGAGAGGAGGGACCCCAAGAATATTTGCATGCCTAATTCACCTTCATTGGTGAATGCTTATCTTGGTCCTAATGATACTCTACCAATTCCCACCTCCAAAGATTTAAGGGTAGAGCAAAAGGAAGCTTTGATGACCATCTTGAGGAAGTACATCAGATGCTTTGCATGTAAATTTGGCGTTCCTCTTGGCCTTCCTCCAAAAACTCCTTGAACCTTAAAGTACTATCATCATGTCACGATGTTAAATCAAGAATTTTTTAGGAGGCAACCCAAGTGTTATTTGATTTTATTTACTTTACTTTTGTTCTTTATGGTGTGTTAGAAATGCACAAGCCTGGAAAAATGCAAAGTGTTTGAAGGACCATTAAAGTGGACCTGTGGTACATCTGCAAAATACAAGTGCTCACATGCGGCATGTAGGTGGAGTGAAAGTCCTAAACAATACATCTGGGAGAAAGTTTACAAAATATGGTCACCTACAAGTCACCTTCAGAATGCAAGTGTTCATTCGTGAAACGCAGGTCCAACACAGTGCACCTAGGCAAACAATTTGCAAAAATCATCAATTGTGCATCACTTGTGACTCGTAAGTGGTCACTTGCAGCTGCAAGTCCAATGCAGGCATCGATAAGACATTTTGAATTTTTGACCTAACCCGTTGACTAAACCCGACCCGGCTCGCTGACCCATGCATCTTCATCCTCTAAAACCTCTAAAACCCCCATTTTCCTTTCTCTTTTCACCATTAACACACACTCAAAACTTCCATTCTCAACACCTCAACTCTCCCCAATCTCAAATCTCCTTCTTCCACACTCTCAAAACCACTCTACTACCGGTCAGCCACGCAGCTGTCACCGCGCTGCTACTTTTTTGGTTAACCCAAGTCCTCCATTGTTACAAGGTTTAAAGATCATTTTTGCTTACCTATTTCACTCTCACACTCTTTCGGTATGCTCCTCTAAGTTAAATTCATGATTTTTCTTTATTCGGAGTAATTTTTGTGAGAGCATGCTAGTTGTAATCCCCATTCCCTGAAGTGCTTAATTTTTTTATTTTGAAGTTCAATTTTGGGTCTTTTGTTCTCATGATAGATGCTAAAAATGGTGGATTGTGTTCAATATCATAATGCATGTTGTTTGTTCTTATCCATGATATGAAATTTTTGGTGGGGGTGATGCCTGAGTAACCCCATTCAATTGTGATGCATTATTTGGCCCTATGATAGATTGAGTGATATCATTCTTAAGAGAATATTGTCATTGCATTTGAGTTTTTATCTAAATATGCTCAAGTTTAGGACTGATAGTATATCTTGTTCAGTGATCACTTTGGTTGAGTTTGAGTGATTCATCTGCATCATATAAGTTATTTTGATTGATTGAGCTTGTGGCTCGGTGGTTCCCAATAATAGAAGGGTGATGTATTTCTTAAGGGAAATCATCGATTTTGTTCTTTAAGTGTCAAACATGGTAAAAATTGTTGGTTAGTCTTTCGAGGAAGTTTGAGTACCTGTTAGGCTTTAGTTTTGGTCAAAAAATTGGTTAACTATTGAAGTGATTCTTGTTAGTACGGAAAATTCACTGTTGTTACACTTGCAGAATGCGGGTGTTGCCTTGCGAACCACAAGTGCAACGCCAGGCTAGGCAGCAAGTAAACCTTCACTGCCTGATACTTGTAGCCCACAAGTCTTCACTTGCAAAATGCAAGTGAAGCACATGTGCCCTTGAGAAGTTCCAGGCCACTGCCTCAGCACTGCACCTCACTTGTGAGGCATGGGACACGCAGGTGCTTCGCAGTTGGGCCTGCTGCTCCTTTCTTTTCACTTTTTTGCTTTTCTTAGTTATTTCTTTTTACTTAAATGCTGAAAAATACAAAAACAAATATTCTCTTGTTCTTGGCCACTCAGATCATTCTACAGGAATATGTCTTCATCAGGGACCAACCCCGATAGAAATGCATGCAAAGCTACATCTAAGAGCAAAAGCAAGAGCAAGAGCAAGGGCAAGGCCCCAGGTAAGGGTAAAGCCTCGAAGATTGTCCCTGAGGTCCCCCCCTGTACATGTGAATGAGGAGGATATGATTATTTTTGCATCAAGGGCATAAGTCCCTATTACATCAAATTTTGTATGAGCCGTTCATTCACACCTGAGAAGAGGTTCAATCTGGAAGGGCTAAAAGAAGACTTCCCCAATATCCCAAAGTAGTTCACTAAGTGGGAATGGTTACCTTTTCTAGATGTGCCAGCAGGCTATTTTAAAGACCTTGTGGGAGAGTTATATGCATCTTATCGAGCCAACAAAGACTTGATGAAGCACAAGGGACGTGCTGAAGAATTCCCCTGCTTGTCCTCTATTTTGGTGTAAGGGAAAGAGATTAATATTTCTCCAGAGGCCATAAATTCCATATACTGGGCCACACCTATAGCTCCAGGGAATGTATACCCTGAAAAGATAGCAGTGAAAGGGATTCAATTCAAGTGGGTAGCGAATATCATTATTGTAGGCCAGCCAGTTTGGGCCACTCTTGCTGGCAAAATCTCTAGGCAAAACCTCAACTTTGAAGCCAAATTATGGGTCAACTTTGGTTGCTCCCGACTCATGCCTTACAAGAATGATCAAACCATTTCTATAAAAGTTTCTATCTTAATTGTTTGTATAATGAAGGGGATCCATGTGAACTTTAGAGATATTTTGGTTGTTCAGTTAAGAAGGAGAGCCCGCCATAGTGCCACTTCCCTGCCTTTCACTGTTCTCATCAGTAAGCTTTGTGCTAGATCTAGTGTGCCATATTTTCCTTCTGATAAGTTATCTTGCCAATGGTGTGATTGACATTGAGCAAAATTAGGATGAGGATGCTCCTAAAGTTAAAAAAAGGAAGCTAGCATGAGATTTAGGCATGCTTGAGGGTTTCATTGCTGGGCTTGAGATTTTGGGGACAACTGCTTATACTTGTGAGGCCTTTTCCACCCCATATGGTTCTAATATTCCTACTCCCCCAATGTCGGGAAATGCTCTATCGGATATGCTGCCTCTTAGGTGTACGCCATCCTCTCAACCTCCAAGTGGTGGGCTACAAAAGTTTGCAGAAATGACACTTGAGAACAATAATCAACTGATCAAGCTAGCCAAAGACTTTTCCGCTTTTATTAAGAGATCAGTTAAAGATTCCATGAAAGATGTTCTGCAAAGTATCAGTAAGTTGTCTGCCTGGGTTGATGTTATAGAGGGGGAAGTTGTTGCGATTAAGAAGTATGTGGCTAAGTTGAAGGAAAAGGCTGCCCCAGACTTAAGTTTCTTGAATGAGACTCAGGAGACACACCACAAGGGAAATGGGCCTATTGAAGAGATGTTTAGAGGTGTGAGAGATATGGATGATGATGATATGGATGAGAACCAAACTTTGTCCCTGAGGACACAAGGGGTTGTGTGGGACTCTTGGATCACAGATATTCCCAAAAAGGTGGAGCTAATTCTAGATTTCACGAGCTGCAATATGATGAGATCGCGAGCGATGGGCATTCAAATGCCTAGTGATCACAAGGAGTTCATGCACCCTTTCTCTTGGTTCTTATTATTGTCTTGCATTAGCGACAATGCATATTATTATTTGGGGGTGGGTGTTTATTTTGATTGATGGATTATTTTGGTGCCCTTGTCGAGTTTGAATTATTATTTTGATACATTTGGCGCCCTAGTCGGGCTTGGTTTATATTTTTTAGATTCTGTTTGACCCTTGTTGGGCATGTTTTGGATGATTTCATTATTTTTCCCTTGCCAGGCTTATTTTGCTCTTTTATGATATTGAGCCCTTTCCAGGCTTGATATCTTATACTTGCATGTGAGTATGCCATTCCCGCAGCAGTTTTACACGTCGATTGTACTACTACCCGTGCCATACAAATTTGGCTTAGTTCCTTCGCCAGGACTCATTCTTCAATTGACTCATGAGCACATAGTTTGAATATCATCTTCGTAGATAGTAGTTGTAATAAACTCTAAGGATTTCCTTATACCACAATTCTTTCCCAAGGAGCAAAATTCTTCTTCTCTTTATTTTTTGTGTTGAACCGGGTGGCATATCCCCATAATAAATTGAGAGGCAACTTTTTTAAGGGAAAATACCAGTTTTAGTATTTGTTTTGAGTCTATGCCTTACTTGTCTCAAGCAGGACCACCAAAATTTTTATCTTGGCAAATGTTTATGAAAAAATGAGAAAAGAGGGGAAACTGAATTCAAGTAGTCTCTTATCATGATCTTTAAATTCTTTGTTTGGCTTTTTGGTCACAAATGAGTTGCATAAAACTTGGAATAGCTTGTCAAAAGTTATTCGCTTTAATTGCGATTGAGAATAACCATTAATTCCTATTCTTTGTGATGCCTTGTGTGGAAAGGCCTTGATATGTTCTTGTGTATGCATGTTATCTAAAACTTGCGCGAAATGTGATTCAAGGGAAAATCCTAGATGTTGCTTGGCTTGGAAGATGACCTTAGGCCCTCTTTTGAAAGTCACTCTACCAAAATCTCCTTCCCTTAACATTGATCCTAGTAAACCCCTTTTGAGATTTTAACCTTTTCTTAGCAACCATATTACACACCTTTACCTTTTTTGAATCCTCTATCTTGGTACGCTACCTCTCTAATTTCTTAGTAAATAAAGATGTAGGCCAAATGCCTTTGTTAGGGGGGAACATGAATGAAATTTTGGAATGATTAATGTAGGCAAAAGACTAAGTTTGAGGTTGTGTGCAATAGTGTCATAATGAGGAAATGAGCTTAAATGTGGAGTAGCACCTAATGCTTATCTTGTGAGTTGCTTAAAACAATCAAAAAATGGAAGGAATAAATAAAAAGAATTGAGTGGTGTTACCTCTTTTCTCTTGAATGCTATAAGAGTAAGACAAAGGTGTTTGGAGAAATGGATAGGGAAAAACTTGGGTTGTGAGAGGGGGAAATAAGGTGAAGTGAATACCAATGATGTGAGCGGTGTGTTCGGATTCGTAATCATAGCATTAGGGAGGTTCTGTTCACTTATCCTAAATATCATCCTTCCTTTAACCCTAACCTTCATAGTTACCTGCAAGTCCTTAGTGATTCCGAGCTTTGCAACTCTACATTAGTAGTGAATTACATGAAGGGAAAGCATATGGTTCTATGTGTGTGCACTTGAATTTCTTTGAGAGAGTGAGTGTCTTTTTTTCTATCTTATGATCTATGTTGTTGTGATATGCATGGTTGTGAGTGGGATTCTCTATTATTGTATGTGGCATTACAACCGTTGGGTAAATAGTGAAGTCTTGATCTTAATTGAGAGGAATGAATGAAATAAGTTGTGAAGTGAATTTTTAAGGCAAGCTTTGAATGTATAGTGTCAATTAATTGAGATGCTAATTGATATTGTTTTAAATGAAAAAGTTCCCCGATTTTGAATGTAAAAGTGAAGTCTCTCGAAAAGAATTATCAAATGATTTTGATTGCCTTGAACTCATAGTGGTACCAATGGAGATTAATGCTTTTGATTGAGTCTTTTGTTTTGGGTGTTTTTGTTTGTTTGTTTTGTTGAGTAGTAGTAGTCTTAGTATGATCCTTGTGTCTTTGAAGCTTGAGTCAATCCTTTGCTTTTTTAACGTCTTGCTTGAGGAAAAGCAATAGTTTAAGTTTGGGGGTTTGATAAGTTGGTAATTTACCAACTTATTTAGCTTTAAAGCATGAATTATTGCCTCAATCATGTGTTATTTAGAAGGATTTTATGCCTTTTATCTCTTATGTGTAGGCATTCTTAGGATTTGAAGATGAGATTGGATTTTAACTCAAATATACACTGAAAGAAAAGCAAAAGCCCGAGCTACAAGTTAAGGAAGGAAGCCAAGTCAAGAGAGAGCAGAAGCAAAGCTTACTGGCTGAAGGTTGTATAGGACTTGCGTTCTGCAAGTCCACACCTGCGAAACGCAGGTGAGGCACAAGAGAAAAGAAAGTGACCAACAACAAATTCCAACACTCGTGAGCCATAGATCAAGACTTGTGGCTGCAGGTATAGCACAAGTGGAGCGCAAGTAGCCCAAAGGGAATTTTCATCCAAGATTTTTCTAGCGTGTTTGGGGGGTTTTCAATGATGTGTTGGGGATCTGTGCACACATTTTTTCACATAGAGTTTTCTAGATTTGGATATTGTATTAGAGTACACTTAGAGAGAAGTACAATAGTAACTTTTTCTTCTTCCTTGGGTAAAAAGACCGTTGTTGAATATTGAAAGCTTGGATTTGAATTGAATCTCTTGTTATGAAAGGAATTGAAGTTGACCCATATGGTATAAATTTTTTTACTAATATTATGAGTGGCTAAATTCATATCTAGGGGTGTGTGCAAGATGGGTGTATGAAATTGTGATTGAGTATTGATTATTATGCTTGAATTCATTAAATTCTTCAAGTTTTAATTATAAAATTGATGGTTGCAAACATTGATTAGGTTCTCTAATTTTTGGTCTAGCTTAAGAGAGAAGACTAGAATTGGGTAAGGATTCATGGTAAGAATTTGGGTATTTCCCATCTAAGGGTTGAGACTAGAGATAACTTAACCCACTTAAGATATTTGGTTGGTTAATTGATAAGGCTTTGGGATTTGAGAGAATCCAAAGGATATATGCTTTGAGGTTGAGAGAAAATTAGCCTATCCCGAACCAAGGCTATCCGCACCATAATTAAGATCTAAGCCAAGTATTCAATCCCAATTGCAAGTGATTACCCCATCGTAAGCACACTCGTAGTTTCCTAAACTTTATAACATCAACAATTGTGTTAACCTTGTTACTTGCTTACACTAGTTACAAAATCACTTATTACAACCAAAATCCATTTTATTTTTATTGGGATTTCATACAATGTGCACACTAAAGCTGAATTGACATATGGAATTTGGCTAAATTTAATGCTAATCCTTGTGGGATTCGACCTTAAATCATAAGTTGGATAATTATTTTGCAAACTATTGTTTTCACCTTCTTAAGTGAAGAGTGCCTTTGGACGTTATCAGTGACCCCCTCTCATCCATTATTTGATCGTCCTGACCTACATAATAATTCTTTATGGAGGTTACCACTCTTCCTTTAGAATTTTCTTCATAGCTAGTGAATCAGTCTCTATAATAAGAGGTAGATACTATCGTTGGATACAAATTTCTAGGCCCTTCTCAATTGCTTTAGCCTCAACTCCTAGGCTAGTATTGTGAAACATGGTTTCTGCTTTTGGCATAGACCAAATCTCCCCCATCATTTCTGATACAAAATGCCCATGAACTCGGACCTTGATTTCCTTTCGAAGCTCCATCTACATTGCATTTGAATACTCCAATTGGAAGGTGATTCCAGCTAATGGGTGTATAAATAAGCTTAGGGGTCTGTCCTTACAAAAATAGTACTAAGTGAGGCCACCATAGTGGAATGTCTTTTATCCAAGGGAAAGTCCTTTTAGCTAAAAGTTGTAAGTTGAGATCTATCTCATAAAACACTCTGTTCATCAACATACTTCCCTCATGAATGATAGTATTACTACACCTCCAAATTTTCCTAAAAATAAAAAGCAAGAGCACTTCTTATCAGAATTTGCAGCCTGTGATTAGCTTTCTTCCTCCATCATTTTACAATGATTTGCTTAACCTGAATAAAAAGGCCCTGTACCCTAGCTGCATTGGAATATCTCTTTTATTAGAAGCAACCTCCCTTGTCAAGAATAAGTGTACAATTGTTTCTTGTTGTGAAATGGTGCAACATCTGCATTCTAAGACTATAGAAATCCAACAATTTGCAATGATTTCATCAACATGGATCTTCATCTTCCAAAGTCAAAAAGAGATCTTAAATGGAAAACCTTTTTCCCAGATTTTGGTAAAATACCAAGATTTCTCTTTTTTGGTCCCCACTAACTCCCATAGACTTTTAACTGCTCATTTTTTGTGAGTATCCACCATGCTTTATCACTCTCATGTGTCATGATATTCCTAGGAAGAGTGTTGATTAAATGGTCTACTAGAAAATGAGGTAGGTTTTCTTTGAGAAAAATTTCATTCAACTGTCCCTCTTGCATACCAGCACTAACCTCATCAATTGATAGGTTGATATTAGCATTTTGAGGTATGATATTTTATCACGAGCCCAATCCGGTCTAGTAATCCTACAAAAAGCTAGCATTACTTCATATTTTTTCCACCATATAGCTTGTTTGTTGCATCCCTTGCTTCAAGAAAGTGTTTCCATAGTTGAGAACCACTCTTTCATTGAACTAAAGTAGGGATTTGTCTTTTGCAGTATTTAACCCAGATGAAATTGGACCACATCGAATTTGATGTTCCAAATTTCCACCATAATTTAGCAAATATAGCCTTAGAAACATCAAAAAGAGATCTGACATCCAAACCTTCTTCCTCCTTTGGTAAGAACACTTTCATCCATGAAGACCAGTGCCTGCTTCTTCCTTCTTCCTTATTGCTCTAGTAGAATCTAGCAAAGAACCTATGTATCTCATTAATAGTGTATTTTGTTGGTGTCATAGCTGAGAGAAGGTAAAGGGTCATACTCTGTAGGACATTATTAATGAGAACACCTTTATCTCTAGAATGTGGACTTTAGGCCAGTGGGACCTTTGGTTTGGGTCCTGAGGCTTCCGAACTCATTTTTTGTATTTGGGTAAGTTTTAGGTAAAACAAGCAAAGTGTTGAATTTAGTTAATATTTTATCAAGACAACCTCCGTTGGTCATTTCCATGATTCAGTTGAATTTTGAATGTCCTTTTCAGTTAGGTAGCATGTCTGATTTGTGTTCACGGGATTCTGAATAAATCTAAAAGGTCCATCCGATGAATTTTTAGACTTGGTGTTACCAAAATCCACGCTCTGGAGCTAACAAAACTGTCAGAATTCGATTTTGAGCATGTTTACCAAGAATGTTGACCAAAGTCAATGATTTCCTAAGTTAAATATCTAAAATAGGTAAATGGTCATAACGACCTAACGAATGGCCAGGGCACTAAACCACCGGTCCTAGTAAGCTATAAATGATTTGGGGCCGCTACAGGAATGCTTTAACCATACAAATAAAGCAAAATGCAGGAATGACCTGAAGGGTCATTATATCATCCACTACTAAAAAGGACTTTCATCTGTGAAAGTCAAGAAGAAGGGAGTACCTGAAGGCTCAATCAACTACGAATACTGATCGTGCATCTCTCTCTCGGCCACCCATGTAGCCTCCTCGACCGTATGGTGCCTCCACTGAACCTTAACTACCAGAATCTCTCTAGACCTCAACCTTCTGAGATCTCTGGCTAGAATGGCTATCGGCTCCTCAACAAAGGTCAAGCTCTCATCCAACTGAACTGAATCCTACTGCAGCACATGTGACTCATCTGGAACATACCACCTCAACATCATTACATGGAAGACTGGGTGCATAGTTGAAAACATCGGAAGCAAGGCTAACTGAAAAGCAACACTACCAAACCTCTGAAGAATCTTAAATAGCCCAATATACCTGGGGCTAAGCTTGCCTCGCCTACCGAATCTCATCATGCCCTTCATGGGTGATACATAGAGAAACACCAGGTCACCAACACTGAACTTTAAGGCAAAAAGTCTACGATCTGCGTAGATTTTCTGCCTACTCTGGGCTGTCCAGAGCCAGTCCTGAATCACCCAAACTCTGACTAAGGAATCCCAAAGTAAGTCTGTACTCTGCATCCTGAACTCCAAACCATGAAACCAACCCACTGCTGATCTGCAATGCCTACCATAAAAAGCCTCTAAAGGTACCATTCCAATACTCGAGTGGTAACTATTATTATACGCAATCTCCACTAATGGCACATACTAATCCTATGAACCTTTAAAGTCAAGAATACATGCCCGTAACATATCCTCAAAGACCTGTATAGTCCTCTCGGACTGGCTATCTATCTGAGGGTGAAATGTAGTGCTAAGTTGAAGCTCTGTACCCATCTCTTGCTGAATAGTCCTCCAGAACTGAGAGGTAAACTGAGTGCCATGGTCTGAAATTATAAAAGCTGGAACCCCATGAAAATGAACCACCTCACGGAGATAAATTTGGGGCAACCTCTTTGCACTATAGGAAGAATAATCCGGCAAAAAGTTTGCAGACTTAGTCATCCTATCAACAATCACCCAAATAGAATTAAATCCTCGAGAAGTCTGTGGCAACCATGCTATGAAGTCCGTAGCGATCCCTTTCCATTTCCACTCATGAATAGGAAGTCTCTGAATCAATCGACCAGGTCTTATTTGCTCGAACTTAACCTGCTGACAGTTTAAGCACTGAGATACAAACTCTGCTATGTCCCACTTTATATTACTCTACCAGTAAAGCTGCCTCAAATCTCTATACATCTTGGTTGCACACGAATGGATGGAATACCTGAAACAATGTGTCTCACAGAGAATCAACTAAATCAAATCCCCAGCTCTCGGAACACAAAGGAGACTATCAAATCTCGAAACACCATCAGAATCTAAAGTAGCCCTGTTGGCCTCACCCTGAACAACCTGATCACAAATATCACATAAGCGGTGATCCTCAAACTGACGCTGCCAAATCTGATCAACCTAAGTAGAATGCACCTCAATACTGGCAAGAACTCTAGTAGGATCTGATAAGTCAAGTCTAAAAAAATGGTTAGCCAAGGACTGGACTAGATGTCCAAGGCCAACAGTCACTCTAAAATTGAAAGAGAAGCTAGAGTGCCCATGCTCAATTTTCCAGCTCGAAGCATTCGCTACCACGTTTGCCTTTCCCGGATGGTACAAAATAGTGAAGTTATAGTACTTCAGTAACTCAATCCACCTCCGCTGCCTAGAGTTAAGCTCTCGTGGACTCATGATGTACTGAAGACTACGATGATCTGTGAAGATCTCACAGTGAATCCTATAATAAGTAATGCCTCTAAATCTTGAGCACGAAGACTACCACCGCCACCTCTAAGTCATGAATAGTGTAGTTGCACTCGTGAATATTTAGCTGCATCGATGCATAAGCTATCACTTGACCCTGATGCATAAACACACAACCAAGACCAACCGCTAAAGCATCACAGTATACTGAGAAGCGCTGACCCTCAACTGGCAAAGTCAACACCAAAGTTGAAGTCAATAAGGACTTAAGCCTTTGAAAACTATCCTCACACTGATCTGACTATAGGAATGGAACATTATTCCTAGTCAACCTAGTCAAAGGTGCTACTATGGAAGAAAACCCCCCAAAGAACTGTCTATAATACCCTGCCAACCCATCAAAGTTATGAACCTCGGTAGGAGTAATGGAGCTCGGCTAATCATGAACGGCTGAAATCTTCCCTGGGTCCACTCTAATCCCATCCTTAGACACAACGTGTCCTAGGAATGCTACTGACTCAAGACAAAACTCCTACTTTGAGAACTTCGCATAAAGACGATGATCTCTCATAGTCTGGAGTATAATCCTCAAGTGCTTCTCATGCTCATCTCTACTCCGAGAGTATATCAATATGTCATCAATGAAGACTATCACAAATAAATCCAAGTATGGCTTGAGCACTTGGTACATCAAGTCCGTGAAAGCTGCAAAGGCATTAGTCAACCAAAAAGACATCACCAGAAACTCATAGTGGCTATAACATGTCCTGAATGTTGTCATAGGAATGTCCTCCACCCTAATCCTCAACTGGTGGTAGCCTGACCTCATATCTATCTTAGAAAACATGGCCGAACCCTGGAACTGATCAAACAAGTCATCTATATGCAGCATCGGATACCTATTCATCATAGTCACCTTATTCAGTTGTCTATAATCAATACACATCCGCATTGACCCATCTTTCTTCTTCATAAACAAAACTAGAGCACCCCAAGGCGACACACTCGGCCTAATGAAACCCTTAGCTAGCAAGTCCTGAAGCTGATCTTTAAGCTCCCACAACTCATCTAGATCCATACGATATGGAGTAATATAAATGGGCTTGATACCCAGCTCTAACTTAATGGCAAAGTCAATATCATGCTCAAGTGGAAGGCCTGGAAGGTTTGGTCAAAAACACATCAAGAAAATCTCTAACCACAGGAACTTACTCAGGAGAAGAAGTGTTGGCACTAACATCCTGGACGTATTCTATATAAGACAAACACCCGCACAAAATCAACTTCCTAGCTTGAAGGAAAGGAACGATCCCAGACAGCGCATGGATAACAAAACTCTGCCATACAATTGGGGATACGCCAGGCATGACTATGGTAACGGTCTTGGCATAACAATACAAAACTGCTCGGTGAGGCGATATCCAGTCCATGCCCAGAATCATATCAAAATCCAACATGTCTAATATCATCAAGTCAGCCCAAGTCTTAAGATCACCAACAACTATCAGGTAGGATCTAACAACACGATCCACTACTAAAGAATCGCCTATTTAGGTAGCAACAGATATAGGAACAGGTAATGGCTCACATGCCAACCCCAAATAAGGAACAAAGTAGGCAGATACATACGAGTATGTAGAACTAGGATCAAACAATGCTAAAGCTGACTAACGGCAGACAAAGATTGTACCTGTGATCACCGTATTTGAGGCCTCTACCTCTAGTCTACCTGGGACCGCATAGAACTGTCGCCGACCTCCACCTAATCGACCGCCATCCCTACCACCTATCCTGCCACACTGGGTACCACCTCAAACCTGAACACCACCTCCTCTGGCTGGTAGCTGCACTGCTCTGAGAGGCGGAGCCGGTTGAGCAGCTTGTTGAACTGGACGCTACTGGGGGCACTCTCTGGAATAGTTACCCATGATGCCACACTCATAGCATGGCCCTGATGGCCCACCCTGTGGAGACGAACTAGCTGAATCGATATGGCCACTATGGCCTGATGCCCCAGAAGTTGTACCCCTCGAAGACTGACCGCTATAACCATGCTGACCACTGGCCCACCTAAAGCCTGAAACAATGCCTGAACTGGCCGGCTAGACTGACCTAGATGCTGCTATATCTGATACCCTTAGCCCTACCTGCCTGCACCTCTACCACCAAAATAGAAACTACTGAAACTACCCTGATAGCATGGCCTCTTATCTCTGTCCCCAGGATCATGATGATACAAGTCCTTTGTAGTACGAACGTGGTCTACTATAGCCTAGAATGGTCTCCCACTGGCAACTAGTATATCAATAGTCTATCAAAGCTCAATCCTCAACCCCCAAATGAACTGAAGAACCCTGTCTGGCTTTATAGGAATGATCATAGCCCTAAATAGAGTTAACTGGTGGAAACGAGTATCATACTCAAATACGGACATAGATCCCTACACCAGTCTAGTAAACTTCTCCCTATGATGCTCACAGTCACTCTAAGGCAAGAACTTGGCCATAAAGGCCTTATAAAACTCTCTCTAAGTCAACTGAAGAGACTGAGATGGTCTGTAGGCTACCTGGTCCCTCCACCATAGCTTAGTTGGGCCCACAAGCTGATAAGTAGTGTGACCGACCCCGTGAGTATCTAATAACCCAAGATGATAAAGCATCTCCTCATAAGTAGAAATGAAATCATAAGCATCCTGACCAGAAGCACCGGAGAACGTCGGTGGAGACAATCTCAAAAACCTTCCCAAAGCCTTCTACTCTGACCCTGTCATAACTAGGCAAGGAGCAAGAGGTTGAGCAATTGTAGGCACTGGAAGAACTTCGACATGGGGAGCCACAGTAGCAGGCTGCACTCCTGAACTCTAAGCACCAAGGGATTCCCCTTGAGTGGATGTTTGTACCACATCTAAAGGCCGACCCTCAATCATACCCAACAACTAAAAAATCAAACCCCAGATATCTGATGAGAGAGCTAGGGCTAGTGCGAATACAGATGCTGGTGCTAGCCCTAGTGGCACCTAGATTGTCCCCTGGCCTACGGGCTGCTGCTCTGGGACTAGCTCAGGCTCAAACTCAACCCTAAAATCTCTAGCAGATGCCGCTGCTCAGGCACACCCTCTGCCTCTACCTCTACTACAACCTAGGACCCTAGCTTGAGTCGGTTGCACTGGTGTCGATGGCTCCCCTTGCCCGCTACAAAAGATCTTGTATGAGCCATCTGCGGAAGAGTGAACTATAACAAATGAGATTCTAGGAGACTATATAGGATGGAACATATGATATTGAAGTAAGAAAAGATCCATATTTCCTAATATGCCACTGTATCCTCCCGAAGATAGAGCAAGGACGTCTCCGCCTTAATCTACAGGACACTACTAGACATTGGCTCCTATACTGATGACACCGGTGAACCTGGGCTCTAATACCAAGCTGTCATGACCCAATTTCTCAGGTCATGATGGTACCCACAACCTCTTTGTAGGTGAACCAATCCCCGTAGTTCAGATTGGTTAGTAATGGGCTATTGGCTAATTAAGAACGTGGAAGAAGCAATGAAAGCGAAAGCAAGATAAAATTATAGAAATATAACAACTGGAATATATATATATATATATATATATATATATATATAGACAACTAAACCATCCCATGACATGGTATCACAATATAAGATCCACTACTAAACATACAGAGTATAAAAGGGTACAAAATAGAATATACAACTGTCTCTGAATAACAAAAATAATACATGGTACAAAAGAAGAGATAGAAGTCCATCCCCGATCGGCAGGAGCTCACCCAAAGTCTCAGATGTCTAAAGGCATGGCACAAGTCTTCACGTGATGAACGATAAAAGCTCATACTAGGATCTGTACCAGAAGATGTAAAAGTGTAGTATAAGCACCAATTGCAAAGCAACGGGTACCGAATAGGTATCATAGGCCGACTGAGAACATATAAGATATAAAAGCAATATAAATCATATAAGAGGGAAGTAGTCACAGAAACAAACATGAAAAACACATGGGAACCAACACACATAGGAGACAAAGAGAAAACAAACATACCATGCTAGCCACAGAAGAAATATATATCACAGAAGACATGTGAAAGGTATAGAGAACGCACCTGGATCCTCGCAATAACAATATATATAGAGTGTTTAGATATGGCAGTATACCAGTAACCTCAATAAAAAGGAAAGGAGGGAAAAACAGCTAAGAATAGATATGCTGGGAATATAACTCATAATATAGGGAAATCGAACAATAACCCACAAGTAGCTATAATATGAACATGTACTACAATAATAGAAAATAAACTAATTCTACCTACAGTCCCAACGGGCACCCATACACCCGAGGAACACATACAAGTGAAATAAACCCTCTGGCATCCCATACTACCAGAGCGTACACTCAACAACTAGCAAACAAGGTGGAGCCAAACAATAAATAAATGATATGATAAAACCAGGTGGTACCATATGTACCTCCTCCGGTGCCCATAGGCCCAACAGGTAGGACCCATGGAAGGCTTCTCCCATATACCTCTACTACTCCGTATACCCCTCTTACGACACTCTTGGCCCGTAGCCCCTAGTCCAGATTGGCAAGGTCCTGGAGGTCTCTGCAACCACATATAACTCTCAGTATCTCAAATAAAGTTCCCTGACTCAAACCGGGTCTAAAATCAGTGGAAAAAGTCAATTCTAGTGCTCTAGCCAGCCGAGCCTAGTATAGTATCAAAAACAGTAGTAAATTATGTCTAGCACTCAGGCCCAACTGAGGCTAGTGTCAGTTCAAAACTAGAAGTAAATCATATCTATCACTCCGGCCTAGACAAGTCTAGAATCAGTGTGAAAATCATTTCAAAAATCTCTTTTACTCCAAAAAGATCCATAAACCAGTTTAAATCCATTTATAGCCATTTATTATGAAAAATGGGCCCTCAAGGCCATGCAAAGTTAGAAAACCAGAGATAATTAGGCCTGCAGCCATAGTTGTAGTAAAATCAAATGCAGAAAACCCTTTTTGCATGATAATGATGACATGATCACAAACAATCAATAGACCAATAGCTCACAATCAACTTATGGGTCCTGCACAGGCTCAAACTGCTCTACAACATAGATAACCAATTCCACAATCACAAAACAATGTTTGAGACTCATGGACATTCCCAAATATCCCACTATCTATGGTCCAAAGGCATAAATGAAGGCCACACAGGGCCACAAGGGGTGATACTACAAAGTAAGATCAAATACTAAAATGAACGTAGAAGGTAAGGATGGACGGGAAGAAAATGGACAAGGTCTGGGGATGCCAAACTAATAAACCCAACCTAAGGATGTTAAATAATACAATTATAGCCTTTATACGTAAATTCTAAAGTAGGAAAACCGTAACCTGCCTGGCATAAAACAAATAGCTACTGGAAAGCCCGAGCCTGAACTACTCCAAGAAGCTCTGAATAGCTAACACACTATCAAGAATGTAATATATGCGTTAAAACAAAGTTAATGATACCCATATAGCTAAAAGTTTAGCCGGGTCAAAATCTGGGTAAAATGCAGGCCCGTGGGCCCCACAACTTGAAATCAAAAATGAAACTTACAAGGTTCCCAATATTGCCAGGAGCACATGCTTGAAAATTGAGCAGAAAATGAGTAAATAAAAAGCCTAAAATAGCCGAGAGAAGAAGAGGGAAATCATACAAAAAACATAACATAATTAGGGATGAAAACGGAGAATTACGTGCCATGGAGGGAAGGAATAAGGTCCACGAGGTGACATATGTTCCTCATCAAACAAACATGCCCAACAATCAGCTACAACAACGGGACAACCTCAAGCTAAGTCAAAAGGCTTTAATGGAGGTTTTTTTTCCATGGGAAAGAAGAAGTTTAAGAGAAAGGAACTTACCAACAAACAGGGAAGAGGTAAAATTCACGAATTGACGGGTTCCCACGGCTAGGAATTGATTTAGAGCAAATTTCTGGTGATGGGAGATATTTTTGAATGACCGGGGTTACTTACGGTGGGTTGATAAGGAGAGGTATCAACCTTATTTTGAGGCACATAAGGATTAGAACTCTGGTGATTGTATATATCACCCTCTTTGTCACGATCCCTCCAATTTCCATCTTGCTCTTTATCCTTGATCCAATCTTGATTCTCATCCCTCGAGCGATAATTCCCGGGGCGAGAACCCATTGACAAATAACAAATCTTCCCATCCACGATGGTGAAGACATCCTCATCAGTAGCTTTAAGCTCCAGAGTACACACGATATTTACACTCTTAGTATTACCATCCTCCATCATGTGCTTGGCCAAAAGATCAATTTGCATTAGCATCTTGGCCATTGTTACATCTCTCTCCTCATCTTTATGACACATTTCATTTGTCAAAATAGATGAGGTCACACCTGTGGGAACATTTGCCTCTCTAGTGTGCCAAGCACGATTCATCTTGGTCATCCGTTCTAGAAGAGCTGAGGCAATACCATATGACTGATCCATGAAGGTGCCACCCGCAAGGTTGTTGGCCACAAACTTGTTCATTGAATTCAAGGCCCTATAAAAACTTTGGAGGAGGACATTATCTGGGAGTTCATGATTGGGACATTGCAAGAGCTTCTTTATAAACCTTAGCCATGCTTCATGCAATGGCTCATCAGGGAGTTTGCAAAAGTTTGTGATGTCATCCCTCAATTACATCATTCTTGAGGGAGGGAATAACCAAACCATGAACGCTTCTACCAACCCGTTCCATGTAGTAATTGACCCTTCTGGAAGCTTCTCTAAGCAAGTCATCGCTTTTCTCATAAGGGAGAATGGAAATAAGTAGAGTCGGATAGACTCTTGGGGAATGTTATTGAAAATAAAGGGCTAGCATATCTCAATGAAATTCTGGATATGCCTATTTGCATCCTCATAAGTAGCCCCTGTGAATAACCCCTTCATTTGGATGAGGTGGAGCACAGTGCTTATAATATGAAATACGGCATTGCCAAATGTGGGAGGTAGGCGGATTGAACCTACCCCACCTTGCATTACAGGATCAGAGGCTGCATCCATGTATCCATCTATGCTTTCATTATTTCCCACTTCGTTCATATGCAACCTATTCAACAATAAAAAATAGCAAAACAAAGTAAAAACGAACAAAAACTCACAAAGTGATTTCAAACGTTAACCAAATGGCTACTCAAAACCATTCCTCAGCAATGGTGCCATTTTTGATAACTCTCAAGTAACACTCTCCATACGGAGGTGATAGCGATCGTCAGAGCAAAAAAATTTAAGATTCCCAACAACAGTCGGGGTCAATCCCACAGAGAATGGTAGAGTCGCCTATAAGATTGTCGTATATTAATCACCAATAGAGTAATCATTCAAACAACAATAAAAGTAAAACAGGGGAAATCAGGAAATTAGAAATCTATCACAATCGCAATTCGAGCAAAATAATAAAGTAAACGTGCATTTGTAGTCAAGAGAGAGGATGACTAAGGGTATGTTTTCGATGGGACTCAAACATGGGTTAAGGTACTTGTTCAATTATGCAAATTCTTAACAAACGATATGAGTTGCATTAGTTTTAGATATGTTTGTCAATCTCTCGATCTTCTAAATATATTACCTATGGTTTCTATTCAAGCACCATAGGTTCATCGCAAAACAACCAATACAAGCTTGGGGAAGTCATACTATTTCTAGCTTAGACTCTTAAATGGGTGTTTTCCAGTGATTAAGCTATTTCTAGCCTCAATCTAGGTGGAAATCCCAAGTACCCACTATTGAATTCTCATCCGAAATCATGAACTTCTCTTTCAAGCAAGAACACAACCAAGCAAGTTCAATCAATGTTTGCAACCATCAATTTTAGAGTTAAAACATGGAGAATTCAATTGACCCATATTAATTTAGAAATTATAAGCATAATTAAACAAGACCCATACCCAAATTCAAATACCCATCATACACATACCCCTAGACAAGGATACTAGCCACTCATGCTAAGGAAATAAGAGATTATACCAATTGGGTAATCTAAATTCCCATTCATTGTAAGCTAATCTCTAATATCCAAGCTCAATTTGTACAATAATAGTGGATTCACAAGGTTGAAGAAGAGAAATAGCAAGTAGACCTCTATCTTCCTTGGGAACCTCTCTAAATGGAAAAATATTGAATATTCTATTCCAAAACTAAAAACTACTGAGTACAATGCCCGAATTAGTTTTTAGAAGGTTCCCAAATCGTCACATAAAAGTTGACAAAAATTCCCTTCGAGAGACATATGACGTGATGTGTTGCATGATGTGTAGTTGCACCATGCATTATGCACATCGCATGGCTTTGTTTCCGTAGACTAGTGACTTTAGCTAATTCTGGGTCTCATACGAAAGGGGTACAATCTGCACCAAACATTATGCATGTCGCGCGATGGCCGCACCTCTCGGCAGAATCTTCATCTCTTTTGATCACCTTCACACTTCAACTCCTTTTGATCTCTTTTGGGTCTAATTCCTTGTTTTCTACTTTTGAACAAGAGTACCTATATTCATATTAATAAAGGCCATAAGAATCTCTAAATCTCATCAAAACTTGGCAATAATTCATGATTAAAGGCTCAATAAGTTGGTAGATTATGAACTTATCAGTATGCAAGACTTTGTCAAGGCATTGTGTGATAATGGTGCAAGCATCAACCTTATTCCCCTCGCTATCTACAAGCAATCCAGACTTGGACTTCCCAAACCAACCAGTATGAGGTTGCAAATGGCAGATAAATCAGTGCAGCGACTGGTGGGGATTATTGATGATATGGTGGTTTGAGTTGAAAAGTTTAAGTTGCTTGCCGACTTTGTGATCCTTTATTATGCTGTGGACAAAGAGATTCCCATTATCTTGGGACGCCCATTTTTTGCCATAGGAAGAATATTGATAGACTCAAAAAAAATGAAATAAAATTCCGAGTCAAATATGAGGAGGTCACCTTCCAGGATAACAATGGGATGAGCCTACCCAGAAAATGTCAAAGGATTTTGATGATTTAGGTTATAGAGGAAGACATGATTCAGGACTCAGCTGCATCTGCAGCTGACTAGAGCACATAGGGTGCTGCAGGTAAGTCCTATTTCCCTTGTTTTATTCTATTGCATTAGGGACAATGCATGGTCTTTGATTTAGGGGTGGGGCTTTTGTCACGCCCCGAAGCTACCCCCTAGACGTCACATGGGACTCGGCACCACAATTGCCCCAATTTAACCCTTGGTCATAGCATAACTTAAGCATACACGAAGAAATATACCAAAAACGTAAATAGCAGAAGGAGGAAACCAAGTCTAAATAGATATAAGGTCTAAGAATACCAAATCTAAAATCCAGAGTACAGATATCTAACTATGTCTGAAGCCTCTAAACTGACATAAAGAGTTGTTGGGACAAGACCCCAGCTAACTCAGAGATCCAAAAGAAATACATAAATGTTATAAGTCTAGCATTAGTCCTCGAATGATGAGGACTCACTAACATAAGCTGAATAATCGGTGATGTCTAGCCATGATCCTGAGGGAAAGAGCCTGAATCTGCATCATAATAGGATGCAGTGCGACTATAGGATGTACTGAATATGTGAGATATGCATAAATATAGTCTTAAAACATGATTTAAATTGGGTTCATGCATCATAAGAGAAATCATAAGTAAATAACATAGTTTGAACATAAAATGAGAAATAGAAGAGCATAAGACTTAAAGCATTCATACACGAGTTTCTCCTAACCGACATAAACCATGATGAGCTACATGGAGTCCAGTGTCGTACACCCACACCGAAAAGGGTTATCCTAATCGGCCAAGGTTAGAACCATATCTAATATGATCCTATCATAAGCCGCAGAGGGAAACATATGGTGGAAACATAGTTTTGGACTTGGGTTATCTAGAACCCTCATCGCTCAGTGCTAAATACTACTCCCAAAACATACATATAGCTCATAATATACTTGTGACATATCTAATGCCAAATTTGCTTGAAAACATAAGGACATATCTAATGTCATGCAAATTCAAATCATAATTATTAAAGACTAGAATAGCTATAATTCTTTTCTTTCTAAATTCATAACTTGAAGAATTAGGCATGTAATTTCATAAAGTACTTGAGATCATAATATCAATGCATGCAATTTTCCTTAAATCAAGCCATGCATGTAAAATTGAACTAGGGTTAACCTTCAAATCATGATATAAATAATCATTTGCAAAACCCATGTAACTCATGAAATTGAACTTAGAATTTATTGAAGAATCATGAGAAAACACTTAATAGAAAAGCCCATGAGAATTGGGTATGAACCCTAACTTGAAACTTTATAAAAATCAATTTGAAAAATTGGGGTTTTGGGCATAAGGGTGGAATAATCCAATTATTGAATACCCACATACTTGATTTGAAGCTTTCCCAACTAAGAATGAGAAGAATGGAGAATTGGAGTAGAAACCTTTGCTTCAGAGGTTGAAACTTGGAGTTGATGAAGTTCTTTCCTCTTTTGGGAGGTGAATGAGGAATGATAAAAGACTTAGGCTAATTGGGGTATAAACCCTTTAAAAAGGGTCAAAATAACCTCACTTAAGAGTTAAAAAGGTGGGTAGTTATAGAAATACCGCTGAGCAAAAGCTGGAAAAGAACTGAGTTAAAACTCGGCTTCAGGTTCCACGAGTGAGGTCTACGGACCGTAGACTAAATCATGGACCATGGTTTCTTCTCATGGGTTTTGGCCAAAGTGCTTAGCTGCAGATCATGTTCCACGAGTGAACAATATGGTCCATAGAACAATCTATGGTCCGTAGAACCCACTCGTGGTTCATGGGGAATTACTGACTCTCAGGTATGATTCCACGAGGAGAAACTATGGTTCGTGGTTTGATTCACGATCCGTAGATCCCAATCATGGTTCTTAGACTAGAGACTAGACCCGAAGAATACAGTCCACGAGTTCATTCCACGGCTCGTGGTTCTGACCACGGCTCATCGTTTGGACTCGTAATTCCTTGAATGTTCAAACTTTTTAGGGAATCTAAGTTTAAAAGCTTATTCAAATTCTGGGGTGTTACAATATCTCCCCCTTGGGATCATTCATCCTCGAATGAAGACTAAGCAAGGAAAAGTGGAGAGAAAATAGCTCAACCAAGCAACAAAACATGAAAACTGAAGAACATGCATGAAAACTGACTTTTTACTTTAAAACATAACCGAACTAACTTCGAAAAACATGAATGCATGCTAGGATCAGGAGGAAAACTGATGGACTAGGACCGGAGGGACCTACTAAGGAGGAAACTATTAACTCAAGCTGAAACTAGATCGGAAGGAAAGAGATGGGGATACTTGGCTTTCATGGCAACTTCTGCTTCCTAAGTAGCTCCCTCAACTAGCTAGTTCCTCCAAAGGACTTTCACTGAAGCGACTTCTTTGTTTCTCAACCTCAGAATCTGACGATCAAGAATCCCTATGGGAACTTCCTCATAAGTAAGGCTATCCTTCACACTCACATCCTCCAAAGGAACAATCAAGGTTGGATCACCAACACACTTCTTCAACAATGAAACATGGAAAACCGAATGAACCGCTTCTAAATCTATTGGCAACTCCAACTCATAAGCAACACTACCAACTCTCCTCAGAATCCTGTAGGGACCTATATAGAGAGGACTAAGCTTCCCTTTCTTACCAAATCTCATCACACCCTTCATGGGTGACATCTTCAGAAACACCCAATCATCAACCTCAAACTCCAACAACTCCCTTCTCCTCACATCTGCATTTGATTGCTGTCGCCTCTAAGAGGTCTTCAACCTCTCCCTAATGATCTGAACTTTCTCCATAGTCTCATGAACTTTATCTGGACCAATCCAAGTTGCCTCACCTACCTCAAACAAACCAATAGGATATCTACACCTCCGGTCATAAATTACCTCATAGGGAGCCATCTGGATGCTGGAATGAAAATTGTTATTGTAGACAAACTCGATAAGAGGTAAGTGATCATCCCAATTACCTTTGAAATCAATCACACAAGCTCTCAACATATCCTCAAAAGTCTAAATAGTATGATCTTCCTGGCCATCTATCTTTGGGTGAAAAATTGTGCTAAGCTTAACCTAAGTACCAAGATCTCTCTGAAACGATCTCTAAAACTAGGATGTAAATTGGGTACCCCTATCAGAAATGATAGAAAATGGAACATCATACAATCTAACTATCTCACAAATGTAGAGTCTGGCATAATCCTCAGCTAAATTTGTAGAATTGACAGCCAAAAGTGTGCCTATTTAGTCATCATGCCGACAATCACCCAAATAGAATCATGTTTCCTTTGAGTTAGAGGAAACCCTATAATGAAATCCATATTGATCGCTTCCTACTTCCAAGTAGGAAGATCAATATCCTGATTCATACTACCCGGCCGCTAATGCTCTACCTTCACTTAATGATAGTTGGGACACTTAGCCACAAAATCTGCTATATCCCTCTTCATGTCATTCTACCAATAAAATTCTCGTAGGTTACTGTACATCTTGGTGGAAACGGGGTGAATAGAATAGCTAGAGCTATGAGCCTCTGTCAAGATCCACTGTCTCAACCCATCTATGTCAGGAACATACAATCGACCCTGATATCAAAGCACACCATCTCCCCCTTAGGAGAAAACCTTTACCCTCTGCTGATGGACTGCACTCTTCAACTGGTGCAAAATAGGATCATTGTTTTGCTTCTCTTTCACTTCATCTACCAAAGATGATTCAGAACCATTATGAACAACACCACCACCATCTGTCAAATCCATAAGGCAAACTCCTAACCGAGCAAGTCGATGAACATCCTTGGCCAATTCCTTCTTTCCGTCCTCAACCGAAGATACACTACCCATAGACAATCTACTAAGTGCATCCACCACTACATTGGCCTTTCCCGGATGGTAAAGCACACTCATATCATAATCCTTAAGAAGCTCAAGTCATTTTCATTGATGAAGATTCAATTCCTTTTGAGTGAACACATACTGAAGACTCTTAGGATCGATGAATACATGCATATGAACATCATACAAGTAGTGTCTTCAAATCTTCAAAGCAAAATCCATGGCCGCTAACTCAATATCATGAGTAGGGTAGTTCTTCTTATGAATCATAAGTTGTCTGGAAGAATAATCAATCACCTTACCACTCTGCATCAAAACACAACCCAAACCAATCCTAGAAGTGTCACAATACACAACAAAGCCATCTAAGCCCTCGGGAAGACCCAAAACTAGAGTTGTGATCAACCTAGTCTTCAATTCCTGAAAGGTCTTCTCACATAGATCAGACCACTGAAATTTAACCTTCTTCGAACTCAACCAAGTTAATGGGACAGTAATGGAAGAAAACCCTTCCACAAATCTCCTATAGTAACCAGCCAAGCCCAAAAAGCTCCTAATATCAGACAGGGAAATGGGACTGGGCCAGTTGTTTATTGCCTCTACTTCTGCGAATCAACACGGATACCATATCTAGTCATAATATGACCCATAAAAGCAACAAACTGCATCCAAAACTCGCACTTGCTGAACTAAGCAAATAACTATCGATCCTTGAGAGTTTGCAATACAACTCTTAAATGGTCCACATGCTCCTCCTCACTCCGAGAGTAGATAAGAATATCATCAATGAAAACAATCACAAACATATCCATCTATTGTTTGAACACACGGTTCATCAAATCCATAAAAGCTGCAGGAGCATTCGTTAGTCCAAAAGATATAACCACAAATTCATAATGACTATACCGAGTTCTGAAGGCTATATTAAGAATGTCACACTCTCTAACTCTGAGCTTATGATAACTGGATCTAAGGTCGATCTTGGAGAAATAACTGGCACCCTGAATCTGATCAAACAAGTCATCAATCCTAGGAATGGGATACTTATTCTTGATTGTGACATTGTTCAACTGATGATAATCAATACACATTCTGAGAGAACCATCTTTTTTTACACGAATAAATATGCAGCACCCCGTGGAGAGATGCTGGGTCTAATAAAACCTTTATCAAGAAGGTCTTTCAACTGATCTTTCAACTCCTTAAGTTCCACTGGAGCTATTTTATAGAGAGGAATAGAGATAGGATATGTATCTAGAAGAAGATATATTCCAAAGTCTATTTCCCGCTCAGGAGGGACTCCATGTAAATCCTCGGGAAATACTTCTGGAAACTAGTTCACACTAGGAACTAACTGGAGAGATTGGGTTTCAAACTCCGTGTCCATAACCCGAACTATATGATAGACATAACCCTTAGAAATCATCTTTCTAGCCTTATGATAAGATATGAAATGACCCTTTGAGGATGGAGGACTACCCTGCCTCTCTAAGACAGGTTCATTTGGAAACTTTAAACTAACGACTCAGGTATGACAATCAACTGAGGCATAACATGCATACAACCAATCCATACCAGTAATAACATCAAAATCAGTCATCTCCAACTCTACTAGATCCGCTGAAGTGAATCTATGAAGGACTAAGATAGGGCAATTTCGATAAATTATTTTGGCTAAGATTGACTCACCAACAGAAGTAGAAACACAAAAGGGTTCTAAGAGCTGATCAGGACAAATTTAAAACTTGCAAGCAACATAAGGGGTCATAAAAGATAAAGAGGCACCGGGGTCCAGTAAAGCATACACATTAAGGAAGAAGACTTTCAACATACTAGTAACAAAGTCTGGTGAACTCTCCTAATCCTGGCGAGAGGACATGGCATAAAGGCAGTTCTGGTGCTGACCACCAGAACTAGAAGCAGTGCCCTACTGGGTCGGTCGAACTCCTGAGGCTGCTGGGGAAAACTGAGTCCCTCTACCTCCTTGTCCCTTCTTAGCTGAAGGGCAATCTTTAATCTTTTCTCTAACCTGATCACACCCAAAGAATCCACCTGAACCAGCTAAACACTCACCAAGGTGACTTCTACCATATTTGTTACAAGTATGGTAAGGAGTCCCCTTTGCAACACTCCCATGTGAATAAGAACCCGATCCTCTACCAGTCTGATCATTACGAGGCCTGGGGTCTGAGTAGGAGCACTAGTTGAAGAATGCACGGGTCTTGATGACTTTTTCTGAATAGAAGAACGGTGTCCGCCTCCGGACCTCTAATGGCTAAAACTCAAACTCTCTGATATGACCCTCTTGTTCTCTATTTCCATTTTCTTCAACTTGACTCCATCAATCTAATGAGCATGAATCATAAGTCCAGAAATATCCATGTCACCCAAAAGCATAGCAGACGTGCACTCCTTCTACACCAAATCGAATACCCCATAAATGAACTTGCTCATCTAATCCCTTGGATCAGCCACCATAGAAGGAACATACTGATAAGTTGGTATTCTACCTACTTAATTATCTTTTAATCTTATGATTTTACTAATATTAAGTGGAAAAATAGTGTAATTGATACGGATTACTTCTATTTTGCAGGTTTTGGTGTCTTAGAAGTGTTTGGGAAGAATTCGAATGAAAACAAGTCAAAAATGAGCTAATCGAAGAAATATAGAATTGACAGCGGATTGTCCTGTGAAAACACGGCAGTCCCTCCGTGTATGTGAAGGTCACTTGAGCAGAAGCTACGCGTACGCGAAGGTTAAACATACATAAGATTCTTTATGAATGTGGTGGATCACATGCATAGGCGAAGAAGGAAATGTCAACTGCGGGGAAGAAATGGAAATTTCCCTCTTTGGAAACCCAAATTCACATAAAACTCTTCTCAGCCGATTGGGAACCTATCTTTGGCAAATTTCACAACTTTTGTCAATCTTGAAGAGTAAGCTCATCAACGAACACCATAGGAGTGAAGATTTGGATGCTCTTTATTGTAAAATCTTTAGTTTCCATTCTTCAACTCTTGTTCTTAATTGCTAATGTATAGGTGTGATTGTTTAATTGAGATTTGGGTTTTGTAGTAGAGATAATACTTGTTTGGGTATTGAATTCATATTTAGATTTTTCTCTTGCTTGATTATTTAGGTCTATTAAATCCTCCATGCTTGAATTTGTAGTTAATGGTTGCAAACATTGACTTAGCATACTAATTTGGGTTTTGTCTTGAGAGAGGATTTCCTTAAATTCGGGAAGGTTCAATAGTGGGGATATGGGATTCCATTCTAGATTGAGGCTAGAAATAGCTCAATTTGCCGGAAACCCCCATCTAAGAGTTGGAGCTAGAGATAGCCAACTCACCCAAGTTGATTTGGTTGGTTATTGCTCACTCGTGGTGATTCGAGAAAACACACAAGATTTATGCTCGATTGGTTGAAAGACAGTTAGACATACCTTTAGTCAGGACTACCCACGTGTTAACTGGGTGCAAGTCTTATGAGTTGGATTCTCATTCCGAAGTCTCCCTTGTTGTCCTTGCTTGGTAAAAGCAAGGTGAAAGCCATTGATCAATCTATCTTGTATTTATTTTCCTCTATCTTTAGTTTTTAGTCTAAAACCTTCTTTAAATATCTTTCCTTTTGTTAATTGAACTTCAATAAGTTTCTTGGATTCTTTATTAGATCAATCGCAATTACATTATTCTTTGTGGGTTTGACCCCAACATCCGTTGAGAATTATAAATGTGTTTTGCTTAATGATCGCCAATACCTCCATCTTTGGAGAGTACGTTTAAGCGTTATCACATACCTAGAAAGCTGAGTGAACCTCAACCCATACTCTTGAATCGACATAGATCCTTGCCTCAAATTCATGAACTCTTCGGCCTTAGCCTGCCTCAACTCCCTAGGGAAGAACCGTTTAAGAAAATCCCTCTCAAAGCACTATCAAGTCATAGGGATCACATCCCTAGCCTTAGCCACCTTCCACTGAGTATACCAACTGTGAGCCACATCCTTGAGCTGGTAGGAAGCTAGCTCGACACAATCAACACCAATGACCTGTATAACATCCAAAATCTTCTTCACCTCATCTATGAAATTTTGTGGATCCTCACTAACT
The DNA here is from genome assembly GCA_003996215.1 of Jaltomata sinuosa. NCBI lineage: Eukaryota > Viridiplantae > Streptophyta > Magnoliopsida > Solanales > Solanaceae > Jaltomata > Jaltomata sinuosa. Next base: position 539,118 of record QJPP01000259.1, read on the forward strand.
TTTGAACCCAAGAACTCAGGTGGGCTCATGCGAATAAAGTCTCAAACTCAGGCCGTAACTCCACCTTGAGGGTGGACTGGGATATGAGCCTATTGATTAGCCTGAGCAGCCATAGTCTGAGCTAGTATAATAATGGCATTTTGGAACTCCACATCTAGATCGGAGAATCAACATTTCAGTCGGATCTATGAGGCATGGCACAACGAGGAGGCATGATCTAAAATGTAACAAGAATGTGTTAGAGGAGTAATAGAGTTAAACTCTTTTGCACGATACTGATCATAAAAGAAGTGAAGTTTTCCTAAGACACCTCGTAACTTCCCTCTCATAGGTGTGGCGCGCTTCACACACATGAAAGAGACTCTACTCGATGTGGCTTGCAGATACCCTAGGACTCTTGAACGTAATGCTTTGATACTAAGTTTGTCATGCTCCCAGGCTACCCTCTAGACATAACACGAGACCTGGGACCACAAGTGCCCCAAGTTAACCTTGGTCATAGCATAACTTAAGCATACACAAAGAAATATAGTGAAAACATAAATAGCAGAAGGAGGCAACCAAGTCTAAATAGATATAAGGTCTAAGTATACCAAATCTGAAATCCAGAGTACAAATATCTAGCTATGTCTGAAGCCTCTAAACCGACAGAAAGAGTTATTGGGACAAGACCCCAGCTAACTCAGAGATCCAAAAGAAAGACATAAAAGTGACAAGTCTAGCACTAGTCCTCAAATGATGAGGACTCACCAACACAAGCTGGATAATTGTTGATATCTAGCCATGAGCTTGAGAGAAAGAACCTGAATCTGCATCATAATAGGATGCAACACAAGAATATGCATCAGTACTATAGGATGTACTACATATGTGAGATATGCAAAAATGTAGTAAACAAACGTACTTAAAATATGATTTCAACCGAGTTCATGCATCATAAGAGAAATCATAAGTAAATATCATAGTTTAAACATAAAATGAGAAATAGATAAGCATAAGACTTAAAGCTTTCATATGGGAGTTTCTCTTAACTGACATAAACTATGGTGAGCTACATGGATTCCAGTTTCATACACCCACACCAAAAAAGGTGTCCTAACTGGCCAAGGTTAGAACCATATCTAATAGTATCATGTCATAAGCCACAGAGGGCAACCTATGGTGGAAACCTAGTTTTGTACTTGAGTTATCTAGAACCCTCATCGCTCGGTGCTAAATACTACTCCCAAAACATACATATAGCTCATAATATACTTGTGACATATCTAATGCCAAATCTATTTGAAAAGCATAAGGACATATCTAATGTCATGCAAATTCAAATCATAATTCTTAAAGCTTAACATAGACATAATTCACTTTTCTTTCTAAAATCATAACTTGAAGAATTAGGCATGCAATTTCATAAAGTACTTGAGATCATAATATCAATGCATGCAATTTTCCTTGCATCAATCCATGCATGTAAAATTTAACTAGGGTTATCCTTCAAATCATAAGATAAATAATCATTTGCAAAACCCATGTAACTCATGAAATTGAACTTAGAATTTACTGCAGAATCATGAGAAAATACTTAATAGAAAATCCCATGAGAATTGGGTATGAACCCTAACTTGAAACTTTATAAAAATCAATTTAAAGAATTAGGGTTTTGGGAAGAAGAGTGGAAGAATCCTCTTATTGAATACCCACATGCCTGATTTGAAGCTTGCCCAACTAAGAATGAGAAGAATGGAGACTTGGAGTTGAAACCTTTACTTTGGAGCTTGAAACTTGGAGTTGATGAAGTTCTTTCCTTTTTTGGGAGGTAAATGAAGAATAATAAAAGACATAGGCTAATTGGGGTAGAAACCCTACTAAAAAGGGTCAAAACAACCTCACTTAAGAGTTAAAAGAGTGGGTAGTTACAGATATACCCCTGAGTAAAAGCTGGAAAAGAACTGATTTAAAACTCAGCTTCAGGTTCCATGAGTGAGGTCTACGGACCGTAGACTGAATCACGGCCCATGGTTGCCTCTCGTGGTTTCTAGCCAAAGTGCTCAGCTACAAATCATGTTCCATGAGTGAACAGTACAGTCCGTAGAACAATCTACGGTCCGTAGAACTCACTTGTGGTCATGGGGAATTACTGACTCTTAGTTCTGATTCCACGAGGGGAAACTACGGTCCATGGTTTGATTCACAATCCATATATCCCAATCATGGTTATCAGACCAGAGACTAGACCTGAAGAATACATTCCACGAGTTCATTCCACAGCTCGTGGTTTGGACTCGTAATTCCAGGAATGTTCAAAATTTTCAGGGATTCTAAGTTTAAAAGATGATTCGAATTCTGGGGTATTATTTCTTGTTTTCCCTTGATTTTTTCTTGCCAAACTCTTTCCCTAAGGGCATTATTGTATGTTGAATTAGCATGTTTAGAATAGAATGTGTTATTTGTTTAACTTGAAGAAAACCAGGATGACTTTGGTAGTACTGTTTTGTAAATAGAAGCACGTATTTCTGTTGTGAAAATGTGACCCCTCCCCAAAAATATTACTAAGTGTGTGTACTAAACTAAGATTTCTGACGTGTTTAGCTTTGAATATGACATAGTGATTATTAAGGTTGATGATTGTGTAAAACTAGTATGTGCATTGACTTGGTAGTTAACAGTTGAAACTATATTCCATGTGTGATAGAAATTGTAGATTCCATGCTGCATTGTGATGTCTATAACTTTCCCAGTGTGCGTGCAACATGAACTGAGAGGTGTTGAATCTAGGAAATGATTTAGGCATTTCTTTTATTAGCCTATTTTATTCGTCTTTTTACTTACCTAAAGTGTGATCCTAGTTAGCCTAGATAAGACTTTAGCCTATTCTTTGGCAGCCTTGTCTAAAACCTGTCCCTTTTATTCTAATCAGTTTGAAGTGATCCAAATAACTCCTAAGGACTTTTAAAAAGAAATATGGAAAGTCAAAGAAGAGTAAGAATCAGGGAAATAGATTAAGGCATGAAGTTTTAGAAGAAGACTAAGGGTACACGAATAGCAGTTTCAAAAGTAACATGGAGTAAAGAAAAAAAACGAAATTAATAATGAATTTCTTCTTGCTAATGAATAGTGAACGCATTTAAAAGGGTGATGGGTGAACTATGAAAGCAATGGGTATGAAGAAGGAGAAAGAAAAAGGATAGTTGATAGAAAAGTGAGCCAACAAAGAAAGAGGTTGTAATGTATTAGAAGTGCTTAGGGAGGATAGCCACTATCTAAACCAAATGATTTCTACCCGTCCCAAAACCTACATTATAACCTGTAAAGTCTTACTTGATCCTGGAGTTGACATTCCCAATATTAGAAAAGTATCACACTAAGGGCAAGCTTATGGTTCATCTAATGTTGCATGTGAAGTTCATTGTGAGTGTTTCTCTGTTCTCCTTCATCTCAAGTCCCTTTTTAAACAATAATTGATAGTGTGTGGGACATACTTTGGTCTAAGTGAGGGCACATAGTGAATGCTGATTGACTACATAATTAGTATGAATTCACTAGTTGCAGGTGCAGTCGTTTCTTGATAATATGATGTCAGATGTGGATCTGCCAGCATCAAGTCAAGGTTTGTATGCACTTGGTTTATAAAAAGAGGTGGGAAGATTGATTTGAAAACATGCTTGTTAGTTAGTTAATAGAACTATTGTAGACATCCTGAATTTCTAATAGTTGAATGTTGTTTAGCGCTTTGTGAAGTAGTGTTAGTCTAGTTTTATTTTTTTTGCTTGAGGACAAGCAAAGTCTCTCAGTTGGGGGTGTTGATGTGCCAAGATTTTAAGGCATATTTCATACTTTTTGTTAAGGATTCGTTGTAGTTCTTGAGCATGTTTAGTGTGATATGACGCATTTTGGTTGAGTTGCAGGTATGATGGGCTAAGTACACCACAAGAATGAAAAGGTCCACAAAAGAGGCTCATTACGAGTCGTTGTGGAGGATTACGAGCCGTGGTGCCAATCGAAGCTAAAGGACATAAATAAAGCAGATACAGAAGGTTAAAATGGCCACCAAAATGGTCAGTAATGGTGGTCGTTTTTAGCCATAACTGGTCATTTTGGGGGTCATTTTCAAAAGACATAAATTGCAAAAAAATAGCAAGTTATAATGCCCTAGAGAACGGACCATTTTGGCTAATAACGGTCTATTTTGGCAACCATTTTGGCTTCCATTTTAGGCCAGAATATAGGTGAATGAGGGAAGTCATCACGGTGCGAAGAATGGTTCATTTTGAGCAAGAACAGTCCATTTTGGTGACCGTACGGGATGATGCAGATTACCTTTCCTAGCCCTTTTAGGATATGATTCCTACTCGTCTATAAATAGCATCCTTGGGTTATTTTGTTAGAGGTATCATATGCTTCTATTGTTTTTCATTTTATCTTGGTTTTGAATGAGTTTTGAAACTACTTTGCTTTTGGATTCAAGAACACCTTTTGGTTTTCAATCAAACTTGTAAGTATGTTTCCCTTGAATCATCTTATCATTTTTTTTTCTAGCATGAGTAACTAAACTCATATCTGGAGTTGTGAAGCCTCGTAATGGTTGTAATCTAGGGCTAACTATCATTATAGAATCAATTAATTTGATTGGATGATTTGTTAACTCTCATTATAATTGTGATTAATGATTGCAAACGTTAGTCTAACAACAAAAAACCCTAGTTTGTTCCCGGAAGGGTGAATTAGTATTGGAAAGAGTTAATCAACAAGAAATCAAGGTGTTAACCCTTTTTTAATAGAACTACGTAGAAATACGATGGTCTTACCTAGAAAATTATGATCAGGTTGTAATTACACCTCATTGTATTTGGGAAAATAAGTTAAGAAAAGACCATTCCCACATCGAAAGATAAGGTTTGGTAACTAATTGGTCATTGCTCGTCTGTATGAAACTAGGAGAGACTATAAAGGTAGTTGTAACCCCTAGACTTAGCCTATCACATGGTGAAACAATCCTGGTCTGTTTCATATCTTGATATTTCAATCATTTACTTACTGTGAATTTTTGCTATAGAACAATTTTCTATAAAATCATTAAGGAATAAGAATCGATATAAAGTAAAGTAACTTTAAGGACTTTGAGTATTATATTTCTTAACCTATTCCTTATAGGATTCAACCCCAACCTAATAGTTGGGTTACTATATTTGACAATGATCATTTACACTTGTAAAAAGGGTGTAATTTGAACGCATCAATGAGCAATTGAATAAACTTTGGAACAAGGTAGTGTCTGGTGAGGTTTCAGACGCCACCCTTGATGCGTGTGGAGTGTTGTGGTTTTAAGGATGGGTATGTATTCCTCAGGTTGGTGACTTCATTCAGAATATGCTTGCTGAAGCTCATAGTTCCCGATATTCTATACATCTAGGTGTAACCAAAATATACCGGGACTTGAGTCGGCTTGATTGGTGGCCTGGGATGAAGAAGGATATAATGGAATATGTGTCCAAGTGCAACAATGGTCAAAAGGTAAAGTATGAACATCAAAGGCACGGGTTTGTTTCAAAGGATGCACATTCCTGAATAGAAGTGGGAAATGATAGATATGGACTTCGTGGTAGGTCTTCCTAAGACCTTGGGAAGGTATGACTCAATTTGGGTCATAGTGGATAGATTGAGTAAGTTAGCCTATTTTATTTCGGTCAGGGTGGATTATAGCTCTAAGCAGTTGGCCAAGATCTACATCAACAAAATAGTGAGGTTTTATGGGGTGACACTTTCCATTATTTCAGACAGAGATATGCAGTTTACTTCTAAATTCTGGGTAAGTTACACGAAGAGTTAGGCACCCAACTCACTTTTAGCACAACCTTTCATTCTCACACTGATGGACAGTCAAAGAGGATGATTCAGGTTCTTGAGGACATGTTAAGGGCATGTGTGATTGACTTCGGAGGCTATTGGGATCAGTTCTTGATGTTGTGTGAATTCTCATTTAACAACAATTATTGCTCCAGTATTGACATGGCATTGTTTGAGGCACTCTATGCGAGAGGGTGTAGATCGCCCATAAAATGGTTTGAGGTAGGTGATGTGAATCCTCTGGCATTGATTTGGTGAAGGAAGCTCAGGAAAAAGTTAGAGGTATCCAAACTAAGTTGTTGGCAGCCCAGAGTCGATAAAAGCAGTATGCTGATCGTAAGGTAAGGGATATGTCATTTTAGGTTGGTGAACAGGTTTTGTTGAAGGTGTAACCTATAAAGGGAGTGATGAGGTTTGGAAAGAAGGGCCAGATTAGCCCTTGGTACATTGGTCCGTTCAAGGTTCTCGGAGATGTAGGGCCGATAGCATAAAGGTTGGCATTATCGCCCTGTTTGTCGAGAGTCTATTCGGTGTTCTATGTATCCATGCTGAAGAGATACCATGGGGATAGGGATTACATCACCAAGTGGGATTTAGTCTTGCTAGATAAATATCTTACTTATGAGGAGGATTCGGTTGCTATTCTTAATCGAGATGTCCGAAAGTTGAGCACAAAGGAGATTAGATCGGTAAAGGTTTAATGGAAGCATCATCCAGTTAAAGAAGCCACTTGGGAAACTGAGAAGGACATGCAGGATAAGTACCCTCACTTGTTTGAGGATTCAAGTACTATTTCTTCTTGACTTAGTTCTTTTTCTTGATTGATCATTTAGGACAAACGATGTGTAAATTGGTATCTATTATAATGATCCTTCATGTTGTTATGGTTGAGCTAGTCATACAAGAAATAGGTTAGAAAGTTTTCTGGAATTAGAAGTTGGAAATTTTAGGCTAGGCTAGTCTTGGATGAAATTCAAGCAGGGTGAGGTATAGCAAAATTCAGGGAGTGATTGGGTTAAATTGATAAATCTTGGCTCGATTTTATTTTAGATAAGGAGATAAGGAGTCCATAGGACTTTTTGGAAGTGAATTTGGGTGAGTAGAACTTCCGATATCGAACTTGACGTAAAGGGGATAGTCGGAGATGTCATGGTTCATGGGTGTGTTGTAAAAAAGGCAAAAGTGGGAGATTTTCTAAATTTCTGCCTCGCCACACCTGCTATAGAGGATGGCAGGCTGCTATCGTGATGCCGCTATAGCGAGAGTCAGATTCGGTCAACTCTGCTATAGTAGGAGGTTGCCGCTACTGTGGTACCACTATAGCGGCACTAGGTCTCTATAGAGAGTTTATCGCTGTTAATACAGAAACTTCCCCAAATATGTTCATTATTTCACAAGAATATTTTGGGGAAGGCAGAGGCGATTTGGGGAGATTTCCATTGTTTTTCCACCAAAATTCTTTGTTAAGGTAAGTATTTTATCCTTGTAAACTAGTACTTCGATTCCTATATCCTAGAATTCTTAGTTCTAGTCTTTGAGGAGGGTATAGCTTGACCTAAGATGAAAAATCTGGTGTATGAAGGATTATGGGGTATAAAAGCCTTGGGTTTTGCTTATAAGTTATTTATTCATGATTTCATTACCGTAGTTCGCTAGTATAACCATATCATTGGTAGTTTCTAGGTGAATTATTGGTGGAAAGACCCTGGGATGGGTGGAATGATCATGAGTTTGTCCTGGGGGCTTTGGATTAGACTATAATCCATGATATTTGAGGCCATGGGTTGAAATATTATTTGCATTTCTATTTTTAGACCACAATCAAGCCGAGGTTGCCAGAAAAGAGAAAGCTCAGGTTTGGTAAAGCATTTCAAGCTTGGATTGAGGTAGGTAATGGTTACTTGTTACCCAATTTGTAGTATGTGTGCATCATAATTGTATCTTAGTATTACTTGTACAATATGTGTTTAGGGAAAAAGGGAATGATTGTTAAATGATATCCTAAGTGTTAATCACATGCAATGGGTCTATTGTGGAAACTTGTTGGTTTTACAAGTGTTGTATGCTATCATTGTTGTGATATCTATGTTGCATTGGTTGACTCGGGTACCACGCTTGGTACATTTCTATTATTCATTATTGGCTCGGGTGCCACGCCTGGTATAGTTTTATTCATGGTTGGCTCGGGTACCATGCTGGTACAGTACATGGACAAGAGCTCATCCCTTGCAAGTCATGACTAGTGGGAAACTATAAGACCCTTGGCATGTGCGTACATGTTTACTTGTTATTCATATTTGTTGGTTCCTTGAGTGAACTGGGCTTATCTGTTTGTTGATGTTTATTCATATATGTTGGTTCCTTGAGAGGACCAGGATTTATTACTACTTGACATACATGTTTGTCCCTGAGTGATCCGATTGGTGTGTTTAAGTTCTAAGGTGGTTTCTTATGTAAATCATGATTGTATGTTAAGTGCCATAGATGATGTCCTAGGGACCCTTGGGTGGTCCGGGTCATTTGCAAGATGTGACATTGTTATATGTTTTCTGTGTACTTGCATAATTGGACATGACTTATATGGTTGTTGAGTCAGGTTGTTGATTTGGAGTCTAATTGGAAGTCATTTGACTTGGCTTGTTACGTGTTGTCCTGTTATATTGTGTTACTGTTATATGTTTCACATTTCATATATTAGGAGTTGACTGATGATCCTACCAGTACACTGTTGTTTCTTGTGTACTGATACTGCACTTGCTCTTTTTTTATTGAGTACAGGGCATATTCCAGCGGCTACTACGAAACCTTAGTTGTGAAACAAGAAATTTCTGAAATCAAGGGTGAGCTGCATCTTCCGGGCTACCATAAATTCTTTTGTCATTCATAGTCCATTGTTTGGACTTAGACTTTATCTTGGTTTTGGGGCTGCATACACTTCTTTCAAAAAGTTAGTATAGAGTTTTGGTACAATGACTTTTAGATTCTAGGGGTTAATTGTCACGCCCTGAGGCTACCCCCTAGACGCAACACAGTGCTTATAGACACAAGTGAACCCAACCTAACCCATGGTTTGACATATACTAAGCATTTCTAAATAAAACATTATGTGTGTGGAAGCTAAAATGATGAAATCATAATAGTTTTAAACATCTGAATATATATATGAAGTCTGAATGTATAAGATGAAACTAACTTCTATGTCTGAAAGCCTCTATCTAAGATGAATTTCTGGGAAAAGCCCCCAGCTAACTCCAAAAGTCTGCAAAATTTTAATTAAAGACTAAATAAAGAAAGCATAATATCACTCCCCGAGGCTACCCCCTTGACGTAACACGGGACCTAGGACCACAAGTGCCCCAAGCTAACCCTTGGTCATAGCATAACTCAGATAATTCAAGTAGACAAGCGGAAGCATAATAGAAAGATTCGAAATCAAATGTATAGATAATCAAGTCAAATAGGAATACAAATTCAAAAAGAGACTCGCATACTATCTATGTCTGAAAAGACTCTAACTGTCATAAAGAGTTGTTGGGACACGCCCCCAGCTAACTCAAAATCTGAAATGAAAGCATAAAGATGGACGCTCTAACTCTAGTCCTCGAATAATGAGGAATCACCAATAATCAGTTGAATGTCTGGCGTAGTCTAGCCACGAGTCTGAAGGCAGGTGACTGAATCTGCATCATAAAAGGATGCAGCGCAAAATACGTCAGTACTATAAGATGTACTAAATATATGAGTCTATGAAACAATAAATGTAAACGTGCTTGAATCATGTTTGAAAGACTGAAACCATGTATAACAAGAGAAATCATGAGTAAAATCATAGTTAAAACATAAGACATGAAAATAGAAGATCAACTTTCAAAAGTAGAGTATCATATAACTTAAAATGAAAAGCTTTCATACGGGAGTTTCTTATAACCGACAATAGACCATGTAAGCTACATGGAATCTAACTATATAACCCTAGTTAGCAAAGCTATTCTGAACCCTGCCAAGGTAAAGAACACCATAATCCAACTATATCACCCTAGTTGTAAAAGCTATCCTATGCCCCGCTAAGGCAAGGGCATCATGATAATAAAGAGTGGAACCACTTTCATAAGCCCATCGGGCGATACATAACCTATGTTGGCAACGTAGTTTTTGGACTTGGGTAATCGAACCCTCATCGCTCGGTGCTAAATACTACTCCCAAAATATATACATATAGCTCATAATACTTGTGACATATCTGATGTCAAAACTGTTCATAACTTAGGTAGACATATCTGGATGCCAAACCTTTCATAAAACATAGGAACATATCTAATATCCAAAACTGTTGGAAAAGTATAAGGACATATCTGATACCATGCAATTCACAAATCATGAGTCTTAAAGCTTTGCATAACCATAATTCAAAATATACGTCCCTTTCTAAAATTATTGTTTGAAGAATTAGGCATGCAATTTCATTAAAATAAAGGTCATTTTATCTAAACATACCAATTTTACTTGAAGACATGCAATTCAATGAAATCATGCTAGAATTTATCATCAATCATATGGGATTTTGTAAATACTTAAGGAACCTCAATTAAAACATGGATAATATATAAGAAGTCATGAACTAAAACTTTAAAACAAAGCCCATCAATTTCTCCCAATTTGAGTAAAAACCCTAATTTAGAAATCCATAAATTAAATTTAGAAGATTGGGGTTTTGGGCATAAGGGTGAAGGGATTCCCTTATTGAATACCCACATACCTTGATTGAAGCTAACCCAATTGAAACTAAAAATAAAAGGAGGCTTGAACTTGGAGCTTGAGAGAGTTACTTTCCTCTTTTGGTAGATGAATGAGGAAATGAGAAGGGACATAGGCTAATAGGTTCATAAATTGTGCTAAGAATGGCCAAAACGACCTCACTTAGGAGTTAAAAGAGTGGGTAATGACTGAAATACTCCTGGGGCTTAATTAAGAAAAACTAATAAAAGGCTCAACTTTAGAGACCACAAGTCAGTCTATGAGCCGTCGTCCTAAATGACGACCCGTCAACTGATCCGTGGTTCCAAAAGCCACTACTGGGGGTTTACAAGAAATTCACACTATGGTCCATGATTTAGAACAATGGACCATCCTATTGACTCGTGGTTTGACTTAGGGAACTGGGGATCCTCTGATCCTCGGGAAATACGGATGGAAGGACGACCCATGGTTTAAGATGATGGGTAGTCAACCAACTCTTCATATCCAGGACCCTTTCAGGGGGTCCTCTGGAACTATGAACTATGAGTCCACAGGACGGGCTGTGGTTCCAAACCACAAACCGACGAATGACTCATAGACTGAGGGAAGAATATTTCCAACAAGTAGAACACGGGTCAGACTATGGATCATGGTCCAGGACTACGGTCCGTGATCCCTGGGAATTTCATAGTTTTTCAGAAATTTCAAGCTTAAAAGTTGAATCAAATTCTGGGGTGTTACAATATATCACCCTTAAATTCATTCATCCTCGAATGAAGACTAAGCAAGAAAAACTAGAGACAAAATAGCACAACCAAACAATAAAACATGAAACCCAAGAGTAAACATGAAAACTACGCTTTTTAACTTAAAACATGATTGAACTAACTTCGGAAAACATGAATGCATGATAGGATCATGAGAGAAACTGATGGAATAGAATCAGAGGGACATACTAAGGATGAAACTATTACCTCAAGCTGAAAAAGAGTCGGAAGGGAAGAGATGAGGGTACTTGGCTTTCATGGCTGATTCTGCTTCCCAAGTAGCTCCCTCGACTAGCTGATTTCTCCAAAGGACCTTTACCGAAGTGACTTCTTTATTTCTCAACCTCTGAATTAGATGATCAAGAATCTCCATGGGAACTTCCTCATAAGTAAGTTTATCCTTCACACTCGCATCTTCCAAAGTAACAATCAAGGTCGAATCACCAACACACTTTTTCAACATAGAAACATGAAAGACCGGATGAACCACTTCTAAATCTGTTTGAAAATCCAACTCATAAGCAACACTACCAACTCTCCTCAGAATTCGATAAGGACCTACATAGCAGGGACTAAATAGCGGGGACTAATCTAACCTTTCTTACCAAATCTCATCACACCCTTCATGGGTTACACTTTCAGAAACACCCAATTATCAACTTCGAACTCCAACTCTCTTCTCCTCACATCCGCATATGATTTCTGCTGACTCTGAGAGGCCTTTAACCTTTCCCTCATGATCTGAACCTTATCCATAGTCTCATGAACTGAATCTGGACCAATCAAATCTACCTCACCTACCTCAAACCAACCAATAGGAGATCTACACCTCCGACCATAAAGTGCCTCATAAGGAGCCATCTGGATGCTAGAATGAAAGTTGTTGTTTTAGGCAAACTCAATAAGAGGTAAGTGATCATCCCAACTACACTTGGAATCAATCACACAAGCTTTCAACATATCCTCCAGAGTTTGAATAGTATGCTCTACCTGGACATCAGTCTGTGGGTGAAAAGTTGTGCTAAGCTTCACCTGAGTACTAAGACCTCTCTGAAACGATCTCCAAAACTGGGATGTAAACTGAGTACCTCTATCTGAAATGATAGACAATGGACCACCATGCAATCGGACTATCTCACAGATGTAGAGTCTGGCATAATCCTCAGCTGAATCAATAGTCTTGACAGCTAAGAAGTGGGCTGATTTGGTCATCCTATTGACAATCACCCAAATAGAATCGTGTTGCCTTAGAGTATGAGGCAAACCTGTAATGAGGTCCATATTGATGACTTCCCACTTCCAAGTAGGAAGGTTTATATCCTGAGTCATACCACCCAATCGCTGATGCTTTACCTTTACTTGCTGACAGTTGGGACACTTAGCCACAAAACCATCTATGTCCCTCTTCATACCATTCCACCAATAGACTTCCAGTAGATCACGGTATATCTTGGTGGCACTGGGGTGAATAGAATATTTGGAACTATGAGCCTTATTCAAAATCTGTTGTCTCAACCCACCTACATCTGGCACACATAATTGACCCTGATAACAGAGCACACCATCTCCTCCTTGGGAGAAAACCTAAACTCTTTGCTGATGGACTGCACCCTTTAGCTGAAGCAAAATAGGATCATTGTCTTGCTTTACCTTCACTTCAGCTACAAAAGATGATTCAGAACCATTCTGAATAATAACACCACCTTCTGTCGAATCCATCAGGCAAACTCCTAATCAAGCAAGCCAATGAACCTCTTTAACCAATTCCTTCTTTCCATCCTCAACCGAAGACACACTAACCATGGACAATCTACTAAGTACATCCGACACTACTTTGGCCTTACCCAGATGGTAAAGCACACTCATGTCATAATCCTTAAGGAGATCAAGCAATCTCCTTTGATGAAGATTCAATTCCTTTTGAGTGAACACATACTGAAGACTCTTATGATCGGTGAATACATCCACGTGCACACCATACAAGTAATGTCTCCAAATCTTCAAAGCAAAGACCACGACTGCTAACTCAAGATAATGAGTAGGGTAGTTCTTCTCATGGATCTTAAGCTGCCTAGAAGCATAAGCAATCAACTTACCATGCTGCATCAAAACACAACCCAAGCCAATTCTGGAAGTGTCACACCCCGAAGTTACCCTATGGGCAAAACACGGGACTTGGGACCACAAGTGCCCCAAGCTAACCCCATTGGTCATGACATACTCAAGTATAACAATAAATAATAGTGGACGCATAATAGGGGATATCCAAAAGTAGATAACATAATAGACAAGTCTGGAATCACATAACGATACAAAGTCTAGAAAGAACTTCAGATACTGTCTATGTCTGGAAAGCCTCTACATGACATAAGGAGTTGCTAGGACAAGACCCTAGCTAACTCGAAATACAGAATTAAGGAGCTAATATAATGAGGAACATATATAGTCCTAGACTTAAGAGGACTCACCACCAGCTGATAAGATGTAGCCTGGGAACTCTAGCCACGAGTCTAAGAAGAAACACCTGAATCTGCATCATTAGAGGATGTAGTGCAAGATATGCGTCAGTACTATGGAATATACTGAGTATGAGGGCGATGCATAAATCATGACAAAACAGTTTAAAACATGCTTAAAGTGATTCATCACATAAAGAGAAAGACATGACAAGTAATAAGATAAGAAGCATAAGTCATGAAAAAGGTTTAAGTTTCAAATATAAGGTCATATAACTTCATAGCGTAAAATAAGCATGCGTGAGTTTCTCTTAACTGACATTAAACCATGCTGAGCTACATGGAGTTCAGTGCCTTGCACCCACACTGAAAGAGTTGTCCTAACCGGCCAAGGTTAGAACCATTTCATATCAGGATCCTATCATTATAAGCCTCAAAGGGGCAACCTACAGTGGCACATAGTTCTGGGACTAAGGGTACTCTTACCCGGTCCAACTCGGTGCTAAATACTACTCCCAAAATATGTATATACATGACATAAGCTCACATACATATGACATATCAAATGCCAAACTTATTCATACTTGTTCATAACATTTTCATACCCCGCATTGTCATACTACTCATGAATTAGGGTGTTGAAATTGATTCATGAGCATTGATGGAACATCGGGTGTCTTATCTTGTATCATACTTCATGACACGGAAAGACTTACATACTTCATGACTTGTAAAATTTTCATGGCTCTAGTTTAATTTTCATAAAATATATACTTTCATAGAATCATAGTAACTAGGCATGTACATGCTTGAAAATCCATAAGGAACATGCTTATCAAAACCCAATTTACTCAAATCAACTTTATGCATGTAGATATTTCCATGGTTAAACTTCAATTCATGAAATAGGAGTTAACACGTACAAACCCATGTGAAATCATGCAATTTTAATAGTAATTTCATAATCAAATCATGAGAAGATCATATTTAGCAAAACCCATAAGAATTGGATAAGAACCCTAATTTGGAGATCATGAAATCAAATTTGAATTAGGGGTTTTGGACACAAGGGTGAAAGGAACCCATTGTTGATTACCCACATACCTTGATTGAAGATAACCCACTTGAATTAGAAAGACTTAGGAGGCTTGAACTTAGAGCTTGAGACTTAAAGCTTGGAGAAGAATTTTCCTTTTTGGGAGAAGAGTGAAGTAATGAGATAGGACTTCGGCTAATAAGGGTGAAAACCTTACTTTCAATAGTCAAAACAACACCATTTAAGAGTTAGAAGGGTGGGTAAAGACTAAAATACCCCTCTAACTTAAATAAGAAATTTCAGGAAATTGGGCCGCCTCACGGGCCACCCGATGGGCATCGAGCCCACGACCGCCCATCGACCAAGGCATCGGATAGCTTGTTAAGATTGAGGGGTCTTTTGGAGGGTTCTGACAATGTGGCCCCATGGGCCGTCGCAACCACAACGCCCGTGGCATAGCCTGTCGAGGCATTGAGGAGTAAGGACAAGGCTGCTGGAGGGTTTTGACGGTGGGATCCCACGGGCCGTCACTCCGATGACGCCCGTCGTGACCGCCCATTGGGCTAAGGGGATTTGCTCGGCAGCCGGTAGCTGGTTTCCACGATGTTCCCCATGGCCCTTCCTGACCAAGACGCTCGTGGCGGTTGCCCGTGGTGGCCACACAGCTGCCTAATGTCCTGGATTCTGAGCTTTTAAAATGATCAAAGGAGTGTTACAATATCACCCCCTTAGGATCATTCATCCTCAAATGAAGTCTAAACGAGGGGAAACAGGAGAGAAAATAGCCCAACCAGCAATCCAAACAAGGAAATCAAGGGGTAATCATAAAAACTGAACTTTCAAACTTGAAAACATGATACACCAACTTCGTAAAACATGGATGCATGCTAGGATCATGAGAGTAACTGATGGAATAGAATCGGCGGGGGGGAAACATACTAAGGAGGAAACTAGTACCTCAAGTTGGAACCGAATCGGAAGGAAAGAGATGAGGATATTTGGCCTTCTTAGCCTCTTCCCCTTCCCAAGTAGCTCCTTCAACAAGCTGATTTCTCCAAAGAACCTTTACCGAAGCAACTTCTTTATTCCTCAACCTCCGAATCTGATGATCAAGGATCTCCATGGGAACCTCCTTATAGGTGAGACTATCCTACAATCCCACATCATTCGAAGGGATAATCAAGCTCGGATCACCAACACACTTTTTCAACAAGGAAACATAGAAAACTGGATGAACCGATTCCAACTCCGTTGGCAACTCCAACCAATACGCAATGCTACCAACTCTCCTCAAGATCCTATAAGGACCTACAAAACGGGGACTAAGCTTTCCTTTCTTGCCAAACCTCATCACGCCCTTCATGGGTGACACCTTAAGGAAAACCCAATAATCAACCTCAAATTCCAACTCCCTTCTCCTCACATTCGCATAAGATTTTTGTCGACTCTGAGCAGTCTTCAACCTTTCCTGAATAAGCTGAACCTTCTCCATGGTCTCATGCACAGAATCTGGACTAATCAAGGCTACCTCACCAACCTCGAACCAACCAATAGGATATCTACACCTCCGGCCATAAAGTGCCTCATACGGAGCCATCTGGATGCTCTAGTTAAAGTTGTTATTGTAGGCAAACTTGATAAGAGGTAAGTGATCATCCCAATTACCTTTGAAGTCAATCACACACGCTCTCAACATATCTTCCAAAGTCTAAATAGTACCCTCTACCTGGCCATCTGTCTGAGGATGAAAAGTTGTGCTAAGCTTCACCTGGGTACTAAGACCTTTCTGAAACCATCTCCAAAACTTAGATGTAAACTGAGGACCTCTGTCAGAAATGATGGACAAGGGAACACCATGCAATTAAACTATCTCCCAGATGTAAAGTCAGGCATAGTCGTCTGCTGAGTTAGTAGTCTTAACAACTAAGAAGTGGGATGATTTGGTCATCCAGTCGATAATCACCCAAATAGAATCGTGTTGCCTTCGAGTACGAGGCAAACCAGTAATGAAGTTCATATTGATTGCTTCCCATTTCCAAGTGGGAAGGTCAATATCTTGAATCATGCCACCCGGCCTTTGATGCTCCACCTCTACTTACTGACAGTTAGGACACTTAGCCACAAACCCGGCTATGTCCCTCTTCATACCATTCCACCAAAAGACTTCTCGTAGATCATGGTACATCTTAGTAGCACCCGGATGAATGAAATATCTAGAACTGTGAGACTCAGTCAAAATCTGCTATCTCAACCCATCAATATCTGGCAAACACAAGTGACCCTGGTAACGAAGTACACCATATCCCCCTTGGGAGAAAACCTCCACCCTCTTCTGATGAACTGCACTCTTAAGCTGAAGTAGAATGGGATCCACGTCTTGCTTTGCCTTCACCTCAGCTACCAAAGATGATTCAGCACTATTTTGTACAATCACACCACCTTCTATCGAGTCCATAAGGTGAACTCCTAACTGAGCTAGCCTATGAACCTCCTTAACCAATTCTTTTTTCCCATCATCAATGGAAGACAAACTTCCCATGGAAAATCTACTCAAGGCATACGCCATGGCATTGGCCTTACTCGGATGGTAAAGCACACTCATATCATAATCCTTAAGGAGCTCGAGTCATCTCCTTTGTCACAAATTCAACTCCTTCTGAGTGAACACATACTGGAGACTCTTATGATCGATAAATACATCCACATGCACACCATACAAGTAGTATCTCCAAATCTTCAAAGCAAAGACCATGGCTGCCAACTCAAGATCATGAGTAGGATAGTTCTTCTCATGAGTTTTAAGTTGTCTCGATGCATAAGCAATCACCTTACCACGTTGCATTAAAATACAACCCAAACCAATTCTAGAAGCATCACAATACACAAAAAAATCATCTAATCCCTCGGGTAGAGCTAACACAATTTCATAATCAAATCATGAGAAGATCATATTTATCAAAACCCATAAGAATTGGATAAGCGCCCTAATTTGGAGATCATGAAATTAAAATTTGAATTAGGGGTTTTGGGCACAAGGGTGAAAGGAACCCATTGTTGATTACCCACATTCCTTGATTGAAGATAACCCACTTGAATTGGAAAGTCTTAGGAGGCTTGAACTTGGAGCTTGAGACTTGAAGCTTGGAGAAGAAATTTCCTTTTTGGGAGAAGAGTGAAGTAATGAGATAGGACTTAGGCTAATAAGGGTTAAAACTCTACTTGAAATAGTCAAAATGATATCATTTAGGAGTTAGAAAGGTGGGTAATGACTAAAATAACCCTAGGACTTAAATAAGAAACTTCAGGAAACTAGGCCATCTCACGGGCCACCCAACGGGCATAGAGCCCATGACCGCCCATCGGCCAAGGCGTCAGATAGCTTTTCAGGATTGAGGAGTCTTCTGGAGGGTTCTGACAATGTGGCCCCATGGGCCAATACAGCCATGACGCCTGTGGCATAGCCCGTCGAGGTACCAGGGAGTAGGGACAAGGTTGTTGGAGGGTTTCGATGGCGGGTTCCCACAGGCCGTCACTCTAATGACGCCCGTCGTGACCGCCTATCTGGCCGAGGGGATTTGCTCGGTGGCCGCTGACTGGTTTCCACGATGCGCCCCATAGCCCATCGCGACCACGACGCCCGTGGCGGCTACCTGTGGTGGCCACACAGCTACCTAAAGTCTTAGATTCTGAGCTTTTCACAGGATCAAATTTCCAGAGTGTTACAGGAACCATCACAATACACAACAAAGTCATCCAAACCCTAAGGTAGGGTCAACATTGGCGTTGTGGTCAACCAGTCTTCAATTCCTGAAAGTTCTTCTCATAAAGATCAGACCACTGAAATTTCACCTTCTTCTGAGTCAATCGAGTCAAAGGGGAAGCAATGGAATAAAACTCATCCATAAATCTCCTGTAGTAACCGGCCAAACCCAAAAAGCTCCTAATATCGGATGGGGAAGTGGGTCTAGGCCAGTTCTTTACTGACTCAATCTTTTGAGAATCAACTCGAATACCATCTCTAGTCACAATGTGACCCAGAAAAGCAACAAACTTCATCCAGAACTCACACTTGCTAAACTTTGCAAATAACTATCGATCCTTGAGAGTTTGAAACACAACTTTCAAATGCCCTGCATGCTCCTCCTCATTCCGAGAATAGATAAGAATATCATCAATTAAAATAATTACAAACATATCTAGATACTGTTTGACCACACGGTTCATCAAATCCATAAAGGCTTCCGGAGCATTGTTAAGCCAAAAGACATAACCACAAATTCATAATGACCATATCGAGTTCTGAAAGCTGTCTTCAGAATATCACACTCTCTAACACGAAGCTGATGATAACCGGATCTAAGGTCGATCTTGGAGAAGAAACTGGCACCCTGAAGCTGATCGAACAAGTCATCAATCCTAGGAATGGGATACTTATTCTTAATTATGACCTTGTTCAACTGACAGTAGTCAATACACATTCTGAGGGAACCATCCTTCTTCCGCACAAACAAAACTGGGGCACCCCATGGAGAAATGCTAGTCCTGATGAAACCCTTGTCAAGAAGATCCTTCAACTGATCCTTTAACTCCTTATGTTTCGCGGGAGCCATTCTATAGGAAAGAATAGAGATACGATTCGTATCTGGAAAGAGATCTATCCCAAAGTTAATCTCCCGCTCAGGAAGGACTCTAGGTAAATCTTTGGTAAACACTTCTAGGAACTCATTCACAATAGGAACAGACTGAAGGGATGGGGTTTTGGACTTCGTGTCCATAACCCAAACTATATGATAAACATAACCCTTAGAAATTATCTTTCTAGCCTTAAGATAAGATATGAAATGACTTTTTGAGGATGGAGGACTACCTTACCACTCTAAGACAGGTTTATTTGGAAACTTGAAACTGACAACTAGAGTATGACAATCAACCGAGGCATAACAAGCATTCAACCAATCCATACCAAAAATAACATCAAAATCAGTCATTTCCAACTCTACTATATCCGTTGAAGTGACTCTATAGAGTATTGAGATAGGGAAATTTTGGTAGATTCTTTTGGCTAGGACTGACTCACCAACAGGAGTAGAAACACAAAAGGGTTCTAAAAGCTGATCCAGACAAATCTCAAATTTACATGTTAAATAAGGGCTCACAAAAGATAAGGAGGCACTAGGGTCTAATAGAGCATACACATCTAGAGAGAAGACTTTCAACATACCATCAACAATGTTCCGTGAACTCTCTTGGTCCTGTGGAGAGGACATGGCATAAAGTCAGTTCTGGCGTTGACAATCAAAACTAGAAGCAGTGCCCTGCTGGGCTGGTCGACCTCTTGAAGCTGTTGGGGCAGACTGAGTCCTGCCACCACCCTATCCCTTCTTAGCTGAAGGGCAATCTCTAATCATGTGACAAACCTGGCCACAACCAAAACAACCACCTAAACCTGTTAGACATTCACCGAGATGATTCTTTTCACATTTGGTGCAAATAGGGTAAGAAGGCCCCTTTGCACCACTCCCCTGAGAATAAAAGCCCGCACCTCTACCAGACTGATCATGACGAGGCCTGGAGGCATAAGAAGGAGCACTAGCAGTAGAATGCATAGATCCTGATGACCTCTTCTAAAAGGAAGATCGATGTCTGTCTCTTGACTTTTGATGGCTAAATCTGAACCCTCAGATCTGACTCTTTTATTCTCCTTAGCCATCTCTCTAAGTTTGTCTCCCTCAATATGGTAAGCATGAGTCATAAGTCTGTAGATACTCATCTCACTCAATAGCATAGTAGATCTACACTCCTTCTTCACCAAATCCGAGAATTCATAGATATACTTGCCCATCTAATCCTGTGGGTCAGCCACTATAGTAGGAGCATATCTGGAAAGTTGAGTGAACCTCAACCCATACTCTTGAACAGTCATGGATCCCTGTCTCAAGTTCACAAACTCCTAGGCCTTCACTTGCCTTAACTCCCTCGGGAAGAACCGGTCAAGGAAAGCCCTCTTAAAACACTCCCAAGTTAAAGGGACCACGTCCTTAGCCCTAGGTTCCTTCCATTGTGTGAACCAGATATGAGCTACATCCTTGAGTTGATAGGATGCTAACTCGACACTATCATCACCAGCCACTTGCATCACATCAAAGATTTTCTTCACTTCATCAATAAAATTTAGTGGATCCTCACTAACTTTTGAACCTCAGAACTCAGGTGGGTTCATACAGATAAAATCATAAACTTGGGCTGCTACCCCACCTTGAGGGTGGATAGGGATAGGAGCCAGCTGGTTTGCCTGAACGACCATAGTCTGGGATAGCATGTGTATGGAATTCCTGAACTCCTCATTCATGACCTCGAGGGCTGGAATTGGAGGAGCAGCATTCCGAGCGGCTCGGTGAGGCATAGCACGTCAAGGCATAATCTGAAATGTACAAGGAAAGGATTAGAGGTATATTAGAGTTAAACTCTATCACACGACATGATCATGAAAGAAGTGAAGTTTTTCTAAGATATCTTATAGTTTGCCTCTCATAAGTGTGGCACGCTTCACACACATGAAAGAGACTCTACTCGATGCGGCTTTCAGACATCCTAGGACTCTTGAACCTGAGGCTCTGATACTAAGTTTTTCACACCCTGAGGCTACCCCCTTGACGTAACATGAGACCTGGGACCACAAGTTCCCCAAGCTAACCCTTGGTCATAGCATAACTCAGATAATTCAAGTAGAAAAGCGGAAGCATAATAGGAAGATCCAAAATCAAATGTATAGATAATCAAGTCAAATAGGAATACAAATCCAAAAGGAGACTCGTATACTGTCTATGTCTGAAAAGCATATAACTATCAAAAAGAGTTGCTAGGACAAGCCCCCGGCTAACTCAGAATTTGAAATGAAAGAATAAATTTGGATGCTCTAACTCTAGTCCTTGAATAATGAAGACTCACCAATAATCAGCTGAATGTCTGGCGTAGTCTAGCCACGAGTTTGAGGGAAGGTGCCTGAATCTGCATCGTAAAAGGATGAAGCACAAAATGCGTCACTACTATAGGATGTACTGAATATATGAGTCTATGCAACAATAAATATAAACGTGCTTGAATCATGCTTGAAAGACTGAAACCATGCATAACAAAAGAAATCATAAGTTAAATCATAGTTAAACATAAGACATGAAAATAGAAGATCAACTTTCAAAAGTAGTGTATCATATAACTTAAACTGAAAAGCTTTCACAGATTCTTATAACCGACAATAGACTATGTGAGCTATATGGAATCTAACTATATGACCCTAGTTAGAAAATTTATTCCAAACCCTGCCAAGGTAAAGAACACCATAATCCAACTATATCACCCTAGTTGGAAAAGCTACCCTATGCCCTGCTAAGGAAAGGGCACCATGATAATAAAGAGTGGAACCACTTTTATAAGCCTATTAGGCGATACATAACCTACACTGACAACGTAGTTTTTGGACTTGGGTAATTGAAGCATCGTTGCTCGGTGCTAAATACTACTCCTAAAACATATAAATATAGCTCATAATACATGTGACATATCTGATGTCAAAACTGTTCATAACTTAGGTAGACATATATGGATGCTAAACCTTTCATAAAACATAGGGACATATCTAATATCCAAAACTGTTGGAAAAGCATAAGGACATATCTGATGCCATGCAATACACAAATCATGAGTCTTAAAGCTTTGCATAACACTAATTCAAAATATACTTCCCTTTCTAAAATCATAGTTTGAAGAATTAGGCATGCAATTTCATTAAAATAGAGGTCATGTTATCTAAACATGCCAATTTTACTTGAAGACATGCAATTCAATGAAATCATGCTAGAATTCATCATGAATCATATGGGCTTTTGTAAACACTTAAGGAACCTCAACTAAAACATGTATAATGAATAAGAAGTCATGAACTAATACTTTAAAACAAAGCCCATCAATTTCCTCCAATTTGGGTAAGAACCCTAATTTAGAAATCCATAAATTCAATTTAGAAGATTGAAGTTTTGGGCATAAGGGTGAAGGAATTCCCTTATTAAATACCCACATACCTTGATTGAAGCTAACCCAACTGAAATTGAAAAGAAAAGGAGGCTTGAACTTGGAGCTTGAGACTTGGAGCTTGAGAGAGTTACTTTCTTCTTTTGGTAGATGAATGAGAAAATGATAAGGGACTTAGGCTAATAGGTTTATAAATCATGCTAAGAATGGCTAAAACAACCTCACTTAGGAGTTAAAAGGGTTGGTAATGACTGAAATACCCTTGGGAATTAATTAAGAAAAACTGATAAAAGGCTCGGCTTCAGAGACCACGAGTCAGTATATGGGATGTCATCCTAAATTACGACCCGTCAACTGATCCGTGGTTCTAAAAGCCACTTCTAGGGATCTACTAGAAATTCATTCCATGAGTCACACTACGGTCCATGATTCAGAATGACAGATCATCTTGTTGACTCGTGGTTTGACTTAGGGAATTGGGGATCCTTTGATCCTCAGGAACTATGGATGGAAGGACAACCCGTGGCTCAAGATGACGGGTCATCAACCAACTCATCATATCCAGGACCCTTTTTAGGGGTCCTCTGGAACAATGAACTATGAGTCCACAGGACGGGCCATGGTTCCAAACTACGAACCATCGAATGACTCGTAGACTGAGGAAAGAACACTGCTAACAAGCAAACCACATGTAGACTATGGATCATGGTCCAGCACTACGGTCGATGATTTGATCCATGATCCCTGGGAATTTCACAGTTTTTTAGAAATTTCAAGTTTAAAAGCTGAATCGAATTTCGGGGTGTTACACATAAACTCCATCCTCGAAGTATGAGGACTCACTAATTGAACTGATGAAGGGAATGGAGAATCATACTAGGCATGGTTTGGATGTTGAATGCCTGAACCTACATCATAATAGGATGTAGAACAAAAGTATGCGTCAGTACTCTGAATGTACTGAGCACGCAGAATATGTACTATTCTAGATAGGCTGGATATGATGAACTAAACTGAACATAAATGATAATTGAAACATGAGACTGAAAGGTAAACTGATGCAATGAACAAGTATTAAATATACAACTGTATAATGTTGAACTGAATAACTAAACACATGGTCAATGCAAATACTGAATCTGAACTGTGGGAGATACGATTAACCGACATACCCCAAGCTGACCTAACTGTGAGGCCAACCTTTAACCATGGTTGGAAGGGTGTTCATACCTTGCCAAGGGTACAAACATAATCTGGCATGGATCCACTAATCTAATGTCTAACAAGGGACTAGGGTGTCAAGCCTGAACTGACAGGTGACCCCTGTAGAACCTACGGTGGCACCGTAGTTCTAGGACTTAGGGACTTTTACTGAAGGTCTCAGCCTAAACTGACGGGTAAGCCTTTAACCTTTCATCCGCTCGGTGCTAATTCTACTCCCAACTGAATAAGTAAATAACCAAATAAACTAACATACTGGATAGATCAAATACTGATTATTCTAAGAATGTACAATAATATTGAAACTGAGAGCATTTAAATTATGAAGTTCTAATTGACTGAATATCTGACTAAAAATGCATAAACCTAAAACTGATTGGGTGTTCATAACACACCAATCTAATGAATTTGATTACTCATAACAAATACTAGAATTTGACTGAAGCATGGAGTTCAAACATGTAACTCAAAATTCAAGGATGATACCACATAGTAAGGGTTTTAGGGTTCTAGGAACATAATATTGCTAGGCTTCAAGGAACATGCAAATAAAGATTCATAATTCATAGGAAAACTGGAATACAAAGGGATTCATCAAAAATATAAGAACCCTAGGTTCTAAAAATTGGACTGAAACTGAAGAACTTAACTGAATCTAGGGACTCAAAGGGTGAAAGGAACCCATTGATGAAATCCCACATACCTGAAAGTAGAATCTACAGAACTGAAGAACTTGACTGAATCTAGGGACTCAAAGTGTCAAATATAATCTGAGGGAATGAGGGGTTTGGGTAGTTTTAGGCTTATAATATGTTTTAGGCTATTCAAGACATCATAGCTTAGCCTTAAAATGAGATAGGAAAAGTCTAGAATACCCTTGGAATTAAATTAGAAAACTGCTAGAAAAATTCGTGACCTAAGTTCTATGGGTGGGAAACACCATCCATGGATGCTTCTATGGCCTGTAGAACCCTATTATGGTTCTTGGGCCTTTTTATCAGGCTGCGGGTCTGATTTCCATGACCACAATCTATGGCCCGTATATCATTCCACAATCTGTGGAAGTTGGTCATGGTTCTCAGAGAAACTGTTGAACCTCAGGTCTGTTTCCACTGATGGAAACCACAGCCCATGGTTCCATCCATGATCTGTGGATCCCTCACGTGGATTAGGACTTGAGAGTCTTCTTGTAGGACTGTTTCCATGGGACCATTCCACGGCTTGTGGTTCATTCCATGGCTCGTGGTCTTGGTTCACGGTTTTGATTTGAGTTCTGACACCTGAACACTTAAGATTTTGGGCTGGTTCTAGGCTTAGAATTTTTCGGGGTGTTACAACACATCCCCCTTGGGATCATTCGTCCTCGAATGAAGCCTAAACAAGCTGAGTTTGGAAGGATACAACTATAATCCCTACCAACTGAGTTCTACAAATTGATTCCTAACTTAATTGAGTTCTAAGGATATGAGCGTATGCTGAAAATGTGGGAATAGCTGAGGAAACATAGTATTGAAACTGAAATACATAAGAGTAAATGGAGAAACTAGAGAGAAACTATTACCTCAAGCTGGAACTTGATCTGAAGAAAAGAGATGAGGGTACTTAGCCATCATAGCTACTTCTGCTTCCCAAGTAGCTCCTTCAACTGACTGATTTCTCCAAAGAACTTTCACCGAAGAGACTTCCTTATTTCTCAACCTATGAACCTGATGGTCAAGAATCTCAAATGGGACCTCTTCATAAGTGAGGTTATCCTTCACACCCATATTCTCTAATGGAACGATCGATGCCAGATCACCAACACACTTTTTCAATAGTTAAACGTGGAAGATAGGATGAACCACTGCTAGTTCGACTGGAAACTCGAACTCATAAGACATATTACCAACCCTCTTCGGGATTCTATAAGGACCAACATAACGGGGACTGAGCTTCCCTTTCTTTCCAAATCTCATCACACCCTTCATGGGTGATACTTTCATGAAAACCTAATCATCGACCTCAAACTCTAGGTCTTTTCTCCTCACATCTACATAGGACTTCTGAGGACTCTGAGCTGTCTTCAACCTTTCCTTAATAAGCCAAACCTTCTCCATATCTTCATGAACCAAATCTGGCCCAATCAGTGCTACTTCACCTATCTCAAACTAGACAATAAGTGATCCACATCTCTACCCATACAGTGCCTCATACTGGGCCATCTGAATACTAGAATGGAAGATATTATTATAGGAGAATCAAATAAAAGGCAAGTGCTCATCCCAATTACCTTTGAAGTCAATCACATAAGACCTCAACATATCCTCTAAGGTTTTTGGATGTTATGCTCTGCCTGACCATCCATCTATGGATGAAATGTTGTGTTGAGATTTACCTGAGTGCCAAGACCTTTCTGAAATGATCTCCAAAACTAAGATGTAAACTAGGTGCCCCTATCTGAGATGATAGACAAGGGGACCCAATGCAACCTGACTATCTCACTAATGTAGAGTCTGGCATAATCCTCTGCTGAATCTGTAGTCTTGACAGCCAAGAAGTGAGCTGACTTAGTCATCTTATCTACTATCACCCAAATAGAGTTATGTTGTTGGCGAGTATGAGGTAAATCCATAATAAAATCCATATTGACCACCTCCCATTTCTAAGTAGGAATGGAAATATCCTAAGTCACACCTCCCGGTTGTTGATGTTCAACTTTCACTTATTGATAATTGGGATACTTTGCCAAAAATCTGCGATGTACTTCTTCATTCCATTCCACCAATAAACTTTCCATAGATCACGGTACATCTTGGTGGAACTGGGATGAATAGAATCTCTGGTACTATGGGCCTCAATCAGAATCTGCTATCTCAAATCATCCACATTAGGAATACATAAACGACTCTGGTAGTGAAGCACACCATCTCCCCCTGGGAGAAAACCTCTACTCTCTGTTGATGGACCGCACCCTTTAACTGAAGTCGGATGGGATTACTATCTTACTTCTCCTTTACCTCAACTACTAAGGAAGATTCTGACCTGTTCTAAACTATCACACCACCATATGTTGTATCCATAAGGCAAACTCCTAGGTGAGTGAGCCTATGAATATCCTTAGCTATTTCCTTCCTCTCTTCCTCTACATGTGACACACTACCCATGGATAGTCTGCTAAGTGCATCAGCCACTACATTGGCCTTACCTGGGTGGTAGAGAATATTCATATCATAATCCTTGAGGAACTCAAGCCACCTTCTCTGACGAAGATTTAAATCCATCTGGGTGAACATATACTGGAGGCTCTTATGGTCTATAAACACGTCCACATGGACACCATACAAGTAGTGTCTCTAAATCTTTAAGGCAAAAACAATTGTTGCAAGCTCAAGGTAATAAGTCGGGTAGTTCTTCTCATGAATCTTATGTTGCCTAGAGGCATAAATGATTATCTTACCATGTTGCATCAAGACACCAACTAAGCCAACTCTGGATGCATCCCAATACAAAACAAAACCATCTAAACCCTCTGGTAAAGTTAAAACTGGAGCTATAATCAACCTGGTCTTCAACTCTAGGAAGTTCTTCTTACATTCATCTAACCACTAGAACTTAACCTTTTTCTAGGTCAATCTGGTCAATGGGGCAGCTATAGATGAAAATCCTTCAACAAATCTCTTGTAGTAACTAGCCAAACCCAAAAAGCTCTTGATGTCTATCAGAAAAGTGGGTCTAGGCAAATTCTTTGTTGTCTCGATCTTCTGTGAATCAACTCAGATATCCTCACTAAACACCACATGACCAAGTTTACTATAAAAGCCATCACCCAAAATTCTAACTCATGAACTCGCTGATCTGCAAAACCCTTTTTATTCTGAACTGAACCCTTTTGCACCACGAACAGGAAGCTTCATGTAAGTCGGACACTCAAACCATCCTCGAAGCATCAACTGACACACCGGAGATCCATAGTCCTCGCTTATACTTTACTATGAACAAAGCCATCCTTTTCACTCAATCTCCTTCCAAGCCAATCTATAACCTAATATCCTTTGACATCCAAAACACTAACCCAAAGCACATACTCGAAAACTGTAGTAGTTTTACCCCAACTGACCACCAACCAATGGACGAATACCTCTGCTAACATCAAACCCTATAATTAAACCCAACTGAACAACCCACTTGAACCCGACTGAAGCTTGCACATCCAAGTTAGGAAAGGCATGTATGAATACCCTGTGTTGATGGAGAAACTTCTAAACGGTAGAACGAAACCAACCTCACTGAACCAGACCCAAATCTGAATCAACTGAATATGAAGGCACAAGGAAAATCTGCCCAACAGGCCCAAACTAGAATCAAGATCTTGCAAGGAGTGTTGTAAGCCTACCACGAAGTCCGAAATCACCAGCTAAGCTCCAAACTCTAAGAATACTCAACACCACTCAGATTTGAATTTGCCTTAAAACTCTCACCACAGGAAGAAGTCCACCATGCCCTGAATATCATGTCAAAACACCCAGAAGGCAAAGGAAAAGGTGCATGGGGATCAAAGTTGCCATCTAGCCATAGAAATCCTTGCATAGACCTTCAACTCATCCCTTTGGCTCAATCAACCCCTCTACTGTATCAGCACACAAACAAACCCTCTCAAAGCACACAATATACCAAACTTCTAACCCATACTTGTCGAGTCTAACCAACACTAGAACATCATATAAGAGGCAACCCTTAAAGACCCAACTAAACAAGCATTTCAAACTCTCGATAACGAAGACGACGATCAATCTAAAAGTACCATTAGAACTTAAGATAGGCTCGCTAGCCTCAACCCACACAACCTGATCACATATAGCATACACCACTGCTGAATCTTGAACTTACATTGTTGAGTCTGTCCAACCATGGTAGAAGAAACCTCGTACTATCTAGGACACTGCTGATATCTAGAATATCCAGCCTAATTCAAAGGTTAGCCAAGGACTAGGTGTCCAAGGCCAATTGTCACCCCATAACAGAAAATGGGTAAGTTAAGTTGTCCGAACTCAATTCCTTCCAACCCAAGAAGCTGCAACTGAAAGAACCAACCACGAACCATCTGGAGTAGTTTTCTAGCCCATGATTCTGAAACCCTACTTTAAAATTGCCAACCAAAGCCTTTGTCAAACCCGTATGCTGCCAATGAACTTTAGGTACCGAAGCCAACTAGGTCTTGAATAACAAGTTATCCAATTCGTAGATGCTACTTAACCCTAAACTGCTCGAAGCAAAAGCCACTGCAATCTGTAAATGGCCGAATCAAATCAGCAACACACAACCCAAGGCAAACCTCCATTGTCACCTCAGTCAACTACTAAAATACATAAGCACGAACAAATAGTCATCTCCCTTCTTTTCCAACTAAACGAACCCTTCTTTATCATATACTGAACCCTACAAACTCCTTCTCAAATCAAATCTGGAGCCATCTTCTTAGCTCCCATACTTACATTGTCAAGACTCAACAAGGTGGGAGAAAATGGGTTGGATGCCCAACTTTCCTAATATGCCATGAATACAACTCAACCACGAGGCTGTGGTCAACACTTAGTCGATAATGCTAAAGCCAAACTCAATCAGAATACTAATTAAAAAGCTCAACTAGAGGGCTACGATCGAAATTCATTCTAATTGGAACTGGGGAAAATTATAAGACAACCCAACCGGACAAGAAACTGAGGGTGACTATGGGAACAACCCACATACCTGCCAACCTCCTAAACCAACCAAATAAAGAGGGTCGATTCTAATCACCCAAAAAACAAAACTAGTCTATGCAAGATAGCATAATCGACACCTCTCAACTTAAGACAAAGCTCAAAACTCCGACACAACCACTGGTAACACCAAACCAACACAAGAACTTCTAGCAAATGCTAGGAAACAGCCTAGGCAACAACCATCTAGGACCGCTCAAGAGGGAAGACTCAACACAAGCCTAGAGTCACAACCAAATAGGAAACAAACCCAACCAGAAGAAGACTAACAGGAACTACCCACGAGCTACAACTCCGGGTAAAACACCTCACAAGTACAACTCACCCCCATCCACTACTAAGTAATAAACTACCACGAAAACAATGCATAAACACTACAACTCAGGTAGCCAAACAACTAAACAAGTAGTAGGTGGGCATATAAGAAAATAAATGATAGAACGTAAAGAATCGCAATGCGAACAGGACAATCATAAGTCGAAGGTAGCAAAAGCCTAACCTGGAGCAATGATATCAGGAACCTCGAAGGTAAATTGTAACCTACCTCGAGGCCAAACTGCAAGCACAAACTATCACTCGAGTGCCTTCCCCTTCTAAATGGACTCAGGAAGCTTCCACGCTATCAAGAACATAACCTAAGTGTCAAGACGAGAAGAGCAACACCCATATTTCTATACGAAAAATTGGGCCAAAAATTGGGTCGGAAAAATGACCCTCGGGGCCCATGCAATGAAATAAAAAACAAAATTCACAGTAATGCTCGCGATGGGTCAAGGAACCCATGCCCAAAGTTTGGGTGCAAACAGAGCTCGTTTTGGTGCCCAAAATAGCCCCAAAGTCCACTAGTTCAAAAGGAGTTAATCAAGGAACTAATGGGAAACCAACAGGTTTAACGAAGACTAACAACGTAAAATAGGAGAGGGGGTGAAGAAGGAACTTACCAGATGAAGAGAGCTAAAAGGGAGGGGCTGGAACCGGAGCTCAATGATCAATAATGGAGGAAATAAGAGTTCTTTCGAGGAGATAATGAAGTTGGCAGCTTAAATAGCTGCTAGGGGTCCTTTATCGCGATTGCCAAAGGACCCCTGCGTTCACGGAGAAGAGCTGGCCTGACCATCGCGATTGCGATGGTCCAGTCTGCGTTCACAAAGAGGAAAGCTAAGCCAGGTCGCAGCTGGCTTTATCGCGGTCACAAAGAGCAATTTTTGCGAATGTGATGGTCAAGGAACTAGACCATCGTGAATGCCATGGGAGCTTCGCGATCGTGAAGACCAAAAAGGTCTGCAACTTAATGCAAAAACACCAAGGCCAAAAAACTTCCGATGGACCCTTGGGATTCATCCGGAACCCCATGAACACAAACCAACCATGCTACCTTACCAAAAACAGCATTCCGGACTCAATGAAATCAATGAAACTCCAAACAGAGATCAATTTAACAAAAAGTGGGCCCCATGCCCAAAACCAACTCGGACCTCAAAACTAAAAACCAAGTCCGGAAGCCCCAGGACCCGAACCAAAGGTCCCCCTAGCCCAAAGTCAACATTCCGGAGCTAACAGCATTGCCAGATTTTCCATCCGAGGTCGTCTTCTCTAAATGTTGACCAAAGTCAACCCTACCAGCCAAACTTGCTTGAAAACACAGAAAGCAACACAAAATCCAACTGAAAGCACTCAGACCCAGACCAATGATCCCACTAGGCCAAAATCCTCATTCCGAAGCCAACAGAGTTGTTGGAATTTGATTTTGAGCATGTTAACCAAGAAAGTTGACCGAAGTCAAAGATTTTCTAAGTTCAAGTTCTAAAACAAGAAAATGGTCATAACGACCTAAAAAATGGTCGGGGCACCAAACCATCGGTCCCGATAAGTCATAAATGATCTGTAGCCGCCGAGGAAAAGCTTAAAATACAGAAAAAACACAGAAAATGGAAAATAACCTGGAGGGTCATTACAACATCCACTACTAAAAGAACTTTCATCCGCGAAAGTTAGAAAAGGATAATACCTGAAGACTCGAAAAGACGAGGACAATGGGTCTGTATGTCAGTCTCAATCTCCCATGTAGCCTCCTCGACAGGAAGATGCCGCCACTGAACCTTAACTGACAGAATCTCCTTAGACTTCAACTTCCTAACCTGCCTGTCCAAAATAGCAACAGGCTCCTCCTCAAAGGCTAAGGACTCATCCAACTAAACCGACTCTAACTGAAGCACATGAGACTCATCCGGAATATACCCCGCATCATAGAGACATGAAACACAGGATGCACACCAGAAAAAGTAGGAGGCAAAGCTAACTCATAAGTGACCTCTCCAATACGACAAAGGATCTCAAATGGCCCAATGAACCTTAGACTGAGCTTACCCTTCCTTCTGAACTTTATCACGCCCTTCATTAGTGATACCCGAAGGAACACACTGTCACCCACCATAAACTCTAGATCTCAAACTCTCTGGTGAGCATAACTCTTTTGCCTACTCTGGGCAGTGCGAAGTCTCTTCTGAATAACCCGAACTCTATCCATAGAATCACGAAGCAAGCTGGTACCCCACGGCCTAACCTCGAAGGCATCAAACCAACCCATCATAGATCTACACCACCTACCATACAAATCCTTGAACGGAACCATCTGAATGATGGAATGGTAATTGTTATTATATACAAGCTCTGCCAAGGCTAAACACTAGTCCTACTGACCCCCAAAGTCAATAACACAGGCTCGCAGCATATTCTCCAGAACCTGAATAGTACGCTCTGACTGACCGTTTGTCTGCGGATGAAAAGTGATGCCATGCTCAACTCTAGTACCCAACTCTCTCTGAATAGACCTCCAGAAGTGCGAAGTGAACTGAGTACCTTGGTCGGAGATGATAGAAACTAGCACACCATGCAACCGGATAATCTCCCGAATATAGATCTGAGCCAACCTCTCAGAACTGTAGGAAGTCTGAACCGACAGAAAGTGAAAAGACTTCGTCAACCTATCCACGATAACCCAAATAGAATTAATTCTTTGTAGAGTGCATGGCAAATCGACTACAAAGTCCATAGCAATCCTCTCCCATTTCCACTCCGAAATGGGTAGCCTCTGAGACAAACCACCTGGCCTCTGGTGCTCGAACTTCACCTGCTGACAGTTCAAGCACCTAGATATGAATGCTGAGATATCCCTCTTCATCCCACACCATTAGTAGTGCTGCCTCAAATCACGATACATCTTAGCTGCCCCAGGATGAATGGAATATCTAGAACAATGAGCCTACTCCAATATCAATCTGACCAAGTCACCAACACTAGGAACACAGATACGACCCTCGATCCTCTGAATACCCTCTGAATCCAAAGTTACCTTCCTAGCCTCACCGTTCAACACTTTATCACGAATGATCCTCAACCTCGCATCATCAAACTGCTGCGCCCGAATCTTCTCCAACAAGGAAGACCTAGCCTCAGTATAAGAAAGAATATGACCCGGCTCAGAAATATCAAGTCTAACCAACCTGTTAGCCAAGGACTGGATATCCCAAGCTAAAGGTCGCTCCTCTGTCACTAGGAAAGCCAAGCTACCAATACTCACTGCCTTCCCACTCAAGGTATTCACCACCACGTTTGCCTTGCCCGTATGATAGAGAATAGAAATGTCGTAGTCCTTAAGTAACTCCAACCACCTACGCTGCCTCAAATTTAGATCCTTCTGGCTGAAAATATACTAAAGACTACAATGGTCAGTGAAGACCTCACAATGCACGCCATAAAGATAATGCCTTCATATCTTCAACGCGAAGACTACCACTGCTAACTCCAAGTCATGTGTGGGGTAGTTCCTCTCGTGAACCATCAACTGTCTGGAAGCATATAAAATAACCTGGCCCTATTGCATCAACACATAACCCAAACCAATACCTGACGCATCATAATACACGAGGAAACCCTGACCCTCAATCGGAAGAGCAAGAATTAGAGCTGAAGTCAACAAGGCCTTGAGCTTCAGAAAGCTCGCCTCACACTCATCTGACCACTGAAAAGGAACATTCTTCTGAGTCAATCTAGTCAATGAAGCTGCTATCAAAGAAAGTCCCTCCACAAATTGTATGTAATAACCTGTTAACCCAATGAAATTGAGAACCTCGGTAGGAGAAGTAGGCCGATCCCAATCATGAAGTACTGCAATCTTTGCCGGATCTACCATAATCCCATCCTTGGACACCACGTACCCCAAGAATGCCACAGACTCAAGCCAAAACTCACACTTAGTTAATTTGGCATACAACTGGTGGTCTCGCAAGGTCTGAAGTACAACTCTAAGATGTTGCTCATGTTTCTCTCTACTCCTTGAATAAATCAGAATGTCCTTGATGAATATAATCATAAATAAGTCCAGGTAGGCACTGAATACATGGTTCATCAACTCCATAAATGTTGCTGGGGTATAAGTCAACCCAAAAGACATGACTAGGAACTCATAATGACCGTATCGAGTCCTAAATGCAGTCTTTCGGATGTCCTCAACCCTAATCCTCAACTAGTGATAACTGGACCTCAAATATATCTTAGAGAACACTGTCCAACCCTGTAGCTGGTCAAACAAATCATCAATACGCATCATCGGATATTTGTTCTTAATTATCACCTTATTTAACTGCCTGTAGTCAATACACATACGCATAGACCCATCCTTCTTCTTTACAAACAGAACCAGAGCACCCCACGAAGACACACTAGGCCTGATGAACCCTCTACTCAATAGATCCTGGAGCTGGTCCTTAAGCTCCCTCAACTCAGCAGGTGCCATCCAATATGGCAGAATGGAAATGGGCTTGGTTCCTGGCTAAACATCGATACCAAAATCAATGTCACAATCAGGATGAAGACACAAACCACTGGAACGGACTCAAGAGAAGGTGTGGTGGCACTAGTATCATGGACGTAGGCAAGATAAGCTAAGCACCCCTTCTCAACCAACCATTGGGCGCTCAGAAAAGATATAACTTCCCTCGATATATGGCTATCGGCTCTCTTCCATATGATAGGAGGGATACCAGGCATACAAAGAGTAACAGTCTTGGAGAAGCAATCCAAGAACGCATGATAACAAGACAGCTAATCCATACCCAAGATCACATCAAAATCCACCATATCAAAAACAACCAAGTTTGCCCACATTTCGTACCCCAAGATAGTCACCACACAAGCTCGATACACCTGATACACTACTAAAGAATCACCTACTGGGTAGATACATACAAGGGCACAGGCAAGGACTCACAAGAAGACTCTAGATAAGTAGCATAATAAGCAGACACATATGAGAATGAAGACTGATGGCAAATAGATATCGTAACTATGATAACAATATCTGAAGCCTTAGCCTCTATCCAACCCGGAACTACATACATGTGTCCCTGACCGCCATGACCACCTGACCTACCGGACTGAGGACCACCTCTAGTACCCTGGTGACCACCCCTGCTACCCTATGAATTGCCTCTAGCTGGTGGTTCTAGAGCCCTGGGGGCCTCAACCAACTGATCCCGTCGCCTAGGGTGCTGTGACGGGCACTCTCTAGCAAAGTGTCCTATCTTGCCACACTCATAGCAACCCCGACCAAATGTACTCCACTGTGAAGATCCAGCTGAATTAGAATGACACCCACAACCTGTGGACCCTGAATGACCA
This sequence comes from Jaltomata sinuosa, assembly GCA_003996215.1. Classification (NCBI taxonomy): domain Eukaryota; kingdom Viridiplantae; phylum Streptophyta; class Magnoliopsida; order Solanales; family Solanaceae; genus Jaltomata; species Jaltomata sinuosa. The sequence continues at coordinate 574,618 of QJPP01000259.1, forward strand.
CCTCATGGAGCAGGAATGATACTATGGCTACTCTGACCCTCAGCAATCTGTAATGCCACCTGAATAGGCTGGATCAGCTGGAAATGCTGTTGGTGCTGACCTCTACTATAGTAGCCCCTACCACGGCCCTATGAATAGCTAAAACTCCCCTGATGGTGGGGCCTCTTGTCACTGCCCCTTTGGGCCTCGCGAAGTACACCCTTAATAGAATGGGCATGATCAACTACCTTCAGAAAAGACTGACCTGATGCTACCATACCCTCTATGGCCAAGCAAATATGCAAGGTCAAACCTCGAACAAAGTGGCGTACCCTCTCGTGCTCGGTGGGAAGAATCATAGTGGCGTGTCTGGACAACTGATGGAACTGAACCTTATACTCAGACACAGTCATGGAGCCCTGCTCCAACCTAGCAAACGGATCCATCACACGCTCCCTCATGCTACGTGGCACATACTTCTCTAGCAAAGCTGCGGAGAACTGGGCCCAAGTAAGCGGAGGTGACCCAGCTGGTCTGCAAGAAATATATGAACTCCACCACTGTTTTACTAGACCATCCAGCTGAAACGCGGTGTAATCTGCCCCATGTGACTCAACTAACCCCAAATTATGTAACCTCTCCTGGCATCTAGTCAAAAACTCATGTGCATCCTCCCTAGAAGCACCCGAAAACCTTGGAGGACCCAATCTCAAGAACCTACCAAGCATCTTATGCTCCTAAGAATACATAACCGTCATGGCTAGAAGAGGTGGAGCAATTATAGGGACTGGTAATGCCTCCAATCTGGGAGCCGTAGCAGCATGTTGTGCTCCTAAACCCTGTGTTGCCTCCTGAGCTGAAGTCTGACCCTCATCCCTAACCTGAGAACCAATAGGAGTGGCTGGCGAAGCTTCTGGTGGAGTCATACCCTCAAGGAACCCCAACAATCGAACCAAGGTGTCCTGCAACGGGTACTCAGTAGGCATCATAGGCAGACTGAGCGCAGAAAGAATATATATAAATAATAAATACAGGAAAGCAACTAAACTTACAGAGATCCATCTAAATCTAGTTATAAAGCCGAGGACATATCAATAATCCAACAAGGTGAAGAACAGAAAAGACCAAGCTAAAACCAGAGACAATACACGTGCCAAAGCAGATGCAATACGATGCATGATGATGCAAATGCAATATAATATAAACCCGAAATACCGCATCGGACACCCGGAATACCGCATTGGACTATGCATATATATATGTGTAAGTAAAATACTTGGAATAATGCATCAGGCTATGCATATATATATATGTGAAAGTAAGATACCCAGAATAATGCATCGGGAGTCTAGAATACCGCATCGGACTATAAATATATGCATAAAATATTATTTTTCCCATTTTTCTTCCAAAATCTGAAGTAATACTCAAAGTAATTTGTTTAAGTCCAAAAATCACCACAACTGTAGTAAAGCCTCATTTCAAACCAAAATCCTTGGAAAATACTTCCATGTTGTACCAATGATATGCCATGAAATGTGTGTATGAAATATTCACAAACAGAGAAAGACCACACACAATCAGGCAAAACGGGGCAGAAATACCCTCCAAACCAAGAGAATTGACCTGGAACTCCGTCCAAATTCAAGCCATGGCATCTAGCTCACAGTTACACACAATGATAGAATAAAGCGGGTATAACAGAAAGTAAAAGCAAAAACCACCGGGAATATCTACTCTACCTCTAAAGCCTCCTAAAAGCATACTAAGGATTTTATAATAGCCAAACAGATAAAGCAAGCTCCTAGGGTAAGGATAGCATATTAGTTCAACACTAAAACCCGAAATGGCCAATTAAAGTGATACCAGGATTTAAGCCTAAAATTCTACCTAATATCCAACCTAAAATTCCAGTAACCCATAAATATATATAATCTAACTAAACTTAGTCTAGAAGGTAAACCGTAACCTACCTCGGGGCCGAACTGCAAGCATGAATTGTTACTCATGTGCTTTCCTCTTCTGAATGGCCTCAGAAAGATACCACACTATCAAGAACATAACCTAGGTGTCAAGACGGGAAGAACAACACCCATATTGCTATACAGAAAATTGAGCTGGAAATCAGGTCAGAAAAATGACCCTCGGGGCTCGCACAACAAAATAGAAAACAAAATTCACAATAATGCTCGCGGTGGGTCAAGGAACCCATGCCCAAAGTTTGGGCGCAAACGGTGCTCGTTTTGGGGCCCAAAATAGCCCCAAAGTTCACTAGTTCAAAACGAGTTAATCAAGGAACTAACGGGAAAATAACAGGTTTAAGAAAGATTAACAACGTAAAAGAGGAGAGGGGGTGAAGAAGGAACTTACCTGATGAAGAGAGCTGAAAGGGAGGGGCTGGAACCGGAGCTCAATGATAAACAATGGAGGAAATAAGAGTTCTTTGGAGGAGAAAATGAAGTTGGCAGCTCAAATAACTGCCCGGGGTCCTTCATCGCAATCACGACAAGACCCCTACATTCGTGGAGAAGAGATAGCCCGACCATCGCGATTGCGATGGTTCAGCCCACGTTCGCGAAGAGGAAAGCTGAGCTGGGTCATAGATGGCTTCATCACGATCGCGAAGAGCAACCTTTGCGAACACGATGGTAAAGGAACTAGACTATCATGAACACGATGGGAACCTCATGATCGAGAAGACCAAAGAGGTCTGCAACTTAATGCAGCAACCAGCAAAAACAAAGGCTAAAAAACTTTTGATGGACCCTCGGGATTCACTCGGAACCCTGTGAATACAAACCAACTATTCCACCCTACCAAAAATGGTATTCTGGACTCAATGGAACCAATGAAACTCCTAGCAGAGATCGTTTTAATAAAAAATAGGCCCCATGCCCAAAACCAACTCGAAACTCAAAACCCAAAAACAAGTCTAGAAGCCTCGGGACCTGAACCAAAGGTCCCCTAGCACAAAGTCGACATTCCGGAGCTAACAGCGTTGACAGATTTTCCATCCAAGGCTGTTTTCTCTGAATGTTGACCAAAGTCAACCTACCAGCCAAACTAGCTTGAAAACACAGAAAGCAACACAAAATCCAACCAAAAGCACTCAGACCCAGACCACTGGTCACACTTAGCCAAAATCCCCATTCTGGAGCCAATGGAACTGTCAGAATTTGATTTTGAGCACGTTAACCAAGAAATTTGACCAAAGTCAAAGATTTTCAAAGTTCAAGTTCTAAAATAGGAAAATGGTCATAATGACCTAACGAATGGCCCGAGCACCAAACCGTCAGTCCGATAAGTCATAAATGACTTGTAGCCACCGAGGGAAATTTTGAAACATAAAAAAAGCACAAAAAACATAAAATGGCCTAGAGGGTCATTACAAGTAAGAAGTTCACTCCAAACGAGACTCGCTATACTCTATTGGAAAGAACTTGTTGTGCTTTGACTTGGATCGCCCAGAAGTTGAGACACTACATGTCTTTGTATACCATATATCTCATTCCAAGGATGGATCCTTTGAAATATATCTTCCAGAAAGCTATGCCAACAGGAAAATTAGAAAAGTGGAAAATGCTCCTAAGTGAATTTGACATCGTGTATGTAACTCAGAAAGCAGTCAAGGGATAGGCCCTAGCTGGTCATCTTGCAGAGAATCCAGTTGATGAGGAATATGAACCACTCTGAACTTATTTCCCAGATGAAGAAGTATTGTTTATAGGGGAAGATATTTCAGAAGCATACCCTGGTTGGAGAGTGTTCTTTGATGGAGCAGTTAATTTTAAAGGTTCAGGAATTGGAGCGGTATTGGTATCAGAATTCGGTCAACACTACCTGGTGACAGCTAAACTTCACTTTCATGCACTAACAATGTGGCCGAGTATGAAGCTTGTATTCTCGACATTAGGTTGGATCTTGATATGAATGTTCAGGAGTTACTAGTTGTAGGCGATTCATACTTGCTAATTCATCAAGTTCAAGTGGAATGGGCCATGAAGAATTCTAAAATCACGCCTTATGTGCAGTTGGTGTAAGGATTTTGCAAAAGATTCAGAAAAATTGAGTTCAAACATACCATGAGGATACAAAATGAGTTTGTTGATCCTTTGGCCACTATCTCATCTATGATACAGCATCCGGACCAAAACTACATTGATTCGTTGGAGATAATTTTGAAGGAACAACCTGCGTATTATCCGCATGTTGAAGCAGAATCAGATGGAAAGCCATGGTACTTCAATATGAAAAGGTATCTGGAAGCTGGGGCATACCCATAAGATGCAACAATAAACCAGAAGAAGACAATTCGTCACATGGCCAATAAATTCTTTTTAAATGGAGAAATACTTTATAGGAGAACTCCTGACCTGGGCTCCTAAGATGTGTAGATGCCATTGAAGCTACAAGGTTGCTTGAAGAAATACATGTGGAAGTATGTGGACTTCACATGAATGGTTTCACACTAGCAAAGAAAATTCTTGAGCTGGGTATTTCTGGATGACTATGGAGAATGATTGTAGCCGGTTTGTGCAAAAGTGTCATCAATGTCAAGTATATGGAGATTTGATTCGAGTTCCCCTAACGAGATCAATGCAATGAGTTCTCCTTTTCCATTTGCAGCCGTGGGCATGGATGTTATTGGTCCTATAGAGCCAACTACTTCTAATGGGCACAAATTTATCTTGGTCGCTATTGACTATTTTACTAAATGGGTAGAAACTGCATCTTACAAATATGTGACAAAAAAGGTGGTTGCAGATTTTGTCAAAAACAATTTAATATGTCACTTTGGAATAGCGGAATCCATTATCACAGACAATAGAGCAAATCTGAACAATCACTTGATAAAAGAGATATGAGATCAACTCAAGATTACTCACAAAAATTCAAATGCGTATCGTTCTCAAATGAATGGAGCTGTAGAAGCTGCCAATAAGAACATCAAGAAGATCCTTAGAAAGATGATTAATAATCATAGATCTTGGCACGAGAAGTTTTCTTATGATTTATTAGGTTATCGTATGACTGTTCGAAAGTCAACCGGGGTAACTCCCTATTTGCTTGTATATGGGACAGAAGCAGTGGTACCTGCTGAAGTTGAAATACCTTCATTAAGGATCATTCAAGAAGCTAAATTGAGCAACGCAAATGGGTTTGCGCCCGCTATGAACAACTTGCATTAATTGATGAAAAACGAATGAGTGCAGTATGCCATGGACAGCTATATAAACAGAGAATGATTCGTGCTTTTAACAAAAGGGTAAGAAATCGCACGTTCAAGATAGGTCAATTGGTTCTCAAGCACATATTTCCACACCAAGATGAATACAAAGGGAAGTTCGCACCAAATTGGCAAGGACCTTATATTGTTCGTAGAGTACTATCTGGAGGTGCTCTGATTTTGTCAGAGATGGATGGTCAGGAGTGTCCAAAACCGATCAACTCAGATGCTATCAAGAGATACTTCATTTGAAGTTGGTGTTTTCTTTTGTTCTTTCCTTGTAACTTCATCCTTTGCTCGTAATCATCTTTATGCATTATATTAGTTCAACTTTGCTCGTAATCATCTTTATGCATTATATTAGTTCAATAATATTTCCCCTTAATTGAACTACGTCTGACCTGAATTCCCACGAATGGGATATGTAGGCGGCCTATATCAACTTTGATCAACCTTTTAAAAAAACTCCATATTTGTAGATTAGAATTATGTTTGACCTGATTCCTGCCTAAATAGGATACGTAGGCACCACAACGGCTCAATTATATGCCTCATAAAATTTCCATTTCCCTCTACAATGGAAACTGGGCAGAATTTTTTAGAGGAACTCAAGAATACAGAAGAGAAAGATCCTTTTACAGCAAGTCCAGATTGAAGGTCATATCAAAAAATGCAACTGGGGCAGAATTTTTGAGAGAGGTCTCAAAAATTCTACTAAAAGGCAGAGTCAATTCAAGATTTATTTTCAAAGTATCTAACTGGGGCAGAAATTTTGAGGAGGATCTCAAAATTTCCATGAAGCATCATCAAAATTTTGGATTCAACTTCAGAAATCTCCATCTATGATAGACTCCTGAAGAATCGTCTCAATATCCCCAGCTATGATCTGCAAAATTTGCTAACAAGTTGCTGGATGTGTCAAGGCCTCGAACAAAAGACATTCATTTGAGCTATACATGAAATGATAATTGGAAGCAACCCTTCCAATTGCTTTTCAAAACTTGATTTCCTTATTAAAAGAACTTTTATGGCAAAATTTCTTTTACATAAATTTATTTTGTCTTACATCTACCGTGACTCGAAGAATTGGGGCAAGCACCTGAAGATAGAAAGCACCCAAAGATGGCAAAACAAGAGAGTAGGCGACCAGAGGAAGTCAACGCAGATCAGTTTCACAAAACTAATAATTTTTTTGTGGATGCAGGTTGTCATAGGATTGTTATAAGGATAGAAAAGGGGCTTTATTGGTCAACTACCCTTTTGTTTAAAGGAATACAAAAATTCAAATGCATAAAATTGATGAAAAGAGAGCAAAGATAGCCAAAGAGGGTAAAAAGCAAAAGGTCTTCCCTAAAAACTAATATTTTTTTGTGAATATAGGAAAGACTGTCGAAGTTCATCAAAGGAGGAGGAAATGACCAAACTGCAAGCAATGATATCCTTTCAAATCCCCAGCAAGTACAATGAATATACAATGTTTGAAAGTGGCGCATATGAAAGTCATTCACAGGGCAAGCACCGGGTCAAAGGTAATGTTTTCAGACAACTGCCGCAACGGCCATCATGTTCACACTGCCGTGAGGGCCATTACATATCTATTTTTTCGACGAGGTCTATGCCATGAGGGCCATCATCTTCAACTGCCGTGAGGGCCAATGCATATTTATTTTTTTCCACGAGGGTCATGCCATGAGGACCATCATCTTCAACTGCCGTGAGGGCCATTGCATATTTAGTTTTTGTCGCGAAGGCCATGCCATAAGGGCCATTATATATTTATTTTTTCCACGAGGAACATGCCATGAAGACCATCATCTTCAACTACTGTGGGGGCCATTATATATTTATTTTTGCTGCGAGGGCCATGCCATGAGGGCCATTATCTTCAACTGCCATGAGGGCTATAGCATATTTATTTTATCCACGAGGCCTATGCCGTGGAGGCCATCATCTTCAACTGCTGCAAGGGCCATCATGTTTATTTTTGTTGTGAGGGACATCACATACTTATTCTACAGTGAGGGACATTATTTTAAAATTGACGTGAAGTACATTGTATTTACTTTTATCGTAAGGTCCATCATTTATTCAACATCAAAACTGGAGGAAGATGACGTTTAAAGGGCATTCATAAGTCGTGTCAATGTCCATAAGTGGGTTGATGTGTGAGATTTGCCTAAAATCATGATATCCGCTGCACGTCAAAACTGGAGGAAGCTGACATTTGAAATATATTCATAAGTCACATCTATGCCAAAAGATGTGAAATCGCCACAAGGGCCATCATATCTAATTACAGTGAGGATCGTTATATGCCATTATCGCAAAGATCAATATATTCAACTAACACAAAAACTGTTATATTCAATTTGTTGCGAGGGCCTTTTTATTCAAATATCTCAAGAGCTATTATAATCAATAGCCGTGAGGAAAATCATATTTGATTGTCGTGAGGGCCATCATATTTATATCATCGCAGAAGCCATTATTTCCAATTATAGGAACCAAAAGGGTACCATCTTCTGTCAGAAAGCAACATATGCAGGAATTTCATAAGGAAATCAATCCTCTATGTTGAATTATGTTACTACTAACAATATTATTTTAGATTCTTATCGAAAACATCCAAGAGGATGCATTCTCAATCAAACCACAAGTGCAGACTACGTCAAATAGGATGCAACACAATGTGAAACTTTTTCGTAGCACGAATCGAGACACAATCCAGAGAGAAATTTCAAACTATGTGGACACGAGTTGAGGATCAATTTCCATCATAATCAAACCACACCCCTTTAATAAGGCATGTGGGTTATTCCTTTGGTTTAACGATTTCAGTTTCGCGTCCAGGGTAATTTCTAAACTTAAACTGGAGGCAATATCCTTTATTGTAATAAATCTGGGTGACAATACACCTAGATTTTTGAAAATTATGTCCATGTAAGTTCTTGCTTATGGGTGTGAAGAGCTCCATATTCATGGCTAAGATGTTGCAAGCCTCTTTTTCATAACTCAATTTATGTGTCACTCATTCTAAGTCAAAGATCGTCTTAGCATAAAAGACTATCTTTTCAACCGATTTAGTCGAACTACAAGCAGCCTGATTCCTAAATCTAGGGATATGTAGGCAGACTAAATGTTTAAAACTCGGCTACATTCTAAGAAACCCCCACTCATCTCATTCCAAGCTTTTCAGTCTCTCCATAATTCGATACCAGGATAGCTTTTGAATTCTTTGAAGTCATGCATAAAATCAAGTATCTTGAACTACAAGTTGTCAATTCCTCATGTAAAATGAGATATGTAGGAAATTTGATACCGGAGTTTGGCTATAATTCCTTGAAATTTATGCCATAACCAACCATTTTCAGGAGATGAGTTAGTGATCGGACAAAATTGGGTTTGTCAATTTCCCTTGCCCAGGATCTCTTTCATCGACCCTATCCAAAGGAAGGGGCAGTTGTTAACATCCAACTTTGGCCCTCATTTTTTCTATAATCAATTTTTCGATGCTTTTCAGCCCTAAATACTTTAGCAAATTATTTTCTTATTTTTTGTATTAATTTCAGTAAATTTGACTTTAAATAACATTTATGAAAAAAAAAATTATTTTATTTGCTTTCGTATCTCATATATATAAATAATATAAAAAATATTTTTTAGTTTATTATTATTATTATTATTATTATTTTTCTTTAACTATTTTCAAATAACAAAAGTTATTATATTAACTATATTTTAAACTCTGAACATATCATATTATTATGAACCGTAATTATGCGTACCAAAGTTATCTTTATGTATGTACATATGTAGGTGAGCATGTGTATATGTATATTTTGAAAATTAATTAGAAATAAAGGAGCATCATTAAATTAATTAGGTGGAAAATGATTTAAGAAAGATAGATTTCTTATGAATAATATATTTACCATATCTTTGGGTCAATTCCTTTCAGCCAAATGGGTGGCCCAAAATATTAAACCCCTTTCCAGCTCACTTTTTGGGTCGACCCGGCCGAATAACCACATAAATACCCCTAATCCCCATCCTCATTTCATAAACATAACCAACAGATTCCACGCCCCCTATTTTCTTTTTTTCCAGAAAACACATGCATCAACACCACAGACCTTCAACGCCATCGCTACCCACTTCCCTTCACCCAAAAATCTGCCAAGTTTCACGCTAAAAGACCTCTGTCACACTGTCAATCATCTCTGAGCATCCACAGTGTCTAACCTCATCACAAACGGCTGATTTCAATCCTTTAATGGCACCAAAGATCTTCAGATCTCTCAAAAATGGCAAATATATTTCAAAATCTGCGGGCTAAGCTCGTTCACACCTTCAAATCTCAAAAACCACTTTTCTTTAGCTGAATCAGATGGTAAAATCAAATCCAAGAGTTAGTCCGAGGATCCAATTTTTCAAATTAATGGAGCCTTGATTTCTCACTATAAATATGGCTCTCAAATGCTCTCAAAAGAAACAGATTGTGATCATCCAGAGTTATCTTTATAGCCTTAAGTTTAGTACTTTTTTAATATCTTTAATTCTTTTCGCTCAAGTTCTCTTCTGTTTTATTGGGAAAATTTATTTGGAGAGGAGTCAAGTATGTGGAAACTCATCCTGGCAACTCATCGTCTCAGTTTGCTGCCTCAAAACAGGTAACGTTCGACCTCTCTTCCTTCTCTATTTTAGTTTGTTTAAAATTCCTGTGTAGATTAAGTTATGTATATGTGTGAAATTTGGTAGATTTATTTTCCTTTATCATTTATTGTGCTTTCCATTTCTATGTGCCAGATTGTGTGTATTGTTTGGTACTTAGTTTTTCACTGTGATAAAAATATTTTGTTTACAAATATGATTATGAATTTGTTCTTGTTGGAAGCTATACTTTAACGTTTGTATAAACCATAGGATAAATAGTCTTATTCGTATTAGAAAATATGTTTTAGGATTTACTGATTGCACATTATTAAAGGCATAAAATTGGTTTAACATGAATGCATAGTTGAAGTTGATTGGTTTTATGCGAAGCTGGTTTATTCTCAACTAGTTTAGCTCTAAAATCCTCAAAGAGTTTAAATCATAGAGTTCTTTTCCTTACTTTTTTTTCCAAGTTTTTATTTCCTCAAAGTTTATTTTGATCTCTGTTTTGGCCTAAAAATCTTAGATTTTAGCATGTTTGAGGTTTGATTCTCGATGAAATAAATTTAAATTTGACCCACATACTTCATTCTTTTTGTTTTGAGGTAGCATAAAGTTAAGCCTTGTTAGAGTATTGGTTTGATATGATTCTGTCCAAGTGATGACGGTCAAAATAATTCGTTTATATGATGGGATTAGCTGCGGGTTTTCTTTATTGTCTTAATCCTGGTTTTGCATATTGCCTGCCACTCGTAGATTAGTTCAGCTATTTTACTAAGATACAGACAAATATTTGACTTCCTCATTAGTTCTATTTGCTTCTAATACCATAAAATTTTGAGGTCCTACTTGATTAAAACAGAGCACTTTCTTTTCATGTCGACCTCAAAAGGAGTACTTTCTTTTCATTTTGTAAAAGATGTTTCCTCATGAACTATTTTTGCAACTTTTGTCTAAGATGTTACGCTTCAGTCTCTTTTATTTGTGTTTAAATGACCGTAGAGTTACTCTTTAGGAATCAATGCTCTATTGTAGGAAATAATCAGAAGCTAGCTTTACATTTGATTGTGTAGTGATATTTTTCTTAAATAATTCACTACTGGATCGGCCTTGATAGAAAAACTCTTTCCAGATTCTAGTCTCGCTTTATTTTCCTTCCTTTTGACCAAATTCAAAATCCTATTCTGCCGAATATTGTCATTTCCTTTCTTGGCTACATACATATGCCGCGTCTAACAAGTTTTCTTAATGATGAGTGCAGTTCATACTTTGAGATTTAATCTAGGATATTATGAATTTGTTGGTTGCTTAATTAAGATTCTGTGCAATGAATTGTACAAGTATATTATCTTGAAATACTTGGTGACTCCAAGTATGATTAAACGTGTTCAGAACTGCTTCTTCCTTGTGACTAATCTTCCTGCTCTTCTCTGTTAACTTGCTCGATTCCAAGAGTCTGCCATGTTTAGTTCTTCAAAAAACAACGTAACGATAAGTCTGTATAGGTAAGTTATTAAGTTTAGTGTATCCTTCAGTAATTTTGAAATCCTTTGTGCACTAAATATTGGGTTTTGCTTATGTCCTAACAAGCAACTACATGTTTGTTACATTTGTTTCTCTAGTTTAATAAGGTTTCAAAGATCTGCCATATTTTCTGCAGATTAATCTTAATGTATTTGTCCACTTATGTGAACTAATAGTGATTGTTAACCCATTTAGGCCTTTCAAGAATCAAATTAAAGTCTTGGTTGATAAGTTTCAAGGAATCTTTGTTGTATAGCTAATAGTTTAGTTCTGGTTTGAGTTTATTTTCTGAATAAAAAGAGGGTTATTTTAGATACGGATGCAGTCTATATGTTTGTCTCAAAAACTTAAGCAGTGAATTACTTCATTTATATGTTTGAATTTGAGTTTTGATATGCCTTTTGTGAAAACACGAGCAGTACATGTTTAGCGCTAAATATAGCATGAAGTCTCACCTGAGAAACTATTTGTTCATTAATGTCCTTATTTATGTATTTTTGAATGTGTTGTGAATAGTTAAACGTTTATTCCTAATGGAGGTTTTGTCTTTTTAATTGCATCTGTGTTGGTTACATAATTAAGAAGCCTTTGAATGTTGAAGTAACAACTCTTCCTTAAATGTTTACTATCCAAAATGCTAAAATTCAAAGCTAGCCTCACTGTATCATCTTAATGAACATCATGTTGCCTTATCCTTGTTAGATTAAGATTATTAATTAGGGGTTTCAATTTCTATGATTATTTTAATATAATTTTTGCTTCCCAACTACAAGTTTATAAATACTGATCCATCCTCCCTTTTTGGCATGGACGTCTTCTGCCCGAGTTCATTGGGATCCCTCACTCTTGCATAACATATTCTCGTTGGGTTGTGAAAATCCAACATATATTGTGTTCGAACAATTATCATCGAGTCTGCCCGCTCAAAGCAGCAATAAACTTGAAGACCCACTTCTCGTTCGACGATCAAAAAAAGGAAGTGGGAAAAATCACAAATATTAAATTTTGGGTCAAAGGCCTAAAAGTCATTTTCGCACCCTTTAGTTTTTTTTTGTATACTTTGTTACACTAATAAATTTTATTTTAGTTTAGATGAATCCCTCAATGAGTTTATTTTCGTTTCCTTATCACACGTTTTTTCCAACGTTAAATCCAAACAAATGCATTAAGATTTTCAATGATTAAATGGTCTAAATAATGATCTTGGTTCAAGAAAAATGTTGTTTTAACTTGTAAAATTTAAACCTTTTTTCTTGTTCCCGTTGACATCTTCTTTAAGCATTGTAGATTAGATTTCTCGAAGTCAAGTGTTTAGCTTTTGGATAAAGTTCAAATATTTTAGAAACTTAAAATTATTCTAAAAACAAGGTACTAAATTGCACTCATTTTGACAAAAAAAAATAAGGATCCATATCGTTTTGGCCATAAAAAGTTTAAATCCGCTAGTTAACCGCATTTGTGGATTTTTTGAAATGCCTAACCGCTTCTTTAAAAAATCACTTGAATCGTTACCCCGAACTCTGGTTATAAAAATAAAGGTTTTTTTTTAACTACCTTTAAAAATGGTTTTCTTAATTTCCTAAAAATTAAGTGGCGACTCTTTTCCTTCTTTTAATTTATTTTTTCAAAATTTTTTTTTTTGCCAAGTTATGGTATTTTGATTAAGTTCAAAATACGTCATAATAGTAGAAGCTTGGAATTAGAGCCTAGGTTTACCGGTGTCATCAGTATAAGAGTCAATGTCTAGTAGAGTCTTGCGGATCAGGGCGGGGACATCAGTACCCTATCTTTGGGAGGCTACAATGGCATTTTAGGAAAATAAGTCTTCTCTTGCTTCTATATTGTGTGTCTTATCCCAGATGGTTTCCTGGAATCTCATTTGTTCCATTCACTCTTTCGCAGATGGTTTGTACGAGATCTTCTGTAGCGGATGAGGTGAAGCCTTCAGCACCACCACCTCTGGCTCTAGCCAAGGGGTCAGGGTAGACATAGAGGTAGAGTTCGAGGACGTGCCTAAGTAGCTCCACCAGTTAGAGCTCCTGAGGTCAACTATGAGCCTGAGCCAGTTCCGGACTAGCAGCATGTAAACCAAGGGGCAACCTAGATGCCACAAGGCCCAGTGGAAGCGTCAGTATCAGCACCAGTCCCAGCTCCTTCGCCAGATATCCAGAGTGTGTTGCTTCAGTTATTGAGCATGGTTAGGGGTCAGCCTTTTGATATAGCCCAAACATCCGCTCATGGGGCAACTCTTAGTGTTCAGAGTTTAGGAGCGCAGCCTGCTATTCTGGCTCTCCGTGCACAGGTCCTTTAAGTGCCTACAGTTGCTCTGCCTCTCGCTCCTCGCCCAGTTATGTCAGAGTCGGAGCAGAAGGCTTTAGGTAGATTCCTGAGACTATCCCTATCGAGGTTCTTCGGTTCTCCCGGATAGGATGCTTATGATTTCATTTCTACCTGTGAGGAGATGCTTCATCACCTTGGTCAGTTAGATTTTCACGGAGTAGATTGTTCCACCATTCAGCTGAAGGGGCCAGCTAAGCTTTGGTGGAGGGCCCATGTAGCTTACAGGCCCCTGAGTCTCCTCAATTGACATGGAGGGAGTTCTGTGAGACCTTTATGGCCAAGTTCTTGCCGAAGAGTGAACGTGAGCACCGTAGGGATCAATTTACCTAGTTGATGTAGGGGTCTATGACAGTGTATGAGTATGAGACCCGCTTTCACCAATTGGCTCCATTTGGGGCTATGATCATTCTTACAGAGCCAGACCAGATTCGTCAATTTGTTTGGGGGATGAGGATTGAGTTGTATCAGACTGTTGAGATACTAGTTGCTAGTGGGTGGCTGTTTCAAGCGATAGCAGACCATGCCCGCACTATGGAGGATTTGCATCACCAGGACCCCAGGGCCAGAGATAACAGACCATTCCATTAGGCCGGTTACAGTGGTTCTTGCTCCAGTGGTAGAGGTTTAGGTTAGTGGGGCAGAGGGTATCAACCACAGAAGCATCCGGGCCAGTCTAGTCAGCCAGTTCAAGCATTACTTCAAGCTTTATGTGGGCCTTAGTTTGATCATGGTTATGGTAGTCAGCCTGGTTACAGTGGTCAGTATGGGTTTAGTAGGCCGAGTTCAAGTTAGTCATCGAGGGGTACATCATCAGGGGCATCAAGCCATGGTGGCCATACAGGTTTAGCCAGTTCATCACGCCAGGGTGGGTCATCAGGGCTTTGCTATGAGTGTGGTATTCTTCATCATTTTGCTAGAGATTTCCCTCAGTAGGGTACAGTTCAGCCAGCCAATCAGCCAGCTCAGTCTCTAAGAGCAGTGCAGCCACCGTAAAAGATGGTGGTGTCTAAGGTAGGGGTGGTGCCGAGCGTGGCAGGATAGCTAGTCGAGATAGTGGTTGATCTAGTGGAGGTCGGCATCAGTTCTATACGGTCCTTGGTAGACCATAGGCAGAGGCCTCAGATGCGGTGATCGCAGGTATGATCTCTGTCTGCCTTCAGTCAGCTTCAACTTTTTTTGATCCTGGTTCTTCTTGTTCGTATGTTTTTTCCTGATTTGTTCCTTGCTTGGGGTTGGTTAGTGAGCCATTATCTGTTCCCTTATCTGTTGCTACCCTAATAGGCAATTCTTTAGTAGTAGATCAGATTATTAGATCATGCATGGTAGCTATTAATGGTCTTGAGACTTGGGCTGATTTGATGATTTTTTGATATGCTAGACTTTGATGTGATTCTGGGCATGGATTGGTTATCCCCTCACTGAGCAATTTTGGATTGTTATGCAAAGACTGTTAACTTAGCTGTACTGGGCATATCCCCAGTTGTGTGGCTGGGTTCTGTTGGCCGTGCATTATCTGGGATCATTTCTTATCTTCAGGCTAGGAAGTTGATGTCGCGCGGGTTTTTGGATTATCTAGCATATGTATGAGATGTTACCACCGACACTTCTTCTCCCGAGTCAGTCCCTGTGGTTAGAGAGTTTTTAGATATGTTTCTGACCGATATTCCAGGCCTTCTAGCTGAGCGTGATATAGACTTTATCATTGAGTTAGAGCCGTGTACCAGGCCCATTTTCATTACTCCATATCATATGGCTCAAGCAGAGTTGAGGGAGCTTAAGGATCAGCTTCAGGACATGTTAGTTAAGGGTTTCATCAGGTCGAGTGTGTTGCCTTGGGGTGCTCCAGTTCTATATGTGAAGAAGAAAGGTGGCTCAATTCGGATGTGTATTGATTATCGACAGCTGAATACGGTGACTATAAAGAATAGATATCCGATGAAGCATATAGATGACTTGTTTGATAAGCTCTAGGGTGCAGCAGTTTTCTCTAAAATAGATTTGAGGTCAACCTACCACCAGTTGAGGATTAGGGTGGAGGACATCCATAAGACATCATTCAGGACACGTTATGGCCATTATGAGTTCCTGGTGATGTCTTTTGGGTTGACCAATGCCTCAACAGCTTTTATGGACTTGATGCACAGGGTTCTTAAGTCGTACCTGGATTCGTTTGTGATAGTCTTCATTGATACTATATTGGTATACTCGCGGGGTAAGGAGGAGAAGGAGCAGCATTTGAGGATCGTGCTCCAAATTTTGAGAGATCATCAGCTTTATGCCAAGTTCTCAAAGTGTGAGTTTTGGCTTGAGTCAATATCATTACTGGGACACGTGGTGTCTAAGGATGGGATTAGGGTGGACCCGACAAAGATTGCAGCCATTCATGATTGGTCGAGGCCTACTACTCCTATCAAGGTTTATAGTTTTGTTGGGTTGGCAGGATACTACAGACAGTTCATCGAGGGCTTTTCTTCCATTGCACCACCTTCGACTAGGCTGACTAGGAAGGATGTCCAATTTTAGTGGTCTAGTCAGTGCGAGGATAGCTTTCGGAGGCTTAAGGCCTTATTGACAACAACTCCGGTGTTGACATTTCCAGTTGAGGGTCAAAGCTTTTCTCAATGTATTATGATGCTTCGTCAGTTGGTCTTGGTTGTGTGTTGATGCAGTAGGGTCGGTTGATAGCTTATGCATCAAAGCAGCTGAAGGATCACGAGTGCAACTACCCCACTCATGACTCAGAGTTGGCGGCGGTAGCCTTCGCTCTAAAGATCTGGAGGCACTATATATATATAGTTCACTGTGAGATTTAAATCGACCACCGTAGTCTTCAGTACATCATGAGTCAGCGAGAACTGAACTCTAAGCAGCAGAGATGGATTGAGTTACTGAAGGACTGATATTCTGTACCATCCGAGCAAGGAACACATAGTAAAAAATGCCTTGATCCGAAAGGTACTGAGTATGGACAGCTTGGCGTCTCTTTTAGTTTTGGAGCGGTCTTTGGCCTTGGACATCCAGTCCTTGGCTAACCATTTGGTTAGGCTTAATTTATCAGATCCTAGCACAGTTCTTGCCAGTGTTGAGATTTGTTCTACTCTAGTTGATCAGATTCAGCGGCGTCAGTTTGAAGATTAGCATTTGTGTGGTATTTATGATTAGGTTTTGCAGGGTGAGGCCAGCATGGCTACTTTAGATTCTTATGGTATTTTAAGATTTGATGGTCGCCTTTGTGTTCCGAGAGTTGGGGACTTGATACAGTTGATTCTCCGTGAGGCTCATTGTTCCAGATATTCCATCCATCCGAGTGCAGCTAAAATGTATAGAGATTTGAGGCAGGTTTACTGGTGTAGTGATATGAAGAGGGACATAGTAGAGTTTGTATCTCGGTGCTTGAACTACCAGCAGGTTAAGTTCAAGCACATGAGACCTGGTGGACTGATGCACAGACTTTTCATTCTTGAGTGAAAGTGGGAAGAGATCACTATGGACTTCATAGCACGATTGCCACGCACTTCTCGAAGGTTTGACTCTATTTGGATTATTATTGATAGGCTGAGTAAGTCTTCACTCTTTTTGTCAGTTCATTCATCCTATAGTGCAGAGGGTTTGGCTCAGATTTATCTCCATGAGGTTGTCCATTTGAATGGGTCCCAACTTCTATTATTTCAGACCGCGGTACTCAGTTTACATCTCAATTCTAGAGGATTATTTAGCGAGAGATAGGTACAGAGGTTCAGCTCAGCACTACATTCCATCCTCAGACAGATGGCCAATCCGAGAGGACTATACAGGTCTTGGAGGACATGTTACGAGCTTGTGTTCTTGATTTTGGGGGTTCATGGGATCAGTACGTGCCTTTGGGCAGAGTTTGCTTATAATAATAGTTATCACTTGAGTATTCACATGGAGCCTTTTGAGGCATTGTATAGTAGGCGTTGCAGATTGCCAGTGGATTGGTTTGATGGTTTTGAGTCCCGACCACAGAGTACGGACCTACTTTATGATTCCCTAGACAGAGTTCGGGTGATTCAGGACAGACTTTGGGTAGCCCATAGTAGGAAGAAGAGCTACGCAGATCATAGACTTTGTGCCTTAGAGTTCAGTATTGGTGATCGGGTATTTCTTTGAGTGTCGCCCATAAAGGGCGTGATGATATTTGGCAAGCAGGGCAAGCTCAGCACCAGGCATATTGGGTCATTTGAGATTCTTCATAGGGTTTGTGATTGATAATGCTCAAATCGTGCTCTCCAAGTAGGAGGTCACGGCGATTGCGATAGCAAAACAAACTTTATAATTCTCAACGAGTGTTGGGGTCGTACCCAAGGGAACAATATAGTCGTGATCGAGTTAATAAAGAGTCCAAGCAACTTATTGAAGTTCAAATAACAAAAAGGGAAAAGATATCTAAAAGGGAGGTTTCAGACTACAACTAAAGATAAAAGAAAATCAAATAAAAGATAGAGTGATCAATGGCTTTCACCTTGCTTTCTCTAAGCAAGTACAACAAGGGAGAATCAGTAATGGGAATTCAATTCACAAGACTTGCACCCAGTTGACACCTAGGTAGTCTTGGCTAAAGGTATGCCTAACTGTCTCTCGACAAATCGAGCATATATCTCATTTGTTTTCTCTCAAACTAACACGAGTAAGCAATAAACCAGCCAAATAACTTGGGGAGGTCGTCCTATTTCTAGCTCGGACCCTTAAATAGGAGATTCATGCGATTAGAGCTATTCCTAGCCTCCAATCTAGATGAATTACCAAGTACCCACTAGTGAATCTTCCCGAATTTGAAAATTTCTCTCTCGAGCAAAGACCCAAATTAGAAAGCTAAGTCAATGTTTGCAACCATTAACTATAAATTAAGCAATGGAGGATTCAATAGACCCAAATAATCAAACAAGAATGAAATCTATATATGAATTCAATAACCCAACAAGTATTATCTCTAATACAAACCTAAATATTAAGTCAACAAACACACCAATAAAATAGCATTTAAGAACAAGAGTTGAAGAATGGAAACTAAAGATTTTACAATAAAGAGCATCCAAATCTTCACTCCTATGGTGTTGGTTGATGAACTTGCTCTCCAAGCTTGCCAAAAGTTCCAAGGATTAGCCAAAGATAATGTTTCAAGACGGCTTGGAAGTGTTTTATGTGAATTGGGGTTTCCAAAAGTGGGAATTTCCAAATCTGCCCCGCAGCTGCTTTCTTTCTTCGCCTTCACGTAGTGTCCACCGCGTTCCCAAAGTGTCTCTATCTGGTTTACCTTCGCGTACGCGAGTGGTACACCGCATTCGCAGAGCTTCGACTTGGTTGGCCTTCGCGTTCGCGGCTGGGACCCCGCGTTTGCGAAGGCATGTGCTGCTGCCAGCTACTTGTTTCTCCGAGTGGCCCCCTTTTAACTTGTTTTCATCCGAATTCATCCCGAACACTTCCAAAACACAAAGACTGCAAAATATAAGTAATCGTGTCAATTGCACCATTTTTCCACTTTAAACTAGCAAAAGCATAAGCTTAAAGGATAAATAAGTAGGTAAACTACCGACTTATCAAACCTCCAAACTTGAACTATTGCTTGTCCTCAAGCAACTTAAAGCTTCCAACTCAAGAGGCATACAACACAAGTTCAAATGACAATACCACAAGCCAAGGAAAATCCATTTCAAGCACCAAACATGACTTCGGTTGGTACTAACGATTAGTCAATTACATGATAACTTACTCTAAGCATTTCCTTCAATTTAAAACACAAACTCATTATGCAAAGGCACAATAAGAATAAGAAAATGACAACAACCAATCCTCAAGATATGACTCAAACCACTAGCTTACCAAAACATGCTCATTTGACTCATTTTCGGAGTTTATTCACCAACTATCTTAATTCGCATGCCCTCACAAGAACGAATGTCCCAAAAACACATTATGTACAAAGACAATCACAAGGGAATACAAACACTCACACTCACAAAGAAGTTCAAGTGCACACACATCGAACCATAGGCTTGCCCTTCATGTAAATTGCCACTAATGTAGGGTAGCCAAGCTCGGAATCACAAAGGACTTGCGGGTTACGATGTTGACTAGGGTTAAGGTGAGGATCTCATTTGGTTCAAGTGACTACACCTCCATAATGCTCTTTGTTCTTATTTCGAACACCGCTCACATTTTCAATTTTAACTTCACCTTATCACTCCCTAACACAACCCAAGATCCTCTTTTTTAACTCAAGATCATTCAACTTCTTATGTCACATTTACTTGGTAGCACCTATTTTTGCTTTTCAATTTGCTCATTGGATTGATCTTTTGGAGTAATTTTCAATTCAAAATTAAGGTGCTTTCTTGCACTTAGAGTGCACTTCTTTTCTTCTCCTCATTTGATCACATGCACCCCTAAACTTAGGTATTTGCCTATGTTGTATTTCGTTTCCCCCCCAAACTTAGGCTTTTAGCCTACATTTCATTTTCAAGTAATTAGGGAGGATGGGTGCCAAGATAGAGGTTCCAAAAAAATAGTCAAGGTGTTAACAAGATGCCAAAGAATGGTCACAAGCTCAAAGGGGCTCACTAAGATTTGATGTCATTGGGAAGTCATTTGGGTGAAGTGGCTATCAAAAAGGGCCTAAGGTCATTTTCCAAGCTTGGTTACACGTAGAATTTTGCCTTGAATCACATTCGGGGCAAGTTCTAGATGACACACATGCACGGGAAGTATTAAACTAAACCTCACCACATATGACATGCGAATTATTCAAGAAGGATCAATTTTTAACTTCCAAACAAGAACAAAGATGAGCTACTTTACATTGTCACCACTAATGAGTCAAGAGTCACAAAAAGATTAAAAGAGTTGTCACAAAATCACTCTTTGCCATGCATTTTTCACAAAATTATTGGAAGGGTATGCCTATTTCACTTAACATGCAAGACTACTTCATTGGTACAAAATAAGTCAATTTGCAACCAAAACCTCAAAAGATGATGATTTGCCCTTAAGAATGTCATCACCCAGTCTATCATTGGGCCAATTCATCTATCTAAATCGGCATGGCTACACAAGGTGGATCAAAGCACATATCACATTTTCCGAGCACATGTGATTCGTATGTAACAAAGTGTGTGTCGCACGTGCAACGCACAGGCCAAACAGTGGGACTGTGCGAAGCTCGTGCGGTTCGCACATCGTCACTTGGGGAACAAACATCCCCCAGTAAGTTCTATCTACCTAATGGGTACTCAGACTTCCCCTAGCCCACAACAACCATATCTCAACTACAAAATAACAAAAGAAACTAAAAAGTAAAGAAAACTAAAACTAAACCATCAACTTCTTTCACACAACATCAAAACTCGACGAAGGTGCAAATCCACAAGGTACACTCGACAAGGGCACAAAACATATATAAACAAACAAACAAAACAAGCCTGGCAAGGGCACAATAATATCCAACAAAACAAGCCCAGCGTGGGCACAATAATATCCATAAGTAAAGCAAGCTAAACTAGAAAGATAGAACGCAAATCACACGCCACCCCAAACTAAGATAGGGCAGTGCCCTCACTGCATCAAAGTAGGGAATAAGTTTGAGGGGGCTCCCTGAGGTGCATTAATCTGAACTGGAAGAAGAGGGAAACTCAAGTCTCTCCTCATCCTCCTCGGCTCCTCTCGATCCGCAAAAGGACTTCAATCTATCCATCATCTTGTTTAGGAACTTGCTCTTCTTCTTCTTGTGCTCGCTCAACTTCTTTTGCCATTTTTCCACTTTTCCTTGCCTGCGGCTCATGTGCTCCAAGCATGCATTCATTGCACTCAAATGCCCATTAATCAATTTTTTCTCATTGGCCACTTTGGCCAAGGATGGGAGGGACTCAGTACCTACTGGTGTGTCAGCTCCAACTGAACCAGAAGAGAATCTGTCCAATAACTGCTGAACATGTGCATCCACTCCCCGAATCAGGCTAGAGAGGTGGCACATGAGATAGGGCCCGGACTGTAGAGCTCCCACAGACTGAGATGATCTAGATGGAACTGTGGAAGGACCGGTAGGCTCAGTCGAAGACTCTAGAAACTGTACGAAATATGGAGAAGCCACATCAATCTTTCTCTTCTTCTGCTTTGCTTCTGGGGCCTTTTTCAATAATGGGTGGATCATAGTTGTTGGCTTCTTTGTAATGTCAGTCGGATCTGGAAACACCCCAGCATCGTAGCACAACTGGGTCACTAATGAAGGAAAAAGGTTTTTAGACCTTCCACTATCTACCTCAGCCATCTAAGCCACAATATGGATCCCAACATTCACATCTATGCCATCAATGAGGGCTTCCACCATCAATGCTCGGCCAGGGGTCACATATGTGTCATGAGTGGATGGCATGATCCTCGCACAAATAATCGAAATCCAAGTCTTGGCTTCTGCAGTAAACTCATGTGAATCAACCCCTTTTTGCAAAGTCAACCAATTTGGGGTTACCCTATCATTCAACTTGTCTACCAACCACTGGTGCCCTTTGGCTTTGGATTTTGCAATGTAAACCTCATTGTCAGCATCTAGAAGGTTGTATAGTGCATTTATGATCTCAGGTTGAAGCTCACTTGGATTCCCCAAATGGTAGTGACTAGTGTGCCATTGAAATCACTGATCAAAGCATTGGCGTAAAACTCAGTGACCACTGTGTGGTTAGCCATGATAGGTGGAAGAGCAAAACATATCCAACCCCGCTCCACCAACCTCTTGTAGAATTTCGGCATTTTTTTCTCAACTTTGTCCATATTGATTCCTTTATCCCTAACAAAGGGTTTGGACAATAGCTCATCATACCGGCGTTCACATGATGCCGATAGGAACCTATCATGATCGTAGTTCTCCTCCATTTTCACATCCGGAGCATTTTCAACTTCATTGTCACTACTGTTAGAGGCCATCTTTTTGATCAAAGTACCTACAAAACACACCAATATGTTAAAAGTTCTTAGGGACACTTAAAACAATGTATTATGAAGCACTTAGGCCAAAGAAATGGTTGAAAGAAATTCTGAGGTGGGCTGTGCGGAGTTACTATTTTGACACTGTCAGGTGATCCTTCTTCACATTCGTAGCCAAGTGGCTGCGTTCGCAAAGAAGGGTTTTATTTTTCAGAATTTTTCTCCTTCGCGAACGTGGCCAGGTGACCTCGAATGCGAAGGGTTGTGCCTTCGCCCAGATCGTCCTCTTTGAGGCATTTTCTCAAACACATGGGAGACAAGCAGTTTTTGCTTGATCTCCCAAGGTTTTAGAACCAATCAAAACACCACTTTTTAGTCCCACCACATAGGACATAGCCTCAACCAATTTCACCCAACAATTTAGCAATTTAAACATAAATAGAAGTTGATATAAAACAAGAGGGGATCAACTAAAAATCTCCTCACCCATTTTCTACATATCAAGTTGAGGAAGAAAGGAACCCATTTCAAAATACAAAGAGAGCGGAGTTCATACCTGATTACTTTCAAGTTGTGAAGTGATGAATGGAAGGGCTTGATGGGATTATTGTGTGCCAAAGGAGATGGAGTACTTCTTGTTTTGAGAAGAAAACATTTGGGGCTTCTGATTTTTGAACCTTTTCAAATTTACCTGAACTGCCTGAAAGCTTCGCATTCACGGGCGGCCCTCCGCGTTTGTGAAGACTTGATGTTTAGCTGACCTTCACGTTCGCGGCCGGTCCACCATGTTCGCAAAGTCCTGTAATAAATCTGGTCTTTGCGTTCGCGGCCAGTCCTCCGCGTTCGCGAAGAAGACTGGTTGGACCAGATTTTCACTTTTTCTTTAGCATACTGCCCGTGATGTGTGACGCCTAGTGCGAAGGGCACTTTGTGAGGTTCAAAACACACCATGTTTGCACATGCCAGTGTTTTTGATCAGTTCACTAGTTGCTTGTGCGATGGCAAGTGCGACGGGCACTCTTCCAGGTGCAAAAAGTACTTTTTCAGAGGTATTTTTGGTGTTTCTCAACACTTGGTTCCTCTTCTCATTCCTTTGGGAACCTAAAACACACCAAAAAGAAACAAAAAGTGAAGTAAAGCATAAGAACGATGGGTTTCCTCCTATCAAACGCACAATTTAACGTCGCAGCGTGACGCCGGCTACCTCATCATCGAGATTTCCACTTGGAAGATTTGAACCTTCGACCCAAACATGAATCGAATTTTTGGTGGCACTCCTGGGGTGAAGGTTTTAGCATGAGAAGGCCATTTTCTTGAATCCGCATGTCGCACTTTTTGTCCTTCAAGTGAGGAAGGACACTTTGCCTTCGTTCCATGACAAACTCAAAATCGGATAGACTTTCATCCACCCTCCTTCCAAGGTTTTCCATAAGCTTGATTATTTAAACTTTCATCCATTCAATCAAACTTAAGGTCAAACAAAGGTTGAAGAGGGATTTGGGCGTCTAAACCTTCAAGCTTGCCTTGTTCATAACATCCTCACTTAGAGATGCTATGACATCATGACCCATAAATGGGGTGGTTGGTTGCAACACCACCTTCAATTCATGATCCTCCCTTGTGTTTTCCTCTTCTTTTGCCCTTTCATCCACAAAGCATTGCTTTATGGATTGCACATTCTCCTCTTGGGTTTCAAGCGAGGCCAAGAGGGTTTGGAGCTTACCATATATGCCTTCTTCGCTTGCGAGTTCATGTTACCTGTTAAGGTTACAAGAACCACTAGCAACATTGTTAGCATAAGAAGGGGGAGGGGGACGATCATCATTGGGGCAATCGCTTCAATGTCCATTATGACCACCACACAAATAGCAATTGCACCCATCATAGGAACAATAGGGAGAATACCTTCCCCTCCTAGGGCCAATTCTACACCTTTTTCCAAGGTAGGGTCCTCCACAATAAACACAATAGTCGGGAATATAAATTGAAATGCAACCATCCACATTTCTAATATTCAAATAAGCCATGATGCCATCAATAAACTAAAACTGACTAAAAGAAAAACAATTATTCACAAAATTAAACTAGAGTAAGCAAACTCAAATTGTAAACTAACTCAATACGCCAAATTGTTCCCCGGCAACGGCACCATTTTTGTTAATGCTCAAATTATGCTCTCCAAGTAGGAGGTCATGGCGATTGCAATAGCAAAACAAAATTAATAATTCCCAATGAGTGTTGGGGTCATACCCAAGGGAACAATGTAGTCGCGATCGAGTTAATAAAGAGTCCAAGCAACTTATTGAAGTTCAAATAACAAAAAGGGAAAAGATATCTAAAAGGGGGGTTTTAGACTACAACTAAAGATAAAAGGTAATCAAATAAAAGATAGAGTGATCAATGGCTTTCACCTTGCTTCCCCCAAGCAAGGACAACAAGGGAGAATCAGTAATGGGAATTCAATTCACAAGACTTGCACCCGGTTGACACCTAGGTAGTCTTGTCTAAAGGTATGCCTAACTGTCTCTCGACCAATCGAGCATATATCTCGTGTGTTTTCTCTCGAACTAACATGAGTAAGTAATAAACCAGCTGAATAACTTGGAGAGGTCATCCTATTTCTAGCTTGGACCCTTAAATGGGAGATTCCTGCAATTAGAGCTATTCCTAGCCTCCAATCTAGATGGATTCCCAAGTACCCACTAGTGAATCTTCCCGAATTTGAG